>CM046875.1:43157024-44357024 GCA_025667525.1 Glebionis coronaria
CTTTGGTCCGTTGAAATACTTTCTTGGGATTGAAGTGGAAAAAAGATCAAATGGGTTGGTCTTAAGTCAACGGAAATTCACCTTGGAAATACTGAAAGATAGTGGTATGTTAGGATGTCTCCCAAGTTATTTTCCTTTTGAGAAAGGAACAAAGTTAGACAAGGGAGAGGAGGAGGCTCGAGTCAATGCCAGTCAATATCAACGATTAATAGGACGACTATTGCACCTACAAGCTACTCGACCAGATATCACATATGTCGTGAACATTTTCAGTCAGTTGATACATATGAATTAATAAGGCTAGTTATGAACTTATGGTAAATATATTTTAATAATATGTAAGGGTTCATAACTATCTTGTTCACAAGTCTTGTAATTTTTAATTCATTTACATTTGAGATAAATTCTAAAGAACTGAAATCTTATAATTTTATCTTGTAATTATTTTCTATAGAGCAAATCTAAGGCATTATACTATAGATATCAAACCAACAATTCTATATTTATATCTATTGATATTCATGTATTTACAACTTGTTTCATCAAGCAATTTCAAGTATCTTTAACTTCACTTATATTTTAAGTAAGACATAGGGCATCATCATTTGCTCATGTCACAACTCAATAAAACATTGTTTGATGATTACGACAATAGACTCGAAGTTTGATAATAAAATTCTACCTCGCGGGTTGTATCGAGTATAAGTAGCAACCTTCTTCATATGTATCCTCTCGAATAACGTCGAAACGAGAAGAAATAAATATTACACCAAACGATTAATTTTTATAAGTAAACAATCAGTTGCGGGGAAAGAAAATACGTGTATTGGGACCTCCCACATTCCTTTTTTCTACAAAGAACTGGCAGTTGCGATTTTTGAGTCGCAAACCGACTTGAACAGAAGGAACTCTCGATTGTAATCTAACCGACCAACACTATCTAAACAAATCAATTCACTAACGTACATAAGGAAATATGTTTATTTCTAGACATATTTAAACTTATGAGTCGATACATACTATATATAACGTGATTTGCTTTAAAAAACTATTTTCACTATAGTGGCAAGAATATTTAACTCTGACACCTAATTATTTTAATATAACACGTAAACTTCAATGTAGAACCACGTTTGAAAAAACGTCAACTGCTTTATCTTTCTTGCCTATCTTCATCACTTCATTCTTTTGAAACACCAAGAACTTTGGATAAAGTGATACCTCATATTGATATATTTAGTCCTCCCATAGAGGATTGCATTTCTTGAGAGAAATCTTAAATATCAAAATTCACAACCAGCCATTGACACGAGGGTTACTCCCAATTCTATTAGAAGTTAGTCAAATGCTTTCTTTTAGAGCTCGAGTACGTATGCCATATATACTCCGTTTATGTAGCAGATTTATTTCCAACTAACACAACCATGCACCATAAACACGCATTTGAATATCGACCTAACCCTATCAGGTTTTATCACAATCTACATTACATGAAACTGTCAATATCTTTGTAATTTTCGTGATCTCTACCACATGCTAATTTTTCGACGTCAAACATTGGTATCAACAACATATTTTTAACCTATTAATACAAATAATGTCGCAAAAACGTTATTTATATTTTTCGACTTCTCGATATTTTGATAATTACAAAATGAAAAAAGTGTTCTATATAAAAATAAATGTAAGCAAAGTTTTAGTCGTTAATATCTATTTCGGCATAATATCACTTAAGATATGTACAAACAAATTATATACTTACAAGGTGATCAAAGAAAAATTAAGTCTTTTAACACTAACATTTTATAAAATGTACACAAAGCGTATAAAATGTTGCAAAGTATCTTTTTATATAAAATGAAATACTTTAATCAATAAAATATATTTAATTTCAAAATTTCCCCTCCTAATGGATTAAAACCTACACCAGAAAATACCTTTACTATTAAGAGACAAAAGAGAGCGTCTAGTCTAGTCGGTGCCCTAGACTAGACAGTCGGTGCTCTTATTTTTATAGCACTGGCGATGCTACTGGATTTGGTCTCTCGGTATAAATAACCCACTGTTTTTTTATCCAAATACCTTTTTGTACATTGGAAAACTCACTAAATAACTTGCAAGTGATCCAACTCTTATACATATACTTTGTGAAAGAGAGGAATACTTTTGATTCATTTATATATCAAGTATTATAGTATAGTGTCCATATTAAAGTGTTCATTATTGTACATCATCCAATTGTTGTAAATTTATGTATGATTTTGTGAGATCTTATAGTGTAGATACTTATGAGGTTTGTAAGTATGTTTCTTAGATAAAGAAATATTTGTGATCTGTGTGATCTTGTGTGAAAGAGTGTAGTATAGAGATCGAGTGATCGTGGTAGTATTTCTTAAGAGAGGAAATACGAGTGTACATTGGCACTACAAAAATGCAAGCCATCCCCCGCTAAAATCCGAGTGATTTCCTAGCGACATGTTGCCAGGAAAACCCATCCCTGCCGAAATGTCGCCAGGGATCACCCATAAGGGAAAGGATCCTCGGTGACATGTAAAGTTTTCTTTGACGACTAAGTGGGTCCCACTGATTTGGGGCATGGAATTATTTTCCATGCTTGCGCTTGTAAGGGAACATATCCCCGGCGACAAGTGTCGCCAGGGAAAAGCAACATAACTAAAATCTTAATTAATCTTAACTTTCCCCCGGTGACATGTCGCCATAGAAACTTTCCTTTTACGTTGACAAGTCAAACTCGCCACATTGCAACTTATTTTGTTGACAAGTTTTTCCTGGATACATTTCGCCAGGGAAAGTTTATTGACTTTTTTTAAAAGTCAACGTGTTCTAGGTTTCCCTGGCGACATCTCGCCTGTGAAAGTTGATTGACTTTTTTTATAAGTCAAACGCATTCTTGTTCCCCGGAGACATGTCGCCGAGGAAATTTTGATGTTTTTTTAATACAGCCTGCACAGCAGGCTATTTCCAGATTTTTCCGAAAAAAATCTACTAAAACCTAGGAATACAATCTGATATAAAACATCCACAAAGCTAGTACCAAAACACAATAACATATAACCTCTCGATCGATTAACCCAATACAAATACATACATCACAACTTGGGTACAAATCAAATACATTGGTTCCTAGTTACAATTCGGTGTTTGGGGTTTACAATCATTAAACATGCATTAAGGTAGAGCAAACAAGAAATACTAAAAATTGGTGCCATTCTACTTGTTATTATTCCCATTACCACTCCCACTAGCTCCACCCGCGCCACTCCCACCCGCTCTACTCCCACTGCCACCCACGTCACTCCCGCTGCCACCCGCGCCACTCTTGCTAGCACCACCCGAATGGAATCGTGTGAACGCATCGGCGAACCTATGGTCACTTTTAAAAAAATTCTACATGACCTCCATGCGCTTGTCGGTGGCGGGTGGGGTAGTATATGGGATAGCTCGGAGCATTCCTGACACTACCTGACCGACACCTGGGATGTGACCCCGCTGCTTACCGCCTCTGACTCTACGGTTGATCTCTTTGTCCGTACATTTTCATGTAGCCTGTAAAGCGAACATCTCATCCTAATGAAGTGACAAAAACAGACGATAATAAATATATTATTATTATTCCGGTTCTACATTATTTCTCGGCATGGAATGGTCGGAAACTAAGGTATATCCAAAAAATAATAAATAAATTAATTTAAAAAATAAAAAAATACTTACATATATAAGGCGGTCCTCCTCGTTATAAAGCTCTCCAACGCTGTTGGTATGCGTCAAGAAAAATGAATCAATGAGAGAGGGGGGCTACCGATCAGTTGCAGTTTGCGTCTGTACATACATACACACGCATATAGAATGAAACAAATTCAAAACAAAAAATCACAACACACCAAAACATATTGTCACACCCCACCATGGCGGAATATGGGGCGCGACGTATGGATATCATCACAACAACAGCGTCTCTATAGAGATAACTAAATGAAATTTAAATATCATAGATGGCGACACAAATGTCGTGACAATATCTCAACAATGCAGGTGTCTAAGTAAGTAGGTAACATGCCTACCTCTTACCAAAGACATACAAATAAACAAACATCAAACATATAGGTACCACAACGTTCGCTTAATCAAAACACAAAATAAAATCTAAGAGGAAAGGGATTCCTCCGATTGCAATCCTAGCAGCCTCTAAACTCTAGCCACTTCTAACATCATCTTGCACAACTACCTCACCTGAAAATGACACTAAAATCTGTCAACATAAAGTTGGTGAGAACATAGGTTTAATTTATCTAGAACATCATAAGAAACCTTGACATCCGTTGTAAATAAGTTGAAGAAAAACAATTTATAGTAATGGACCATAATGTGATAATCATGCTACATGCATCCACAACAAAACTCAAGCCAAGTACCAATCACATCTACAATTCACAAAGCACATTATAACAATCAAGAAGTATCCCGTCACACGCACAAGAACACACACCACACTATCCGGATCTTTCCCACACCACCTGTGGAAGATGAACTATATCCCCGTCGAGATATCTTGCCTCCGAAGAGACGATGCACAAGTACTCAGGACGGATCGTGCCCCACGCTCCACACACATCACAACTGGTCCCATAGACGCCCATACATCTATGTACCAAAGCCAATCACAATCCAAACAAGATTCACATAGCAGAACACGTACCAAAGCACATATGAGAACACATAAGCACGCAAGTCACACAATAACACATTTATGTCCACACATTTTATAAAATAGTACTAAATCATGTTAAATAACATTTCAAGTGTCATCTCCATCCCATACTGGAAAAAAAACATTTAAAAACGTAGTAAAATGGGACTATGAACTCACCTGATTGCTCCTTCAAAAGTCCTTGCACTAGCAACAAGCTAACAAACCAAAAACACGCAATCAATATACTAACCAATCACTAAGATGGCTCATTAACCTATGATGGACATCTAGCCTATTCCCGTATAATTACCTCATTGTTAAGCTCTAATCACCCCATTACCCTTCCTTAACAAGTCCCTAACTTGGTTAAGTTTAATAGCTATCCCGTTCATATTTTACACAAAACAGTCCCAGTTTTTAGGTCTCAAAACTTTAAGTCAAATGTCCACTTAAACACACCCATGGTTTCTGTAAAAATATTCATACCCTTACATATGTTGGCTAACACCTCCCACTTGCCCTAACCTAAAAGCTACTGTTAAGGCCCCGATATACATATATCTACTTTTTTCATTCCAGATTTCCTGATTTTAAACGTACTTAAAGTTTGTTACCATTAAGGGGTCTTACCCTAAACCACAACCTTAGCCCAAGTGCAGATACTTACTACAATATATAAACCATCTCTCATGTTCGTGAGAAGATCCCAATGCAACCCTAAGTACCCCAAACAACCCAAAACTTAAAAAGAAAACAGGCTGAATTCAAAACTGTTTTGACCTCCGACTGTTGTAACCTGTTTTTGACCCGCTTCCCGACCTCCAATTTAGTTCTAGTTTCTTGAATTGGAAATCCACTTCAAATAGCTTTTCCGGGCTAGTTTGATCGCATCTTGAATGTTCCTAGAACTCCAGATATGATCAAAACAATTGACTCGAAATTCTGCTCAGTTTTTAAAAACGGGTTTAACAAAATCAACCTCATTAATTAACCCTAATCCCTCTAATTACAAGCCCTAACCCATGTAATCATTATATTATGATTATTACAACATTAATTTACTGTTTTTATATTAAACCCTAACCTAAATCCATCATAAGATTATTAAAGAAAACATAAAAACAATTTAATTAAAAAGGGATTTGAAGATTTACCTTGGATTTATGAAAACCCTCAAATTTTATGAAGAACCCTAATTTTTTTTATAAGACTCACGAATTTCCCTCATCTCCAGGAGAAAAATAATGAATTTGGTTTAGTATATACATTATATAGGGTATGGGTGAATCCTAGTCCAACCCAAAGCCCACTTTCCTTAAATATTTTCCTTTTTTTCCTTTTTTTTCTCTTCTAAACCGACCCAAACACCCCTAATTTCGTTTTTTTATTTAATTTTTTTTCTTTTTATTGTTAATTAATATCTTATTAACATTACCTTAATTTACCTTAATTTATTTCAGCTCCTAAAACTCCCAAAACCTCAAAACCGTAAAACTAGTCAAATTTACGCGTTTTACCGTAAAAGACGTAAAATATACACTTAAAAAAAATCTCAAATTCTTAAATAAACTTTATAACTAAGTCCTAAATGACTTAAAACCATCCCGAAAAATATTCTTATGGATAATTACCTCACCCGAGACCTCTAAAGGCTAAACCGTAAATCCTAAAAAAATACTATTACTATAATACTTATACGTATACGTAAACACCACAATATCACCATTTTCATTTCATAGTCACCACTTGTGAGCTCATGAACATGAAATAACCGTTCCTCGATTTACTTATGAGTACTCTATACTCATAAACGATAACCACACCAACCTCGTTCACACAAAATAAACACGTAAACACACAATTCAAGTAAGCACACATAAAATAACCTAAAAGTAAGACCAAGTGACAAACCCAAAACCACGGTTGTCACATCACTCCCTCCTAATAGAAATCTCGTCCCGAGATTCACTCCCAAACTCAAACTTATTCTCAGCAAACAAACGAGGATGCATATCCCTGATAAAACCTTCACGTTCAAACGTGAAATCAGTTTACACGAAAATAATCTCAACCAACAACACATGAGCCTTAACCGTCCGCGAGGAAACTTATCAAAACCATAAAGTTATGTAACCAACCTAACTAAATCTCGCAACTCATCAGACAAGAACTGTCTTGAAATCAAGTTAGGAGCCGTCACATAACTCAATGGGTTTAACACTGTCACCCCGATTTCAGTCTTACTCATAAGTACCATAAATCAAAACTCATCAAAATATAACCACGTATAATAAGGTCTAAAGAACTCTCAAATTCCTTCCCAACTCATCTCTATGTTAACCCTCCAAGTGTTCATTACCACAAAATACCCAAAATACGAGTTTAAACCATATTGTCCGAAAATTAACCTTGAACTCAACACTTGTACAATTAATTCGACCAAGCTACTGACTTCCAATTACAAAACTTTCTGAATATTTGAAAAGTATGTTCCGAGTACATAATTTTAGGCTTTTGAATCACCCAAAAACCTTTAAAACGAATAAGTTATGACCAAAATGATTTTTCTCAAAATCTGCCTAGGCATTAGCGACAGTTTCTGACAGTTAGCGACATATTTTGACAGTTTAGCGACAGTTTTTGCCTACTCCGATTTATACCAAAAAAAAAACAAATTTTAAACCCTAAAACTCCCTATTAATTACCAAAACTAGAACCTAATTTATTTTAATTCCAGAAAATTAAAACTCTATTAATTACATGATTTTAACATATTTCACTAAATAAGAACAAAATTTTTAACTTAAGAACAATAACTTTAGGTGATCAAAATCAAAATATTTTAAAATAACTGAGTCATGCTTATATGTTAAAGAATTTATATTCCACCTTATTTGAAACATGATCCCGACACTTCCTTATTTCATCGACTACCAACAACTATTTTTTTTTTCAATTTGCAAGTTCTATATTTTTTTTACCATGTATAACTCGAAACAAAAGACATCGTTACCCCAAAAAGAAATCTCCACCATCTCAAAATCCTTCACGCCAAAAGTACCGTACAAACAAACACGTGAAATGAGGACCCGAGAAATGCGCTACTACAGAAGTTGAACATCTCAGAGAGAAACGAGCTAGCAACCATCCCAAGAATACAACCGGTAAGTAGAAAATAATTTTACATACATAGGCATAAGCGTACATACACTCAAATCCATCCAACATATACTATACAAGCATGTATTAACCCTCTTTCATGCAATCATACTTGAAAGTCCAGTGGTGTTGTGGCACATATATAATTATGTAGGCCTCCATAATTATACATGTTCCCTTTCACCAATGTACTCCCTCCTATGATGACACTTATAAGAAATTAATACTACACATAACGCATAATCCAACAACTCACAAGCACATAACCACACAAGATAAGATCCAAAACCCCATGTATTAAAATAACATAGCCAATGCACGAAACACATAAACTCGTAGTCCAGCTGAACCAGCGTAGACAAAATTCGAAATGTATAAAGAACATGAAAACATAATTAAGCGAAATCCAACAATGACTAGCGTATACGACCATGGTTCCACCCGCACTAATCAAAACTCGTAAAGAAAATAACATGTAGTTAAGTATAAACCATAGTAGTTCATAACCTAACAAATACTGCAAAAATAATATTCTAACACATCAATTACTATAAAATGCACACATACTCCTATGACGCCTATATGCAGGGACCCTTAAGCTATAGACTAGGCTACACGACTAGGCAACCTAATTCTCTATAACCATTGTCTCTGATACCATTCTGTCACACCCCACCATGGCGGAATATGGGGCACGACGTATGGATATCATCACAACAACAGCGTCTCTATAGAGAGAACTAAATGAAATTGAAATATCATAGATGGCGACACAAATGTCGTGACAATATCTCAACAATGCAGGCGTCTAAGTAAGTAGGTAACATGCCTACCTCTTACCAAAGACATACAAATAAACAAACATCAAACATATAGGTACCACAACGTTCGCTTAATCAAAACACAAAATAAAATCTAAGAGGAAAGGGATTCCTCCGATTGCAATCCTAGCAGCCTCTAAACTCTAGCCACTTCTAACATCATCTTGCACAACTACCTCACTTGAAAATGACACTAAAATCTGTCAACATAAAGTTGGTGAGAACATAGGTTTAAGTTATCTAGAAAATCATAAGAAACCTTGACATCCGTTGTAAATAAGTTGAAGAAAAACAATTTATAGTAATGGACCATAATGTGATAATCATGCTACATGCATCCACAACAAAAATCAAGCCAAGTACCAATCACATCTACAATTCACAAAGCACATTATAACAATCAAGAAGTATCCCGTCACACGCACAAGAACACACACCACACTATCCGGATCTTTCCCACACCACCTGTGGAAGATGAACTATATCCCCGTCGAGATATCTTGCCTCCGAAGAGACGATGCACAAGTACTCAGGACGGATCGTGCCCCACGCTCCACACACATCACAACTGGTCCCATAGACGCCCATACATCTATGTACCAAAGCCAATCATAATCCAAACAAGATTCACATAGCAGAACACGTACCAAAGCACATATGAGAACACATAAGCACGCAAGTCACACAATAACACATTTATGTCCACACATTTTATAACATAGTACTAAATCATGTTAAAGAACATTTCAAGTGTCATCTCCATCCCATACTGGAAAAAAAACATTTAAAAACGTAGTAAAATGGGACTATGAACTCACCTGATTGCTCCTTCAAAAGTCCTTGCACTAGCAACAAGCTAACAAACCAAAAACACGCAATCAATATACTAACCAATCACTAAGATGGCTCATTAACCTATGATGGACATCTAGCCTATTCCCGTATAATTACCTCATTGTTAAGCTCTAATCACCCCATTACCCTTCCTTAACAAGTCCCTAACTTGGTTAAGTTTAATAGCTATCCCGTTCATATTTTACACAAAACAGTCCCAGTTTTTAGGTCTCAAAACTTTAAGTCAAATGTCCACTTAAACACACCCATGGTTTCTGTAAAAACATTCATACCCTTACATATGTTGGCTAACACCTCCCACTTGCCCTAACCTTAAAGCTACTGTTAAGGCCCCGATATACATATATCTACTTTTGTCATTCCAGATTTCCTGATTTTAAACGTACTTAAAGTTTGTTACCATTAAGGGGTCTTTACCCTAAACCACAACCTTAGCCCAAGTGCAGATACTTACTACAATATATAAAACATCTCTCATGTTCGTGAGAAGATCCCAATGCAACCCTAAGTACCCCAAACAACCCAAAACTTAAAAAGAAAACAGGCTGAATTCAAAACTGTTTTGACCTCCGACTGTTGTAACCTGTTTTTGACCCGCTTCCCGACCTCCAATTTAGTTCTAGTTTCTTGCATTGGAAAGCCACTTCAAATAACTTTTCAGGGCTAGTTTGATAGCATCTTGAATGTTCCTAGAACTCCAGATATGATCAAAACAATTGACTCGAAATTCTGCTCAGTTTTTAAAAACGGGTTTAACAAAATCAACCTCATTAATTAACCCTAATCCCTCTAATTACAAGCCCTAACCCATGTAATAATTATATTATGATTATTACAACATTAATTTACTGTTTTTATATTAAACCCTAACCTAAATCCATCATAAGATTATTAAAGAAAACATAAAAACAATTTAATTAAAAAGGGATTTGAAGATTTACCTTGGATTTATGAAAACCTCCAAATTTTATGAAGAACCCTAATTTTTTTTATAAGACTCACGAATTTCCCTCATCTCCAGGAGAAAAATAATGAATTTGGTTTAGTATATACATTATATAGGGTATGGGTGAATCCTAGTCCAACCCAAAGCCCACTTTCCTTAAATATTTTCCTTTTTTTCCTTTTTTTTCTCTTCTAAACCGACCCAAACACCCCTAATTTCGTTTTTTTATTTAATTTTTTTTCTTTTTATTGTTAATTAATATCTTATTAACATTACCTTAATTTACCTTAATTTATTTCAGCTCCTAAAACTCCCAAAACCTCAAAACCGTAAAACTAGTCAAATTTACGCGTTTTACCGTAAAAGACGTAAAATATACACTTAAAAAAAATCTCAAATTCTTAAATAAACTTTATAACTAAGTCCTAAATGACTTAAAACCATCTCGAAAAATATTCTTATGGATAATTACCTCACCCGAGACCTCTAAAGGCTAAACCGTAAATCCTAAAAAAAATACTATTACTATAATACTTATACGTATACGTAAACACCACAATATCACCATTTTCATTTCATAGTCACCACTTGTGAGCTCATGAACATGAAATAACCGTTCCTCGATTTACTTATGAGTACTCTATACTCATAAACGATAACCACACCAACCTCGTTCACACAAAATAAACACATAAACACACAATTCAAGTAAGCACACATAAAATAACCTAAAAGTAAGACCAAGTGACAAACCCAAAACCACGGTTGTCACACATATAATCAAAGAAATATATGTATATAAATTAATTATAATATTTCTTACCAATTCGTCTCGAAGGCGCGCTAGTGATCAGGATCCCTGCTGAGACGGGGTCTTCATCTTACCCCAATTTTGAGAATTTAAATCGGATCTTTGTTCGTTGTTCGGATCACTCACGACCTTTACGATGACATGGGGAACATTAGTTTGAACTAGTTTGTGGTGTGTTATTTTTTCGTGTTTATGAGTATATTATCGTTGTAATATCCATGTTAAGCGCGTGTTTAAGTGTCCGTGTCGAATAAAATTATGTTTAGACGTGTGTGTCTGTAAGTCTCACATGTGTTTACACAAGGGGTATATGTAATATTTTGAATAAATAAGTATTTGTTTTATAAAAGTCTCATTTTGTATTACTATATAAACGTCATGAAGATAAAATGACAAATGATCGATTGTTATATAGTTATATTTTATATTAAATATAATAATTATATAGTTTTTAAATAAATAATTACATAGTTTTTAAAAATAATAATTATATAGTTTTTAAATAAATAATATGTTTTTAAAAATAATAGTTATATAGTTTTTAAATATAATAATTATATAGTTTTTAAATATATAATTATATAGATTTTAAATAACTAAATATATAGTTTTTAAAAATAATAATTATATAGTTTTTAAATAAATATTTGGTCGATATTTTATAATAAGCAAAATACAATTAATAATTATGGGCAGAAGACATCCCCGGCAACATGTCGTCACAGATACTTTGGCGAGTAAAAGCCCGCCAACCTTTTTGCTAAATAATTTGAGAGTTTATCGTTTAGCAAGTGTATCCTTGGCGACGTGTCGCCGGGAAACTGTTGTTATTAGCCAACATGATTAACGTTAATGACGCGCAATTGTTATGGATAACTGATCCCCGGCGACATGTCGCCAGGGATAATTTGGGGGGAAAATATCCCGCCTTTTCTTTTGGTAGAACATCTTGGTCAAAGCTGGTCAACTCTTCCCTGGCGACATGTCGCCAGGGATAATTTGGGGGAAAATATCCCACTTTTTCTTTTGGTAGAACATTTTGGTCAAAGCTGGTCAACTCTTCCATGGCGACATGTGCCACGTCAGCCAAGTCGCCAGGGATTACCTACTTTCCCTGGCGACATCCTGTCGCCGGGGAAACCGCCGTCCCGTCACCTGATCTTTCGATTGTTGTAGTGCGGTACTAGCTAAGATTAAGACTCGACATTTGACTTTGTGTCGATAATTGGTGTAAGCTACTTGTGAACGGTTTTCTCCGCCTTAAGGGAGCTTGCTGACATAGTGAAATAAGGTACTCGGAGAATGGAGTACGACGAAGAAGAGCTTCGTAGCTGAACCACTGTAAATCTCGGTCTTGTGGTTTGATTGTTCATTTTCTTTTCTTATTACTCTTTCTTTACTTGTTATTTACATTCGGAGTTAGTTTTTATTACTTATATTTCATATTGTTTGCAAGTTGACTTAATATAAACTCGAATTTCACATTTTATTAAATAGATATTTTAAAAAATTATAATTATTAATCGATAAACTATTCAACTCTAGTTCTCCCATAACCTTGTTACTATATACCTTCTTGCAAATCGGTTTAACTAGTTACCTTAAACTTTGACCTCATACAAGAAACCTAGTTTCCCCAAGTAATACGACTACTATATTGAACAACAAAAATGTCGCAACGTACAAGAAATATCTTCCAGCAATGTTCGAAAATTAAAACCAAACGAACATTTAGAGAGGAAAACTTGATCTTTATAAAAAAGACCAGTCACGTGAATCGTTATAAACCCAAAATGAAAAAGTAATATTCTTTTTCCAAAGGCAGAAATATGTTCATCTTACCCTAAAAGAACAAAAAAAAACCCTTATCAACTAGACTTTCCACACCACAATAACGTCTTCTTCTTCACTACAAAGAACCTGAAACCTTTTTCACGGTACCTTAATATGGCTCCTTCATGTTTCAAAATCTTGCTTGATCCAGCTAGTCCTCACTTGGTACTTCTCTTCACCTTAATGTGTTTCTAAGAGTGTCTTTTGTATTTTTGTTGTCATATTCATTCATGAAATAACTTGTTATTGCAGCCATTACCGTCTGCTTTTGTCACGATGTACTTGAAGAACAATATCCCAATAGACCCAATAATCCGATCTGCAAATGGAGGGTATGTGTGGAAATTAAAGATCAAGAAAATCGGCGAAAGGTATTGTTTTGCAAATGGATGGAGCAAGGTTGCTAAAGATGCTCAACTGGGTATTGGGGATTTTCTAATCTTTGAACTTGTTAATGACACAACTTTCAAACTGAAGATTTATGCTCCAAATGGATCTGAAAAGTTTTTAACACCACGGAACCATGTTGAACATAAAAGTGACGACCATCACGGAGATGATCCTTCTTTTGTGTCGATTATCTTTATGTCGCAGAACTTGATGGTAAGATTTATGACATGCAAGTAACATAGTACACATTTTATATGTAGTATTTCATTATGATTATGAATTAAAAGGTTGGGTAATTGGTTAAATTAGAATTTGCAGGTAAATAATGTTACATTTTCTAAATAAACTACCGAGGATTAGATTCACATTACACAAACTAACACCTTCAGCTTCTAAAATGACTGTAAATATTTGTATGTTGATATTATTAGCGGTTACCCGAGAACTTTGTGGGTTTGCCCGGAATTGATCGTGAAGGTTCAATCATGATGAAGAATCTTGACGGGAAAGAGTGGCGAATGGGCATTCGGTTGGATAAGTCCTATTTTACCGAGCACTACTATTTGTCAACCGGGTGGAGTAAGTTTAGGCGATGTAATAAGCTATCCGAAGGAGACAAATGTGTATTCAAATACATCAGAAGTGAAAGTAAGTTGTGCCTAGCCGAAGTCACAAAGCAACTCGAAAGGCCATCAGAACCGTGTGAGCAGAACCGTGGCGCTGATTTGGTGAGGCGACCACGTGGGAGGCGACGCAAGCATCATGTTTGATAGCAAGACAAGCAGATGCTTAAGTTGTTTAATTATTAAGATCTTTATTGTTTAATTAAACTAGTTTGTTTTCGTGATTATGTCTATGCATTAAAATGGTCTCATCAAAGTGAGTTATGAGAAATGTCTCACTCATTCGCTGGGATTGCTATAATTGTAGGTAACTGGTTGTTTACGTCAAAAGAACTTTTAGTTATAAATGGAAAGGTATTTATAAACCCCAATAAATATGCTAAAGAATTTTTATTCCTTTCCACTATGTCATAATTGACAATAATGTATTCATTTATTTTACAGTAAGTTCAGCTAAACACACTTTACTATATTTGAATCTTGTCACCATCATTCTTAGCTGCTTTAATTTTTTACAATATGAATTCAATGGTTTATAAACTTAAAATGTGATGTCAAATGTAAATGCAGTTGAATACATATGAATTTAAATTTAACTTGAGTTAAGCATATAATGTAAAAATGATGTCACATCATGGAGCTGTTTAGACACTTTTAATAATAAACAGGACAGATATAAATTAAGATGCTAAGGCTGGTTATGATAAATATAGTAGTCTATTAGTGTAAAAAAAGTTCATCAAGCTTATAACAACAGTCACATAAACAAAATTAACAACATGTAACGTAAGGCGTGTTTATATAAAGTCTTGTATTTTTATTCATTACATTTGAATTAAATTTTAGAGAACTGAAATGTTATACTTTTACTTTTGTAACCATTTTGTATGGGAAAATTTAAGGTAAATTGCAAATATTTTCTTCTAAATATCGCAAAAAAAAAACCATGAGGCTAAAGATGGTGCAAAAATGCCTACAAACTTCATATTTTTATGAAAAAACCTTTGAAACGTAAAATTTAACTTTTCATCGTTAAGTTATGTTATCTTTTTTACAAGCCATGCATGTGAGAGTTTTTTTTTTCATTCCCTCACGTCCTAAACACGATGGCCCATCTCCACCTTTCCTTTCGTAACCATTTTGTATAGAAAAATTTAAGATGCACATCAAACCGGCAATAATTCTATCCTTGTCTGTTCATGTATGTTATACTTATATATTACATAGGGGTTAAATATAAACACTTATAAGGTAAAAGGACTAAATAAAACATTACAAAAACAGCTATTTTTTGTGGTCCTGCTACAGTAATAAATTATGGTCATCATCCATCTTCCTCATTTGAAACCCAAAGATACCAACAATGCTTTACTTTTCTATGTCTTCATAAAAAACCACTTAATAAGATCATTGAAACTAAGTTACTGTGAAAATGGCTTCTCGTACGTATCCATCTTTCTTCAAAATCATCATAGACAGGGAACAAACTCGTCCTTACTTGGTATATGCGTATAACCTACTCAATGTTTTTTAAATGTTGAATTTTCTGTTAGTTGTTTATGTGAATATATCCATGATATGTTTTTCTTTTATTGCAGCCGCTACCACATGACTTTTATGTGAGATATTTGAGGAGACAAATGACTAAAGACCCAATAGTCCGATACCCGAAAAGAGGGTTCGAATGGCGATTAAAGATTGAAAAAGTTGGTGACGTATAGTATACTCTTTTACTGATGGATGGTTAGGTCTCGTCAAAGATGATGATTTGCAGTTTGGTGATATGCTTGTTTTTTGGCTTGTTAATGATTCGTCCTTCAAAGTGGCGTTTTATACCTATGTTGCACGGAGACGGATACGGAAACGGGGACGGGTACGGGAACGGGTACTTAGAAACGCTAATGTCCCCAAATCCATGAAACGGGTACGGCTGGAAACGTTTTTGTATTTATATATATTTATTAATAAATTAAATAAACATGAATTTTTAACTGATAAAGCAAGAAAAAATAAATACTGATAGTGAGACATAATATATACTTAACATTAAACAAATACTCATATTTAATTTTTAGAGATTTGTTAGAAGATATGGCGACATACTATATGTATATACAACATAAATGGACCAAAAAGTGTTTCATGGCCCAAAAACTAGCCTAGAAACGTGTTAAAATCCTAGGAAACGTTTCTTTTCGCGTTTCTGCTAGAGCCTCGAGGTTTCCTATCTTCAGGAAACGTTTCCCTTTTTGGGAAACGTTTCCGCCGCGTTTCCGGGCGTTTCCAGCCGTTTCTCGTTTCCGGAACGTTTCCGGGACGGACACGGCACCCGAGAGGCGTTTCCGTGCAACATAGTTTTATACTATGAATGAATGTGAAAAAGTTTTACCCCCAAGAAATAAAGAGGTAAAACTTGATGAAAATGATGATTCTAATGATGGTCCTGATGTCGATCATGATGACCCTTACTTTGTGGTGATTATCACTAAGAGTAAGACATACGACGTTTTGGTAAGGTTTATGATAATTAAGTATCAATGCACCATATATATCTAAATAAGGTTTACTCTATTCAAGAGTACTTTAGTAAACAATTAGGGTAGATTGTCAGAAAATAATTTGTGTTTGTTTATATTTTATAACTCATGACAATGATGGGCAAACACCAAAAATGCAAAATATTCGAAATATATTCCATTCCTACAAATAAGAGTATGTTGGTTTTAATCATTATTGTAGCAACAGTAAACACCCTTTTGTGATAATCTTAACATATGTGTGTTTTGGTATTACTAGCGGCTTCCTAAAAAGTTTGTGGGCTTGCCGGGAATAGACAGCGAAGGAACAATAATCATGAAGAATCAAGACGGAAAAGAATGGAAATTGGGTGTTCGGCGGGATAAAGCATATTGGACTGAAAGGTACACTTTGACGTCAGGATGGCGCGAGTTCAAAAGGTGCAACAAGTTGACCGAAGGCGATGAATGTGTATTCAAGTTCATCACAAGTGAGAGTAAGCTATGTCTAGCCAAAGTCACCAAGAACAATCCCGATACTGAGGCTGTTAAGAGGACTTACGGGCCACAAACACGCCAGCGTGGTCGTGTGGACGTGGAAAGTGAAGATGAGTATGTTGAGGTGGTGAAGCGAGGACGTGGACGGCCACGTAAGCAGTGATAAGCAACCAGAATAACTACCTTATGAGATGTCTAGTTTGTTATAAATATGTAAATCTAATCACCTAATAAACATTAGTAGTGTGTATATTGATTTATATGCATGAATTATTGTTAGTTTATATATGATTATTAAATTTGCATGTTTATTGCTCTGCTCCTGTTTGAAGTTAGTTGTTCTATTTAGGTTAGTCTGTGTATAAAACCTTTGGCAGTAAAACCTTCATAATTACAGTCTAGAACACATAAAAAGAAGTCCAATGTATATGTTGTTACACATCCATTTTTGGAAACTGAGAAACTCACATGTTAAACTCATAGTTTATGTGTACGTGTATATACTAGGAACCAAAACAACAATATCAATCTTTCATAATCATCGAAATATGAGGCTACTTAAATACAGTTTAGTTTAACCAACCCATGCTGAATACTATAAAATGTTTTAGCAAAAGTGAATCTGAATCTATTGTCTAGATCATTAAGACTTGCTTAATAACATTAAAATAAAATGTTATTCTTTAACATGACTAATGTGTGTCGATATATGTGCTTGTTTCATGGATGTGCAGATCTATTTTTATAAACTGAGTTCATGCTTTGTCATACCTATACGGATCTCTCACATGTTAAGCTCACAGTCCGTCAGCCGTAGTATCATGGAGTACAAGGAACCAAAACATCCAAATCTATGTCACAATCACACATAATCAATTAAATGTCTTCGAAACATCAATTACTTTGTAGTTTTTATAACAATATATGCACATGCTGTTAGAAAATAAGTTTCATACATGCATCATACATGTATAGTGTGTATATATATACAAAAAAGCTATTTAAAGTCTTGGCAAAAAACTTATATCACATTGTTAATTGTATGGCACTACAACAATCGACTCCTTCCCCAGCGAGTTTTTGGGCTTTTCCCCAGCGACATTTAGATGGGGATACGTTTCCCCAACGACATGTCGCTGGGGGAAATTCGTTGGGGTACGCTCGATGAGAAAGGTATCCCCAGCGACTTACCCCAGCGACTTGCGGGCCCCACAGACTTTTCCTGGAAGAATAGATTGCCACGGTGGCAACTTTTTCCCCAGCGACAAATCCCCAACGACAAGAAAATAACATTTTTAAATCCCCAACGACATGTCGCTGGGGAAACCAAACGAATTTTTTATATAAAATATACCTTCCCGCTGCTTGCCGCTGCTACAGTTTCCTACCGCTGCCTGCCGCCACCTACCGCTACCTACGCTGCCTACCGCTGCCTACTGCCGCCTACCGCTTCCTACGCTGTCTACCGCTACCTACGCTGCCTACTGCTACTGCTACCTACGCTGCCTACCCCGCTGAAATTATATAAAAATTAATTTTAATTATATAAAAAAGAATTTTAATTATTATAAATAACTCAATTAAGAAAAATATACCTTTAATTAACAGAAAAAGTAAATCCACCACAACAAACTTGTTAATAGAATTATCAATTAGAGAGAAAAGAGGGTGATGTGGTGGTGGTGGTGGTGATGACATTCGGTGATGGTGTGTTGGCGGCGATGTTGGTTGTGATTCTTGGTGGGTTATGTGGTGGGGATGGCTGGAGATGATGGTGGTGGTGAAGACATTCTGGTGGTGGTGTGAATGGTGGTGATGATTGGTGGTGATGAATGGTGGTGATGATTCGTGGTGGGTTATGTGGTGAGGATGGAGGAGATTACGGTGGTAGTGGTGATGAATGATGATTGGTGGTGTGGATGGTGGTGATGATTGATGATTGGTGGTGTGGTTGTACGCAGGTTTGTGTTGAGAGAATGAGAATGGAGATAAGTGAAGTTTCTGTAAATCGTCTAAGGATAAGATCTGGTCAATATTTTCCCCAGCGACATGTCGCTGGGGAAACTTTCCTTCTTTTTGACAAAATTTCCCCAGCGACATGTAGCTGGGGAAACCTTAGAATTTGTCGTTTTTCGCAGCTGGTTTAATAAACCTTAGAAGTTGACGAAATTTTCCACAGCGACATGTAGCTAGGGAACCTTGTAATTTGTCGTTTTGTGAAAGAAGCGCGTTAACGAAAATTTTTGAAGGGATTTCTAAAATTAATAAACAAAACTTACCCCAGCGACATGTCGCTGGGGAAACTTTTTTAACCATTTATGTTATATACTTTTAAATGATTAATAATAATAATTTTATATATTTTATATTTTATTGTTATATAATTAAAAATAATAAGTTTTATATAATTGTATATTTTTTATATATGATATTTATGTAATTTAGTTTTAAATGATTGATAATAATACGTTTTATATAATTGTATATTTTACTTTTAGATAATTGATAATAATAAGTTTTATATAATTGTATATTTTTTTATATAACATTTATGTAGTTTAGTTTTAAATTATTAATAATAATAAGTTTTATATAGTTATATATTTTATTTTTATATAATTGTATATGTTAGTTTCAGATAATTAATAATAATAAGTTTTGTATAATTGTATTTTTTATATACCATTTATCTAATTTACTTTTAAATGATTAATAATAATAATTTATATAATTGTATATTTTAGTTTTAGATAGGTTTCAACGTTAGAGGTTCAACGTATTAGAAACGGTTCAACATTAGAGGTTCAACGTATTAGATAGGGTTCAACATTAGAGGTTCAATGTATTAGATAGGGTTCAACATTAGAGGTTCAACGTATTAGATAGTTTTCAACATTAGAGGTTCAACGTATTAGATAGGGTTCATCATTAGAGGTTCAATGTATTAGATAGGGTTCATCATTAGATGTTCAATGTATTAGATAGGGTTCAACATTAGAGGTTCAATGTATTAGATAGCATTCAACATTAGAGGTTCAATGTATTAGATAGGGTTCAACATTAGATGTTCAGTGTATTAGATAGGGTTCAACATTAGAGGTTCAATGTATTAGATAGGGTTCAACATTAGAGGTTCAATGTATTAGATAGGGTTCAACATTAGAGGTTCAATGTATTAGATAGGGTTCATCATTAGAGGTTCAATGTATTAAATAGGGTTCAACATTAGAGGTTCAATGTATTAGATATGGTCCAACATTAGAGGTTCATAGTATTAGATAGGGTTCAACATTAGAGGTTCATTGTATTAGATAGGGTTCAACATTAGAGGTTCAATGTATTAGATAGGGTTCAACATTAGAGGTTCAATGTATTAGATAGGGTTCAACATTAGAGGTTCAATGTATTAGATAGGGTTCAACGTATTAGATAGGTTTCAACATTAGAGGTTCAATGTATTAGATAATGTTCATCGTTAGAGGTTCAATGTATTAGATAGGGTTCATCATTAGAGGTTCAATGTATTAGATAGGGTTCAACATTAGAGGTTCAATGTATTAGACAGGGTTCAACATTAGAGGTTCAATGTATTAGATAGGGTTCAACATTAGAGGTTCAATGTATTAGATAGGGTTCAACATTAGAGGTTCAATGTATTAGATAGGGTTCATCATTCGAGGTTCAATGTATTAGATAGGGTTCAACATTAGAGGTTCAATGTATTAGATAGGGTTCAACATTAGAGGTTCATTGTATTAGATAGGGCTCAACATTAGAGGTTCATTGTATTAGATAGGGTTCAACATTAGATGTTCAATGTATTCGATAGGGTTCAACATTAGAGGTTCAATGTATTAGATAGGGCTCAACATTAGAGGTTCAATGTATTAGATAGGGTTCAACATTAGAGGTTCAACGTGTTAGATAGGTTTCAACATTAGAGGTTCAATGTATTAGATAAGGTTCATCGTTAGAGGTTCAATGTATTAGATAGGGTTCATTATTAGAGGTTCAATGTATTAGATAGGGTTCAATATTAGAGGTTCAATGTATTAGATAGGGTTCAACATTAGAGGTTTAATGTATTAGATAGGGTTCAACATTAGAGGTTCAATGTATTAGATAGGGTTCAACATTAGAGGTTCAATGTATTAGATAGGGTTCAACATTAGAGGTTCAATGTATTAGATAAGTTTCAACATTAGAGGTTCATTGTATTAGATAGGGTTCAACATTAGAGGTTCAATGTATTAGATAGGGTTCAACATTAGAGGTTCAATGTATTAGATAAGGTTCAACACTAGAGGTTTAATGTATTAGATATGGTTCAACATTAGAGGTTCAATATATTAGATAGGGTTCAACATTAGAGGTTCATTGTATTAGATAGGGTTCAACATTAGAGGTTCAATGTATTAGATAGGTTCAACATTAGAGGTTCAATATATTAGATAGGGTTCAACAATAGAGGTTCAATGTATTAGATAGGGTTCAACATTAGATGTTCAATGTATTAGATAGGGTTCATCATTAGATGTTCAATGTATTAGATAAGGTTCAACATTAGAGGTTCAATGTATTAGATAGGGTTCAACATTAGAGGTTCAATGTATTAGATAGGGTTCAACATTAGAGGTTCATTGTACTAGATAGGGTTCAACATTAGAGGTTCAATGTATTAGATAGGGTTCAACATTAGAGGTTCAATGTATTAGATAGGGTTCAACAATAGAGGTTCAATGTATTAGATATGGTACAACATTAGAGGTTCAATGTATTAGATAGGGTTCATCATTAGAGGTTCAATGTATTAGATAGGGTTCAACATTAGAGGTTCAATGTATTAGATAGGGTTCAATATTAGAGGTTCATTGTATTAGATAGGGTTCAACATTAGAGGTTCATTGTATTAGATAGGGTTCAAAATTAGAGGTTCAATGTATTAGATAGGGTTCAACATTAGAGGTTCAATGTATTAGATAGGTTTCAACATTAGAGGTTCATTGTATTAGATAGGGTTCAACATTAGAGGTTCATTGTATTAGATAGGGTTTAACATTAGAGGTTCAATGTATTAGATAGGGTTCAACATTAGAGGTTCAATGTATTAGATAGGGTTCAACATTAGAGGTTCAATGTATTAGATAGGGTTCAACGTATTAGATAGGTTTCAACATTAGAGGTTCAATGTATTAGATAGCATTCAACATTAGAGGTTCAATGTATTTGATAGGGTTCAACATTAGATGTTCAGTGTATTAGATAGGGTTCAACATTAGAGGTTCAATGTATTAGATAGGGTTCAACATTAGAGGTTGAATGTATTAGATAGGGTTCAACATTAGAGGTTCAATGTATTAGATAGGGTTCATCATTAGAGGTTAAATGTATTAGATAGGGTTCAACAATAGAGATTCAATGTATTAGATAGGGTTCAACATTAGAGGTTCATTGTATTAGATAGGGTTCAACATTAGAGGTTCATTGTATTAGATAGGGTTCAACATTAGAGGTTCAATGTATTAGATAGGGTTCAACATTAGAGGTTCAATGTATTAGATAGGGTTCAACATTAGAGGTTCAATGTATTAGATAGGGTTCAACGTATTAGATAGGTTTCAACATTAGAGGTTCAATGTATTAGATAAGGTTCATCGTTAGAGGTTCAATGTATTAGATAGGGTTCATCATTAGAGGTTCAATGTATTAGATAGGGTACAACATTAGAGGTTCAATGTATTAGATAGGGTTCAACAATGTATTAGATAGGGTTCAACATTAGAGGTTCAATGTATTAGATAGGGTTCAACATTAGAGGTTCAATGTATTAGATAGGGTTCATCATTCGAGGTTCAATGTATTAGATAGGGTTCAACATTAGAGGTTCAATATATTAGATAGGGTTCAACATTAGAGGTTCATTGTATTAGATAGGGTTCAACATTAGAGGTTCATTGTATTAGATAGGGTTCAACATTAGATGTTCAATGTATTCGATAGGGTTCAACATTAGAGGTTCAATGTATTAGATAGGGTTCAACATTAGAGGTTCAATGTATTAGATAGGGTTCAACATTAGAGATTCAACGTATTAGATAGGTTTCAACATTAGAGGTTTAATGTATTAGATAAGGTTCATCGTTAGAGGTTCAATGTATTAGATAGGGTTCATTATTAGAGGTTCAATGTATTAGATAGGGTTCAACATTAGAGGTTCAATGTATTAGATAGGGTTCAACATTAGAGGTTTAATGTATTAGATAGGGTTCAACATTAGAGGTTCAATGTATTAGATAGGGTTCAACATTAGAGGTTCAATGTATTAGATAGGGTTCAACATTAGAGGTTCAATGTATTAGATAAGTTTCAACATTAGAGGTTCATTGTATTAGATAGGGTTCAACATTAGAGGTTCAATGTATTAGATAGGGTTCAACATTAGAGGTTCAATGTATTAGATAAGGTTCAACACTAGAGGTTTAATGTATTAGATAGGGTTCAACATTAGAGGTTCAATATATTAGATAGGGTTCAACATTAGAGGTTCATTGTATTAGATAGGGTTCATCATTAGAGGTTCAATGTATTAGATAGGTTCAACATAAGAGGTTCAATATATTAGATAGGGTTCAACAATAGAGGTTCAATGTATTAGATAGGGTTCAACATTAGAGGTTCAATGTATTAGATAGGGTTCATCATTAGAGGTTCAATGTATTAGATAAGGTTCAACATTAGAGGTTCAATGTATTAGATAGGTTCAACATAAGAGGTTCAATATATTAGATAGGGTTCAACAATAGAGGTTCAATGTATTAGATAGGGTTCAACATTAGAGGTTCAATGTATTAGATAGGGTTCATCATTAGAGGTTCATTGTATTAGATAGGGTTCAACATTAGAGGTTCAATGTATTAGATAGGTTCAACATAAGAGGTTCAATATATTAGATAGGGTTCAACAATAGAGGTTCAATGTATTAGATAGGGTTCAACATTAGAGGTTCAATGTATTAGATAAGGTTCAACATTAGAGGTTCAATGTATTAGATAGGGTTCAACATTATAGGTTCAATGTATTAGATAGGGTTCAACATTAGAGGTTCATTGTACTAGATAGGGTTCAACATTAGAGGTTCAATGTATTAGATAGGGTTCAACATTAGAGGTTCAATGTATTAGATAGGGTTCAACAACAGAGCTTTAATGTATTAGATATGGTACAACATTAGAGGTTCAATGTATTAGATAGGGTTCATCATTAGAGGTTCAATGTATTAGATAGGGTTCAACATTAGAGGTTCAATGTATTAGATAGGGTTCAACATTAGAGGTTCATTGTATTAAATAGGGTTCAACATTAGAGGTTCATTGTATTAGATAGGGTTCAAAATTAGAGGTTCAATGTATTAGATAGGGTTCAACATTAGAGGTTCAATGTATTAGATAGGGTTCAACATTAGAGGTTCAATGTATTAGATAGGGTTCAACGTTAGAGGTTCAATGTATTAGATAAGGTTCATCATTAGAGGTTCAATGTATTAGATAGGGTTCAACATTAGAGGTTCAATATATTAGATAGGGTTCAACATTAGAGGTTCAATGTATTAGATAGGGTTCAACATTAGAGGTTCAACGTATTAGATAGGGTTCAACATTAGAGGTTCAATGTATTAGAGAGGTTTCAACATTAGAGGTTCAACGTATTAGATAGGGTTCATCATTAGAGGTTCAATGTATTAGATAGGGTTCATCATTAGAGGTTCAATGTATTAGATAGGGTTCAACATTAGATGTTCAATGTATTAGATGGGGTTCAACATTAGAGGTTTAATGTATTAGATAGTGTTCAACATTAGAGGTTCAATGTATTCGATAGGGTTCAACATTAGAGGTTCAATGTATTAGATAGGGTTCAACATTAGAGGTTCAATGTATTAGATAGGGTTCAACATTAGAGGTTCAACGTATTAGATAGGTTTCAACATTAGAGGTTCAATGTATTAAATAAGGTCCATTGTTAGAGGTTCAATGTATTAGATAGGGTTCATCATTAGAGGTTCAATGTATTAGATAGGGTTCAACATTAGAGGTTCAATGTATTAGATAGGGTTCAACATTAGAGGTTCAATGTATTAGATAGGGTTCAACATTAGAGGTTCAATGTATTAGATAGGGTTCAACATTAGAGGTTCAATGTATTAGATAGGGTTCAACATTAGAGGTTCATTGTATTAGATAGGGTTCAACATTAGAGGTTCAATGTATTAGATAGGATTCAACATTAGAGGTTCAATGTATTAGATAGGGTTCAACATTAGAGGTTCAATGTATTAGATAGGGTTCAACATTAGAGGTTTAACGTATGAGATAGGTTTCAACATTAGAGATTCAATGTATTAAATAAGGTTCATTGTTAGAGGTTCAATGTATTAGATAGGGTTCATCATTAGAGGTTCAATGTATTAGATAGGGTTCAACATTAGAGGTTCAATGTATTAGATAGGGTTCAACATTAGAGGTTCGATGTATTAGATAGGATTCAACGTATTAGATAGGTTTCAACATTAGTGGTTCAATGTATTAGATAAGGTTCATCGTTAGAGGTTCAATGTATTAGATAAGGTTCATCATTAGAGGTTCAATGTATTAGATAGGGTTCAACATTAGAGGTTCAATGTATTAGATAGGGTTCAACATTAGAGGTTCAATGTATTAGATAGGGTTCAACATTAGAGGTTCTAATGTATTAGATAGGGTTCAACATTAGTGGTTCAATGTATTAGATAGGGTTCATCATTCGAGGTTCAATGTATTAGATAGGGTTCAACATTAGAGGTTCAATGTATTAGATAGGGTTCAACATTAGAGGTTCATTGTATTAGATAGGGTTCAACATTAGAGGTTCATTGTATTAGATAGGGTTCAACATTAGATGTTCAATGTATTCGATAGGGTTCAACATTAGAGGTTCAATGTATTAGATAGGGTTCAACATTAGAGGTTCAATGTATTAGATAGGGTTCAACATTAGAGGTTCAACGTATTAGATAGGTTTCAACATTAGAGGTTCAATGTATTAGATAAGGTTCATCGTTAGAGGTTCAATGTATTAGATAGGGTTCATTATTAGAGGTTCAATGTATTAGATAGGGTTCAACATTAGAGGTTCAATGTATTAGATAGGGTTCAACATTAGAGGTTTAATGTATTAGATAGGGTTCAACATTAGAGGTTCAATGTATTAGATAGGGTTCAACATTAGAGGTTCAATGTATTAGATAGGGTTCAACATTAGAGGTTCAATGTATTAGATAAGTTTCAACATTAGAGGTTCATTGTATTAGATAGGGTTCAACATTAGAGGTTCAATGTATTAGACATGGTTCAACATTAGAGGTTCAATGTATTAGATAAGGTTCAACACTAGAGGTTTAATGTATTAGATAGGGTTCAACATTAGAGGTTCAATATATTAGATAGGGTTCAACATTAGAGGTTCATTGTATTAGATAGGGTTCAACATTAGAGGTTCAATGTATTAGATAGGTTCAACATAAGAGGTTCAATATATTAGATAGGGTTCAACAATAGAGGTTTAATGTATTAGATAGGGTTCAACATTAGAGGTTCAATGTATTAGATAGGGTTCATCATTAGAGGTTCAATGTATTAGATAAGGTTCAACATTAGAGGTTCAATGTATTAGATAGGGTTCAACATTAGAGGTTCAATGTATTAGATAGGGTTCAACATTAGAGGTTCATTGTACTAGATAGGGTTCAACATTAGAGGTTCAATGTATTAGATAGGGTTAAACATTAGAGGTTCAATGTATTAGATAGGGTTCAACAACAGAGGTTCAATGTATTAGATATGGTACAACATTAGAGGTTCAATGTATTAGATAGGGTTCATCATTAGAGGTTCAATGTATTAGATAGGGTTCAACATTAGAGGTTCAATGTATTAGATAGGGTTCAACATTAGAGGTTCATTGTATTAGATAGGGTTCAACATTAGAGGTTCATTGTATTAGATAGGGTTCAAAATTAGAGGTTCAATGTATTAGATAGGGTTCAACATTAGAGGTTCAATGTATTAGATAGGGTTCAACATTAGAGGTTCAATGTATTAGATAGGGTTCAACGTTAGAGGTTCAATGTATTAGATAAGGTTCATCATTAGAGGTTAAATGTATTAGATAGGTTTCATCATTAGAGGTTCAACGTATTAGATAGGGTTCAACGTTAGAGGTTCAATGTATTAGATAAGGTTCAACATTAGAGGTTCAATGTATTTGATAGGGTTCAACATTAGAGGTTCATTGTATTAGATAGGGTTCAACATTAGAGGTTCAATATATTAGATAGGGTTCAACATTAGAGGTTCAATGTATTAGATAGGGTTCAACATTAGAGGTTCAACGTATTAGATAGGGTTCAACATTAGAGGTTCAATGTATTAGAGAGGTTTCAACATTAGAGGTTCAACGTATTAGATAGGGTTCATCATTAGAGGTTCAATGTATTAGATAGGGTTCATCATTAGAGGTTCAATGTATTAGATAGGGTTCAACATTAGATGTTCAATGTATTAGATGGGGTTCAACATTAGAGGTTTAATGTATTAGATAGTGTTCAACATTAGAGGTTCAATGTATTCGATAGGGTTCACATTAGAGGTTCAATGTATTAGATAGGGTTCAACATTAGAGGTTCTATGTATTAGATAGGGTTCAACATTAGAGGTTCAACGTATTAGATAGGTTTCAACATTAGAGGTTCAATGTATTAGATAAGGTTCATCGTTAGAGGTTCAATGTATTAGATAGGATTCATCATTAGTGGTTCAATGTATTAGATAGGGTTCAACATTATAGGTTCAATGTATTAGATAGGGTTCAACATTAGAGGTTCATTGTATTAGATAGGGTTCAACATTAGAGGTTCATTGTATTAGATAGGGTTAAACATTAGAGGTTCAATGTATTAGATAGGGTTCAACATTAGAGGTTCAATGTATTAGATAGGGTTCAACATTAGAGGTTCAATGTATTAGATAGGGTTCAACATTAGAGGTTCAACGTATTAGATAGGTTTCAATATTAGAGGTTCAATGTATTAAATAAGGTTCATTGTTAGAGGTTCAATGTATTAGATAGGGTTCATCATTAGAGGTTCAATGTATTAGATAGGGTTCAACGTTAGAGGTTCAATGTATTAGATAAGGTTCATCATTAGAGGTTCAATGTATTAGATAGGTTTCATCATTAGAGGTTCAACGTATTAGATAGGGTTCAACGTTAGAGGTTCAATGTATTAGATAAGGTTCAACATTAGAGGTTCAATGTATTAGATAGGGTTCAACATTAGAGGTTCATTGTATTAGATAGGGTTCAACATTAGAGGTTCAATATATTAGATAGGGTTCAACATTAGAGGTTCAATGTATTAGATAGGGTTCAACATTAGAGGTTCAACGTATTAGATAGGGTTCAACATTAGAGGTTCAATGTATTAGAGAGGTTTCAACATTAGAGGTTCAACGTATTAGATAGGGTTCATCATTAGAGGTTCAATGTATTAGATAGGGTTCATCATTAGAGGTTCAATGTATTAGATAGGGTTCAACATTAGATGTTCAATGTATTAGATGGGGTTCAACATTAGAGGTTTAATGTATTAGATAGTGTTCAACATTAGAGGTTCAATGTATTCGATAGGGTTCAACATTAGAGGTTCAATGTATTAGATAGGGTTCAACATTAGAGGTTCTATGTATTAGATAGGGTTCAACATTAGAGGTTCAACGTATTAGATAGGTTTCAACATTAGAGGTTCAATGTATTAGATAAGGTTCATCGTTAGAGGTTCAATGTATTAGATAGGGTTCATCATTAGAGGTTCAATGTATTAGATAGGTTTCAACGTTAGAGGTTCAACGTATTAGAAACGGTTCAACATTAGGGGTTCAACGTATTAGATAGGGTTCAACATTAGAGGTTCAATGTATCAGATAGGGTTCAACATTAGAGGTTCAATGTATTAGATAGGGTTCAACATTAGAGGTTCAATGTATTAGATAGGATTCATCATTAGTGGTTCAATGTATTTGATAGGGTTCAACATTATAGGTTCAATGTATTAGATAGGGTTCAAGATTAGAGGTTCATTGTATTAGATAGGGTTCAACATTAGAGGTTCATTGTATTAGATAGGGTTCAACATTAGAGGTTCAATGTATTAGATAGGGTTCAAGATTAGAGGTTCAATGTATTAGATAGGGTTCAACATTAGAGGTTCAATGTATTAGATAGGGTTCAACATTAGAGGTTCAACGTATTAGATAGGTTTCAACATTAGAGGTTCAATGTATTAAATAAGGTTCATTGTTAGAGGTTCAATGTATTAGATAGGGTTCATCATTAGAGGTTCAATGTATTAGATAGGGTTCAACATTAGAGGTTCAATGTATTAGATAGGGTTCAACATTAGAGGTTCAATGTATTAGATAGGGTTCAACATTAGAGGTTCAATGTATTAGATAGGGTTCAACATTAGAGGTTCAATGTATTAGATAGGGTTCAACATTAGAGGTTCATTGTATTAGATAGGGTTCAACATTAGAGGTTCAATGTATTAGATAGGGTTCAACATTAGAGGTTCAATGTATTAGATAGGGTTCAACATTAGAGGTTCAATGTATTAGATATGGTTCAACATTAGAGGTTCAATGTATTAGATAAGGTTCAACATTAGAGGTTCAATGTATTAGATAGGGTTCAACATTAGAGGTTCATTGTATTAGATAGGGTTCAACATTAGAGGTTCAATATATTAGATAGGGTTCAACATTAGAGGTTCAATGTATTAGATAGGGTTCAACATTAGAGGTTCAACGTATTAGATAGGGTTCAACATTAGAGGTTCAATGTATTAGAGAGGTTTCAACATTAGAGGTTCAACGTATTAGATGGGGTTCATCATTAGAGGTTCAATGTATTAGATAGGGTTCATCATTAGAGGTTCAATGTATTAGATAGGGTTCAACATTAGATGTTCAATGTATTAGATGGGGTTCAACATTAGAGGTTTAATGTATTAGATAGTGTTCAACATTAGAGGTTCAATGTATTCGATAGGGTTCACATTAGAGGTTCAATGTATTAGATAGGGTTCAACATTAGAGGTTCTATGTATTAGATAGGGTTCAACATTAGAGGTTCAACGTATTAGATAGGTTTCAACATTAGAGGTTCAATGTATTAGATAAGGTTCATCGTTAGAGGTTCAATGTATTAGATAGGATTCATCATTAGTGGTTCAATGTATTAGATAGGGTTCAACATTATAGGTTCAATGTATTAGATAGGGTTCAACATTAGAGGTTCATTGTATTAGATAGGGTTCAACATTAGAGGTTCATTGTATTAGATAGGGTTAAACATTAGAGGTTCAATGTATTAGATAGGGTTCAACATTAGAGGTTCAATGTATTAGATAGGGTTCAACATTAGAGGTTCAATGTATTAGATAGGGTTCAACATTAGAGGTTCAACGTATTAGATAGGTTTCAACATTAGAGGTTCAATGTATTAAATAAGGTTCATTGTTAGAGGTTCAATGTATTAGATAGGGTTCATCATTAGAGGTTCAATGTATTAGATAGGGTTCAACGTTAGAGGTTCAATGTATTAGATAAGGTTCATCATTAGAGGTTAAATGTATTAGATAGGTTTCATCATTAGAGGTTCAACGTATTAGATAGGGTTCAACGTTAGAGGTTCAATGTATTAGATAAGGTTCAACATTAGAGGTTCAATGTATTAGATAGGGTTCAACATTAGAGGTTCATTGTATTAGATAGGGTTCAACATTAGAGGTTCAATATATTAGATAGGGTTCAACATTAGAGGTTCAATGTATTAGATAGGGTTCAACATTAGAGGTTCAACGTATTAGATAGGGTTCAACATTAGAGGTTCAATGTATTAGAGAGGTTTCAACATTAGAGGTTCAACGTATTAGATAGGGTTCATCATTAGAGGTTCAATGTATTAGATAGGGTTCATCATTAGAGGTTCAATGTATTAGATAGGGTTCAACATTAGATGTTCAATGTATTAGATGGGGTTCAACATTAGAGGTTTAATGTATTAGATAGTGTTCAACATTAGAGGTTCAATGTATTCGATAGGGTTCACATTAGAGGTTCAATGTATTAGATAGGGTTCAACATTAGAGGTTCTATGTATTAGATAGGGTTCAGCATTAGAGGTTCAACGTATTAGATAGGTTTCAACATTAGAGGTTCAATGTATTAGATAAGGTTCATCGTTAGAGGTTCAATGTATTAGATAGGATTCATCATTAGTGGTTCAATGTATTAGATAGGGTTCAACATTATAGGTTCAATGTATTAGATAGGGTTCAACATTAGAGATTCATTGTATTAGATAGGGTTCAACATTAGAGGTTCATTGTATTAGATAGGGTTAAACATTAGAGGTTCAATGTATTAGATAGGGTTCAACATTAGAGGTTCAATGTATTAGATAGGGTTCAACATTAGAGGTTCAATGTATTAGATAGGGTTCAACATTAGAGGTTCAACGTATTAGATAGGTTTCAACATTAGAGGTTCAATGTTTTAAATAAGGTTCATTGTTAGAGGTTCAATGTATTAGATAGGGTTCATCATTAGAGGTTCAATGTATTAGATAGGGTTCAACGTTAGAGGTTCAATGTATTAGATAAGGTTCATCATTAGAGGTTCAATGTATTAGATAGGTTTCATCATTAGAGGTTCAACGTATTAGATAAGGTTCAACGTTAGAGGTTCAATGTATTAGATAAGGTTCAACATTAGAGGTTCAATGTATTAGATAGGGTTCAACATTAGAGGTTCATTGTATTAGATAGGGTTCAACATTAGAGGTTCAATATATTAGATAGGGTTCAACATTAGAGGTTCAATGTATTAGATAGGGTTCAACATTAGAGGTTCAACGTATTAGATAGGGTTCAACATTAGAGGTTCAATGTATTAGAGAGGTTTCAACATTAGAGGTTCAACGTATTAGATAGGGTTCATCATTAGAGGTTCAATGTATTAGATAGGGTTCATCATTAGAGGTTCATTGTATTAGATAGGGTTCAACATTAGAGGTTCAATGTATTAGATAGGGTTCAACATTAGAGGTTCAATGTATTAGATAGGGTTCAACATTAGAGGTTCAATGTATTAGATATGGTTCAACATTAGAGGTTCAATGTATTAGATAAGGTTCAACATTAGAGGTTCAATGTATTAGATAGGGTTCAACATTAGAGGTTCATTGTATTAGATAGGGTTCAACATTAGAGGTTCAATATATTAGATAGGGTTCAACATTAGAGGTTCAATGTATTAGATAGGGTTCAACATTAGAGGTTCAACGTATTAGATAGGGTTCAACATTAGAGGTTCAATGTATTAGAGAGGTTTCAACATTAGAGGTTCAACGTATTAGATGGGGTTCATCATTAGAGGTTCAATGTATTAGATAGGGTTCATCATTAGAGGTTCAATGTATTAGATAGGGTTCAACATTAGATGTTCAATGTATTAGATGGGGTTCAACATTAGAGGTTTAATGTATTAGATAGTGTTCAACATTAGAGGTTCAATGTATTCGATAGGGTTCACATTAGAGGTTCAATGTATTAGATAGGGTTCAACATTAGAGGTTCTATGTATTAGATAGGGTTCAACATTAGAGGTTCAACGTATTAGATAGGTTTCAACATTAGAGGTTCAATGTATTAGATAAGGTTCATCGTTAGAGGTTCAATGTATTAGATAGGATTCATCATTAGTGGTTCAATGTATTAGATAGGGTTCAACATTATAGGTTCAATGTATTAGATAGGGTTCAACATTAGAGGTTCATTGTATTAGATAGGGTTCAACATTAGAGGTTCATTGTATTAGATAGGGTTAAACATTAGAGGTTCAATGTATTAGATAGGGTTCAACATTAGAGGTTCAATGTATTAGATAGGGTTCAACATTAGAGGTTCAATGTATTAGATAGGGTTCAACATTAGAGGTTCAACGTATTAGATAGGTTTCAACATTAGAGGTTCAATGTATTAAATAAGGTTCATTGTTAGAGGTTCAATGTATTAGATAGGGTTCATCATTAGAGGTTCAATGTATTAGATAGGGTTCAACGTTAGAGGTTCAATGTATTAGATAAGGTTCATCATTAGAGGTTAAATGTATTAGATAGGTTTCATCATTAGAGGTTCAACGTATTAGATAGGGTTCAACGTTAGAGATTCAATGTATTAGATAAGGTTCAACATTAGAGGTTCAATGTATTAGATAGGGTTCAACATTAGAGGTTCATTGTATTAGATAGGGTTCAACATTAGAGGTTCAATATATTAGATAGGGTTCAACATTAGAGGTTCAATGTATTAGATAGGGTTCAACATTAGAGGTTCAACGTATTAGATAGGGTTCAACATTAGAGGTTCAATGTATTAGAGAGGTTTCAACATTAGAGGTTCAACGTATTAGATAGGGTTCATCATTAGAGGTTCAATGTATTAGATAGGGTTCATCATTAGAGTTTCAATGTATTAGATAGGGTTCAACATTAGATGTTCAATGTATTAGATGGGGTTCAACATTAGAGGTTTAATGTATTAGATAGTGTTCAACATTAGAGGTTCAATGTATTCGATAGGGTTCACATTAGAGGTTCAATGTATTAGATAGGGTTCAACATTAGAGGTTCTATGTATTAGATAGGGTTCAGCATTAGAGGTTCAACGTATTAGATAGGTTTCAACATTAGAGGTTCAATGTATTAGATAAGGTTCATCGTTAGAGGTTCAATGTATTAGATAGGATTCATCATTAGTGGTTCAATGTATTAGATAGGGTTCAACATTATAGGTTCAATGTATTAGATAGGGTTCAACATTAGAGGTTCATTGTATTAGATAGGGTTCAACATTAGAGGTTCATTGTATTAGATAGGGTTAAACATTAGAGGTTCAATGTATTAGATAGGGTTCAACATTAGAGGTTCAATGTATTAGATAGGGTTCAACATTAGAGGTTCAATGTATTAGATAGGGTTCAACATTAGAGGTTCAACGTATTAGATAGGTTTCAACATTAGAGGTTCAATGTTTTAAATAAGGTTCATTGTTAGAGGTTCAATGTATTAGATAGGGTTCATCATTAGAGGTTCAATGTATTAGATAGGGTTCAACGTTAGAGGTTCAATGTATTAGATAAGGTTCATCATTAGAGGTTCAATGTATTAGATAGGTTTCATCATTAGAGGTTCAACGTATTAGATAAGGTTCAACGTTAGAGGTTCAATGTATTAGATAAGGTTCAACATTAGAGGTTCAATGTATTAGATAGGGTTCAACATTAGAGGTTCATTGTATTAGATAGGGTTCAACATTAGAGGTTCAATATATTAGATAGGGTTCAACATTAGAGGTTCAATGTATTAGATAGGGTTCAACATTAGAGGTTCAACGTATTAGATAGGGTTCAACATTAGAGGTTCAATGTATTAGAGAGGTTTCAACATTAGAGGTTCAACGTATTAGATAGGGTTCATCATTAGAGGTTCAATGTATTAGATAGGGTTCATCATTAGAGGTTCAATGTATTAGATAGGGTTCAACATTAGATGTTCAATGTATTAGATGGGGTTCAACATTAGAGGTTTAATGTATTAGATAGTGTTCAACATTAGAGGTTCAATGTATTCGATAGGGTTCAACATTAGAGGTTCAATGTATTAGATAGGGTTCAACATTAGAGGTTCTATGTATTAGATAGGGTTCAACATTAGAGGTTCAACGTATTAGATAGGTTTCAACATTAGAGGTTCAATGTATTAGATAAGGTTCATCGTTAGAGGTTCAATGTATTAGATAGGGTTCATCATTAGAGGTTCAATGTATTAGATAGGTTTCAACGTTAGAGGTTCAACGTATTAGAAACGGTTCAACATTAGGGGTTCAACGTATTAGATAGGGTTCAACATTAGAGGTTCAATGTATCAGATAGGGTTCAACATTAGAGGTTCAATGTATTAGATAGGGTTCAACATTAGAGGTTCAATGTATTAGATAGGATTCATCATTAGTGGTTCAATGTATTTGATAGGGTTCAACATTATAGGTTTAATGTATTAGATAGGGTTCAAGATTAGAGGTTCATTGTATTAGATAGGGTTCAACATTAGAGGTTCATTGTATTAGATAGGGTTCAACATTAGAGGTTCAATGTATTAGATAGGGTTCAAGATTAGAGGTTCAATGTATTAGATAGGGTTCAACATTAGAGGTTCAATGTATTAGATAGGGTTCAACATTAGAGGTTCAACGTATTAGATAGGTTTCAACATTAGAGGTTCAATGTATTAAATAAGGTTCATTGTTAGAGGTTCAATGTATTAGATAGGGTTCATCATTAGAGGTTCAATGTATTAGATAGGGTTCAACATTAGAGGTTCAATGTATTAGATAGGGTTCAACATTAGAGGTTCAATGTATTAGATAGGGTTCAACATTAGAGGTTCAATATATTAGATAGGGTTCAACATTAGAGGTTCATTGTATTAGATAGGGTTCAACATTAGAGGTTCATTGTATTAGATAGGGCTCAACATTAGATGTTCAATGTATTCGATAGGGTTCAACATTAGAGGTTCAATGTATTAGATACGGTTCAACATTAGAGGTTCAATGTATTAGATAGGGTTCAACATTAGAGATTCAACGTATTAGATAGGTTTCAACATTAGAGGTTCAATGTATTAGATAAGGTTCATCGTTAGAGGTTCAATGTATTAGATAGGGTTCATTATTAGAGGTTCAATGTATTAGATAGGGTTCAACATTAGAGGTTCAATGTATTAGATAGGGTTCAACATTAGAGGTTTAATGTATTAGATAGGGTTCAACATTAGAGGTTCAATGTATTAGATAGGGTTCAACATTAGAGGTTCAATGTATTAGATAGGGTTCAACATTAGAGGTTCAATGTATTAGATAAGTTTCAACATTAGAGGTTCATTGTATTAGATAGGGTTCAACATTAGATGTTCAATGTATTAGATAGGGTTCAACATTAGAGGTTCAATGTATTAGATAAGGTTCAACACTAGAGGTTTAATGTATTAGATAGGGTTCAACATTAGAGGTTCAATATATTAGATAGGGTTCAACATTAGAGGTTCATTGTATTAGATAGGGTTCATCATTAGAGGTTCAATGTATTAGATAGGTTCAACATAAGAGGTTCAATATATTAGATAGGGTTCAACAATAGAGGTTCAATGTATTAGATAGGGTTCAACATTAGAGGTTCAATGTATTAGATAGGGTTCATCATTAGAGGTTCAATGTATTAGATAAGGTTCAACATTAGAGGTTCAATGTATTAGATAGGTTCAACATAAGAGGTTCAATATATTAGATAGGGTTCAACAATAGAGGTTCAATGTATTAGATAGGGTTCAACATTAGAGGTTCAATGTATTAGATAGGGTTCATCATTAGAGGTTCATTGTATTAGATAGGGTTCAACATTAGAGGTTCATTGTATTAGATAGGGTTCAACATTAGATGTTCAATGTATTCGATAGGGTTCAACATTAGAGGTTCAATGTATTAGATAGGGTTCAACATTAGAGGTTCAATGTATTAGATAGGGTTCAACATTAGAGATTCAACGTATTAGATAGGTTTCAACATTAGAGGTTCAATGTATTAGATAAGGTTCATCGTTAGAGGTTCAATGTATTAGATAGGGTTCATTATTAGAGGTTCAATGTATTAGATAGGGTTCAACATTAGAGGTTCAATGTATTAGATAGGGTTTAACATTAGAGGTTTAATGTATTAGATAGGGTTCAACATTAGAGGTTCAATGTATTAGATAGGGTTCAACATTAGAGGTTCAATGTATTAGATAGGGTTCAACATTAGAGGTTCAATGTATTAGATAAGTTTCAACATTAGAGGTTCATTGTATTAGATAGGGTTCAACATTAGAGGTTCAATGTATTAGATAGGGTTCAACATTAGAGGTTCAATGTATTAGATAAGGTTCAACACTAGAGGTTTAATGTATTAGATAGGGTTCAACATTAGAGGTTCAATATATTAGATAGGGTTCAACATTAGAAGTTCATTGTATTAGATAGGGTTCAACATTAGAGGTTCAATGTATTAGATAGGTTCAACATAAGAGGTTCAATATATTAGATAGGGTTCAACAATAGAGGTTCAATGTATTAGATAGGGTTCAACATTAGAGGTTCAATGTATTAGATAAGGTTCAACATTAGAGGTTCAATGTATTAGATAGGGTTCAACATTAGAGGTTCAATGTATTAGATAGGGTTCAACATTAGAGGTTCATTGTACTAGATAGGGTTCAACATTAGAGGTTCAATGTATTAGATAGGGTTCAACATTGGAGGTTCAATGTATTAGATAGGGTTCAACAACAGAGGTTTAATGTATTAGATATGGTACAACATTAGAGGTTCAATGTATTAGATAGGGTTCATCATTAGAGGTTCAATGTATTAGATAGGGTTCAACATTAGAGGTTCAATGTATTAGATAGGGTTCAACATTAGAGGTTCATTGTATTAGATAGGGTTCAACATTAGAGGTTCATTATATTAGATAGGGTTCAAAATTAGAGGTTCAATGTATTAGATAGGGTTCAACATTAGAGGTTCAATGTATTAGATAGGGTTCAACATTAGAGGTTCAATGTATTAGATAGGGTTCAACGTTAGAGGTTCAATGTATTAGATAAGGTTCAACATTAGAGGTTCAATGTATTAGATAGGTTTCATCATTAGAGGTTCAACGTATTAGATAGGGTTCAACGTTAGAGGTTCAATGTATTAGATAAGGTTCAACATTAGAGGTTCAATGTATTAGATAGGGTTCAACATTAGAGGTTCATTGTATTAGATAGGGTTCAACATTAGAGGTTCAATATATTAGATAGGGTTCAACATTAGAGGTTCAATGTATTAGATAGGGTTCAACATTAGAGGTTCAACGTATTAGATAAGGTTCAACATTAGAGGTTCAATGTATTAGAGAGGTTTCAACATTAGAGGTTCAACGTATTAGATAGGGTTCATCATTAGAGGTTCAATGTATTAGATAGGGTTCATCATTAGAGGTTCAATGTATTAGATAGGGTTCAACATTAGATGTTCAATGTATTAGATGGGGTTCAACATTAGAGGTTTAATGTATTAGATAGTGTTCAACATTAGAGGTTCAATGTATTCGATAGGGTTCAACGTTAGAGGTTCAATGTATTAGATAGGGTTCAACATTAGAGGTTCAATGTATTAGATAGGGTTCAACATTAGAGGTTCAACGTATTAGATAGGTTTCAACATTAGAGGTTCAATGTATTAAATAAGGTCCATTGTTAGAGGTTCAATGTATTAGATAGGGTTCATCATTAGAGGTTCAATGTATTAGATAGGGTTCAACATTAGAGGTTCAATGTATTAGATAGGGTTCAACATTAGAGGTTCAATGTATTAGATAGGGTTCAACATTAGAGGTTCAATGTATTAGATAGGGTTCAACATTAGAGGTTCAATGTATTAGATAGGGTTCAACATTAGAGGTTCATTGTATTAGATAGGGTTCAACATTAGAGGTTCAATGTATTAGATAGGATTCAACATTAGAGGTTCAATGTATTAGATAGGGTTCAACATTAGAGGTTCAATGTATTAGATAGGGTTCAACATTAGAGGTTCAACGTATGAGATAGGTTTCAACATTAGAGATTCAATGTATTAAATAAGGTTCATTGTTAGAGGTTCAATGTATTAGATAGGGTTCATCATTAGAGGTTCAATGTATTAGATAGGGTTCAACATTAGAGGTTCAATGTATTAGATAGGGTTCAACATTAGAGGTTCGATGTATTAGATAGGATTCAACGTATTAGATAGGTTTCAACATTAGAGGTTCAATGTATTAGATAAGGTTCATCGTTAGAGGTTCAATGTATTAGATAGGGTTCATCATTAGAGGTTCAATGTATTAGATAGGGTTCAACATTAGAGGTTCAATGTATTAGATAGGGTTCAACATTAGAGGTTCAATGTATTAGATAGGGTTCAACATTAGAGGTTCTAATGTATTAGATAGGGTTCTACATTAGTGGTTCAATGTATTAGATAGGGTTCATCATTCGAGGTTCAATGTATTAGATAGGGTTCAACATTAGAGGTTCAATGTATTAGATAGGGTTCAACATTAGAGGTTCATTATATTAGATAGGGTTCAACATTAGAGGTTCATTGTATTAGATAGGGTTCAACATTAGATGTTCAATGTATTCGATAGGGTTCAACATTAGAGGTTCAATGTATTAGATAGGGTTCAACATTAGAGGTTCAATGTATTAGATAGGGTTCAACATTAGAGGTTCAACGTATTAGATAGGTTTCAACATTAGAGGTTCAATGTATTAGATAAGGTTCATCGTTAGAGGTTCAATGTATTAGATAGGGTTCATTATTAGAGGTTCAATGTATTAGATAGGGTTCAACATTAGAGGTTCAATGTATTAGATAGGGTTCAACATTAGAGGTTTAATGTATTAGATAGGGTTCAACATTAGAGGTTCAATGTATTAGATAGGGTTCAACATTAGAGGTTCAATGTATTAGATAGGGTTCAACATTAGAGGTTCAATGTATTAGATAAGTTTCAACATTAGAGGTTCATTGTATTAGATAGGGTTCAACATTAGAGGTTCAATGTATTAGACAGGGTTCAACATTAGAGGTTCAATGTATTAGATAAGGTTTAACACTAGAGGTTTAATGTATTAGATAGGGTTCAACATTAGAGGTTCAATATATTAGATAGGGTTCAACATTAGAGGTTCATTGTATTAGATAGGGTTCAACATTAGAGGTTCAATGTATTAGATAGGTTCAACATAAGAGGTTCAATATATTAGATAGGGTTCAACAATAGAGGTTTAATGTATTAGATAGGGTTCAACATTAGAGGTTCAATGTATTAGATAGGGTTCATCATTAGAGGTTCAATGTATTAGATAAGGTTCAACATTAGAGGTTCAATGTATTAGATAGGGTTCAACATTAGAGGTTCAATGTATTAGATAGGGTTCAACATTAGAGGTTCATTGTACTAGATAGGGTTCAACATTAGAGGTTCAATGTATTAGATAGGGTTAAACATTAGAGGTTCAATGTATTAGATAGGGTTCAACAACAGAAGTTCAATGTATTAGATATGGTACAACATTAGAGGTTCAATGTATTAGATAGGGTTCATCATTAGAGGTTCAATGTATTAGATAGGGTTCAACATTAGAGGTTCAATGTATTAGATAGGGTTCAACATTAGAGGTTCATTGTATTAGATAGGGTTCAACATTAGAGGTTCATTGTATTAGATAGGGTTCAAAATTAGAGGTTCAATGTATTAGATAGGGTTCAACATTAGAGGTTCAATGTATTAGATAGGGTTCAACATTAGAGGTTCAATGTATTAGATAGGGTTCAACGTTAGAGGTTCAATGTATTAGATAAGGTTCATCATTAGAGGTTAAATGTATTAGATAGGTTTCATCATTAGAGGTTCAACGTATTAGATAGGGTTCAACGTTAGAGGTTCAATGTATTAGATAAGGTTCAACATTAGAGGTTCAATGTATTAGATAGGGTTCAACATTAGAGGTTCATTGTATTAGATAGGGTTCAACATTAGAGGTTCAATATATTAGATAGGGTTCAACATTAGAGGTTCAATGTATTAGATAGGGTTCAACATTAGAGGTTCAACGTATTAGATAGGGTTCAACATTAGAGGTTCAATGTATTAGAGAGGTTTCAACATTAGAGGTTCAACGTATTAGATAGGGTTCATCATTAGAGGTTCAATGTATTAGATAGGGTTCATCATTAGAGGTTCAATGTATTAGATAGGGTTCAACATTAGATGTTCAATGTATTAGATGGGGTTCAACATTAGAGGTTTAATGTATTAGATAGTGTTCAACATTAGAGGTTCAATGTATTCGATAGGGTTCACATTAGAGGTTCAATGTATTAGATAGGGTTCAACATTAGAGGTTCTATGTATTAGATAGGGTTCAACATTAGAGGTTCAACGTATTAGATAGGTTTCAACATTAGAGGTTCAATGTATTAGATAAGGTTCATCGTTAGAGGTTCAATGTATTAGATAGGATTCATCATTAGTGGTTCAATGTATTAGATAGGGTTCAACATTATAGGTTCAATGTATTAGATAGGGTTCAACATTAGAGGTTCATTGTATTAGATAGGGTTCAACATTAGAGGTTCATTGTATTAGATAGGGTTAAATATTAGAGGTTCAATGTATTAGATAGGGTTCAACATTAGAGGTTCAATGTATTAGATAGGGTTCAACATTAGAGGTTCAATGTATTAGATAGGGTTCAACATTAGAGGTTCAACGTATTAGATAGGTTTCAACATTAGAGGTTCAATGTATTAAATAAGGTTCATTGTTAGAGGTTCAATGTATTAGATAGGGTTCATCATTAGAGGTTCAATGTATTAGATAGGGTTCAACGTTAGAGGTTCAATGTATTAGATAAGGTTCATCATTAGAGGTTCAATGTATTAGATAGGTTTCATCATTAGAGGTTCAACGTATTAGATAGGGTTCAACGTTAGAGGTTCAATGTATTAGATAAGGTTCAACATTAGAGGTTCAATGTATTAGATAGGGTTCAACATTAGAGGTTCATTGTATTAGATAGGGTTCAACATTAGAGGTTCAATATATTAGATAGGGTTCAAAATTAGAGGTTCAATGTATTAGATAGGGTTCAACATTAGAGGTTCAACGTATTAGATAGGGTTCAACATTAGAGGTTCAATGTATTAGAGAGGTTTCAACATTAGAGGTTCAACGTATTAGATAGGGTTCATCATTAGAGGTTCAATGTATTAGATAGGGTTCATCATTAGAGGTTCAATGTATTAGATAGGGTTCAACATTAGATGTTCAATGTATTAGATGGGGTTCAACATTAGAGGTTTAATGTATTAGATAGTGTTCAACATTAGAGGTTCAATGTATTCGATAGGGTTCAACATTAGAGGTTCAATGTATTAGATAGGGTTCAACATTAGAGGTTCTATGTATTAGATAGGGTTCAACATTAGAGGTTCAACGTATTAGATAGGTTTCAACATTAGAGGTTCAATGTATTAGATAAGGTTCATCGTTAGAGGTTCAATGTATTAGATAGGGTTCATCATTAGAGGTTCAATGTATTAGATAGGTTTCAACGTTAGAGGTTCAACGTATTAGAAACGGTTCAACATTAGGGGTTCAACGTATTAGATAGGGTTCAACATTAGAGGTTCAATGTATCAGATAGGGTTCAACATTAGAGGTTCAATGTATTAGATAGGGTTCAACATTAGAGGTTCAATGTACTAGATAGGATTCATCATTAGTGGTTCAATGTATTTGATAGGGTTCAACATTATAGGTTCAATGTATTAGATAGGGTTCAAGATTAGAGGTTCATTGTATTAGATAGGGTTCAACATTAGAGGTTCATTGTATTAGATAGGGTTCAACATTAGAGGTTCAATGTATTAGATAGGGTTCAAGATTAGAGGTTCAATGTATTAGATAGGGTTCAACATTAGAGGTTCAATGTATTAGATAGGGTTCAACATTAGAGGTTCAACGTATTAGATAGGTTTCAACATTAGAGGTTCAATGTATTAAATAAGGTTCATTGTTAGAGGTTCAATGTATTAGATAGGGTTCATCATTAGAGGTTCAATGTATTAGATAGGGTTCAACATTAGAGGTTCAATGTATTAGATAGGGTTCAACATTAGAGGTTCAATGTATTAGATAGGGTTCAACATTAGAGGTTCAATGTATTAGATAGGGTTCAACATTAGAGGTTCAATGTATTAGATAGGGTTCAACATTAGAGGTTCATTGTATTAGATAGGGTTCAACATTAGAGGTTCAATGTATTAGATAGGGTTCAACATTAGAGGTTCAATGTATTAGATAGGGTTAAACATTATAGGTTCAATGTATTAGATATGGTTCAACATTAGAGGTTCAATGTATTAGATAAGGTTCAACATTAGAGGTTCAATGTATTAGATAGGGTTCAACATTAGAGGTTCATTGTATTAGATAGGGTTCAACATTAGAGGTTCAATATATTAGATAGGGTTCAACATTAGAGGTTCAATGTATTAGATAGGGTTCAACATTAGAGGTTCAACGTATTAGATAGGGTTCAACATTAGAGGTTCAATGTATTAGAGAGGTTTCAACATTAGAGGTTCAACGTATTAGATGGGGTTCATCATTAGAGGTTCAATGTATTAGATAGGGTTCATCATTAGAGGTTCAATGTATTAGATAGGGTTCAACATTAGATGTTCAATGTATTAGATGGGGTTCAACATTAGAGGTTTAATGTATTAGATAGTGTTCAACATTAGAGGTTCAATGTATTCGATAGGGTTCACATTAGAGGTTCAATGTATTAGATAGGGTTCAACATTAGAGGTTCTATGTATTAGATAGGGTTCAACATTAGAGGTTCAACGTATTAGATAGGTTTCAACATTAGAGGTTCAATGTATTAGATAAGGTTCATCGTTAGAGGTTCAATGTATTAGATAGGATTCATCATTAGTGGTTCAATGTATTAGATAGGGTTCAACATTATAGGTTCAATGTATTAGATAGGGTTCAACATTAGAGGTTCATTGTATTAGATAGGGTTCAACATTAGAGGTTCATTGTATTAGATAGGGTTAAACATTAGAGGTTCAATGTATTAGATAGGGTTCAACATTAGAGGTTCAATGTATTAGATAGGGTTCAACATTAGAGGTTCAATGTATTAGATAGGGTTCAACATTAGAGGTTCAACGTATTAGATAGGTTTCAACATTAGAGGTTCAATGTATTAAATAAGGTTCATTGTTAGAGGTTCAATGTATTAGATAGGGTTCATCATTAGAGGTTCAATGTATTAGATAGGGTTCAACGTTAGAGGTTCAATGTATTAGATAGGGTTCAACATTAGAGGTTCAATGTATTAGATAGGGTTCAACATTAGAGGTTCATTGTATTAGATAGGGTTCAACATTAGAGGTTCAATGTATTAGATAGGGTTCAACATTAGAGGTTCAATGTATTAGATAGGGTTAAACATTATAGGTTCAATGTATTAGATATGGTTCAACATTAGAGGTTCAATGTATTAGATAAGGTTCAACATTAGAGGTTCAATGTATTAGATAGGGTTCAACATTAGAGGTTCATTGTATTAGATAGGGTTCAACATTAGAGGTTCAATATATTAGATAGGGTTCAACATTAGAGGTTCAATGTATTAGATAGGGTTCAACATTAGAGGTTCAACGTATTAGATAGGGTTCAACATTAGAGGTTCAATGTATTAGAGAGGTTTCAACATTAGAGGTTCAACGTATTAGATGGGGTTCATCATTAGAGGTTCAATGTATTAGATAGGGTTCATCATTAGAGGTTCAATGTATTAGATAGGGTTCAACATTAGATGTTCAATGTATTAGATGGGGTTCAACATTAGAGGTTTAATGTATTAGATAGTGTTCAACATTAGAGGTTCAATGTATTCGATAGGGTTCACATTAGAGGTTCAATGTATTAGATAGGGTTCAACATTAGAGGTTCTATGTATTAGATAGGGTTCAACATTAGAGGTTCAACGTATTAGATAGGTTTCAACATTAGAGGTTCAATGTATTAGATAAGGTTCATCGTTAGAGGTTCAATGTATTAGATAGGATTCATCATTAGTGGTTCAATGTATTAGATAGGGTTCAACATTATAGGTTCAATGTATTAGATAGGGTTCAACATTAGAGGTTCATTGTATTAGATAGGGTTCAACATTAGAGGTTCATTGTATTAGATAGGGTTAAACATTAGAGGTTCAATGTATTAGATAGGGTTCAACATTAGAGGTTCAATGTATTAGATAGGGTTCAACATTAGAGGTTCAATGTATTAGATAGGGTTCAACATTAGAGGTTCAACGTATTAGATAGGTTTCAACATTAGAGGTTCAATGTATTAAATAAGGTTCATTGTTAGAGGTTCAATGTATTAGATAGGGTTCATCATTAGAGGTTCAATGTATTAGATAGGGTTCAACGTTAGAGGTTCAATGTATTAGATAAGGTTCATCATTAGAGGTTAAATGTATTAGATAGGTTTCATCATTAGAGGTTCAACGTATTAGATAGGGTTCAACGTTAGAGGTTCAATGTATTAGATAAGGTTCAACATTAGAGGTTCAATGTATTAGATAGGGTTCAACATTAGAGGTTCATTGTATTAGATAGGGTTCAACATTAGAGGTTCAATATATTAGATAGGGTTCAACATTAGAGGTTCAATGTATTAGATAGGGTTCAACATTAGAGGTTCAACGTATTAGATAGGGTTCAACATTAGAGGTTCAATGTATTAGAGAGGTTTCAACATTAGAGGTTCAACGTATTAGATAGGGTTCATCATTAGAGGTTCAATGTATTAGATAGGGTTCATCATTAGAGGTTCAATGTATTAGATAGGGTTCAACATTAGATGTTCAATGTATTAGATGGGGTTCAACATTAGAGGTTTAATGTATTAGATAGTGTTCAACATTAGAGGTTCAATGTATTCGATAGGGTTCACATTAGAGGTTCAATGTATTAGATAGGGTTCAACATTAGAGGTTCTATGTATTAGATAGGGTTCAGCATTAGAGGTTCAACGTATTAGATAGGTTTCAACATTAGAGGTTCAATGTATTAGATAAGGTTCATCGTTAGAGGTTCAATGTATTAGATAGGATTCATCATTAGTGGTTCAATGTATTAGATAGGGTTCAACATTATAGGTTCAATGTATTAGATAGGGTTCAACATTAGAGGTTCATTGTATTAGATAGGGTTCAACATTAGAGGTTCATTGTATTAGATAGGGTTAAACATTAGAGGTTCAATGTATTAGATAGGGTTCAACATTAGAGGTTCAATGTATTAGATAGGGTTCAACATTAGAGGTTCAATGTATTAGATAGGGTTCAACATTAGAGGTTCAACGTATTAGATAGGTTTCAACATTAGAGGTTCAATGTATTAAATAAGGTTCATTGTTAGAGGTTCAATGTATTAGATAGGGTTCATCATTAGAGGTTCAATGTATTAGATAGGGTTCAACGTTAGAGGTTCAATGTATTAGATAAGGTTCATCATTAGAGGTTCAATGTATTAGATAGGTTTCATCATTAGAGGTTCAACGTATTAGATAGGGTTCAACGTTAGAGGTTCAATGTATTAGATAAGGTTCAACATTAGAGGTTCAATGTATTAGATAGGGTTCAACATTAGAGGTTCATTGTATTAGATAGGGTTCAACATTAGAGGTTCAATATATTAGATAGGGTTCAACATTAGAGGTTCAATGTATTAGATAGGGTTCAACATTAGAGGTTCAACGTATTAGATAGGGTTCAACATTAGAGGTTCAATGTATTAGAGAGGTTTCAACATTAGAGGTTCAACGTATTAGATAGGGTTCATCATTAGAGGTTCAATATATTAGATAGGGTTCATCATTAGAGGTTCAATGTATTAGATAGGGTTCAACATTAGATGTTCAATGTATTAGATGGGGTTCAACATTAGAGGTTTAATGTATTAGATAGTGTTCAACATTAGAGGTTCAATGTATTCGATAGGGTTCAACATTAGAGGTTCAATGTATTAGATAGGGTTCAACATTAGAGGTTCTATGTATTAGATAGGGTTCAACATTAGAGGTTCAACGTATTAGATAGGTTTCAACATTAGAGGTTCAATGTATTAGATAAGGTTCATCGTTAGAGGTTCAATGTATTAGATAGGGTTCATCATTAGAGGTTCAATGTATTAGATAGGTTTCAACGTTAGAGGTTCAACGTATTAGAAACGGTTCAACATTAGGGGTTCAACGTATTAGATAGGGTTCAACATTAGAGGTTCAATGTATCAGATAGGGTTCAACATTAGAGGTTCAATGTATTAGATAGGGTTCAACATTAGAGGTTCAATGTATTAGATAGGATTCATCATTAGTGGTTCAATGTATTTGATAGGGTTCAACATTATAGGTTCAATGTATTAGATAGGGTTCAAGATTAGAGGTTCATTGTATTAGATAGGGTTCAACATTAGAGGTTCATTGTATTAGATAGGGTTCAACATTAGAGGTTCAATGTATTAGATAGGGTTCAAGATTAGAGGTTCAATGTATTAGATAGGGTTCAACATTAGAGGTTCAATGTATTAGATAGGGTTCAACATTAGAGGTTCAACGTATTAGATAGGTTTCAACATTAGAGGTTCAATGTATTAAATAAGGTTCATTGTTAGAGGTTCAATGTATTAGATAGGGTTCATCATTAGAGGTTCAATGTATTAGATAGGGTTCAACATTAGAGGTTCAATGTATTAGATAGGGTTCAACATTAGAGGTTCATTGTATTAGATAGGGTTCAACATTAGAGGTTCATTGTATTAGATAGGGTTCAACATTAGAGGTTCAATGTATTAGATAGGGTTCAACATTAGAGGTTCAATGTATTAGATAGGGTTCAACATTAGAGGTTCAACGTATTAGATAGGTTTCAACATTAGAGGTTCAATGTATTAAATAAGGTTCATTGTTAGAGGTTCAATGTATTAGATAGGGTTCATCATTAGAGGTTCAATGTATTAGATAGGGTTCAACGTTAGAGGTTCAATGTATTAGATAAGGTTCATCATTAGAGGTTAAATGTATTAGATAGGTTTCATCATTAGAGGTTCAACGTATTAGATAGGGTTCAACGTTAGAGGTTCAATGTATTAGATAAGGTTCAACATTAGAGGTTCAATGTATTAGATAGGGTTCAACATTAGAGGTTCATTGTATTAGATAGGGTTCAACATTAGAGGTTCAATATATTAGATAGGGTTCAACATTAGAGGTTCAATGTATTAGATAGGGTTCAACATTAGAGGTTCAACGTATTAGATAGGGTTCAACATTAGAGGTTCAATGTATTAGAGAGGTTTCAACATTAGAGGTTCAACGTATTAGATAGGGTTCATCATTAGAGGTTCAATGTATTAGATAGGGTTCATCATTAGAGGTTCAATGTATTAGATAGGGTTCAACATTAGATGTTCAATGTATTAGATGGGGTTCAACATTAGAGGTTTAATGTATTAGATAGTGTTCAACATTAGAGGTTCAATGTATTCGATAGGGTTCACATTAGAGGTTCAATGTATTAGATAGGGTTCAACATTAGAGGTTCTATGTATTAGATAGGGTTCAGCATTAGAGGTTCAACGTATTAGATAGGTTTCAACATTAGAGGTTCAATGTATTAGATAAGGTTCATCGTTAGAGGTTCAATGTATTAGATAGGATTCATCATTAGTGGTTCAATGTATTAGATAGGGTTCAACATTATAGGTTCAATGTATTAGATAGGGTTCAACATTAGAGGTTCATTGTATTAGATAGGGTTCAACATTAGAGGTTCATTGTATTAGATAGGGTTAAACATTATAGGTTCAATGTATTAGATAGGGTTCAACATTAGAGGTTCAATGTATTAGATAGGGTTCAACATTAGAGGTTCAATGTATTAGATAGGGTTCAACATTAGAGGTTCAACGTATTAGATAGGTTTCAACATTAGAGGTTCAATGTATTAAATAAGGTTCATTGTTAGAGGTTCAATGTATTAGATAGGGTTCATCATTAGAGGTTCAATGTATTAGATAGGGTTCAACTTTAGAGGTTCAATGTATTAGATAAGGTTCATCATTAGAGGTTCAATGTATTAGATAGGTTTCATCATTAGAGGTTCAACGTATTAGATAGGGTTCAACGTTAGAGGTTCAATGTATTAGATAAGGTTCAACATTAGAGGTTCAATGTATTAGATAGGGTTCAACATTAGAGGTTCATTGTATTAGATAGGGTTCAACATTAGAGGTTCAATATATTAGATAGGGTTCAACATTAGAGGTTCAATGTATTAGATAGGGTTCAACATTAGAGGTTCAACGTATTAGATAGGGTTCAACATTAGAGGTTCAATGTATTAGAGAGGTTTCAACATTAGAGGTTCAACGTATTAGATAGGGTTCATCATTAGAGGTTCAATGTATTAGATAGGGTTCATCATTAGAGGTTCAATGTATTAGATAGGGTTCAACATTAGATGTTCAATGTATTAGATGGGGTTCAACATTAGAGGTTTAATGTATTAGATAGTGTTCAACATTAGAGGTTCAATGTATTCGATAGGGTTCACATTAGAGGTTCAATGTATTAGATAGGGTTCAACATTAGAGGTTCTATGTATTAGATAGGGTTCAACATTAGAGGTTCAACGTATTAGATAGGTTTCAACATTAGAGGTTCAATGTATTAGATAAGGTTCATCGTTAGAGGTTCAATGTATTAGATAGGATTCATCATTAGTGGTTCAATGTATTAGATAGGGTTCAACATTATAGGTTCAATGTATTAGATAGGGTTCAACATTAGAGGTTCATTGTATTAGATAGGGTTCAACATTAGAGGTTCATTGTATTAGATAGGGTTAAACATTAGAGGTTCAATGTATTAGATAGGGTTCAACATTAGAGGTTCAATGTATTAGATAGGGTTCAACATTAGAGGTTCAATGTATTAGATAGGGTTCAACATTAGAGGTTCAACGTATTAGATAGGTTTCAACATTAGAGGTTCAATGTATTAAATAAGGTTCATTGTTAGAGGTTCAATGTATTAGATAGGGTTCATCATTAGAGGTTCAATGTATTAGATAGGGTTCAACGTTAGAGGTTCAATGTATTAGATAAGGTTCATCATTAGAGGTTCAATGTATTAGATAGGTTTCATCATTAGAGGTTCAACGTATTAGATAGGGTTCAACGTTAGAGGTTCAATGTATTAGATAAGGTTCAACATTAGAGGTTCAATGTATTAGATAGGGTTCAACATTAGAGGTTCATTGTATTAGATAGGGTTCAACATTAGAGGTTCAATATATTAGATAGGGTTCAACATTAGAGGTTCAATGTATTAGATAGGGTTCAACATTAGAGGTTCAACGTATTAGATAGGGTTCAACATTAGAGGTTCAATGTATTAGAGAGGTTTCAACATTAGAGGTTCAACGTATTAGATAGGGTTCATCATTAGAGGTTCAATATATTAGATAGGGTTCATCATTAGAGGTTCAATGTATTAGATAGGGTTCAACATTAGATGTTCAATGTATTAGATGGGGTTCAACATTAGAGGTTTAATGTATTAGATAGTGTTCAACATTAGAGGTTCAATGTATTCGATAGGGTTCAACATTAGAGGTTCAATGTATTAGATAGGGTTCAACATTAGAGGTTCTATGTATTAGATAGGGTTCAACATTAGAGGTTCAACGTATTAGATAGGTTTCAACATTAGAGGTTCAATGTATTAGATAAGGTTCATCGTTAGAGGTTCAATGTATTAGATAGGGTTCATCATTAGAGGTTCAATGTATTAGATAGGTTTCAACGTTAGAGGTTCAACGTATTAGAAACGGTTCAACATTAGGGGTTCAACGTATTAGATAGGGTTCAACATTAGAGGTTCAATGTATCAGATAGGGTTCAACATTAGAGGTTCAATGTATTAGATAGGGTTCAACATTAGAGGTTCAATGTATTAGATAGGATTCATCATTAGTGGTTCAATGTATTTGATAGGGTTCAACATTATAGGTTCAATGTATTAGATAAGGTTCAAGATTAGAGGTTCATTGTATTAGATAGGGTTCAACATTAGAGGTTCATTGTATTAGATAGGGTTCAACATTAGAGGTTCAATGTATTAGATAGGGTTCAAGATTAGAGGTTCAATGTATTAGATAGGGTTCAACATTAGAGGTTCAATGTATTAGATAGGGTTCAACATTAGAGGTTCAACGTATTAGATAGGTTTCAACATTAGAGGTTCAATGTATTAAATAAGGTTCATTGTTAGAGGTTCAATGTATTAGATAGGGTTCATCATTAGAGGTTCAATGTATTAGATAGGGTTCAACATTAGAGGTTTAATGTATTAGATAGGGTTCAACATTAGAGGTTCATTGTATTAGATAGGGTTCAACATTAGAGGTTCATTGTATTAGATAGGGTTAAACATTAGAGGTTCAATGTATTAGATAGGGTTCAACATTAGAGGTTCAATGTATTAGATAGGGTTCAACATTAGAGGTTCAATGTATTAGATAGGGTTCAACATTAGAGGTTCAACGTATTAGATAGGTTTCAACATTAGAGGTTCAATGTATTAAATAAGGTTCATTGTTAGAGGTTCAATGTATTAGATAGGGTTCATCATTAGAGGTTCAATGTATTAGATAGGGTTCAACGTTAGAGGTTCAATGTATTAGATAAGGTTCATCATTAGAGGTTAAATGTATTAGATAGGTTTCATCATTAGAGGTTCAACGTATTAGATAGGGTTCAACGTTAGAGGTTCAATGTATTAGATAAGGTTCAACATTAGAGGTTCAATGTATTAGATAGGGTTCAACATTAGAGGTTCATTGTATTAGATAGGGTTCAACATTAGAGGTTCAATATATTAGATAGGGTTCAACATTAGAGGTTCAATGTATTAGATAGGGTTCAACATTAGAGGTTCAACGTATTAGATAGGGTTCAACATTAGAGGTTCAATGTATTAGAGAGGTTTCAACATTAGAGGTTCAACGTATTAGATAGGGTTCATCATTAGAGGTTCAATGTATTAGATAGGGTTCATCATTAGAGGTTCAATGTATTAGATAGGGTTCAACATTAGATGTTCAATGTATTAGATGGGGTTCAACATTAGAGGTTTAATGTATTAGATAGTGTTCAACATTAGAGGTTCAATGTATTCGATAGGGTTCACATTAGAGGTTCAATGTATTAGATAGGGTTCAACATTAGAGGTTCTATGTATTAGATAGGGTTCAGCATTAGAGGTTCAACGTATTAGATAGGTTTCAACATTAGAGGTTCAATGTATTAGATAAGGTTCATCGTTAGAGGTTCAATGTATTAGATAGGATTCATCATTAGTGGTTCAATGTATTAGATAGGGTTCAACATTATAGGTTCAATGTATTAGATAGGGTTCAACATTAGAGGTTCATTGTATTAGATAGGGTTCAACATTAGAGGTTCATTGTATTAGATAGGGTTAAACATTAGAGGTTCAATGTATTAGATAGGGTTCAACATTAGAGGTTCAATGTATTAGATAGGGTTCAACATTAGAGGTTCAATGTATTAGATAGGGTTCAACATTAGAGGTTCAACGTATTAGATAGGTTTCAACATTAGAGGTTCAATGTATTAAATAAGGTTCATTGTTAGAGGTTCAATGTATTAGATAGGGTTCATCATTAGAGGTTCAATGTATTAGATAGGGTTCAACTTTAGAGGTTCAATGTATTAGATAAGGTTCATCATTAGAGGTTCAATGTATTAGATAGGTTTCATCATTAGAGGTTCAACGTATTAGATAGGGTTCAACGTTAGAGGTTCAATGTATTAGATAAGGTTCAACATTAGAGGTTCAATGTATTAGATAGGGTTCAACATTAGAGGTTCATTGTATTAGATAGGGTTCAACATTAGAGGTTCAATATATTAGATAGGGTTCAACATTAGAGGTTCAATGTATTAGATAGGGTTCAACATTAGAGGTTCAACGTATTAGATAGGGTTCAACATTAGAGGTTCAATGTATTAGAGAGGTTTCAACATTAGAGGTTCAACGTATTAGATAGGGTTCATCATTAGAGGTTCAATGTATTAGATAGGGTTCATCATTAGAGGTTCAATGTATTAGATAGGGTTCAACATTAGATGTTCAATGTATTAGATGGGGTTCAACATTAGAGGTTTAATGTATTAGATAGTGTTCAACATTAGAGGTTCAATGTATTCGATAGGGTTCACATTAGAGGTTCAATGTATTAGATAGGGTTCAACATTAGAGGTTCTATGTATTAGATAGGGTTCAACATTAGAGGTTCAACGTATTAGATAGGTTTCAACATTAGAGGTTCAATGTATTAGATAAGGTTCATCGTTAGAGGTTCAATGTATTAGATAGGATTCATCATTAGTGGTTCAATGTATTAGATAGGGTTCAACATTATAGGTTCAATGTATTAGATAGGGTTCAACATTAGAGGTTCATTGTATTAGATAGGGTTCAACATTAGAGGTTCATTGTATTAGATAGGGTTAAACATTAGAGGTTCAATGTATTAGATAGGGTTCAACATTAGAGGTTCAATGTATTAGATAGGGTTCAACATTAGAGGTTCAATGTATTAGATAGGGTTCAACATTAGAGGTTCAACGTATTAGATAGGTTTCAACATTAGAGGTTCAATGTATTAAATAAGGTTCATTGTTAGAGGTTCAATGTATTAGATAGGGTTCATCATTAGAGGTTCAATGTATTAGATAGGGTTCAACGTTAGAGGTTCAATGTATTAGATAAGGTTCATCATTAGAGGTTCAATGTATTAGATAGGTTTCATCATTAGAGGTTCAACGTATTAGATAGGGTTCAACGTTAGAGGTTCAATGTATTAGATAAGGTTCAACATTAGAGGTTCAATGTATTAGATAGGGTTCAACATTAGAGGTTCATTGTATTAGATAGGGTTCAACATTAGAGGTTCAATATATTAGATAGGGTTCAACATTAGAGGTTCAATGTATTAGATAGGGTTCAACATTAGAGGTTCAACGTATTAGATAGGGTTCAACATTAGAGGTTCAATGTATTAGAGAGGTTTCAACATTAGAGGTTCAACGTATTAGATAGGGTTCATCATTAGAGGTTCAATATATTAGATAGGGTTCATCATTAGAGGTTCAATGTATTAGATAGGGTTCAACATTAGATGTTCAATGTATTAGATGGGGTTCAACATTAGAGGTTTAATGTATTAGATAGTGTTCAACATTAGAGGTTCAATGTATTCGATAGGGTTCAACATTAGAGGTTCAATGTATTAGATAGGGTTCAACATTAGAGGTTCTATGTATTAGATAGGGTTCAACATTAGAGGTTCAACGTATTAGATAGGTTTCAACATTAGAGGTTCAATGTATTAGATAAGGTTCATCGTTAGAGGTTCAATGTATTAGATAGGGTTCATCATTAGAGGTTCAATGTATTAGATAGGTTTCAACGTTAGAGGTTCAACGTATTAGAAACGGTTCAACATTAGGGGTTCAACGTATTAGATAGGGTTCAACATTAGAGGTTCAATGTATCAGATAGGGTTCAACATTAGAGGTTCAATGTATTAGATAGGGTTCAACATTAGAGGTTCAATGTATTAGATAGGATTCATCATTAGTGGTTCAATGTATTTGATAGGGTTCAACATTATAGGTTCAATGTATTAGATAGGGTTCAAGATTAGAGGTTCATTGTATTAGATAGGGTTCAACATTAGAGGTTCATTGTATTAGATAGGGTTCAACATTAGAGGTTCAATGTATTAGATAGGGTTCAAGATTAGAGGTTCAATGTATTAGATAGGGTTCAACATTAGAGGTTCAATGTATTAGATAGGGTTCAACATTAGAGGTTCAACGTATTAGATAGGTTTCAACATTAGAGGTTCAATGTATTAAATAAGGTTCATTGTTAGAGGTTCAATGTATTAGATAGGGTTCATCATTAGAGGTTCAATGTATTAGATAGGGTTCAACATTAGAGGTTCAATGTATTAGATAGGGTTCAACATTAGAGGTTCATTGTATTAGATAGGGTTCAACATTAGAGGTTCATTGTATTAGATAGGGTTAAACATTAGAGGTTCAATGTATTAGATAGGGTTCAACATTAGAGGTTCAATGTATTAGATAGGGTTCAACATTAGAGGTTCAATGTATTAGATAGGGTTCAACATTAGAGGTTCAACGTATTAGATAGGTTTCAACATTAGAGGTTCAATGTATTAAATAAGGTTCATTGTTAGAGGTTCAATGTATTAGATAGGGTTCATCATTAGAGGTTCAATGTATTAGATAGGGTTCAACGTTAGAGGTTCAATGTATTAGATAAGGTTCATCATTAGAGGTTAAATGTATTAGATAGGTTTCATCATTAGAGGTTCAACGTATTAGATAGGGTTCAACGTTAGAGGTTCAATGTATTAGATAAGGTTCAACATTAGAGGTTCAATGTATTAGATAGGGTTCAACATTAGAGGTTCATTGTATTAGATAGGGTTCAACATTAGAGGTTCAATATATTAGATAGGGTTCAACATTAGAGGTTCAATGTATTAGATAGGGTTCAACATTAGAGGTTCAACGTATTAGATAGGGTTCAACATTAGAGGTTCAATGTATTAGAGAGGTTTCAACATTAGAGGTTCAACGTATTAGATAGGGTTCATCATTAGAGGTTCAATGTATTAGATAGGGTTCATCATTAGAGGTTCAATGTATTAGATAGGGTTCAACATTAGATGTTCAATGTATTAGATGGGGTTCAACATTAGAGGTTTAATGTATTAGATAGTGTTCAACATTAGAGGTTCAATGTATTCGATAGGGTTCACATTAGAGGTTCAATGTATTAGATAGGGTTCAACATTAGAGGTTCTATGTATTAGATAGGGTTCAGCATTAGAGGTTCAACGTATTAGATAGGTTTCAACATTAGAGGTTCAATGTATTAGATAAGGTTCATCGTTAGAGGTTCAATGTATTAGATAGGATTCATCATTAGTGGTTCAATGTATTAGATAGGGTTCAACATTATAGGTTCAATGTATTAGATAGGGTTCAACATTAGAGGTTCATTGTATTAGATAGGGTTCAACATTAGAGGTTCATTGTATTAGATAGGGTTAAACATTAGAGGTTCAATGTATTAGATAGGGTTCAACATTAGAGGTTCAATGTATTAGATAGGGTTCAACATTAGAGGTTCAATGTATTAGATAGGGTTCAACATTAGAGGTTCAACGTATTAGATAGGTTTCAACATTAGAGGTTCAATGTATTAAATAAGGTTCATTGTTAGAGGTTCAATGTATTAGATAGGGTTCATCATTAGAGGTTCAATGTATTAGATAGGGTTCAACTTTAGAGGTTCAATGTATTAGATAAGGTTCATCATTAGAGGTTCAATGTATTAGATAGGTTTCATCATTAGAGGTTCAACGTATTAGATAGGGTTCAACGTTAGAGGTTCAATGTATTAGATAAGGTTCAACATTAGAGGTTCAATGTATTAGATAGGGTTCAACATTAGAGGTTCATTGTATTAGATAGGGTTCAACATTAGAGGTTCAATATATTAGATAGGGTTCAACATTAGAGGTTCAATGTATTAGATAGGGTTCAACATTAGAGGTTCAACGTATTAGATAGGGTTCAACATTAGAGGTTCAATGTATTAGAGAGGTTTCAACATTAGAGGTTCAACGTATTAGATAGGGTTCATCATTAGAGGTTCAATGTATTAGATAGGGTTCATCATTAGAGGTTCAATGTATTAGATAGGGTTCAACATTAGATGTTCAATGTATTAGATGGGGTTCAACATTAGAGGTTTAATGTATTAGATAGTGTTCAACATTAGAGGTTCAATGTATTCGATAGGGTTCAACATTAGAGGTTCAATGTATTAGATAGGGTTCAACATTAGAGGTTCTATGTATTAGATAGGGTTCAACATTAGAGGTTCAACGTATTAGATAGGTTTCAACATTAGAGGTTCAATGTATTAGATAAGGTTCATCGTTAGAGGTTCAATGTATTAGATAGGGTTCATCATTAGAGGTTCAATGTATTAGATAGGTTTCAACGTTAGAGGTTCAACGTATTAGAAACGGTTCAACATTAGGGGTTCAACGTATTAGATAGGGTTCAACATTAGAGGTTCAATGTATCAGATAGGGTTCAACATTAGAGGTTCAATGTATTAGATAGGGTTCAACATTAGAGGTTCAATGTATTAGATAGGATTCATCATTAGTGGTTCAATGTATTTGATAGGGTTCAACATTATAGGTTCAATGTATTAGATAGGGTTCAAGATTAGAGGTTCATTGTATTAGATAGGGTTCAACATTAGAGGTTCATTGTATTAGATAGGGTTCAACATTAGAGGTTCAATGTATTAGATAGGGTTCAAGATTAGAGGTTCAATGTATTAGATAGGGTTCAACATTAGAGGTTCAATGTATTAGATAGGGTTCAACATTAGAGGTTCAACGTATTAGATAGGTTTCAACATTAGAGGTTCAATGTATTAAATAAGGTTCATTATTAGAGGTTCAATGTATTAGATAGGGTTCATCATTAGAGGTTCAATGTATTAGATATGGTTCAACATTAGAGGTTCAATGTATTAGATAGGGTTCAACATTAGAGGTTCAATGTATTAGATAGGGTTCAACATTAGAGGTTCAATGTATTAGATAGGGTTCAACATTAGAGGTTCAATGTATTAGATAGGGTTCAACATTAGAGGTTCATTGTATTAGATAGGGTTCAACATTAGAGGTTCAATGTATTAGATAGGGTTCAACATTAGAGGTTCAATGTATTAGATAGGGTTCAACATTAGAGGTTCAATGTATTAGATATGGTTCAACATTAGAGGTTCAATGTATTAGATAAGGTTCAACATTAGAGGTTCAATGTATTAGATAGGGTTCAACATTAGAGGTTCATTGTATTAGATTGGGTTCAACATTAGAGGTTCAATATATTAGATAGGGTTCAACATTAGAGGTTCAATGTATTAGATAGGGTTCAACATTAGAGGTTCAACGTATTAGATAGGGTTCAACATTAGAGGTTCAATGTATTAGAGAGGTTTCAACATTAGAGGTTCAACGTATTAGATGGGGTTCATCATTAGAGGTTCAATGTATTAGATAGGGTTCATCATTAGAGGTTCAATGTATTAGATAGGGTTCAACATTAGATGTTCAATGTATTAGATGGGGTTCAACATTAGAGGTTTAATGTATTAGATAGTGTTCAACATTAGAGGTTCAATGTATTCGATAGGGTTCACATTAGAGGTTCAATGTATTAGATAGGGTTCAACATTAGAGGTTCTATGTATTAGATAGGGTTCAACATTAGAGGTTCAACGTATTAGATAGGTTTCAACATTAGAGGTTCAATGTATTAGATAAGGTTCATCGTTAGAGGTTCAATGTATTAGATAGGATTCATCATTAGTGGTTCAATGTATTAGATAGGGTTCAACATTATAGGTTCAATGTATTAGATAGGGTTCAACATTAGAGGTTCATTGTATTAGATAGGGTTCAACATTAGAGGTTCATTGTATTAGATAGGGTTAAACATTAGAGGTTCAATGTATTAGATAGGGTTCAACATTAGAGGTTCAATGTATTAGATAGGGTTCAACATTAGAGGTTCAATGTATTAGATAGGGTTCAACATTAGAGGTTCAACGTATTAGATAGGTTTCAACATTAGAGGTTCAATGTATTAAATAAGGTTCATTGTTAGAGGTTCAATGTATTAGATAGGGTTCATCATTAGAGGTTCAATGTATTAGATAGGGTTCAACGTTAGAGGTTCAATGTATTAGATAAGGTTCATCATTAGAGGTTCAATGTATTAGATAGGTTTCATCATTAGAGGTTCAACATATTAGATAGGGTTCAACGTTAGAGGTTCAATGTATTAGATAAGGTTCAACATTAGAGGTTCAATGTATTAGATAGGGTTCAACATTAGAGGTTCATTGTATTAGATAGGGTTCAACATTAGAGGTTCAATATATTAGATAGGGTTCAACATTAGAGGTTCAATGTATTAGATAGGGTTCAACATTAGAGGTTCAACGTATTAGATAGGGTTCAACATTAGAGGTTCAATGTATTAGAGAGGTTTCAACATTAGAGGTTCAACGTATTAGATAGGGTTCATCATTAGAGGTTCAATGTATTAGATAGGGTTCATCATTAGAGGTTCAATGTATTAGATAGGGTTCAACATTAGATGTTCAATGTATTAGATGGGGTTCAACATTAGAGGTTTAATGTATTAGATAGTGTTCAACATTAGAGGTTCAATGTATTCGATAGGGTTCAACATTAGAGGTTCAATGTATTAGATAGGGTTCAACGTTAGAGGTTCAACGTATTAGATAGGTTTCAACATTAGAGGTTCAATGTATTAAATAAGGTTCATTGTTAGAGGTTCAATGTATTAGATAGGGTTCATCATTAGAGGTTCAATGTATTAGATAGGGTTCAACATTAGAGGTTCAATGTATTAGATAGGGTTCAACATTAGAGGTTCAATGTATTAGATAGGGTTCAACATTAGAGGTTCAATGTATTAGATAGGGTTCAACATTAGAGGTTCAATGTATTAGATAGGGTTCAACATTAGAGGTTCATTGTATTAGATAGGGTTCAACATTAGAGGTTCAATGTATTAGATAGGGTTCAACATTAGAGGTTCAATGTATTAGATAGGGTTCAACATTAGAGGTTCAATGTATTAGATATGGTTCAACATTAGAGGTTCAATGTATTAGATAAGGTTCAACATTAGAGGTTCAATGTATTAGATAGGGTTCAACATTAGAGGTTCATTGTATTAGATAGGGTTCAACATTAGAGGTTCAATATATTAGATAGGGTTCAACATTAGAGGTTCAATGTATTAGATAGGGTTCAACATTAGAGGTTCAACGTATTAGATAGGGTTCAACATTAGAGGTTCAATGTATTAGAGAGGTTTCAACATTAGAGGTTCAACGTATTAGATGGGGTTCATCATTAGAGGTTCAATGTATTAGATAGGGTTCATCATTAGAGGTTCAATGTATTAGATAGGGTTCAACATTAGATGTTCAATGTATTAGATGGGGTTCAACATTAGAGGTTTAATGTATTAGATAGTGTTCAACATTAGAGGTTCAATGTATTCGATAGGGTTCACATTAGAGGTTCAATGTATTAGATAGGGTTCAACATTAGAGGTTCTATGTATTAGATAGGGTTCAACATTAGAGGTTCAACGTATTAGATAGGTTTCAACATTAGAGGTTCAATGTATTAGATAAGGTTCATCGTTAGAGGTTCAATGTATTAGATAGGATTCATCATTAGTGGTTCAATGTATTAGATAGGGTTCAACATTATAGGTTCAATGTATTAGATAGGGTTCAACATTAGAGGTTCATTGTATTAGATAGGGTTCAACATTAGAGGTTCATTGTATTAGATAAGGTTAAACATTAGAGGTTCAATGTATTAGATAGGGTTCAACATTAGAGGTTCAATGTATTAGATAGGGTTCAACATTAGAGGTTCAATGTATTAGATAGGGTTCAACATTAGAGGTTCAACGTATTAGATAGGTTTCAACATTAGAGGTTCAATGTATTAAATAAGGTTCATTGTTAGAGGTTCAATGTATTAGATAGGGTTCATCATTAGAGGTTCAATGTATTAGATAGGGTTCAACGTTAGAGGTTCAATGTATTAGATAAGGTTCATCATTAGAGGTTAAATGTATTAGATAGGTTTCATCATTAGAGGTTCAACGTATTAGATAGGGTTCAATGTTAGAGGTTCAATGTATTAGATAAGGTTCAACATTAGAGGTTCAATGTATTAGATAGGGTTCAACATTAGAGGTTCATTGTATTAGATAGGGTTCAACATTAGAGGTTCAATATATTAGATAGGGTTCAACATTAGAGGTTCAATGTATTAGATAGGGTTCAACATTAGAGGTTCAACGTATTAGATAGGGTTCAACATTAGAGGTTCAATGTATTAGAGAGGTTTCAACATTAGAGGTTCAACGTATTAGATAGGGTTCATCATTAGAGGTTCAATGTATTAGATAAGGTTCATCATTAGAGGTTCAATGTATTAGATAGGGTTCAACATTAGATGTTCAATGTATTAGATGGGGTTCAACATTAGAGGTTTAATGTATTAGATAGTGTTCAACATTAGAGGTTCAATGTATTCGATAGGGTTCACATTAGAGGTTCAATGTATTAGATAGGGTTCAACATTAGAGGTTCTATGTATTAGATAGGGTTCAACATTAGAGGTTCAACGTATTAGATAGGTTTCAACATTAGAGGTTCAATGTATTAGATAAGGTTCATCGTTAGAGGTTCAATGTATTAGATAGGATTCATCATTAGTGGTTCAATGTATTAGATAGGGTTCAACATTATAGGTTCAATGTATTAGATAGGGTTCAACATTAGAGGTTCATTGTATTAGATAGGGTTCAACATTAGAGGTTCATTGTATTAGATAGGGTTAAACATTAGAGGTTCAATGTATTAGATAGGGTTCAACATTAGAGGTTCAATGTATTAGATAGGGTTCAACATTAGAGGTTCAATGTATTAGATAGGGTTCAACATTAGAGGTTCAACGTATTAGATAGGTTTCAACATTAGAGGTTCAATGTATTAAATAAGGTTCATTGTTAGAGGTTCAATGTATTAGATAGGGTTCATCATTAGAGGTTCAATGTATTAGATAGGGTTCAACGTTAGAGGTTCAATGTATTAGATAAGGTTCATCATTAGAGGTTCAATGTATTAGATAGGTTTCATCATTAGAGGTTCAACGTATTAGATAGGGTTCAACGTTAGAGGTTCAATGTATTAGATAAGGTTCAACATTAGAGGTTCAATGTATTAGATAGGGTTCAACATTAGAGGTTCATTGTATTAGATAGGGTTCAACATTAGAGGTTCAATATATTAGATAGGGTTCAACATTAGAGGTTCAATGTATTAGATAGGGTTCAACATTAGAGGTTCAACGTGTTAGATAGGGTTCAACATTAGAGGTTCAATGTATTAGAGAGGTTTCAACATTAGAGGTTCAACGTATTAGATAGGGTTCATCATTAGAGGTTCAATGTATTAGATAGGGTTCATCATTAGAGGTTCAATGTATTAGATAGGGTTCAACATTAGATGTTCAATGTATTAGATGGGGTTCAACATTAGAGGTTTAATGTATTAGATAGTGTTCAACATTAGAGGTTCAATGTATTCGATAGGGTTCAACATTAGAGGTTCAATGTATTAGATAGGGTTCAACATTAGAGGTTCTATGTATTAGATAGGGTTCAACATTAGAGGTTCAACGTATTAGATAGGTTTCAACATTAGAGGTTCAATGTATTAGATAAGGTTCATCGTTAGAGGTTCAATGTATTAGATAGGGTTCATCATTAGAGGTTCAATGTATTAGATAGGTTTCAACGTTAGAGGTTCAACGTATTAGAAACGGTTCAACATTAGGGGTTCAACGTATTAGATAGGGTTCAACATTAGAGGTTCAATGTATCAGATAGGGTTCAACATTAGAGGTTCAATGTATTAGATAGGGTTCAACATTAGAGGTTCAATGTATTAGATAGGATTCATCATTAGTGGTTCAATGTATTTGATAGGGTTCAACATTATAGGTTCAATGTATTAGATAGGGTTCAAGATTAGAGGTTCATTGTATTAGATAGGGTTCAACATTAGAGGTTCATTGTATTAGATAGGGTTCAACATTAGAGGTTCAATGTATTAGATAGGGTTCAAGATTAGAGGTTCAATGTATTAGATAGGGTTCAACATTAGAGGTTCAATGTATTAGATAGGGTTCAACATTAGAGGTTCAACGTATTAGATAGGTTTCAACATTAGAGGTTCAATGTATTAAATAAGGTTCATTGTTAGAGGTTCAATGTATTAGATAGGGTTCATCATTAGAGGTTCAATGTATTAGATAGGGTTCAACATTAGAGGTTCAATGTATTAGATAGGGTTCAACATTAGAGGTTCAATGTATTAGATAGGGTTCAACATTAGAGGTTCAATGTATTAGATAGGGTTCAACATTAGAGGTTCAATGTATTAGATAGGGTTCAACATTAGAGGTTCATTGTATTAGATAGGGTTCAACATTAGAGGTTCAATGTATTAGATAGGGTTCAACATTAGAGGTTCAATGTATTAGATAGGGTTCAACATTAGAGGTTCAATGTATTAGATATGGTTCAACATTAGAGGTTCAATGTATTAGATAAGGTTCAACATTAGAGGTTCAATGTATTAGATAGGGTTCAACATTAGAGGTTCATTGTATTAGATAGGGTTCAACATTAGAGGTTCAATATATTAGATAGGGTTCAACATTAGAGGTTCAATGTATTAGATAGGGTTCAACATTAGAGGTTCAACGTATTAGATAGGGTTCAACATTAGAGGTTCAATGTATTAGAGAGGTTTCAACATTAGAGGTTCAACGTATTAGATGGGGTTCATCATTAGAGGTTCAATGTATTAGATAGGGTTCATCATTAGAGGTTCAATGTATTAGATAGGGTTCAACATTAGATGTTCAATGTATTAGATGGGGTTCAACATTAGAGGTTTAATGTATTAGATAGTGTTCAACATTAGAGGTTCAATGTATTCGATAGGGTTCACATTAGAGGTTCAATGTATTAGATAGGGTTCAACATTAGAGGTTCTATGTATTAGATAGGGTTCAACATTAGAGGTTCAACGTATTAGATAGGTTTCAACATTAGAGGTTCAATGTATTAGATAAGGTTCATCGTTAGAGGTTCAATGTATTAGATAGGATTCATCATTAGTGGTTCAATGTATTAGATAGGGTTCAACATTATAAGTTCAATGTATTAGATAGGGTTCAACATTAGAGGTTCATTGTATTAGATAGGGTTCAACATTAGAGGTTCATTGTATTAGATAGGGTTAAACATTAGAGGTTCAATGTATTAGATAGGGTTCAACATTAGAGGTTCAATGTATTAGATAGGGTTCAACATTAGAGGTTCAATGTATTAGATAGGGTTCAACATTAGAGGTTCAACGTATTAGATAGGTTTCAACATTAGAGGTTCAATGTATTAAATAAGGTTCATTGTTAGAGGTTCAATGTATTAGATAGGGTTCATCATTAGAGGTTCAATGTATTAGATAGGGTTCAACGTTAGAGGTTCAATGTATTAGATAAGGTTCATCATTAGAAGTTCAATGTATTAGATAGGTTTCATCATTAGAGGTTCAACGTATTAGATAGGGTTCAACGTTAGAGGTTCAATGTATTAGATAAGGTTCAACATTAGAGGTTCAATGTATTAGATAGGGTTCAACATTAGAGGTTCATTGTATTAGATAGGGTTCAACATTAGAGGTTCAATATATTAGATAGGGTTCAACATTAGAGGTTCAATGTATTAGATAGGGTTCAACATTAGAGGTTCAACGTATTAGATAGGGTTCAACATTAGAGGTTCAATGTATTAGAGAGGTTTCAACATTAGAGGTTCAACGTATTAGATAGGGTTCATCATTAGAGGTTCAATGTATTAGATAGGGTTCATCATTAGAGGTTCAATGTATTAGATAGGGTTCAACATTAGATGTTCAATGTATTAGATGGGGTTCAACATTAGAGGTTTAATGTATTAGATAGTGTTCAACATTAGAGGTTCAATGTATTAGATAGGGTTCAACATTAGAGGTTCAATGTATTAGATAGGGTTCAACATTAGAGGTTCAATGTATTAGATAGGGTTCAACATTAGAGGTTCAATGTATTAGATATGGTTCAACATTAGAGGTTCAATGTATTAGATAGGGTTCAACATTAGAGGTTCAATGTATTAGATAGGGTTCAACATTAGAGGTTCATTGTATTAGATAGGGTTCAACATTAGAGGTTCAATGTATTAGATAGGGTTCAACATTAGAGGTTCAATGTATTAGATAGGGTTCAACATTAGAGGTTCATTGTATTAGATAGGGTTCAACATTAGAGGTTCAATGTATTAGATAGGGTTCAACATTAGAGGTTCAACGTATTAGATAGGTTTCAACATTAGAGGTTCAATGTATTAAATAAGGTTCATTGTTAGAGGTTCAATGTATTAGATAGGGTTCATCATTAGAGGTTCAATGTATTAGATAGGGTTCAACGTTAGAGGTTCAATGTATTAGATAAGGTTCATCATTAGAAGTTCAATGTATTAGATAGGTTTCATCATTAGAGGTTCAACGTATTAGATAGGGTTCAACGTTAGAGGTTCAATGTATTAGATAAGGTTCAACATTAGAGGTTCAATGTATTAGATAGGGTTCAACATTAGAGGTTCATTGTATTAGATAGGGTTCAACATTAGAGGTTCAATATATTAGATAGGGTTCAACATTAGAGGTTCAATGTATTAGATAGGGTTCAACATTAGAGGTTCAACGTATTAGATAGGGTTCAACATTAGAGGTTCAATGTATTAGAGAGGTTTCAACATTAGAGGTTCAACGTATTAGATAGGGTTCATCATTAGAGGTTCAATGTATTAGATAGGGTTCATCATTAGAGGTTCAATGTATTAGATAGGGTTCAACATTAGATGTTCAATGTATTAGATGGGGTTCAACATTAGAGGTTTAATGTATTAGATAGTGTTCAACATTAGAGGTTCAATGTATTAGATAGGGTTCAACATTAGAGGTTCAATGTATTAGATAGGGTTCAACATTAGAGGTTCAATGTATTAGATAGGGTTCAACATTAGAGGTTCAATGTATTAGATATGGTTCAACATTAGAGGTTCAATGTATTAGATAGGGTTCAACATTAGAGGTTCAATGTATTAGATAGGGTTCAACATTAGAGGTTCATTGTATTAGATAGGGTTCAACATTAGAGGTTCAATGTATTAGATAGGGTTCAACATTAGAGGTTCAATGTATTAGTTAGGGTTTAACATTAGAGGTTCAATGTATTAGATAGGGTTCAACATTAGAGGTTCAATGTATTAGATAGGGTTCAACATTAGAGGTTCAATGTATTAGATAGGGTTCAACATTAGAGGTTCATTGTATTAGATAGGGTTCAACATTAGAGGTTCAATGTATTAGATAGGGTTCAACATTAGAGGTTCAATATATTAGTTAGGGTTTAACATTAGAGGTTCAATGTATTAGATAGGGTTCAACATTAGAGGTTCAATGTATTAGATATGGTTCATCATTAGAGGTTCAATGTATTAGATAGGGTTCAACATTAGAGATTCAATGTATTAGATAGGGTTCAACATTAGAGGTTAAATGTATTAGATAGGGTTCAACATTAGAGGTTCATTGCACTAGATAGGGTTCAACATTATAGGTTCAATGTATTAGATAGGGTTCATAATTAGAGGTTCAATGTATTAGATAGGGTTCAACATTAGAGGTTCAATGTATTAGATATGGTACAATATTAGAGGTTCAATGTATTAGATAGGGTTCATCATTAGAGGTTCAATGTATTAGATAGGGTTCAACATTAGAGGTTCAATGTATTAGATAGGGTTCAACATTAGAGGTTCATTGTATTAGATAGGGTTCAACATTAGAGGTTCATTATATTAGATAGGGTTCAACATTAGAGGTTCCATGTATTAGATAGGGTTCAACATTTGAGGTTCAATGTATTAGATAGGGTTTAACATTAGAGGTTCAATGTATTAGATAGGGTTCAACATTAGAGGTTCAATGTATTAGATAGGGTTCAACATTAGAGGTTCAATGTATTAGATAGGGTTCAACATTAGAGGTTCAATGTATTAGATAGGGTTCAACATTAGAGGTTCATTGTATTAGATAGGGTTCAACATTAGAGGTTCAATGTATTAGATAGGGTTCAACATTAGAGGTTCAATGTATTAGATAGGGTTCAACATTAGAGGTTCAATGTATTAGATATGGTTCAACATTAGAGGTTCAATGTATTAGATAGGGTTCAACATTAGACGTTCAATGTATTAGATAGGGTTCAACGTTAGAGGTTCATTGTATTAGATAGGGTTCAACATTAGAGGTTCAATGTATTAGATAGGGTTCAACATTAGAGGTTCAATATATTAGTTAGGGTTTAACATTAGAGGTTCAATGTATTAGATAGGGTTCAACATTAGAGGTTCAATGTATTAGATGTGGTTCATCATTAGAGGTTCAATGTATTAGATAGGGTTCAACATTAGAGATTCAATGTATTAGATAGGGTTCAACATTAGAGGTTAAATGTATTAGATAGGGTTCAACATTAGAGGTTCATTGCACTAGATAGGGTTCAACATTATAGGTTCAATGTATTAGATAGGGTTCATAATTAGAGGTTCAATGTATTAGATAGGGTTCAACATTAGAGGTTCAATGTATTAGATATGGTACAATATTAGAGGTTCAATGTATTAGATAGGGTTCATCATTAGAGGTTCAATGTATTAGATAGGGTTCAACATTAGAGGTTCAATGTATTAGATAGGGTTCAACATTAGAGGTTCATTGTATTAGATAGGGTTCAACATTAGAGGTTCATTATATTAGATAGGGTTCAACATTAGAGGTTCCATGTATTAGATAGGGTTCAACATTTGAGGTTCAATGAATTAGATAGGGTTCAACATTAGAGGTTCAATGTATTAGATAGGGTTCAACATTAGAGGTTCAATGTATTAGATAGGGTTCATCATTAGAGGTTCAATGTATTAGATAGGTTTCATCATTAGAGGTTCAACGTATTAGATAGGGTTCAACGGTAGAGGTTCAATGTATTAGATAGGGTTCAACATTAGAGGTTCAATGTATTAGATAGGGTTCAACATTAGAGGTTCAATGTATTAGATAGGGTTCAACATTAGAGGTTCAATGTATTAGATAGGGTTCAACATTAGAGGTTCAATATATTAGATAGGGTTCAACATTAGAGGTTCATTGTATTAGATAGGGTTCAACATTAGAGGTTCAATATATTAGATAGGGTTCAACATTAGAGGTTCAATGTATTAGATAGGGTTCAACATTAGAGGTTCAATGTATTAGATAGGGTTCAACATTAGAGGTTCAACGTATTAGATAGGTTTCAACATTAGAGGTTCAATGTATTAAATAAGGTTCATTGTTAGAGGTTCAATGTATTAGATAGGGTTCATCATTAGAGGTTAAATGTATTAGATAGGGTTCAACATTAGAGGTTCAATGTATTAGATAGGGTTCAACATTAGAGGTTCAATGTATTAGATAGGGTTCAACATTAGAGGTTCAATGTATTAGATAGGGTTCAACATTAGAGGTTCAATGTATTAGATAGGGTTCAACATTAGAGGTTCATTGTATTAGATAGGGTTCAACATTAGAGGTTCAATGTATTAGATAGGATTCAACATTAGAGGTTCAATGTATTAGATAGGGTTCAACATTAGAGGTTCAATGTATTAGATAGGGTTCAACATTAGAGGTTCAACGTATTAGATAGGTTTCAACATTAGAGGTTCAATGTATTAAATTAGGTTCATTGTTAGAGGTTCAATGTATTAGATAGGGTTCATCATTAGAGGTTCAATGTATTAGATAGGGTTCAACATTAGAGGTTCAATGTATTAGATAGGGTTCAACATTAGAGGTTCAATGTATTAGATAGGGTTCAACGTATTAGATAGGTTTCAACATTAGAGGTTCAATGTATTAGATAAGGTTCATCGTTAGAGGTTCAATGTATTAGATAGGGTTCAACATTAGAGGTTCAATGTATTAGATAGGGTTCAACATTAGAGGTTCATTGTATTAGATAGGGTTCAACATTAGAGGTTCAATGTATTAGATAGGATTCAACATTAGAGGTTCAATGTATTAGATAGGGTTCAACATTAGAGGTTCAATGTATTAGATAGGGTTCAACATTAGAGGTTCAACGTATTAGATAGGTTTCAACATTAGAGGTTCAATGTATTAAATAAGGTTCATTGTTAGAGGTTCAATGTATTAGATAGGGTTCATCATTAGAGGTTCAATGTATTAGATAGGGTTCAACATTAGAGGTTCAATGTATTAGATAGGGTTCAACATTAGAGGTTCAATGTATTAGATAGGGTTCAACATTAGAGGTTCAATGTATTAGATAGGGTTCAACATTAGAGGTTCAATGTATTAGATAATGTTCAACATTAGAGGTTCATTGTATTAGATAGGGTTCAACATTAGAGGTTCAATGTATTAGATAGGGTTCAACATTAGAGGTTCAATGTATTAGATAGGGTTCAACATTAGAGGTTCAATGTATTAGATATGGTCCAACATTAGAGGTTCAATGTATTAGATAGGGTTCAACATTAGAGGTTCAATGTATTAGATAGGGTTCAACATTAGAGTTTCATTGTATTAGATAGGGTTCAACATTAGAGGTTCAATGTATTAGATAGGGTTCAACATTAGAGGTTCAATATATTAGTTAGGGTTTAACATTAGAGGTTCAATGTATTAGATAGGGCTCAACATTAGAGGTTCAATGTATTAGATATGGTTCATCATTAGAGGTTCAATGTATTAGATAGGGTTCAACATTAGAGATTCAATGTATTAGATAGGGTTGAACATTAGAGGTTCAATGTATTAGATAGGGTTCAACATTAGAGGTTCATTGTACTAGATAGGGTTCAACATTATAGGTTCAATGTATTAGATAGGGTTCAGAATTAGAGGTTCAATGTATTAGATAGGGTTCAACATTAGAGGTTCAATGTATTAGATATGGTACAACATTAGAGGTTCAATGTATTAGATAGGGTTCATCATTAGAGGTTCAATGTATTATATAGGATTCAACATTAGAGGTTCAATGTATTAGATAGGGTTTAACATTAGAGGTTCATTGTATTAGATAGGGTTCAACATTAGAGGTTCATTGTATTAGATAGGGTTCAACATTAGAGGTTCAATGTATTAGATAGAGTTCAACATTTGAGGTTCAATGAATTAGATAGGGTTCAACATTAGAGGTTCAATGTATTAGATAGGGTTCAACATTAGAGGTTCAATGTATTAGATAGGGTTCATCATTAAAGGTTCAATGTATTAGATAGGTTTCATCATTAGAGGTTCAACGTATTAGATAGGGTTCAACGGTAGAGGTTCAATGTATTAGATAGGGTTCAACATTAGAGGTTCAATGTATTAGATAGGGTTCAACATTAGAGGTTCATTGTATTAGATAGGGTTTAACATTACAGGTTCAATGTATTAGATAGGGTTCAACATTAGAGGTTCAATGTATTAGATAGGGTTCAACATTAGAGGTTCAACGTATTAGATAGCGTTCAACATTAGAGGTTCAATGTATTAGATAAGGTTTAACATTAGAGGTTCAACATATTAGATAGGGTTCATCATTAGAGGTTCAATGTATTAGATAGGGTTCATCATTAGAGGTTCAATGTATTAGATAGGGTTCAACATTAGAGGTTCATTGTATTAGATAGGGTTCAACATTAGAGGTTCAATGTATTAGATAGGGTTCAACATTAGAGGTTTAATGTATTAGATAGGGTTCAACATTAGAGGTTCTATGTATTAGATAGGGTTCAACATTAGAGGATCAACGTATTAGATAGGTTTCAACATTAGAGGTTCAATGTATTAGATAAGGTTCATCGTTAGAGGTTCAATGTATTATATAGGGTTCATCATTAGAGGTTCAATGTATTAGATAGGGTTCAACATTAGAGGTTCAATATATTAGTTAGGGTTTAACATTAGAGGTTCAATGTATTAGATAGGGCTCAACATTAGAGGTTCAATGTATTAGATATGGTTCATCATTAGAGGTTCAATGTATTAGATAGGGTTCAACATTAGAGATTCAATGTATTAGATAGGGTTGAACATTAGAGGTTCAATGTATTAGATAGGGTTCAACATTAGAGGTTCATTGTACTAGATAGGGTTCAACATTATAGGTTCAATGTATTAGATAGGGTTCAGAATTAGAGGTTCAATGTATTAGATAGGGTTCAACATTAGAGGTTCAATGTATTAGATATGGTACAACATTAGAGGTTCAATGTATTAGATAGGGTTCATCATTAGAGGTTCAATGTATTATATAGGATTCAACATTAGAGGTTCAATGTATTAGATAGGGTTTAACATTAGAGGTTCATTGTATTAGATAGGGTTCAACATTAGAGGTTCATTGTATTAGATAGGGTTCAACATTAGAGGTTCAATGTATTAGATAGAGTTCAACATTTGAGGTTCAATGAATTAGATAGGGTTCAACATTAGAGGTTCAATGTATTAGATAGGGTTCAACATTAGAGGTTCAATGTATTAGATAGGGTTCATCATTAAAGGTTCAATGTATTAGATAGGTTTCATCATTAGAGGTTCAACGTATTAGATAGGGTTCAACGGTAGAGGTTCAATGTATTAGATAGGGTTCAACATTAGAGGTTCAATGTATTAGATAGGGTTCAACATTAGAGGTTCATTGTATTAGATAGGGTTTAACATTACAGGTTCAATGTATTAGATAGGGTTCAACATTAGAGGTTCAATGTATTAGATAGGGTTCAACATTAGAGGTTCAACGTATTAGATAGCGTTCAACATTAGAGGTTCAATGTATTAGATAAGGTTTAACATTAGAGGTTCAACATATTAGATAGGGTTCATCATTAGAGGTTCAATGTATTAGATAGGGTTCATCATTAGAGGTTCAATGTATTAGATAGGGTTCAACATTTTAGGTTCAATGTATTAGATAGGGTTCAACATTAGAGGCTTAATGTATTAGATAGGGTTCAACATTAGAGGTTTAATGTATTAGATAGGGTTCAACATTAGAGGTTCTATGTATTAGATAGGGTTCAACATTAGAGGATCAACGTATTAGATAGGTTTCAACATTAGAGGTTCAATGTATTAGATAAGGTTCATCGTTAGAGGTTCAATGTATTATATAGGGTTCATCATTAGAGGTTCAATGTATTAGATAGGGTTCAACATTAGAGGTTCAGTGTATTAGATAGGGTTCAAAATTAGAGGTTCAATGTATTAGATAGGGTTCAACATTAGAGGTTCAATGTATTAGATAGGGTTCAACATTAGAGGTTCAATATATTCGATAGGGTTCAACATTAGAGGTTCATTGTATTAGATAGGGTTCAACATTAGTGGTTCAATGTATTAGATAGGGTTCAATATTAGAGGTTCAATGTATTAGATAGGGTTCAACATTAGAGGTTCAATGTATTAGATAGGGTTCAACATTAGAGGTTCAATGTATTAGATAGGGTTCAACATTAGAGGTTCAATGTATTAGATAGTGTTCAACATTAGAGGTTCATTGTATTAGATAGTGTTCAACATTAGAGGTTCAATGTATTAGATAGGGTTCAACATTAGAGGTTCAATATATTAGATAGGGTTCAACATTATAGGTTCAATGTAGTAGATAGGGTTCAACATTAGAGGTTCAATGTATTAGATAGGGTTCATCATTAGAGGTTCGATGTATTAGATAGGGTTCAACATTATAGGTTCAATGTATTAGACAGGGTTCAACATTAGAGGTTCAATGTATTAGATAGGGTTCAACATTAGAGGTTCAATGTATTAGATAGGGTTCAACATTAGAGGTTCATTGTACTAGATAGGGTTCAACATTATAGGTTCAATGTATTAGATAGGGTTCAGAATTAGAGGTTCAATGTATTAGATAGGGTTCAACATTAGAGGTTCAATGTATTAGATATGGTACAACATTAGAGGTTCAATGTATTAGATAGGGTTCATCATTAGAGGTTCAATGTATTATATAGGATTCAACATTAGAGGTTCAATGTATTAGATAGGGTTTAACATTAGAGGTTCATTGTATTAGATAGGGTTCAACATTAGAGGTTCATTGTATTAGATAGGGTTCAACATTAGAGGTTCAATGTATTAGATAGAGTTCAACATTTGAGGTTCAATGAATTAGATAGGGTTCAACATTAGAGGTTCAATGTATTAGATAGGGTTCAACATTAGAGGTTCAATGTATTAGATAGGGTTCATCATTAAAGGTTCAATGTATTAGATAGGTTTCATCATTAGAGGTTCAACGTATTAGATAGGGTTCAACGGTAGAGGTTCAATGTATTAGATAGGGTTCAACATTAGAGGTTCAATGTATTAGATAGGGTTCAACATTAGAGGTTCATTGTATTAGATAGGGTTTAACATTACAGGTTCAATGTATTAGATAGGGTTCAACATTAGAGGTTCAATGTATTAGATAGGGTTCAACATTAGAGGTTCAACGTATTAGATAGCGTTCAACATTAGAGGTTCAATGTATTAGATAAGGTTTAACATTAGAGGTTCAACATATTAGATAGGGTTCATCATTAGAGGTTCAATGTATTAGATAGGGTTCATCATTAGAGGTTCAATGTATTAGATAGGGTTCAACATTTTAGGTTCAATGTATTAGATAGGGTTCAACATTAGAGGCTTAATGTATTAGATAGGGTTCAACATTAGAGGTTTAATGTATTAGATAGGGTTCAACATTAGAGGTTCTATGTATTAGATAGGGTTCAACATTAGAGGATCAACGTATTAGATAGGTTTCAACATTAGAGGTTCAATGTATTAGATAAGGTTCATCGTTAGAGGTTCAATGTATTATATAGGGTTCATCATTAGAGGTTCAATGTATTAGATAGGGTTCAACATTAGAGGTTCAGTGTATTAGATAGGGTTCAAAATTAGAGGTTCAATGTATTAGATAGGGTTCAACATTAGAGGTTCAATGTATTAGATAGGGTTCAACATTAGAGGTTCAATATATTCGATAGGGTTCAACATTAGAGGTTCATTGTATTAGATAGGGTTCAACATTAGTGGTTCAATGTATTAGATAGGGTTCAATATTAGAGGTTCAATGTATTAGATAGGGTTCAACATTAGAGGTTCAATGTATTAGATAGGGTTCAACATTAGAGGTTCAATGTATTAGATAGGGTTCAACATTAGAGGTTCAATGTATTAGATAGTGTTCAACATTAGAGGTTCATTGTATTAGATAGTGTTCAACATTAGAGGTTCAATGTATTAGATAGGGTTCAACATTAGAGGTTCAATATATTAGATAGGGTTCAACATTATAGGTTCAATGTAGTAGATAGGGTTCAACATTAGAGGTTCAATGTATTAGATAGGGTTCATCATTAGAGGTTCGATGTATTAGATAGGGTTCAACATTATAGGTTCAATGTATTAGACAGGGTTCAACATTAGAGGTTCAATGTATTAGATAGGGTTCAACATTAGAGGTTCATTGTACTAGATAGGGTTCAACATTAGAGGTTCAATGTATTTGATAAGGTTCAACATTAGAAGTTTAATGTATTAGATAGGGTTCAACATTAGAGGTTCAATGTATTAGATAGGGTTCAACATTAGAGGTTCAACGTATTAGATAGGGTTCAACATTAGAGGTTCAATGTATTAGATAGGGTTCAACATTAGAGGTTCAATGTATTAGATAGGGTTCAACATTAGAGGTTCAATGTATTAGATAGGTTTCATCATTAGAGGTTCAACGTATTAGATAGGGTTCATCGTTAGAGGTTCAATGTATTAGTTAGGGTTCAACATTAGAGGTTCAATGTATTAGATAGGGTTCAACATTAGAGGTTCAATGTATTAAATATGGTTCATCATTAGAGGTTCAATGTATTAGATAGGGTTCAACATTAGAGATTCAATGTATTAGATAGGGTTCAACATTAGAGGTTCATTATATTAGATAGGGTTCAACATTAGAGGTTCATTGTACTAGATAGGGTTCAACATTATAGGTTCAATGTATTAGATAGGGTTCAGAATTAGAGGTTCAATGTATTATATAGGGTTCATCATTAGAGGTTCAACGTATTAGATAGGGTTCATCATTAGAGGTTCAACATATTAGATAGGGTTCAACTTTAGAGGTTCAATGTATTAGATAGGGTTCAACATTAGAGGTTCAACGTATTAGATAGGGTTAAACATTAGAGGTTCAATGTATTAGATAAGGTTCAACATTAGAGGTTCAATGATTTGATAGGGTTCAACATTATTGGCGGGAAAAAATTGGAGGGAAAACACTAGCGGGAAAAGGTTAACCATTTCCCTCACTTTTTACCATAAAAGGACAACCACACACACTCCTTATCATAACAACCACCAACAGATCACACACATACACACACACACACACTTATTATCACAAACACATTGTTATTATGAAGATGTTGAAGCCTGAAGCTTTTCCGTGCAAGTTTGGACATGGAGATGTAGTTCTTCGAGAATCATGGCAAACTGAATCCTTTGATAGACTGTACTATGCTTGTCCACGTTCACTGGTTCTGATGACGTATAGTCCCCAACCGGGTCACGAGCTTGGCCCACGGGTACTACCCGTATTCGGCCCATCACAGATGGGTGGATAAATGTCATTCAGGCTTATGGGCTTGAATGAACAGTAACCGCACATGTGTGCGGCCCACGGCCCGGTGCGGCCGACATAAGATTAGACAGAATCATATTCTGTCTGGGAATATCTTCATCCCAAATGGAGAGGATATTCACTACCAAAATTAGAAGATAACAATCATTCTAATTCTGATAGTTATCCTTTCCTTGGGGCTAAAGTATCAGTGGCAGCCCACTAGGGTTCCACTGCCTATAAAAGGAACCCCCAAGGGTTCCACAAAGGTATTACGATTCATACTCTTAACTCACATAAACCCTAAATCGATTACTTACTCTCACGCTGGAGTCTAATCGTGGGAAACATTCCCACGGTAAGCCTGACGCGTGCTGTTTAGTGTGCAGGATCCCAACCAAATGATTCACTTGGTGCAGGAGCCGGAGCCCAGCCAACCCGAATCAAGCCTAATTCGGGTTTAGCAAGGATCAACCAACTTTTGCATCAACAAGTTGGTGCCATCCGTGGGACCCATAACACTAAGCTAGAACAAAACCTCATCTCGAATTTCCAATGACGAAGGGGCATCCGCAAGCTAACCCTAGGAACGTGAATCCCGGGAACCGGAAGTCCCAAGGGGAAGGGATTCTCATCCCCAACCAATCACCTAGCCGCCTCGCAGGCGGGCCGGGTAACCGTGGCAGTTTTCAGCCTGTGGGGGTGACGAGCACGATCTCCATGACACCCCCACCTACTTCAACCCTGGACAATCCTGATCCGGGGAGTGCGCCAAACCCTCCTAACAAGGAACCACGCAGACCCTCGACGGAGGAAGAAGTGGAAGTCCTACCACTCAGTGAGGAGGATCTTACTCGAGTTATCACGCAGAACTTCGAAAGGATCGTCCCGGGGATCGCATCAAGATTGAATCTAGGGAGGAACCTCCAAGCCAGACTCAACTTTGGTGACACCGGGCCAATCACCTCCTCCCAAAATCAGAGGAAAAGGAGAGCTCGGCCTCAGGAGCAGGGTACCTTTGAGGAAACCCCTCAACCCCGGAATGTGTTTGAGCGCATAGGAGATCGCCTTATACAGGAATTAATGCAGTCTCGAGAAGGAGAAAGGTCGGATGGCTCACCCGAGCGACCAGATCGAGAGCTGGCCAGAACCATACGTCGCCCGAGTGTGTGGGACAGGATGAACACTGGGAAAAAGGCTCCTGGTTCATCCCAAAAAAGTGGTCCCTATTCAAAGGATGGGGCACCACCGCCGTCCCCGGACCCGTTCGGAGAGGACTCAGATGACCATCCGCCTAAGCGTCGCCGACCTAGGCGCACCCCTCCACCACCACCAAACAATGATGGGTATTATGGTGGCCCTTACTATCGAGATGCGGAAGCGGAGGATCTTTCGCGTCCATGGTGTGAACCATGGGATGACCCTAGGCTTACCCGGCCATGGGCGGATCCCAGGGAAGACCCGTTCACCCTCCGCATACGGAACTATTCCGAGGACACCAAACGTCGTATGCCGGTGTGTATCAAGACTTATGATGGGTCCGGTGATCCTGTGGATCACCTTAAAATATTTGATACGCAGGCTAAAATTGAGCGATGGCCCATGCCCATATGGTGCCAAATGTTCAATTCGACCTTGGTTGGAAACGCCCGTGACTGGTTTGAGGCACTCCCCCCACGGAGCATTGATAGTTTCACGGAACTACGCACTGCGTTTGAGAACAATTATACTCAAAGGAAGAAGTATAATAGGGATCCGGTCTCATTGGCAACTGTCAAGCAGCGGCCGGGGGAGTCCACAGAAGCCTTCACTGAGCGCTTCAATGATGAGTGCACGCGCACAAGAACCATGCCAGAGCTCCTGAAAATCTCTGACTACATGCATGCCATAACAGACAGAGAACTGATCAGGCGCCTCAATGACAAGCGTCCAGAGAGATATGATGACCTCATGGAAAGGGTTAGAAATTTCATAGAGGGAGAAACAGCTGTTGCCGCGGCCTACCCATCCCGAGGAAATGGGTACCGGTCAAATGACCAGTCCTGGAGACAGTCGGGCGGTCAAGGTAATCAGAACAATAACAAGGGTTCAGACTATAAGAGCCAGAGCAAAGGAGGACGGTCGGACGATAAGTTCACCCCCCTAAAGATGTCCTACCGGGATATCTTGCTGACAGAAGGGGCGAACTTTCCGAGACCTCCCCCAATGACCACTCCCCCGGAACGTCGGCAAGGAAGTCTCTTCTACGAGTTCCATAATGACAAAGGCCACGGCACGGAGGAGTGTATCCAGCTCAAGAAGCATATTGAGTCGCTGATCAAATCAGGCAAACTCAAGCACCTAGTCAAGGATTGGAAGGATGGAAAAGACAACAACAAGAAGTATGATAAGAAGGACCCCCAAAAGGACAAACCTTCGACCATATACATGATTCAATCCAGACAGCGCCGCACGAGGCAGAAAGTTGGCCAAAAATTTTCACGCGGTAGGGAAATCTCATTCCCTCCCATCACAGCAAGCGATGTGATTGATGCGCCTCTCACTATTGAGATAAGCATTGGAACACATAATGTTCGTCGCATGTATGTGGATGGAGGATCGTCAGCAGAGGTACTATATGAACACTGTTTCGTGCAGTTATACCCAGAAATAAGAAGCCAATTAGTACCGGCCACGTCGCCGCTTACTGGCTTTAGTGGAGACACTATCTGGCCGATAGAACAATTACGTCTGCTTGTAACCATTGGGAATGAGGAACATTCCACTACGGCGTGGATGAACTTCATGGTGATACGCTCACACTCTCCGTATAATGGGATCATAGGCAGACCAGACATTTTGGCTATACGGGCAGTACCCTCTACGGCACATGGAATGATCAAATTCCCCGTTGAGGGGGGAATCGTTACCATTTACAACACAGTCGTACCAACATCCGAGTGTCACACCGTGACAACCCCGGCTCCACCTGTCCCACCCAAAGATGGATCACCACCTCCCAACTGGAAGGTAGCAATCCACCCTGACTATCCGAAACAGGAGGTATCCATAGGAGGGGCGCTCTCGGATAGCGGCAAAAGGGCCATGTGCTCTCTTTTGAGTGCAAACCTAGATATATTCGCATAGGAGCCAAAGCATATGACAGGCGTGCCACATGCGATAGCAGAGCATAAGCTCCAGATCCGCCAAGGGTACCAACCCATTAAGCAAAAGAAGCGCGGCCAGGCACCTGAGCGCAGCCAAGTGATATTGGATGAAGTACGGAAACTAGTGGATGCAGGCATCATGCGCGAGGTATACTACCACGAGTGGTTGTCCAATCCGGTCATGGTCAAGAAACATGACGGAAGTTGGCGCATGTGTGTGGATATTACGGATCTAAACAAGGCCTGCCCACAGGACTGTTACCCGTTACCAAAAATCGACTGGAAGGTGGAGTCCTTATGTGGGTATCCTTTTAAATGCTTCTTGGACGCATATAAAGGTTATCACCAAATCCAAATGGCGGAGGAGGATGCGGAAAAAACGGCGTTCCATACGAGCCAGGGCGTATATTGCTATACGAAAATGCCGTTTGGACTGAAGAACGCCGGTGCTACGTACCAGCGGTTGGTAGACAAAGCTTTTGAATCACAGATAGGACGCAACTTGGAAGTCTATGTTGATGACTTGGTGATAAAAAGCCACACGGAGGAGGCACTTCTCCGGGATGTCCAAGAGACATTCGACACGCTGAGAAGAATTAACATGAAGTTAAATAAAAAAAAATGCACATTTGGGGCAACCGAGGGAATGTTCCTTGGGTATTTGATTGATCCAAACGGCATCAAACCTTGCCCAGAGAAGACGGACGCAGTGATACAACTGCCGTCCCCTCAGACACGGAAGGAGGTGCAGTCCTTAAATGGGAAGTTAGCCGGGCTGAATAGGTTCCTATCTAAATCCGCGGAGAAGTCGTTACCCCTATTTAAGACACTCAAGAAGTGCATTAGAAAGGGAGACTTCCGCTGGACGAAGGAAGCTGAGGAAGCCTTCGGCAAACTCAAGCAGCATCTTGCATCTCTCCCTATGCTAGTAGCTCCCCGGCCAAAGGAGGAACTCATTATGTATCTCTCAGCTACTCATGGCGCAATAAGCGCGGTACTGATGACGGATAGAGATACAGTACAAACTCCAGTCTACTTTATAAGTAGAACACTACAAGGGCCGGAGCTGAATTATTCCTCCATGGAAAAATTGGTGTTAGCACTAGTATTTGCTACAAAGCGGTTGCGCCGGTACTTTCAGGCGCACCCAATTGTAGTCATTACGGATCAGCCGATCAAGCAGGTCATTTCTAGACCAGATGTAGCAGGGAGGCTACAGAAATGGAGCATCTTATTGGGGGAGCATAATATATCTTACAGGCCAAGGACGGCTGTTAAAGGCCAGATCTTGGCAGATTTCCTGATCGAGAAGCCGGATGAGGAAGGGCCAATCATCAAGCAAGACGAGATCCCAACAGAACCATGGGTGTTATTCACGGACGGATCTTCGTGTATGGACGGGTCCGGAGCAGGTCTCATCCTCACAAACCCAGAAGGAATGGAATTCACGTACGCCCTCCGTTTTGAGTTCACGACCACCAACAACGAAGCGGAATATGAAGCATTAATTGCGGGTTTAAAAATCGCCGCTAGAATGGGAGTCCGCAACCTTGAGGCCTACGTGGACTCACGGCTTGTCGCGAACCATATTCTAGGTGGGTATGTGGCTAAGGAGGACAACATGGTCAGGTACTTGGAAAAAGTCAAGTCGCTAATCGCGACTTTCAGTAGGTTTTCCATCAAGCAGGTGCCGAGGGGCGAGAACAAGAAGGCGGACGCTCTTAGCAAGATCGCATCCACAAGCTTCGCTCACTTATCTAAACAAGTCTTGGTGGAAATACTCAAGGAGAAATCTATAACGGAAGGGGAGGTTGCTGCTATAGTTGAAGAGGATGGACCTACATGGATGACCCCCATCATCAACTATTAGTGTTGATCCCAAACTTAGATCGATTAAGCTTTGTGTATACGAGATTAGATCAAGTACTACACGTAGAGAAACCTTTGCTTATGAATAAAGTAACAAAGTGTTATGCGGAATTAACACTTGATCTAAAACACAAAGATGTTAAACAAACTTTCACTTGTATTAGAATAATCGTACTTGGTTACAATGAAAGAGTTTTAACAATTGAAAACTTATGAAAACTGATATTAACTTTAACCTAAAAGATCTTCTTTTATAGAACAAGAAGTCTTGTACAATAAGCTACGAATCAACTATTCTAGGTAAAGATAATAATAGAAAATACAATGTCGAGTTTATCTTTACTAGAAGTATTCTAGAATATAATAAACGTGTAGCTCACATCTTCCATCAGTGCTTGTCTTCAATCTGTCAACGCTTGACTTTAACTTGTCAACGCTTATGCTGTCAGCGCTCACTTTACTCTTGTCAACGCTTCAGTTGTTCTTGTCAGCGTTCAAGTAACCTGGCCTTAATTTATTCCCAACAATCCTCCCCTAAACTTGATATCCACTCTTATGATCAAGTTTCTGAATAAACACTAAGAACTTGGAGGAGTCTGACAAACCTTATCATATTGGTAATAAATAAATCTGATCAAATTCTTTGCCACGTCACTTGTATAGTCTATCTCCAACTGGGTGTCCTTCATCTTCTCCAAAACAGCCTTGGATATGAAATACTGAGCATCTACAAGTAAATACTCAGCAAACTTTGTAGAACTCAAATGGTATACACCTGCAGCTGAATATAACCTCCATTGAAGACCACTGAGGTCATCTTCAAGATCCTTCCATATTTCAGGATCTTCTTCTTTTGTCCCACACATTCTTTTGAATGTGGTCCAAAGTTTTATTCCATTGGCTGAAGTTGGTGCTTCAGCCTCATACTTGGTCTCTAGCAACCTCCAAAGGTCCACCAATTCTTCTCTGTCACAACTTGCAAATAAAGATATGAGAGTGGTAAAAGTGTGTACCTCCTTTCCAAATCTTCCAATTTTCCAGAATCCACATTCATCTTCATCATAACTCACAATTGGATTCCTGGAATCTAGTGGTAACACATGCACCATATCTGAAGCTTCTAATGGGGAGAGCTTGAGGCTCTTTCTAATAACTGCTTCACTTGGATATAGTTGATTCATATCTTTTGGAAACTCAAGAATAAATCCCTTCTTTACTGGTCTAGGAACTATCATAGCTTTCTTGATTGCCATCTCTTCTGCAAGTTGCTCCTTTCTTTCATCTGAAAGAAGTCTGAAAGTGTTTTCTTCCTGCACTTTCACCCAAATAGGATAAGCCCTATGTTCCAGCTCATCAAACGTCAAAGCCTTCAGCTTCTGATGTGTCCATCCAACTCCATGACATTTGAGCAACATAAAGTAGAGCTTCCTTCTATCCCTTTTCAATTCAGAGAGAATGTTGCTTGCCTTGTACTTCAACATCACCTTACAATCCTTCTGAACTCTAAGAAGAATTTCCAAACCCCATATCTGATCTGAAATGGTCAAGTCTGGATTATCCATACAGCTTTCTTCCCAAGAATTGTACATCTGAACTACCTCTGGCATATCAAAATCAATCTGCAACTTTAAATCTCTCAGCTTTTCCCTAGCAAGCTCATCACCATACTCAAGTCTTTCTGGTTCAACAATCATCACACTTGAATCTGAGCTAGCTTCATCACTTTCTTCTTCAGAAGTCACAACAAATGGTGACTTTTCCTTTTCACCTTGTTCCATCATTTGCTCAGCCAATCTTCTATCAAATTCAACCTGAGCTGCATTCTTTGGAACAATTTCTTCTACCAACTTACCCTTACCCTTATCTGTTGGTTCAATTGTTGGTAGGGTAGATGATAATACCTGAGTAGGAACATCTTTGATGATAGATGATGACTGGAATACATCACCTCCATATGCAGATCTGTCAACGCCCAAATTTCCTCTATCAGCGCCCAAAATACTTCTGTCAGCGTCCAAACTTGTCTTGTCAACGCTCAAATATTTTCCCTCAGCGCCTTGTGTAACCTCTCTCAACATATCTGTAAATGATAAATTTAAATTGGTTGGAGAGATCAAGGACGTATCAAAACCTGTTTGTTCCTTCAAAGTAGTAAGAGCTTCAGCAACATCCAATGATTGACCATCTTGACTGCTCTTATCACTCAGATTTCTTTGATCTTCCTCCCCTTTGGAAGACTCCTCCATACCTCCCCTTGAATGAGCACTCTCCAAAACAACAATCCTCTCCCTCAATTCCTTGAGTTCAAGGCCTTGGTTACTGACAATTTGTACTAAGTCTGCATTTTGCTTAATTATGGTGGGACTGCCTTGGCCAGCTGCTAAGCCAGAACCAATAGTCCCAGCCTCATCCAGGTCACCAGCCACACTTGTGGTGGTGGTTCTCTCTGCTTCATGGCTAGGACCACCAGAGGAGAACACTCCAGCAGTCCTTTGGCGTTTAATCAACCTATATTCAGGTGGTGTGGAAGATGGTGTAGAAGAAGGTGTAGATGTAGGTTGGTTAAGGGGTGTTTGGGATTGTGATGGTTGGGTGTCAGTGGTGGAAATAGGCATATCAACGCCCACATTGGATGTGTCAGCGTCGAAGGGATTTTGGTCTATTTGCATTTGGTCAGGTGAGGGTAAAGGTTCAGGGATAGGTTCAAGTTGTGGGTGAGGGTCAATATGAGGTTGGGGGTCTGGTTGGGGTTGTGCTGCTGCAATAACAGCAAGCATGGCTGGGGTTAAAGGTAGGTCTCTATGAGGTGGTGAATTCATCTTGGTAAAAATAGCCTTCTTTTGTTCAGGGATCTTATAAAAATCATTGTGATCCCTTGAACAATATCTTTGAGCATCAAAAACCATTTGCAGAAAACGGGGATAAGCTAAAGTCATTTTTGTCCCCTTGTTTTTACACATTCCTTCAAAAATCATTTTAGACCAGTTATAATTTTGCCCTGTTGCAATACACACAATAGCAGTTGCAATGGATCTATTGATCTCATTGTGTGCAGTACATTTGGGACTCAAACATTGAAGGAGAATGTGAATTAGGTACTTCCAGGCTGGGGGAAATTCCTGCTTATGGTACTTATTAAGAGTACCTTCATTAGGAATAGGGTATCCCAAAGCCCTAAGCCCTTGTTCTATTTCAGATATGGGAAGAATGGTTACACCATCAACATCATCAAGATGCAAGGCCTGGCGTACCAAGGCCTCAGTAACCACCCAAGGTCTCCCATGTACAATAGAAGTCAATGTGGTCACTCCATTAACTGTTGAGGAACTTACAGTGTTCCAAAACTGTTTAATGTGTATGACTGGAATGAGTGGTGCATGAGAAAGAGCATACCTTAATGGGGATGCATTCAAATACTCCACCATCTGTGTGTATTGAGGGAACAAAGTATTATCAGCAACAAGATAAGCAATCATGTTGTGTTGAGACTTGAACCCCAAATCCAATTCTGCTGAGTTAAATCTTGGTGCCATTGATGAAAGCTGTTAATTTGAAGTATAAAAGATGAAGGTTGATAAGAGAAAAGTGTTAGACAAGAAGTATAGATACCCTGTTTAAAAATAGGAGCCAAACTTATAGGAGTGGATGAATGCATGTGATTGGCCCAAAAATAGGCAAAGATTTTCAAAAATCAATCATGAAAATATTGAAAAAGTTTATAAGTTATCTCATGCATTTAATGAAAGTAACAACTCCTAAAATTACGGCTTGAAAATATGTCAAAAAGTAACAACTGGGTAGGTCCCATTGTTTGTCAACGGTCAAATATAACCCATCAACGCCCAACGGCTATAATCTTGTCAACGTTCGCCTAAAGCCATGTCAGCGGCCATTTTGGTCACAACAACGCTTGGAAAAATCTTGTCAGCGTCCAAAAATAAAATTGTTTTAAAAAGTGAAAAATGACCTTAACAAGTAATTTATCCTAGAGAAGATAACCAAAAGCTGATAATTATCATAGGGCGGCAAGCACTGTCCAGTTATGCACACTTGCATAAGCAAGATAGACATAACAGTCCTCTAGTGTCCCTTGCTAACCAAAATTCTTAACAACCAAGTTACCTTATAAAATCCTTGTTACTCCCAGGTAAATCCCATATCAAAATGATTCCCAAGTCTCCCAACAGACCATAACCAATTCTAGGCCAAAAATGTCTTGGCAGCATGCAAAGTTGATATACTATGCATGCTACAGTGCCTCATGGTTTAGTAAAACTAACCCATACTCACCTGTGGACACAATCTAGAATTGTGATGAGAGTATCATATGGATACCCAAAAATCCTAAAGGTTCCTTAAACCTCCCCTCAAACTATGATACATGAGTTCTCAAAATATATATGAACATTAAAAATTTATGTCAAGATAGGAATATAAATAGTCCAACCATCATCCATAAACAAAACATGTCCAAATAGCTCTTCAAAGATCCATAAGCAACTCTGTATCCAATGGCATAAAGCTACCATCACCTGCACATTTAGATGAAAACCACAAAACTAACATTTGTTGCTGACAGCGCCCCGACAACACTTGTCAGCGTTGAAGGAACTCTTGTCAGCGTTAGACAATAATATCTCTAACAACGGCAAAATAACACTTGACAGCGTTACATTTACCTTTGTCAGTGTTAGAAAAGTAAAGTGGAAAATCTAAATCATCACAAAGACCAATAACAATGCATTATCCTGTACATACTTTTACAAAAAGGTTCCAAAACACATATTAAGTGAGATTAACCATTCCAATATTTGTTACCAAATATTTAAATCTTCCAGCATCAAAAGGTTTAGTTAATAAATCAGCCACATTTTCCTCTGTGTCTACCCTATCTGGTTGTATTAAACCTTTCTCAAAGCAATCTCTTATAAAATGATGTCTAATTTCTATGTGTTTGGTTTTAGAATGATGTACAGGATTTTTAATAATGCATAAAGTACTGTTATTGTCTACAAAAATCTTGGTATGCATAAAATTATACCCATAATCCAACAGCTGGTTCTGAATCCATAAGACTTGTCCACAACAAGCAGCTGCCGCCACATATTCTGCTTCAGTTGTAGAGTTTGCCACCACTGTTTGTTTCTTGCATTGCCAAGATATTAATCTGCTCCCAAGAAATTGGCATCCACCAGTTGTGGATTTCCTATCAAACTTGTCACCACCATAGTCACTGTCTGAATATGCAATAAGGTCCAATGGAGAATCTTTTGGGTACCACAATCCAAGATCTGGGTAACATCTTAGGTACCTAAAAATTCTCTTCACAGCAAAAAGGTGACATTCTTTGGGAGTTACTTGATGGCGTGCACATGCACACACAACAAACATGATGTCAGGTCTTGAGGCTGTAAGATACATCAATGAACCAATCATTGATCTATAGTGCCTAACATCCACATCCTTTCCAGCTCCAATTTTTCCCCAAGGGTGTTGCCTATCCATAGGAGTGGAAGCCTCCTTCTCATGTGGAGAAAAACCATATTTCTTCAAGATTTCAGCTACATACTTGTCTTGGGAGATGAAGATACCATCTTCTTTCTGCTGAACTTGTAACCCTAGAAAGAAGTTCATCTCACCCATTGCACTCATCTTGAATTTATCTGTCATGAGCTTGGAAAAATCCTCACTCATTTTTGGATCAGTAGACCCAAAAATGATATCATCAACATAGACCTGCACAAGCAACACATGTTTTCCTTTCTTCTTTGTAAATAGTGTCTGATCTATGGTGCCCCTCTTGAATCCATTGTCCACCAAATAGGTAGACAAGGTACCATACCATGCTCTAGGGGCCTGATGAAGTCCATACATTGCTTTCTTCACTCTATAGACCTTGTCTGGATTTTCAGGATCTTCAAAACCAGGAGGTTGCATAACGTATACTTCCTCAACAATTGTCCCATAGAGGAAAGCACTCTTTACATCCATTTGGTAAACAGTAAAATTCATACAAGAGGCATAAGCTAGAAAAATTCTTATAGCTTCAATTCTTGCAACTGGTGCAAAAACTTCTTCATAATCAATTCCTTCCTCTTGTGTATATCCCTGAGCTACCAAACGTGCCTTGTTTCTGACCACAATGCCTCTTTCATCTTTCTTGTTCCTTAGAACCCATCTTGTCCCAATTGGTCTCACATATCTAGGACAATCAACCAGCTCCCAAACATCCTGTATAGCAAATTGGTGAAGCTCATCCTGCATTGCTTCCACAACTTGGTTCTTTGAGAGCATCAAAAATCTTCTTGGGTTCTTCCTGTGACAGAAAACAGGCAAACAAACATGCTTGTACAAGAGGGGTATCAACCTTCTTGTGTATATTGGCAATAAACCCACCAAGACCTTGATGGGATCTTCTTGTCTGAACTGGAGCCATAACATCACCAATGATTTGAGATGTGGGGTGATCCTTTGCTGTGGAAGTGAGAACTCCTCCTTCAAAAAGTCTGGTGTCCTCAACTTCACGCTCCATGTTGCCAATATCTTCTTCCTCGGATTCTTCTTGATCAACAGAAATCTCTTCATGGACATTGGAAGGTCCACCTTGTTCAAAATGGGAAGAGAAAAGCTGTGTAAAGGTGTCTCCAAAGTCTGATCCTTGTTTGTCAGCGTTTGGGCTAACAACGCTTGAACTGTTGTTGTCAGCGTTGGAGCCATCAGCGTCTGAATTGGTCGTGTCAGCGCTTGATTTCCCTTTGTCAGCGCCTGAAGAATCATGCATGTTTGTATTTGGTGGTATTTGAACACCACCATTATCTTTCCTAGCAGCAGTAGCAGCAGCATAATACTCATCTGTCCATATAGGAAGTGTAACAAATTCTTGTGTGGGTGATGATATAACTGCTGGTGGTCCATCCTCCTTAGCAACCTGTATACCTGAAACATTACCAATTCTCTTTTCCAAAACACTTGAAGTTACCTTCACAATGTCTGGATCAGTAACAGGCATATAATTTAAAGCTCTAGATAAAGGTTCTAAGTCAAACAACCAATTTGGACCACTTTCAGGATCACTAGGTTTACTTTCTAAAAACCTAACATGTACTTTTTCAAGTATACGTTTTTCCTTTTTAATGTAAACCCTATATCCTTCACTCTGCACTGAATAACCCATGAAGTAGCCTTCATCACCTTTAGAATCAAATTTACCTAGGGCCTCACTAGTTTCTAAAACAACTACATGACAACCAAATGGCTTGAGAAAGCCAATATTGGGCTTCCTTCCCCAAAGTAATTCATAAGGTGTTTTATTATGTATCTTGTTGACCAATGCCCTATTTTGAACATAACAAGCTGTGTTAACAGCTTCAGCCCAAAAGGCTATAGGAAAGTGGGCATCAGCCAACATGGTTCTGGCTGCTTCAATAAGGGTTCTATTCTTCCTTTCAGCAACCCCATTTTGCTGTGGGGTTCTAGCTATGCTAAACTGCCTAGTAATCCCTTTCTTGGCACAAAAATCATCTAACAATTGATTTCTAAACTCACCCCCATTGTCACTTCTAATAATTTTGACCTCATTACCATTCTTCTTCTCAATTTGGGTAATGAAATTAATCAGACTCTGGGCAGTTTCACTTTTCTTGGCTAAAAAGAAAGTCCATGTAAACCTGGAATAACCGTCAGTGATAACAAAACAATATGATTTACCCTTCAGACTTTCTATATTAGTTGGACCAAAGAGGTCCATATGCAATAAGTGAAGTGGTTTAGAACTAGAGTGCACCTGTTTAGACCTAAATGAGACCTTGTGCTGCTTGCCCTTAAGACATGCAACACAAGAGTGGTCATTGTGGAAAGCCTTTTCAGGCAAACCATCAACTAAACCAAGCCTCACAAGTCTATTGATATTCTTAAAGTTTATGTGCCCTAATCTCCTGTGCCAAAGATTACTTTCATCTACTGAGGCTTTAGCATACAGACATGACATTTTATTATTTATCTTAATTCCATTAAGATTCACATTATATATGTCTTTATGCCTTGGTGTTCTAAAATCTATGTATTTTTCCTCAGGCAGCTTATAATCTTTGCTTAACACCAAGCACTCAGTATCTGTGAAAAGAACCTTATTTTTGTTATCACACACTTGTGATACACTAAACAAATTATAATCCAGTTCTTTTACCAGGAAGACATTCTCAAATCGTAGATTGTTGGTGACAAGGGTTCCTTTTCCTGTGATGGTGCCGTAGCCCCCTCCAAAGTATACCTTATCACCATCTTGAATAGGAGAGAAATTGGTCAGATAGTCTTCCTTTCATGTCATGTGCCTTGAGCATCCACTATCCCAGTATCCATAATCATTGATCTTCTTCTGAATGCCCTGCACATAAAGAAAACACATTAGTTTTATTTGGGAACCCAAGCCTTGGAAGACTTGGATTCATTTGGTTGTTCAACAAGAACAGACTTGGTTCTCATAACAACCCCATTTTCATCCCTGTTTGAATGAAATTCCCAGTTAACCCCAATTGGTGTTGACAATGCCTTTGAAATATAATGAAACCTGTTGCATGTCATAGAAATACCAGTAGAATTAGGGTTTTGGTCTTGTTTTGGTCTCCATGTTAAGCTAGTAGAAGCTTTAGACCTATTTCCCTGTGGTTGCAAATACCTAGGTTTAGCAGTGTGTCTGTCAGCGCTGAAATTTCTCTTGTCAGCGCCCCGATTACTCTTATCAGCGTTGAACCTAGGGTTTGCTACAGGAACCCATTGCCTATTTGACCAAGTGTTTGACTTTTGAAAAGGTCTTAGGTTTTGTGTGTTAGACCCTCTAGAAAAGAATGGGGCTGGTCTAACAACTTGTGAACTTTTGTTCACAAAGGTATTGGGTCTGACAGTGTTTGACCTATGTTGACTTTTGTCAGCGCTGAAATGGTTCCTATCAGCGTTGACATTGGAAGCGTTGACACATTTGTATGCCAAATGTGAGAAGCTACCACATGTGTAACAAGCTTTTCTAGACATAGTCTTAGGTCTAGAAGCAAAGAAGCCTGTTCCATGATTACTAACTTGGCTTTTTGGTGACCTAGTATTTCTATACATCTCAGCATACTTAACACTAGGTTTTCTAACAGTTTGTGGGCCAAGGTCAACAGCTTTGCCAGTGGTAGGGTGTGTGATCTTAATAGGTTTAGGATCAAGGCTCTTGATTGGTGTGGGCTCATTTGGACTTTCACACAACAACCCTCCCTTAACAAACAAGGTGTGGTTAGCTTTCTTCCACTCATCTAGGTCAGTCAGTTTTTGCTTGTATTCCTCAACTGGGGAAGTCACTCTAGGTGGAGGAATGAATTCCTCCTCTTGGCATTCTGGCAAGCCAGTCCAAGATAAGTCCTTTGATTGGACACCATAGAAATCCCCAGCTGGTGGTGGAACACCAGTATAGTTATTCATCCCAATCCCACTCATATCCTTAGAGTCTCTTTGTTTACTAACACACTCTCCTAGGGATTGTGTGGCCTTATCAAATCTCTGGATTTTAAGACTCACATTATCTTTATTTTTGTTAGCCTCCTCTAACTGAGCTATCAAATCAAGATTAACCCTATTTACTATATCTTGAACATCCTTACTCTGATGTAACTCATGTTTTAAGATATTTATTTGATCCTTTAAATCAAACTCCATTTTCTTATACTCAGCTACTGTCTTTTCTGTTTGGGTAAGAGCAATTTGATAATTAGATACTTTGCATCTTTCAGTACTTGCCTCATCTAATAATTTAACTATCTCTTGTTTTAATTTTTCAGTATTTAAACGACAACCCTTAGAACAGAAAGCATCATCATATACCTCATTATCTGATGAAGAGGAGGAGTGTGCCATGAGAGCATATTCAACATGCTCTTCTTTAACTTCAGCAACCAAAGCTCTGTCCTCTTCCTCATTCTTAGCCATCCAGCTCCAATCCCATTCTCCAACACCATCAATTTGTTGAACAGCAACCATGGCCTTGGGATCTGGGCTCTTAATCATTTGGCTTGAAGGCTTCCCAGCATCAGATCTTCTTGGAGATCTACATTCCCTCATAAAGAGCCCCATCCTATGACAGTTGTAGCACTTAACCTTGGACTTGTCAAACCCAGCAACATCCTTAGCATTAAAGGTCATCTTCTTCTTGAACCTTTTATTAAACCTGTTTGCTCTTAAACTTACAAGAGCCATAGTCCACTTGATGTCCATCTCTTCCAATTGTTCATCACTTATCTGCTCAAGATCTTCATATTGTTGGGAATAAATTTAGGCCAGAACACTTGAACGCTGACAAGAACAACTCAAGCGTTGACAAGAGCAAAGTGAACGCTGACAGCATAAGCGTTGACAAGATAAAATCAAGCGTTGACAGATTGAAGACAAGCACTGATGGAAGATGTGAGCTACACGTATATTATATTCTAGATTACTTCTAGTAAGGATAGAAACCACAATGTATTTTCTATGTTTATCTTTACCTAGAATAATTGATTCGTAGCTTATTGTACAAGACTTCTTGTTCTATAAAAGAAGATCTTTTAGGTTAATGTTAAATATCAGTTTTCATAGTATTCGCAAGTTAAACCTTTCATTGTAATCAACACGATTATTCTAATACAAGTGAAAGTTTGTTTAACATCATTGTGTTTTAGATCAAGTGTTAATTCCGCATAACACTTTGTTACTTTATTCATAAGCAAAGGTTTCTCTACGTGTAGTACTTGATCTAATCTCGTATACACAAAGCTAATCGATCTAAGTTTGGGATCAACAAGTGGTATCAGAGCTTGTTGAGAAACTTTTGATCTTTAAGTAACGCAGAACCCTAAAACACCAAACCCTAAAAACCCTAAATTCTCAAAACCCTAAAAACACCATGTCTGGCACAAATCAACCTCCTGCTTTGCTGCAAAACAACTTCTCAAACCCTAGTATCAAAATTCCCATGTTTGATGCCAGGAACTTTGAGCTTTGGAAATCCAATTTTGAGCAATACATAGCTATTCATGACTACACTCTTTGGGAAATTATCGAATATGGGAACACATTCGATAAAGCAGCAAAGATTACTGCTGCTATTGCTACAAGGACAGCTGTTCCTAATTGTCCTGAATCTGATAAGGTGGAAAAACCTGAAGATGGGAGAGCTGTTGCTGTTGAAGATATAGCCAAGAAGAGGGTGGACATGAAAATCCTGAACATCTTGAAACATGCCCTAGGTCATGAGAATCAGCACAAGTACAAACGATTTGAGTCTGCAAAAGAGCTTTGGGAAGCTCTTGAAGTAGCACATGGTGGCAATGCTGACACAAAAGAAGAAAAGAAGAAGCAACTCTTGCATGAGTATGCTGTCTTTAAAGCTCAACCTAATGAGAATCTCAGCAGTGTGAGAAGTAGACTTCTTGATATCACAAGTCAACTTTCCTTCATGGGAAAACAGATTGATGATCCTGAATTGAATGCTACTTTTCTCAAAAGCCTTGGTGATGTATGGAAGATTGAGACAAGATCTATTCTTGTCAATAACACCCACAAGACTTCCAGGTTTGATGACATCTTCAACAAGTTAAGGCTGTTGGAGAATGAATGGCAATTGGAGAGTGATAACAAATCTTCCAGCAGCAACATGGCCTTCTTTTCACAAAGTGAAGGCCAATTTGATTCCATGAACTTCTATGGACATTCAGCAACTGGATCTCAAGGTGTCAACGCTGGATGTCAATCTGTCAGCGCTGGATCATACCCTGTCAACGCTTTGTACTCAAGCGCTGACACACACAATCATGGCGCTGATAGAATTAAACCTGCTGGTTTTGATCTTGATACTGTGTGTGCATTCATTGCTTCTTTGCCTAGTGATTCAAGGATTACTTATGAAGATCTTGAGCAGATAAGTGATGAACAATTGGAAGAGATGGACATCAAGTGGACTATGGCTCTTGTAAGTTTAAGAGCAAACAGGTTCAATAAAAGGTTCAAGAAGAAAATGACCTTTAATGCTAAGGATGTTGCTGGCTTTGACAAGTCCAAGGTAGAGTGCTACAACTGTCATAGGATGGGGCACTTTATGAGGGAATGTAGATCTCCAAGGAGATCAGATGCTGGGAAGCCTTCTAGCCAAATGATTAAGAACCCAGATCCCAAGGCCATGGTTGCTGTTCAACAAATTGATGGCGTTGGAGAATGGGATTGGAGCTGGATGGCTAAGAATGAGGAAGAGGACAGAGCTTTGGTTGCTGAAGTTAAAGAAGAGCATGCTGAATATGCTCTCATGGCACACTCCTCCTCTTCATCAGATAATGAGGTATATGATGATGCTTTCTGTTCTAAGGGTTGTCGTTTAAATACTGAAAAATTAAAACAAGAGATAGTTAAATTATTAGATGATGCAAGTACTCTAAGATGCAAAGTATCTAACTATCAAATTGCTCTTACCCAAACAGAAAAGACAGTAGCTGAGTATAAGAAAATGGAGTTTGATTTAAAGGATCAAATAAATATCTTAAAACATGAGTTACATCAGAGTAAGGATGTTCAAGATATAGTAAATAGGGTTAATCTTGATTTGATAGCTCAGTTAGAGGAGGCTAACAAAAACAAAGATAATGTGAGTCTTAAAATCCAGAGATTTGATAAGGCCACACAAACCCTAGGAGAGTGTGTTAGTAAACAAAGAGACTCTAAGGATATGAGTGGGATTGGGATGAATAACTATACTGTTGTTCCACCACCAGCTGGGGATTTCTATGGTGTCCAATCAAAGGATTTATCTTGGACTGGCTTGCCAGAATGCCAAGAGGAGGAGTTTATTCCTCCACCTAGAGTGACTTCCCCAGTTGAGGAATATCAGCAAAAGCTGACTGACCTAGAAGAGTGGAAGAAAGCAAACCACACTTTGTTTGTTAAGGGAGGGTTATTGTGTGAAAGTCCAAATGAGCCCACACCAATCAAGAGCCTTGATCCTAAACCTATTAAGATCACACACCCTACCACTGGCAAAGCTGTTGACCTTGGCCCACAATCTGTTAGAAAACCTAGTGTTAAATATGCAGAGATGTATAGAAATTCTAGGTCACCAAAAAGCCAAGTTAGTAACCATGGAACAGGCTTCTTTGCTTCTAGACCTAATACTATGTCTAGAAAAGCTTGTTACACATGTGGTAGCTTCTCACATTTGGCCTACAAATGTGTCAACGCTACCAATGTCAACGCTGATAGGAACCATTTCAGCGCTGACAAAAGTCAACATAGGTCAAACACTGTCAGACCCAATACCTTTGTGAACAAAAGTTCACAAGTTGTTAGACCAGCCCCATTCTTTTCTAGAGGGTCTAACACACAAGGCCTAAGACCTTTTCAAAAGTCAAATACTTGGTCAAATAGGCAATGGGTTCCTGTAGCAAACCCTAGGTTCAACGCTGATAGGAGTAATCGGGGCGCTGACAAGAGAAATCTCAGCGCTGATAGAAACACTGCTAAACCTAGGTATTTGCAACCACAGGGAAATAGGTCTAGAGCTTCTACTAGCTTAACATGGAGACCAAAACAAGACCAGAACCCTAATAATACTGGTATTTCTATGACATGCAACAGGTTTCATTATATTTCAAAGGCATTGTCAACACCAATTGGGGTTAACTGGGAATTTCATTCAAACAGGGATGAAAATGGGGTTGTTATGAGAACCAAGTCTGTTCTTGTTGAACAACCAAATGAATCCAAGTCTTCCAAGGCTTGGGTTCCCAAAGAAAACTAATGTGTTTTCTTTATGTGCAGGGCATTCAGAAGAAGATCAATGACTATGGATACTGGGATAGTGGATGCTCAAGGCACATGACAGGAAAGGAAGACTATCTGACCAATTTCTCTCCTATTCAAGATGGTGATAAGGTATACTTTGGGGGTGGCTATGGCACAATCACAGGAAAAGGAACCCTTGTCACCAACAATCTTAGGTTTGATAATGTCTTCTTGGTGAAAGACCTGGATTATAATTTGTTTAGTGTATCACAAGTGTGTGATAACAAAAATAAGGTTCTTTTCACAGATACTGAGTGCTTGGTGTTAAGCAAAGATTATAAGCTCCCTGATGAGAAATATATAGATTTTAGAACACCAAGGCATAAAGACATATATAATGTGAATCTTAATGGAATTAAGGTAAATAATAAAATGTCATGTCTGTATGCTAAGGCCTCAGTAGATGAAAGTAATCTTTGGCACAGGAGACTAGGGCACATAAACTTTAAGAATATTAATAGGCTTGTGAGGCTTGGTTTAGTTGATGGTTTGCCTGAAAAGGCTTTCCACAATGACCACTCTTGTGTTGCATGTCTTAAAGGCAAGCAGCACAAGGTCTCATTCAGGTCTAAACAGGTGCACTCTAGTTCTAAACCCCTTCACTTATTGCATATGGACCTCTTTGGTCCTACTAATATAGAGAGTTTGAAGGGTAAATCATATTGTTTTGTCATTACTGATGATTACTCCAGGTTCACATGGACTTTCTTTTTAGCCAAGAAAAGTGAAACTGCCCTAAGTCTGATTAATTTCATTACCCAGATTGAAAAGAAAAATGGTAATGAGGTCAAAATTATTAGAAGTGACAATGGGGGTGAGTTTAGAAATCAGTTATTAGATGATTTTTGTGCCAAGAAAGGGATTACTAGGCAGTTTAGCATAGCTAGAACTCCTCAGCAAAATGGAGTTGCTGAAAGGAAGAATAGGACCCTTATTGAAGCAGCCAGAACCATGTTGGCTGATGCCCACTTTCCTATAGCTTTTTGGGCTGAAGCTGTTAACACAGCTTGTTATGTTCAAAATAGGGCATTGGTCAACAAGATACATAATAAGACACCTTATGAATTACTTTGGGGAAGGAAGCCCAATATTGGCTTTCTTAAGCCATTTGGTTGTCATGTAGTTGTGTTAGAAACTAGTGAGGCCCTAGGTAAATTTGATTCAAAAGGTGATGAAGGCTACTTCATGGGTTATTCAGTGCAGAGTAAAGGATATAGGGTTTACATTAAAAAGGAAAAACGTATACTTGAAAAGGTGCATGTTAGGTTTTTAGAAAGTAAACCTAGTGATCCTGAGAGTGGTCCAAATTGGTTGTTTGACTTAGAACCTTTATCTAGAGCTTTAAATTATATGCCTGTTACTGATCCAGACATTGTGAAGGTAACTTCAAGTGTTTTGGAAAAGAGAATTGGTAATGTTTCAGGTATACAGGTTGCTAAGGAGGATGGACCACCAGCAGTTGAATCATCTCCCATACAAGGATATGTTACACTTCCTATATGGACAGATGAGTATTATGCTGCTGCTACTGCTGCTACTGCTGCAAGGAAAGATAATGGTGGTGTTCAAATACCACCAAATACAAATATGCATGATTCTTCAGGCGCTGACAAAGGGAAATCAAGCGCTGACACGACCAATTCAGACGCTGATGGCTCCAACGCTGACAACACCAGTTCAGGCGTTGTTAGCCCAAACGCTGACAAACAAGGATCAGACTTTGGAGACACCTTTACACAGCTTTTCTCTTCTCATTTTGAACAGGGTGGACCTTCCAATATCCATGAAGAGATTCCTGTTGATGAAGAAGAATCTGAAGAAGATATTGGCAACATGGAGCGTGAAATTGAGGACACCAGACTTTTTGAAGGAGGAGTTCTCACTTCCACAGCAAAGGATCACCCCACATCTCAAATCATTGGTGATGTTATGGCTCCAGTTCAGACAAGAAGATCCCATCAAGGTCTTGGTGGATTTATTGCCAATATACACAAGAAGGTTGATACCCCTCTTGTACAAGCATGTTTGTTTGCCTGTTTTCTGTCACAGGAAGAACCCAAGAAGATTTTTGATGCTCTCAAAGAACCAAGTTGGGTGGAAGCAATGCAGGATGAGCTTCACCAATTTGCTATACAGGATGTTTGGGAGCTGGTTGATTGTCCTAGATATGTGAGACCAATTGGGACAAGATGGGTTCTAAGGAACAAGAAAGATGAAAGAGGCATTGTGGTCAGAAACAAGGCACGTTTGGTAGCTCAGAGTTATACACAAGAGGAAGGCATAGATTATGAAGAAGTCTTTGCTCCAGTTGCAAGAATTGAAGCTATCAGAATTTTCTTAGCTTATGCTTCTTGCATGAATTTTACTGTTTATCAAATGGATGTGAAGAGTGCTTTCCTCTATGGCACAATTGTTGAGGAGGTTTATGTAATGCAGCCTCCTGGTTTTGAAGATCCTGAGAATCCAGACAAGGTTTATAGAGTAAAGAAGGCAATGTATGGCCTTCATCAAGCCCCAAGAGCATGGTATGGTACATTATCCACCTACTTGGTGGAAAATGGTTTCAAGAGGGGCACCATAGACCAGACACTGTTTACAAAGAAGAAAGGAAAACATGTGTTACTTGTGCAGGTCTATGTAGATGACATCATTTTTGGCTCTACTGATCCAAAAATGAGTGAGGAATTTTCCAAGCTCATGACAGATAAATTCAAGATGAGTGCAATGGGTGAGATGAACTTCTTTCTAGGTTTACAAGTTCAGCAGAAAGAAGATGGTATCTTCATCTCCCAGGACAAGTATGTAGCTGAAATCTTGAAGAAATATGGTTTTTCTCCACATGAGAAGGAGGCTTCTACTCCTATGGATAGACAATACCCTTGGGGAAAAATTGGAGCTGGAAAGGATGTGGATGTTAGGCACTATAGATCAATGATTGGATCATTGATGTATCTTACAGCCTCAAGACCTGACATCATGTTTGCTGTGTGTGCATGTGCACGCCATCAAGTGACTCCCAAAGAATGTCACCTTTTTGCTGTGAAGAGGATTTTTAGGTACCTAAGATGCTACCCAGATCTTGGATTGTGGTACCCAAAAGATTCTCCCTTGGATCTTATTGCTTATTCAGACAGTGATTATGGTGGTGACAAGTTTGATAGGAAATCCACAACTGGTGGATGCCAATTTCTTGGGAGCAGATTAATATCTTGGCAATGCAAGAAACAAACAGTGGTGGCAAACTCTACAACTGAAGCAGAATATGTGGCAGCAGCTGCTTGTTGTGGACAAGTATTATGGATTCAGAACCAGCTGTTGGATTATGGGTATAATTTTATGCATACCAAGATTTTTGTAGACAATAACAGTACTTTATGCATTATTAAAAATCCTGTACATCATTCTAAAACCAAACACATAGAAATTAGACATCATTTTATAAGAGATTGCTTTGAGAAAGGTTTAATACAACCAGATAGGGTAGATACTGAAGATAATGTAGCTGATTTATTAACTAAACCTTTTGATGCTGGAAGATTTCAATATTTGGTAACAAATATTGGAATGGTAAATCTCACTTAATATGTGTTTTGGAACAATTTTTGTAAAAGTATGTACAGGATAATGCATTGTTATTGGTCTTTATGATGATTTAGATTTTCCACATTATTTTTCTAACACTGACAAAGGTAAATGTAACGCTGTCAAGTGTTATTTTGCCGTTGTTGGAGATATTATGGTCTAACGCTGACAAGAGTTCCTTCAGCGCTGTTAAGTGTTGTCGGGACGCTGTTAGCAACAAATGTTAGTTTTGTGGTTTTCATCTAAATGTGCAGGTAATGGTAGCTTTATGCCATTGGATACAGAGTTGCTTATGGATCTTTGAAGAACTATTTGGACATGTTTTGTTTATGGATGATGGTTGGAATATTTATATTCCTATCTTGACATAAATTTTTAATGTTCATATATATATTTTTGAGAACTCATGTATCATAGTTTGAGGGGAGGTTTAAGGAACCTTTAGGACTCTTGGGTATTCTTAGAATACTCTCATCACAATTCTAGATTGTGTCCACTGGTGAGTATGGGTTAGTTTTACTAAACCATGAGGCACTGTAGCATGCATAGTATATCAACTTTGCATGCTGCCAAGACATTTTTGACTTAGAATTGGTTGTGGTCTGTTGGGAGGCTTGGGAATCCTTTTGATATGGGTTTTACCTGGGAGTAACAAGGATTTTATGAGGTAACTTGGTTGTTAAGAATTTTGGTTAGCAAGGGACACTAGAGGACTGTTATGTCTATCTTGCTTATGCAAGTGTGCATAACTGGACAGTGCTTGCCGCCCTATGATAATTATCAGCTTTTGGTTATCTTCTCTAGGATAAGTTACTTGTTAAGGTCATTTTTCACTTTTTAAAACAATTTTATTTTTGGACGCTGACAAGATTTTTCCAAGCGTTGTTGTGACCAAAATGGACGCTGACATGGCTTTAGGCGAACGTTGACAAGATTATAGCCGTTGGGCGTTGATGGGTTATATTTGACCGTTGACAAACAATGGGACCTACCCAGTTGTAACTTTTTGACATATTTTCAAGCCGTAATTTTAGGAGTTGTTACTTTCATTAAATGCATGGGATAACTTATAAACTTTTTCAATATTTTCATGATTGATTTTTTTTTTTTTTTTTTGAAAATCTTTGCCTATTTTTGGGCCAATCACGTGCATTCATCCACTCCTATAAATTTGGCTCCTATTTTAAACAGGGTATCTATAATTCTTGTCTAACACTTTTCTCTTATCAACCTTCATCTTTTATACATCAAATTAACAGCTTTCATCAATGGCACCAAGATTTAACTCAGCAGAATTGGATTTGGGGTTCAAGTCTCAACACAACATGATTGCTTATCTTGTTGCTGATAATACTTTGTTCCCTCAATACACTCAGATGGTGGAGTATTTGAATGCATCCCCTTTAAGGTATGCTCTTTCTCATGCACCACTCATTCCAGTCACACACATTAAACAGTTTTGGAACACTGTCAGTTCCACAACAGTTAATGGAGTGACAACATTGACTTCTATTGTACATGGGAGACCTTGGGTGGTTACTGAGGCCTTGGTACGCCAGGCCTTGCATCTTAATGATGCTGATGGTATAACCATGCTTCCCATATCTGAAATAGAACAAGGGCTAAGGGCTTTGGGATACCCTATTCCTGATGAAGGTACTCTTAATAAGTACCATAAGCAGGAATTTCCCCCAGCCTGGAAGTACCTAATTCACATTCTCCTTCAGTGTTTGAGTCCCAAATGTACTGCACACAATGAGATCAATAGATCCATTGCATCTGCTATTGTGTGTATTGCAACAGGGCAAAATTATAATTGGTCTAAAATGATTTTTGAAGGAATGTGTAAAAACAAGGGGACAAAAATGACTTTAGCTTATCCCCGTTTTCTGCAAATGGTTTTTGATGCTCAAAGATATTGTTCAAGGGATCACAATGACTTTTATAAGATCCCTGAACAAAAGAAGGCTATTTTCACCAAGATGAATTCACCACCTCTTAGAGACCTACCCTTAACCCAAGCCATGCTTGCTGTTATTGCAGCAGCTCAACCCCAACCAGACCCTCAACCTCATATTGACCCTCAACCACAACTTGAGCCTATCCCTGAACCTTTACCCTCACCTGACCAAATGCAAATAGACCAAAATCCCTTTGACGCTGACACATCTAATGTGGGCGTTGACATGCCTATTTCCAACGTTGACACCCAACCATCACAATCCCAAACACCCCTTAACCAAACTACATCTACACCATCTTCTACACCATCTTCCACACCACCAGAATATAGGTTGATTAAACGCCAAAGGACTGCTGGAGTGTTCTCCTCTGGTGGTCCTAGCCATGAAGCAGAGAGAACCACCACCACAAGTGTGGCTGGTGACCTGGATGAGGCTGGGACTATTGGTTCTGGCTTAGAAGCTGGCCAAGACAGTCCCACCATAATTAAGTCCTCATCCATGCCCAATGAACCTGACTTGGGAGGTCAAATCCCCATTTTGGAAGAGGGCAGACTGGAACCAATGACGCTTTTAGAATTGACGGCTGTCTGCATTAGCTTGCAAAAGCAAAATGCAGACTTAGTACAAATTGTCAGTAACCAAGGCCTTGAACTCAAAGAATTGAGGGAGAGGATTGTTGTTTTGGAGAGTGCTCATTCACGGGGAGGTATGGAGGAGTCTTCCAAAGGGGAGGAAGCAAGAAATCTGAGTGATAAGAGCAGTCAAGATGGTCAATCATTGGATATTGCTGAAGCTCTTACTAGTTTGAAGGAACAAAAAGGTTTTGATACGTCCTTAATCTCTCCAACAAATTTAAATTTATCATTTACAGATATGCTGAGAGAGGTTACACAAGGCGCTGAGGGAAAATATTTAAGCGTTGATAAGACAAGTTTGGACGCTGACAGAAGTATTTTGGGTGCTGATAGAGGAAATTTGGGCGTTGACAGATCTGCATATGGAGGTGATGTATTCCAGTCATCATCTATCATCAAAGATGTTCCTACTCAGGTATTATCATCTACCTTACCAACAATTGAACCAACAGATAAGGGTAAGGGTAAGTTGGTAGAAGAAAATGTTCCAAAGAATGCGGCTCAGGTTGAATTTGATAGAAGACTGGCTGAGCAAATGATGGAACAAGGTGAGAAGGAAAAGTCACCATTTGTTGTGACTTCTGAAGAAGAGAGTGATGGAGCTAGCTCAGACTCAAGTGTGATGATTGTTGAACCAGAAAGACTTGAGTATGGTGATGAGCTTGCTAAGGAAAGGCTGAGAGATTTGAAGTTGCAAATTGATTTTGATATGCCAGAGGTAGTTCAGATGTACAATTCTTGGGAAGAAAGCTGCATGGATAATCCAGACTTGACCATTTCTGATCAGATATGGGGTTTGGAAATTCTTCTTAGAGTTCAGCAGGATTGTAAGGTGATGTTGAAATACAGGGCAAGCAACATTCTCTCTGAATTGAAAAGGGATAGAAGGAAGCTCTATTTTATGTTGCTCAAATGTCATGGAGTTGGATGGACACATCAAAAGCTGAAGGCTTTGACATTTGATGAGTTGGAACATAGGGCTTATCCTATTTGGGTGAAAGTGCAGGAAGAGAACACTTTCAGACTTCTTTCAAATGAAAGAAAGGAGCAACTTGCAGAAGAGATGGCAATCAAGAAAGCTATGATAGTCCCTAGACCAGTGAAGAAGGGATTTGTTCTTGAGTTTCCAAAAGATATGTCTCAACTGTATCCAAGTGAAGCAATCATTAGAAAGAGCCTCAAGTTCTCCCCATTAGAAGCTTCAGATATGGTTCATGTGTTACCACTAGATTCCAGGAATCCAATTATAAGCTATGAGGAAGATGAATGTGGATTCTGGAAAATTGGAAGATTTGGCAAGGAGGTACACACTTTTACCACTCTCATATCTTTATTTGCAAGTTGTGACAGAGAAGACTTGGTAGACCTTTGGAGGTTGCTAGAGACCAAGTATGAGGCTGAAGCACCAACTTCAGCCAATGGAATAAAACTTTGGACCACATTCAAAAGAATGTGTGGGACAAATGAAGAAGATCCTGAATTATGGAAGGATCTTGAAGATGACCTCAGTGGTCTTCAATGGAGGTTATATTCAGCTGCTGGTGTATACCATTTGAGTTCTACAAAGTTTGCTGAATATTTGCTTGTAGATGCTCAGTATTTCATATCCAAGGCTGTTTTGGAGAAGATGAAGGACATCCAGTTGGAGATAGACTACACAAGTGACGTGGCAAAGAATTTGATCAGATTTATTTATTACCAATATGATAAGGTTTGTCAGACCCCTCCAAGTTCTTAATGTTTATTCAGAAACTTGATCATAAGAGTGGATATCAAGTTTAGGGGAGGATTGTTGGGAATAAATTTAGGCCAGAACACTTGAACGCTGACAAGAACAACTCAAGCGTTGACAAGAGCAAAGTGAACGCTGACAGCATAAGCGTTGACAAGATAAAATCAAGCGTTGACAGATTGAAGACAAGCACTGATGGAAGATGTGAGCTACACGTATATTATATTCTAGATTACTTCTAGTAAGGATAGAAACGACAATGTATTTTCTATGTTTATCTTTACCTAGAATAATTGATTCGTAGCTTATTGTACAAGACTTCTTGTTCTATAAAAGAAGATCTTTTAGGTTAATGTTAAATATCAGTTTTCATAGTATTCGCAAGTTAAACCTTTCATTGTAATCAACACGATTATTCTAATACAAGTGAAAGTTTGTTTAACATCATTGTGTTTTAGATCAAGTGTTAATTCCGCATAACACTTTGTTACTTTATTCATAAGCAAAGGTTTCTCTACGTGTAGTACTTGATCTAATCTCGTATACACAAAGCTAATCGATCTAAGTTTGGGATCAACACATATGTAATCCTTGAATCACTGGGCAAAGAAGCAATGAATGCACACACAGTATCTAGATCAAAACCAGCAGGTTTTATTCTATCAGCGCCATGATTGTGTGTGTCAGCGCTTGAGTACAAAGCGTTGACAGGATATGATCCAGCGCTGACAGACTGAGATCCAGCGTTGACACATTGAGATCCAGGGGCTGAATGTCCATAGAAGTTCATGGAATCAAATTGGCCTTCACTTTGTGAGAAGAAGGCCATGTTGCTGCTGGAAGATTTGTTATCACTATCCAATTGCCATTCATTCTCCAACAGTCTTAGTTTGTTGAAGATGTCATCAAACCTGGAGGTCTTGTGGGTATTATTGACAAGAATGGATCTTGTCTCAATCTTCCATACATCACCAAGGCTTTTGAGAAAAGTAGCATTCAATTCAGGATCATCAATCTGTTTTCGCATGAAGGAAAGTTGACTTGTGATGTCAAGAAGTCTACTTCTCACACTGCTGAGATTCTCATTAGGTTGAGCTTTAAAGACAGCATACTCATGCAAGAGTTGCTTCTTCTTCTCTTCTTTTGTGTCAGCATTGCCACCATGTGCTACTTCAAGAGCTTCCCAAAGCTCTTTTGCAGACTCAAAGCGTTTGTACTTGTGCTGATTCTCATGACCTAGGGCATGTTTCAAGATGTTCAAGATTTTCATGTCCACCCTCTTCTTGGCTATATCTTCAACAGCTACAGCTCTCCCATCTCCAGGCTTTTCCACCTTATCAGCTTCTGGACAATTAGGAACAGCTGTCCTTGTGGCAATTGCAGCAGTAATCTTTGCTGCTTTGTCGAATGTGTTCCCATATTAGATAATCTCCCAAAGAGTGTAGTCATGAATAGCTATGTATTGCTCAAAATTGGACTTCCAAAGCTCAAAGTTCCTGGCATCAAACATGGGAATTTTGATACTAGGGTTTGAGAAGTTGTTTTGTAGCAAAGAAGCAGGTTGATCTGTGCCAGACATGATGTTTTTAGGGTTTTGAAAATTTTAGGGTTTTTAGGGTTTTTGGTGTTTTAGGGTTCTTGCGTTACTTAAAGATCAAAAGTTTCTCAACAAGCTCTGATACCACTTGTTGATCCCAAACTTAGATCGATTAAGATTTGTGTATACGAGATTAGATCAAGTACTACACGTAGAGAAACCTTTGCTTATGAATAAAGTAACAAAGTGTTATGCGGAATTAACACTTGATCTAAAACACAAAGATGTTAAACAAACTTTCACTTGTATTAGAATAATCGTACTTGGTTACAATGAAAGAGTTTTAACAATTGAAAACTTATGAAAACTGATATTAACTTTAACCTAAAAGATCTTCTTTTATAGAACAAGAAGTCTTGTACAATAAGCTACGAATCAACTATTCTAGGTAAAGATAATAATAGAAAATACAATGTCGAGTTTATCTTTACTAGAAGTATTCTAGAATATAATAAACGTGTAGCTCACATCTTCCATCAGTGCTTGTCTTCAATCTGTCAACGCTTGACTTTAACTTGTCAACGCTTATGCTGTCAGCGCTCACTTTACTCTTGTCAACGCTTGAGTTGTTCTTGTCAGCGTTCAAGTAACCTGGCCTTAATTTATTCCCAACAATTAGACTAATGAAACCCTTCCAGACGAGGAAAAAGCAGCACGGCGCATCAGAAGGAAGTCGCAGCATTTCGAACTTCGAGAAGGCATCCTTTACAAGCGCTCTTTCTTGCAGCCGTGGCTGCGGTGTGTTGGACCACGCCAGGCCGCTTACGTAATCAGTGACATACACGAAGGGTTGTGCGGCATGCATGCAGGTCCACGATCCGTGGTAGCTAGAGCCTTACGAACAGGATATTATTGGCCTACCATGCACAGAGACGCGCGTGACATGATTCGCAAGTGTAGTGATTGCCAAGCGCATAGGCCAGTACCACGGCACCCGCAGCAGGAGCTTACACCTATCACGTCCCTATGGCCATTCTATAAGTGGGGAATTGACATTGCAGGACCATTTCCTGTAGCTGCGGGGGGAGTTAAATTCCTGATTGTTGCAATGGACTACTTCACGCGGTGGATAGAGGCCAAGGCAGTCAAGTCTATCACAGGCAAGCAAGTTAAGAAGTTTGTTTGGGAACATATTGTGTGCCGTTTTGGTCTACCTAGAGAAATCATCTCGGACAACGGCAATCAGTTCACGGACAACCCATTCAAAGATTGGTGTGCATCATTGAACATCAAGCGGCGCTTCACATCTGTTAATCATCCACAAACAAACGGCCTTGTCGAACGAGCAAATAGAAGCTTGGGGAATGGCATCAAGGCGCGTCTGCATGAACGAATTGGCAAATGGGTCGATGAGTTATCACATGTGCTATGGGCGCATAGAACTATGATCAAAACAGCCAACGGAGATACTCCATTTGCATTGGCTTACGGCACTGAAGCTGTTATTCCAGCAGAAATAGGAATGCCTACCATCCGCACAACGGAGGTTAATGTCGTCACGAACGATGAACAGCTGCGAATCAACCTGGATCTGTTGGAAGAAAAAAGGGAAATAGCAGCCATCAATGAGGCTAAGTCCAAGGCTAAGATGAAGGCTTATTATGACGCCAAGGTCAAGGGTGTTTCTTTTTGACCGGGAGACTACGTCTATCTTGCTAACGAAGCAAGTCGAGCGGAGAACACAGGAAAGCTGGGCCCTAAGTGGGAAGGACCGCATGAAGTCACTGAAGCCTTAGGACGAGGCGCGTACAGGTTACGTGATATGGATGGCCGCGACCTAGAGCGCACATGGAATATTTCCAATCTCAAAAGGTGCTATCTTTGAAAGCTACGGCTTCCGCATGGGTAAACAAAGTGTAAACGTTCTTGTTTTTTAGGACTTGTCATTATTGTTCAAACAAAGTGTAAACGTTCTAATAAAATGCCGTGGTGCGTAGCTAGCTCCACGGCCTGTTTCGTGCAAATCATTTTTTAGATTTTTTGTTAGTCGTATGAATTTTTTACTTGTATTATAATATGCCATGTGTCATTCATATGCATTCTTTCAAATTACTGTACATGTACTATACGCCTCCAGGCGGGGTAAGAGGATTAAGTGAACCTACTAATTCAACTTGCCGCGTAAGAGGGGTGCAACCCCAGCCGCACGGATCATGTATCCTTACTAGACGCCTTACTCACAAGACGTTGTGATAAGTTTTGTGTGCCGTACTCACACGGTACTCTGAATAGTAAAGACGCACGTCGCATGTCTAGTAAATTATAGACTTGTATGTATTTTCCTTTTTTCATGTGTAAGACGTGATATATCATGCGGCATTGAAATACAATGAAATACACAAGTTTCAAAAGTAAAAATAAACAAAATGGACGGTGTCGTCACGGACTTCTAAATAAAAAGACAAGTTACTACAAATATGTCTTAGCCGTGTACATACACGGACGAATATAATCACAAGTGTTTACAACAGATAAGTTACAAGGGGGGTAGGAACTCCCCTAGGTCCTTCTTTCCTTCCTCAATTAGAGCACGAAGGACCTCCCCACGAGCGTCCTTCCCGTCCCGGGCTTTGACTGCAATAGCATCCAGTGCTTCTACAAGCAACTTCTCGCCTTTCATTGTTTTGGATGCGGAATCGTAAGTGGCCAACGTCAAAGGAATAGGATCGGAACTCAGCCGGGATATTATCGTCTCATTTGGAGCATCCTTCATTGCCTCAAGCTCATCTAGGAGAGGGTGTTGGATCTCTGCCAAGGCATCCATGGACGCAGTCATTTTACCCGCTGCGGAGGGGTTGTGATACGGATGCTATGTGATATCCTCATTTTTCCCTATCATCTCTGCAGCTTTGACCAGGCCTTCATGCCTACCACGGTCGATGCCATCGGATACGACCCCGGCAAACGCCTGCAGTAGGTGTGGAGCGTCCAAAGCCCTACTTACAGCAAGTCGCAGTCCTTGCCCGATAATCCACCTACGGCCGGCTGTAGCGGTTAGTAGGGGGGGACATACCCTCTCAGTGCAACTTACAACCATCTTGCTTAACTCTTCATCAGCTGAGGCAACTTGCTCTTCAAGATTGGTTGGGTCCGCGTCAATTCTTCCTTCAGCGCGTCACGCTCCTGGGCGATGTTGAAGGATTGCACGGTCACAGCCTTAGCAGCAGCCTCAGCCGCAGACACCTATATATGAAATTTGGAGTTATTACAAGGATATTTACTTTTTCGGTTACATGCATACAAAAAGTACGAGTGTATGTACAACATTTCGAAAGTTTACCTTCTCACTTGATGCGGTTACGAGGGCTTCCAACTCAGCAATACGCTTCTCTCTGGCGTCAGCGTGATCCGCCTGCTCCTTCACCGTTGCCTCGGCTGTCAATAATGCCGCCTGCAATGATGCGATGGTCTTCTCGTTCTTCACGACCATCGCCTCACGGCGGGCTATTCTCTTGTCTGCACGACTCACATTAGTGAGGGCCTGGATTAGACGACGTCTTAACGCGGCACCCACCTTCACCTGGTGTGCGGATGATACGTCAAACTGCTCGATAAGGGCCTCATGATCTATTTCATCTAAATCTTGGGCGAGGGCAGGCCGGGTGATGTGCTCGATAAATTCTGAACACTCGGATTCGGCCTCCAGCTGTGTCAAACTTGATAAGTTCCATGCTAAGCGCAAGCTTTCTTCTGGCCCCTCGGGGCGCGGCTCCTTGGCACGTGTGGTGGCAGGTGATGGGGGCTTGTTGGTTGGTGCGGGGGATGGATTTCTCCCCACTTCTTCCCCTTGCGCTGCGGCTGCCGGATTCGCCCTGTTGTTTAAATATTAGTCTATGCATCATACAAAGATATGAATCATACTCACGAGGGGTACTTACGAGGTGCCAATGACAGGGTCTGGGCCGGTAGGAGCTACGGCGCTCACAGGGGCGACTCGCAGAACTGGCCCTTCCATGTTCGGGGTGGGATCGGCCTGGGCAGTCGTGGTGCTACTTCCTTCTTGGTATTGTGGGTGGTCTTTCCGCAGCTTCTTGGGGGAGCATTTGCGACTCCGGCCTCCTCCCCAATTTTCTTCGCCACCCGCCTGGTTGTCTTTCTCTTTCTAGAGGTAAGTGGGGTGGACCCGGAAGCTTGAGTGGTGTCTTCATTGGGATCATGCTCTTCTCCCTGATTGGTGGTGCCCCCTCTAGCAATGGGTCTTTGCCGTCTTCATTGTGGAAATCCAATGGGGATTTCTCGATAACGGGCTCTTCTTCGTCCGATCTAGGCTCGGTTGTCTCTTCAAGCGGTATCGTACGGTCGGCTAATGCTTCTAGCAAGGGGAGCTCATTCGGCTTTAACAGCCGGAATCCTTCCGCCACCTTCATGGGGTCGCCCTGGCGGATTAGTCCGTGAAGGTTCATCTCTGCAAACAATTTTAGAAGTATATGGGTTAGTAAAGTTCTACACATGTGTGATAAATCAAATTTACAACATATATATTGGACCTACCCTCTCCCTGTTCCGTTAAGAAGCATGGGTATAAGTCATCCCTCCCAAAGTAACGGCGGCTTATCCCTACTAAGCACAGAAAGTGTTCAGGCAACCCTCTATGGAATTCTGTGCGATGGGTATCTAGTATTTTCAGGTCCCGGCTACTATAATCTTTGGATTTGGGCGGATAGTCTTTTGGGGCTTTGGTTTTAAGTACGAAGGGGGTAGGGAACACCTTCTCATCTACAAAGAAGTAATGGTCGTACCAGTTCTTAAGGGAGTCTAGAGGTTTCCTATATGTCATAGGGGCATTCCCGGGTCGTTTCTTGAACGACAACCACCCGTTCACTAACTGAGGAAGGTAGAAAGCCCTAAAAAGGTTCACGGTGGGGGTTACTCCGCAGGTATGGCATGTAATCTCAAACTGGTTGATTTTACACGCCCCTATGCAGTGGAGCTGGGTGATATGAAAGTCATAATACAAAAGAAGGTCTACCAAGAACTTGGATAAAGGGATACGGTAGTTGGCTGAGTCAAACAGGCGTGTATATATGCCTACTTTCCCCGCCGGTGCATCCGTAATCGCTTCACCATCACCCGGATAGGTGGGGTGTACGCTTTCGGGTACATAATACTTCGACAGAAAGTCGAGGTATTTTTCCGCAGACATCACGTTAAGGACATCCGTGATAAGGGGATTATCCTTTACCATGTTTTATAAAAAGGTCTTTAAGGGCGTGATGATCTAACCTGCGGCGACGAAAATCCGTGGAAAAGAAGGCAAAAATTTTGGGAGATAAAAGCTTGAGATTAACAATGGCGGAAGAAGGAGTGGGTTGTGTGTGTAACAAACACGCATACCCACTCTTATATAGGGTTGCCTCGGTTTCCGAGGCACCTTGGATCTTTGACACGTGTCAGTCACCTCGCCTATCCAATGGATAGGGTTTCTGACATTTCTGCAACGTCAGAGGGGGACCCACGGGTCGCTTCTTAAACAGTTTTGCGTGGCTCAAGGGTGGGCATTAATGGTGCACTTTTGCAGGCATGCGACTGGATTGTTGACTATCATTAATGTTTTTTATTCTTGTCAGGTTATGCGGCTCTTACGTAAGACCGTATTTAATGTTACATTTAAGTTGTCTTGGCCGTTGCGTGCGGCTAAGGTAGTATTCATAAAATATTCCTACGAAGGGTCGCTACGTGCGGCCAGAACAACAAAAAATTTCAGTTTCATTTCCTATGTCTTTCCTTGGTATGTCCGGAGAGCACCTTGATAGTCTAGAGGTTACGCCTACGACTGTAACAACTAGACTGGGGGGACATGATGACGTATAGTCCCCAACCGGGTCATGAGCTCGGCCCACGGGTACTACCCGTATCCGGCCCATCACAGATGGGTGGATAAATGTCATTCAGGCTTATGGGCTTGAATGAACAGTAACCGCACATGTGTGCGGCCCACGGCCCGGTGCGGCAGACATAAGATTAGACAGAATCATATTCTGTCTGGGAATATCTTCATCCCAAATGGAGAGGATATTCACTACCAAAATTAGAAGATAACAACCATTCTAATTCTGATAGTTATCCTTTCCTTGGGGCTAAAGTATCAGTGGCAGCCCACTAGGGTTCCACTGCCTATAAAAGGAACCCCCAAGGGTTCCACAAAGGTATTACGATTCATACTCTTAACTCACATAAACCCTAAATCGATTACTTACTCTCACGCCGGAGTCTAATCGTGGGAAACATTCCCACGGTAAGCCTGACGCGTGCTGTTTAGTGTGCAGGATCCCAACCAAACGATTCACTTGGTGCAGGAGCCGGAGCCCAGCCAACCCGAATCAAGCCTAATTCGGGTTTAGCAAGGATCAACCAACTTTTGCATCAACAGGTTCAACGTCCAGTTTCATATGGATGCAATTTTTTTTATGGAAAGACGAACGCGTGCAACTACTAATCAACTCTCTTGGAGGTTCAATGAGCTTTTCTCCTCCAAGCTCTTCTTCGAGACCTTCAACGAGCTTTTCTCCTCCAAGCTCTTCTCCCAGACCTTCAACAATTCCAATTTCTTCTCCAAGCTCTTCAACGTGTGCAAACTATGTGCGCTTGACTGGAATGATAAGGGTACTTGAGAAAACAGTAGAGTTGTACAAAAATTGCGATAAGCACACAATGGATTCAACTGCACTACTTCACGACCTTTACGATGACATGGGGAACATTCGTTTGAACTAGTTTATGATGTATATGTTTTCGTGTTTATGAGTCTATTATCGGTTTAATATCTATGTTTAATTAAGCGCGTGTTTAAGTGTCCGTGTAGAATAAAGTTAGGTTTAGGCGTGTCTGTTTGTAAGCCTCAATGAATGTTAACAATTTTTAATTAATATTAACAATGAATGTTAACAATTATCAGTGAATGTTAACTTTTGGCGGGCAAAATGTTGGCGGGAAAACTTTGGCGGGAAAACATTAGCGAGAAAATTAACCATTTGTCTCACTTTTTTTATCATAAAAAGAGATATACTATTTTAAATTTTAATAACTATATTTTTTAATATATATTTTATATTTATTAAAATATTATATAAACATTACACTTTTTTGTGAAAATTGTTGGTCAAATTGCAGTCAACGTTTCCCCAGCGACATGTCGCTGGAGAAACTTTTTTTCGTCGTTTTGTTAAATAGGCGGGTTAACGAAAAACATTTGGAGGGAATCCTGAAAGTTTCCCCAGCGACATGTCGCTGGGGAAACGTTGGGCCATAAATAAACAAAACATTAACACTAATCACTTGGATTATTCCGTGGAAGAATGTTTCCCCAGCGACATGTCGCTGGGGAAAATTTGGCGGGTTAATCTCCCGCTTGCATTTTTGTATAGTTTGGTCAAAATTCAGTCAATGATGACGTATAGTCCCCAGCCGGGTCATGAACCCGGCCCACGGGTACTACCCGTATCCGGCCCATCATAGATGGGCGGGAATAATGTTATTTAAGCTTATGGGCTTGGATGAACAGTAACCGCACACACGTGTGCGGCCCACGGCCCGGCATGACCGATGCAGGGTTAGACAGAATTATATTTTATCTCTGAATGTGATTTACTCCAAAGGAGGAGATATTCACTCACCATAATTAGAAGATAACAACCAATCTAATTTTGGTGCTTATCTCTTCCTTGGGGCCGAAGTATCAGTGACAGCCCATTAGGGTTGTCACTGCCTATAAAAGGAACCCTCAAAGGTTCCACAAGGGATTACGTTCTATACTCTCAACTCACATAAACCCTAACCGATTACTTACTCTCACGCCGGAGTCTAATCGTGGGAAACATTCCCACGGTAAGCCTAACGCGTGTTGTTTAGTGTGCAGGATCCCAACCAAACGATTCACTTGGTGTAGGAGCCGGAGCCCAGCCAACCCGAATTAAGCCTAATTCGGGTATAGCAAGGATCACCCAACTTTTGCATCAACAAGTTGGCGCCATCCGTGGGACCCATTACACTAAGCTAGAACAAAACCGCATTCTGAATTTCCAATGACGAAGGGGCATCCACAAGCCAACCCCAGGAACACGAATCCTGGAAATCGGAAGTCCCAAGGGGAAGGAATACTCATCCCCAATCAATCACCTAGCCGCCTTGCAGGCGGACCTGGTAACCGTGGCGGTTTCCATCCCTTGGGGGTGACGAGCACGATCTCCATGACACCCCCACCTACTTCAACCCTGGACAACCCTGACCCAGGGAGTGCGCCCAACCCTCCCAACAAGGAGCCGCGCAGACCGTCGGCGGAAGAGGAAGTAGAAGTCCTACCACTCAGCGAGGAGGATCTTACTCGAGTTCTCACGTAGAACTTCAATAGGATCGTCCCGAGGATCGCATCAAGGTTGAATCTGGGGAGGAACCTCCAATCCAGACTCAACTTTGGTGACACCGGACCAATCACCTCTTCCCAAAATCAGAGGAAAAGGAGAGCTCGGCCTCAGGAGCAGAGCATCTTTGAGGAAACCCCTCAACCCAGGAATGTATTTGAGCGCATCAAGAGGAAGTCGCAGCACTTCGAACTCCGAGAAGGCATCCTTTATAAGCGCTCCTTCTTGCAGCCGTGGTTGCGATGTGTTGGGCCACGGCAGGTCGCTTACGTAATCAGTGACATACATGAAGGGTTATGCGGCATGCACGCAGGTCCACGATCCATGGTAGCTCGAGCCTTACGAACAGGATACTATTGGCCTACCATGCACAGAGACGCGCGTGACATGATTCGCAAGTGTAGTGATTGCCAAGTGCATAGACCAGTGCCGTGACATCTGCAGCAGGAGCTTACACCTATTACATCCCCATGGCCATTCTATAAGTAGGGAATTGATATCGCATGACCGTTTCCCGTAGCTGCGGGAGGAGTGAAGTTCTTGATTGTCGCAATGGATTACTTCACACGATGGATAGAGGCCAAGGCAGTCAAATCCATCACAGGCAAGCAAGTTAAAAAGTTTGTTTGGGAGCATATTGTGTGCCGTTTTGGCCTACCAGGAGAAATCATCTCGGACAACGGCAAATAGTTCACGGACAATCCATTCAAATACTGGTGTGCATCATTGAACATCAAGCGGCGCTTCGCATCTGTTAAGCATCCGCAGACAAATGGCCTCGTGGAACGAGCAAATAGAAGCTTGGGAAATGGCATCAAGGCGCGTTTGGATGAACGAAGTGCCAAATGGGTCGATGAGTTACCACATGTGCTATGGGCGCATAGAACTATGATCAAAACAGCCAACAGAGATACCCCATTTGCATTGGCTTACGGCACTGAAGTTGTTATACCAGCAGAAATAGGGATGCCTACCATCCGCACGGCGGAGGTTAATGTCGTCACAAACGACGAGCAGCTGCGGATTAACCTGGATCTGTTAGAAGAAAAAAGGGAGATAGCAGCCATCAATGAGGCTAAGTCCAAGGCCAAAATGAATGCTTATTATGATGCCAAGGTCAAAGGTGTTTCTTTCCGACCGGGAGATTATGTCTATCGTGCTTATTATGATGCCAAGGCCATCATCGGGGAATTTGATCATTCCGTGTGCCGTAGAGGGTACCGCGCGTATAGATAGGGTTAAACATTAGAGGTTCAATGTATTAGATAAGGTTCAACATTAGAGGTTCAATGATTTGATAGGGTTCAACATTATTGGCGGGAAAAAATTGGAGGGAAAACACTAGCGGGAAAAGGTTAACCATTTCCCTCACTTTTTTACCATAAAAGGACAACCACACACACTCCTTATCATAACAACCACCAACAGATCACACACACATACACACACACACACACACACTTATTATCACAAACACATTGTTATTATGAAGATGTTGAAGCATGAAGCTTTTCCGTGCAAGTTTGGACATGGAGATGAAGTTCTTCGAGAATCGTAGCAAACTGAATCCTTTGGTAGACTGTACTATGCTTGTCCACGTTCACTGGTTCAACGTCCAGTTTCATATGGATGTAATTTTTTTATGGAAAGACGAACGCGTGCAACTACTAATCAACTCTCTTGGAGGTTCAATGAGCTTTTCTCCTCCAAGCTCTTCTTCGAGACCTTCAACGAGCTTTTCTCCTCCAAGCTCTTCTCCCAGACCTTTAACAATTCCAATTTCTTCTCCAAGCTCTTCAACGTGTGCAAATTGTGTGCGCTTGACTGGAATGATAAGGGTACTTGAGAAAACAGTAGAGTTGTACAAAAATTGCGATAGGCACACAATGGATTCAGCTGCACTACTTCACGACCTTTACGATGACATGGGGAACATTCGTTTGAACTAGTTTATGATGTATTTGTTTTCGTGTTTATGAGTCTATTATCGGTTTAATATCCATGTTTAATTAAGCGCGTGTTTAAGTGTCCGTGTAGAATAAAGTTAGGTTTAGGCGTGTCTGTTTGTAAGCCTCAATGAATGTTAACAATTTTTAATTAATATTAACAATGAATGTTAACAATTATCAGTGAATGTTAACTTTTGGCGGGCAAAATGTTGGCGGGAAAACTTTGGCGGGAAAACATTAGCGAGAAAATTAACCATTTGTCTCACTTTTTTTATCATAAAAAGAGATATACTATTTCAAATTTTAATAACTATATTTTTTAATATATATTTTATATTTATTAAAATATTATATAAACATTACACTTTTTTGTGAAAATTGTTGGTCAAATTGCAGTCAACGTTTCCCCAGCGACATGTCGCTGGAGAAACTTTTTTTCGTCGTTTTGTTAAATAGGCGGGTTAACGAAAAACATTTGGAGGGAATCCTGAAAGTTTCCCCAGCGACATGTCGCTGGGGAAACGTTGGGCCATAAATAAACAAAACATTAACACTAATCACTTGGATTATTCCGTGGAAGATTGTTTCCCCAGCGACATGTCGCTGGGGAAAATTTGGCGGGTTAATCTCCCGCTTGCATTTTTGTATAGTTTGGTCAAAATTTAGTCAATGATGACGTATAGTCCCCAGCCGGGTCATGAACCCGGCCCACGGGTACTACCCGTATCCGGCCCATCATAGATGGGCGGGAATAATGTTATTTAAGCTTATGGGCTTGGATGAACAGTAACCGCACACACGTGTGCGGCCCACGGCCCGGCATGACCGATGCAGGGTTAGACAGAATTATATTTTATCTCTGAATGTGATTTACTCCAAAGGAGGAGATATTCACTCACCATAATTAGAAGATAACAACCAATCTAATTTTGGTGCTTATCTCTTCCTTGGGGCCGAAGTATCAGTGACAGCCCATTAGGGTTGTCACTGCCTATAAAAGGAACCCTCAAAGGTTCCACAAGGGATTACGTTCTATACTCTCAACTCACATAAACCCTAACCGATTACTTACTCTCACGCTGGAGTCTAATCGTGGGAAACATTCCCACGGTAAGCCTAACGCGTGTTGTTTAGTGTGCAGGATCCCAATCAAACGATTCACTTGGTGCAGGAGCCGGAGCCCAGCCAACCCGAATTAAGCTTAATTCGGGTCTAGCAAGGATCACCCAACTTTTGCATCAACAAGTTGGCGCCATCCGTGGGACCTTTTACACTAAGCTAGAACAAAACCTCATTCTGAATTTCCAATGACGAAGGGGCATCCGCAAGCCAACCCCAGGAACACGAATCCTGGAAATCGGAAGTCCCAAGGGGAAGGAATACTCATCCCCAATCAATCACCTAGCCGCCTTGCAGGCGGACCTGGTAACCGTGGCGGTTTCCAGCCCTTGGGGGTGACGAGCACGATCTCCATGACACCCCCACCTACTTCAACCCTGGAAAACCCTGACCCAGGGAGTGCGCCCAACCCTCCCAACAAGGAGCCGCGCAGACCGTCGGCGGAAGAGGAAGTAGAAGTCCTACCACTCAGCGAGGAGGATCTTACTCGAGTTCTCACGTAGAACTTCGATAGGATCGTCCCGAGTATCGCATCAAGGTTGAATCTGGGGAGGAACCTCCAATCCAGACTCAACTTTGGTGACACCGGACCAATCACCTCTTCCCAAAATCAGAGGAAAAGGAGAGCTCGGCCTCAGGAGCAGAGCATCTTTGAGGAAACCCCTCAACCCAGGAATGTATTTCAGCGCATCAGGAGGAACTCGCAGCACTTCGAACTCCGAGAAGGCGTCCTTTATAAGCGCTCCTTCTTGCAGCCGTGGTTGCGATGTGTTGGGCCACGGCAGGCCGCTTACGTAATCAGTGACATACATGAAGGGTTATGCGGCATGCACGCAGGTCCACGATCCGTGGTAGCTCGAGCCTTACAAACAGGATACTATTGGCCTACCATGCACAGAGACGCGCGTGACATGATTCGCAAGTGTAGTGATTGCTAGGTGCATAGACCAGTGCCGCGACATCCGCAGCAGGAGCTTACACCTATTACATCCCCATGGCCATTCTATAAGTAGGGAATTGATATCGCATGACCGTTTCCCGTAGCTGCGGGAGGAGTGAAGTTCTTGATTGTCGCAATGGATTACTTCACACGATGGATAGAGGCCAAGGCAGTCAAATCCATCACAGGCAAGCAAGTTAAAAAGTTTGTTTGGGAGCATATTGTGTGCCGTTTTGGCCTACCAAGAGAAATCATCTCGGACAACGGCAAACAGTTCACGGACAATCCATTCAAAGACTGGTGTGCATCATTGAACATCAAGCGGCGCTTCGCATCTGTTAAGCATCCGCAAACAAATGGCCTCGTGGAACGAGAAAATAGAAGCTTGGGAAATGGCATCAAGGCGCGTTTGAATGAACGAAGTGCCAAATGGGTCGATGAGTTACCACATGTGCTATGGGCGCATAGAACTATGATCAAAACAGCCAACGGAGATACCCCATTTGCATTGGCTTATGGCACTGAAGCTGTTATACCAGCAGAAATAGGGATGCCTACCATCCGCACGGCGGAGGTTAATGTCGTCACAAACGACGAGCAGCTGCGGATTAACCTGGATCTGTTAGAAGAAAAAAGGGAGATAGCAGCCATCAATGAGGCTAAGTCCAAGGCCAAAATGAAGGCTTATTATGATGCCAAGGTCAAAGGTGTTTCTTTCCGACCGGGAGATTATGTCTATCGTGCTTATTATGATGCCAAGGCCATCATCGGGGAATTTGATAATTCCGTGTGCCGTGGAGGGTACCGCCCGTATAGCCAGGATGCCTGGTCTGCCTATGATCCCATTGTACGGAGAATGTGAGCGTATCACCATGAAGTTCATCCACGCCGTAGTGGAGTGTTCTTCGTTCCCAATGGTTACAAGCATACGCAGTTGCCCTATCGGCCAAATAGTGTCTCCACTAAAGCCAGTGAGCGGCGCCGTGGCCGATACTAATTGGCTTCTGATTTCTGGGCATAACTGCACAAAACAGTGTTCATACAGTACCTCTGCTGACGACCCTCCATCCACATACATGCGACGAACATTGTGTGTTCCAATGCTTATCTCAATAGTGAGAGGAGCATCGATCACATCGCTTGCTGTGATGGGAGGGAATGAGATTTCCCTGCCGCGTGAAAATTTTTGGCCAACTTTCTGCCTCGTGCGGCGTTGTCTGGATTGGATCATGTATATAGTCGAAGGTTTGTCCTTTTGGGGATCCTTCTTATCATACTTTTTGTTGTCTTTTCCATCCTTCCAATCCTTAACTAAGTGCTTGAGTTTACCTGATTTGATCAGTGACTCAATGTGCTTCTTGAGCTGGATGCACTCCTCCGTACCATGGCCCTTGTCGTTATGGAATTCGCAGAAGCGATTTCCTTGCCGACGTTCCGGTGGAGTTGTCATTGGGGGAGGCCTTGGAAAGTTTGCCCCTTCCGTCAGCAAGATCTCCCGGTAGGACATCTTTAGGGGGGTAAACTTATTGTCCGACCGTCCTCCTTTGTTCTGGCTCTTATAGTCCGAGCCCTTGCTACTGTTTTGGTTGCCTTGACCGCCCGACTGTCTCCGAGACTGGTCGTTTGACCGGTACCCATTTCCTTTGGATGGGTAAGCCGCGGCAACCGCTGTTTCTCCTTCTATGAAATTTCTGACCCTTTCCATGAGGTCATCATATCTCTCTGGACGTTTGTCATTAAGGCGCCAGATCAATTCCCTGTCTGTTATGGCGTGCATGTAGTCAGAGATTTTCAGGAGTTCCTGCATTGTTTTAGTGCGCGTGCACTCATCATTGAAGCGTTCAGTGAAGGCTTCTGTGGACTCCCCCGGCTGTTGTTTGACAGTCACCAGTGAGACCGGATCCCTATTATACTTCTTCCTCTGAGTATAATTATTCTTGAACGCAGTGCGTAGTTCCGTGAAACTATCAATGCTCCGTGGAGGGAGTCCCTCAAACCAGTCACGGGCATTTCCAATCAGAGTCGAATTGAACATTTGACACCATATAGGCATGGGCCATCGCTCAATTTTAGCCTGCGTATAAAATATTTTAAGGTGATCATCCGGATCACCAGTCCCATCATAGGTCTTGACACACGCCGGCATGCGACGTTTAGTGTCCTCGGAATAGTTCTGTATGCGGAGGGTGAAGGGGTCTTCCCTGGGATCCGCCCATGGCCGGGTGAGCCTAGGGTCATCCCATGGTTCACACCATGGGCGCGAAAGATCCTCCGCTTCTGTATCTCGATAATAAGGGCCACCATAATACTCATCATTGTTTGGTGGTGGTGGAGGGGTACGCCTAGGTCGGCGACGTTTAGGCGGATGGTCATCTGAGTCCTCTCCTGACGGGTCTGGAGACGGCGGTGGTGCCCCATCCTTTGCGTAGGGACCACTTTTTTGGGATGAACCAGGTGCCTTTTTCCCGGTGTTCATCCTGTCCCACACGCTCGTGCGACGAGCGGTTCTGGCCAGCTCTCGATCTGGTCGCTCGGGTGAACCGTCAGACTTATCTCCTCCTTCTCGAGACTGCATTAGTTTGGGAGATTATGTCTATCGTGCATTAGTTTGGGCCAAAATGAAGGCTTATTATGATGCCAAGGCCAAAATGAAGGCTTATTTTTTTTTGTTATCCGCGGTAATGGTATGTCTAGCCGCGCTCGTCCACACGTTTGGGCATATTTATTTTTTAATTGCGGTTATGAGTCGCATCTTTTTTTAATATCAGTACAATTTTACGCGATCTTTTAAATTTATACATGATATTTTAAATATCTTATTTTTTAAATAGGTAACAAGGTATTACCCATATCTTTTACATTAAAAAAATATTATTTATATTATTTATATTAATAAAAGATATTACGTATATCTTTTAAATCGGCAAAGGGATATTCTATTCGATCTGATTAATATTTTTTCCATAAATGTCGCGACCCGACCTACTAATATTGTGTCGCGACCCGACCTATTTATCCGCGGTCATGGTATGTCCATCCGCGCTTGTCCGTACGATCGGTCGTATTCTATATATTACTAAAAGATATTATTTATCTTTTAAATTTGTAGATGATATATTTCGGTATTATTAATTTATGGAAATATTATCCATATCTTTTTAAATAAGTAATAAGATATTACTTACATTTTTTGAATGCTAAAAGGTATGACCTATATCTTCTAAGAAATATTATGAATAATTTTTATTAATTATCGATAAAGAGATATTACATATATCTTTTAATATATTTTCCTATTTTATTTTCTATCCACGGTTATGGTCTATCCTTCCGCGCTCGTTCGCACGTTCGAACATCTTTAGCCTACGGGCGTACATGTACACATCGTTCCCAGGCGGAATAAGAGGATTGAGTGAACCTAATAATTCATCTTTAGCCTACGGGCGTACATGTCTACATCGATTTTATATGTATTTTTATATGTATTTTTTCAGATGGTTCGCATGTCTACATCGATTTTATATGTATTTTTTATACGCCATCAAAAAGGCGAGTGTACAGGCCAATCTTACCCACCGGAGCCTCAGTTATGAGGTCTCCGGCGCCAGGAAGTGAGGGGTGTAGGTTGGTAGGGATGAAATAGTTTGTACAAAAGTGATTTAGTTGTTCCTGGGTCATTACATTAAGCACGGATCCAATGGTAGGGTTTTTTCTGTGAGCAATTACTAAATAAAAATGTAAGGGCGTGGTGTTCTAACCTGCGGATGAAGGGATCCGTGCGTAATTGATTCGAGCTAAGAAGAAAGCTTTAATGGCAGAAATGGAGATAATAACTGTGTGTTTCACACAGCCGTAGGGGTGGCTTATTTATAGGGTTACCTCGTGGGTCATGGCCTGTTGGATGTGTGACACGTGTCTGCCACTATTCTTGATCGTGTGGTTAGGGGGCAAGTGGCAAGTGAAACGTCAGGCGGGACCCACGGGTCACTTCTGACTCAAACGTTTGCACTGCTCGAGGCTCTGACTGTTTGCACTTTTGTCAGTCAACATGCCAGGTGAACAGTTATTAATGTCGGGATATGCGGCTCTTGCGTAAGACTTGACATTTAATGCTATATTTAATTTGTCTCGGTCGTCATGAGCGGTTGAGGTAATAATGGAATAATTTCCTAAGTCAGGTTGCCATGTGCGGCCAACACAAATTCTTGGACAACTCATCATTCCTTATTTTTTCTTGGTATGTCCAGGGAGCATCTTGGTAGTCTAGAGGTTACGCCTATGGTTGTAACAACTAGACTAGGGGGACATGATGACGTATAGTCTCCAGCCGGGTCATGAACCCGGCCCACGGGTACTACCCGTATCCGGCCCATCATAGATGGGTGGGAATAATGTTATTTAAGCTTATGGGCTTGGATGAACAGTAACCGCACACACGTGTGCGGCCCACGGCCCGGCATGACCGATGCAGGGTTAGACAGAATTATATTTTATCTCTGAATGTGATTTACTCCAAAGGAGGAGATATTCACTCACCATAATTAGAAGATAACAACCAATCTAATTTTGGTGCTTATCTCTTCCTTGGGCCCGAAGTATCAGTGACAACCCATTAGGGTTATCACTGCCTATAAAAGGAACCCTCAAAGGTTCCACAAGGGATTACGTTCTATACTCTCAACTCACATAAACCCTAACCGATTACTTACTCTCACGCCGGAGTCTAATCGTGGGAAATATTCCCACAGTAAGCCTAACGCGTGTTGTTTAGTGTGCAGGATCCCAACCAAACGATTCACTTGGTGCAGGAGCCGGAGCCCAGCCAACCCGAATTAAGCCTAATTCGGGTCTAGCAAGGATCACCCAACTTTTGCATCAACAGTCAACGTTTCCCCAGCGACATGTCGCTGGGGAAACTTTTCTTATTTTTTGGTCAAAATTTCTACGAGCAAGTTTGCCACGTCAGAATGATTTTGTCGTTTAGCGTCGCTTCCCCAGCGAGACGCTGTCTCTAGGGAAAACCCCGATGGGGAAGGGCTGGATTGTTGTAGTGTGGGTCTCCTAATATTTCTCTTAATGGCGTACAAGTTTTCAACATACTACAGCCCACAAAACTCTTTTGGTCATGCTCTAACCATATGCCCTAATCAAGTACCCTTTGCTTTTAACGTCACCATTAGATTTTTATAATGATAAAACATTATATACATGATTAAATATTTATAAGTACATAATCCTAAAGACTTAAAACCACAACTAGGCTTGGGCCTATTTATTCATCTAACACTCCTTGCAGTTGTGAGTGATGAAATCATGAAAATTTAGACTGGAAAAAAAACTACGGAATAAAAATAAAACGGGATAATTTGAAGTATGCCCAAAAGTCGTCTTGGGAATAAGAACCCTAGATTCGACACCAACAAAATTCGTACCGAGAATAAAAAACCCTAGATTCGACACATTCAAAAGTCGTATCGAGAATAAGAACCCTAGATTCGATAACATTCGTCTCGGGAATAAGTACCCTGGATTCGACAAATTCAAAATTCGTCTCGAGAATAAGAACCATAGATTCAACACCAATAAAAATCGTCTCAGAAAATAAAACCTTAGATTCGAAACCAAATTTAAACATAAAAAAATGTAATTTAGTTTAATGCAAGAAAAGAGAACACAAACAATCATCGGCCCACTGAATGCAACTTATTTAAGAGAACTTCTCGACATCAATGTCTTCCAAAGCACCCCATGAAGGAATCACGATCATAGCAAGCTAACAAACACAATAATCTTTAATTCAAACACATGTTGTATTCGATAAAAAACTTATAAGGGATGGAATGTAATGAAAACAAATTAGGGTGGGATCAGTTGTGTTAAAGGATGTAGGGTTGTTATTCTTTTTTAGGATGGATATATTTTTTTAAATTGCGCTATTAAATAGTGTGATATCATTTGGTTTTCTAACTACAACTCGAAACACTCCTTTATTATGTGGATGGTTATACAATGAAGATTGACTACTCAAGAAAGACTGCAGAAATGGTATCGTGATAAAAATGTTAAGTGCCCCCTTTGTGGAATGTGTCTTGATTCCCTCAATTGTGTATTATTTGACTGCAATTACTCAAGTAGAGTATGGAGGGATTTAAAAAGACTTCATAATATTTATCGTTTTCCTAACTAGTGGGATGATATTATTCAATATATGACCAAGCTGAAGTACACCAAGAATATTACGATTGTTCTTTTAAGGATTACCATTGCTGTTTATGTTTACTTCATTTGGAACGAAAATAATAAAAAGCTTTTACCACTGTCAAATGAGATGTTCATGCCCTAATAGTAATAACATAGGTTGTTAATCACCGAGATTTAAACTTGCTAGTGTAATTGTAAAAAATTCTACCTATGGTATGACACAGATGGAAAGTGGATATGAATATCAAAGGTAATAATGGAAGGCTGGTTAATGACATCAACTATGAAGACCTTCCGTAGCTGCAAATAGTGTTTGAAAGACTGTTTGGAAGAAGTATTTTTCCTCTGCAACTCATTGTTTGTATCAAAACAATTCAGTAGATGGTAACTAATACTTTGGAGTCTATTTGGTATAACTCTACCTACCTAAACCCTATAGGTGTGCTTGTTTAGCCTTTGGGGGAACTGACAATTGATATGGGAATAGTAGGAGGTCTAAATTTAGATAGATGTACAATAACAAAGGGTCAACCACTGAGAAAGGTAATCGGTTTGGGGAGGACAGTGTATGAAAGGTGGAATAGAGAGTGTGTGTAAGATGAACCTTATTGGTCTACCTTATACGTACACTAAAGGAGGTTAGGATGTTTATATTAGAAGGTGTGTGTTCCCTATCATGTGATGCATGTCCCTTTTATCTTCTCTGATCACAGTAGCGAGGATGTAGTTGTTGGATTACCGAGGGGACAATGGACGTGAAACGTAAATGATGTGTATATCCCTTCTATAAGTGTGATGAGGTCCGTGCCCTTTTGATTATGCATGCTCAGTTTCAATCCATGCTACTATGGTTGTAGGCTGAATGGTTTGTAATTGAATTGAGATGGAAATGTAGCCAAATGGGTATAGTCTTTTGGTGCTAATTAAATGTGAATACTTATAGCTAGCAGGATCCTTGGCACTGTAAGTATATATGTGACTTAAGTGTCTGAGATGTGCTAACTAGTTATGTCTGAGATAATAGATATTTGCTATTATGCATATAGTAGTATTAGACTTATTGTATTATGTTTCTTCTATGGCACTTCTTTTGATGTATTTTTTTTATTTTGGAAGGATAAGCATTCCCATCTCTTTCTTGATTGTACCTTTTTTTTACTACTAGAAGGTACCCACGCGTTGCAGCCACAGGTACCTTGTGCTTGAGGTTCAAACACAAATAAAGTAACACTGACAGACTTAATGAGGAGAAAATTTATCCTGGTCCCACCCACTTATTAGCCAGTTCGGCCGATCCTCTCTGTCCTTGTTTGAATGAATTTTATTAATTAGTTGAAACAATCTAACGATTCTGATTTCTGATTGAACCTATGAAATATACGATGTACTATTATCACCTCACTCATTCTAATTTTATTTATAATTTGATCATAACTCTTTGACAACATTTAGCAAATCTCTTAAAAACAACGATTTACTAATCCATTTCAAAAGAAAATAACATACGTAGTATACGTTTTTTATCCAATTAAAAAACAAACATACAACTAATTTACTCCATATGCCCACAGTCCCACACCCACACCCACACCCGCACCCACTTATCTTCTTTTTCATTAACTCAATCCCACCACAACTTCCTTTCTCCATAGATCTTAAAAAAACATGGTGAACACCACCAAAATTATAAAATTACCACCGAGACGTCTCAAACAACGACGTAACTACCCAGACCCTAAACACCGTCGGTTAAACCAAGACACGGTGGTGTTGGCGAGGAATCAATGGTTCTAGCCCACACCATAAGTCTTTCTAGAACTGGATTTTTCCCATTGCCAAGCTTATATCTAAATAGTGAAGAGATACATAAGCTATGTTTAGAAGCCCAATGTCTACATTTTATAATTCGAGCCTATGTTCCTTTTTTGATATAATATGAACCTGTTTGATTTAGATCACCGGTCTCTTAATGAATAGCTTTAATCACATTTTCCCATAAGCTTTCACCTTTTGTGTTAAACCTCCACCACCATTTGGATAAAAGGGCCAAGTTGGTGGCTTTCAGACTTCCAATGCATAAACCACCAACCTTATTATTACTTAGAATATTTTCCCATGCCACCCCAATGTATTTGTTTTACCATCTCTAGTTGCTCCACCAAAATACCGTCTTCGAATATGTTCAAGAGACTAAACAGCTGACGAGAAGTCCTAAAAGGAGAAAAATAATAAGTGGCTAATCCCCAAGCACTGATTTCATCAATGTGAGACGTCCACCCAATTGATTTAGAGATCTAGCTTTCCAAAACGATAGCTTCTTTATAAAATTTGAATGATCGAATCCCAACTACTTAATATGCTCATATTAGCACCAACCAGAAAGCTTAAGTAGAAGAATGAAAGAGAAGTTGCCTTACATTTCAATGAAGACGCAAGAACGTCAACTTCATCAAAAGTGACGCCTACACCAAAAACCCTAATTTAATTAATTATAATGTTATATTTAAAGGTATAAATGTAATTTTATAAACAAATTGTTCAGAGCAGTTCTGAAATACTTTTTCAACAAACATTTGAGATTTGAGCAGTTAAACAATATTAAAATGATTGTTGAGGTGTTGTCAAACAAACATGCCATCTAAACTGATTACCGCTTATATTTTATCACTCTTAAATGCTTGCTACCAAAACATAACTTTATAAGCGAAACTATATTTAAATTTGCTTGATAGAAACATTTGTACGTACATGAAAAGACAAGTTACATTTTGTAATGACAAATTTAAGATGCACATCAAACCAATATTGATAGACATGTAACTTGTCTACAATAGACAAGTTCGATAGACAAGTAACTTGTCTATAATAGACAAGTTACATGTTCGATAGACAAGTAACTTGTCTATAATAGACAAGTTACATGTCTATCAGTACTGGTTTGATGCGCATCTTAAATTTGTCATTACAAAATGGTTACAAAAGTAACATTATAAATTGAATTCAAATGTAATGAATTAAAAATACAAGACTTGTTAACAAAAATAGTATATCAACATACCTTAGGTATGTTACAAACCATTGAAACTATAGTGGACGCTTCAAACAAATACGGAGTATTCACAATAACAGTTTTCATATCGTAAAAAAATAAACCAGCTAAAGTGTGTAGTTATGTTTAACTGAATACATTATTGTTCCATTTATCACATGGCCTGCAGAACTCAAAATAGAAATAGTTTCTAGATGGTGAAAAGGAATAAAAATTATGAAGCATATTTATTGAGATTTATAAATACCTTTCCATTTATATCTAAAGGTTCTTTTTGACGTAAACAACCAGTTACCTACAATTATAACAATGCCAGCGAATTGAGTGAGACATATATTTCTCATAATCTGAGCTACTAGAAAACGACATAAAGCGTTAAGCCAATAACTTTCATTGAAAACGTTTGAATACTTGTGATGACATCGTTTCCATGGTTCCGATGAGAGTTGAGACGTTCAGGTTTGTCGATAGACGTGCTCGCGCCATCAGCCATGTGACAACAGCAGATATAAACATCCTTTCAAAAAGGTAATATGAAGTTACTATTCAATTTATGGAATGATTATCTTGCATAGACATAATCACGAAAACAAACTAGTTTAATTATTTCTAATGGCAATAAAGAAGATCTTAATAACTAAACAACTTAAGCATCTGCTCGACTTCCTATTGCTTGTGTCGCCTCTCACGTGGTCGCTTCACCAAATCAGCACCACCGTTCTGCTCACACGGTTCTGATGTCCCTTCGAGTTGCTTTGTGACTTCAGCTAGGCACAACTTACTTTCACTTCTGATGTATTTGAATACACATTTGTCTCCTTCGGATAGCTTATTATATCGCTTAAACTTACACCACCCGGTTGACAAGTAGTAGTGTTCGGTCCAATAGGACTGATCCAACCGAATGCCCATTCGCCACTCTTTCCCGTCAAGATTCTTCATCATGATTGTACCTTCACGATCAATACCGGGCAGCCCCACAAAGTCCGAGGGTAGCCGCTAATAATATCAACATAAACATATGTAAAGTCATTTTAGAGGCTGAAGGTGTTAGTTTGTGTAAATTAGTGTATCTAATCCTGAGATAATCGACTCAAAAGAAGGATCATCGTCATCGTGGTCGTCCAACCCTTTACCATAATCATTTTAATGACTTACATATAAAATGTACTATGTTACTTATCATAAATCTTACCAAAATCAATTTATGCGACTTAGAGATAATCGACTCAAAAGAAGGATCATCGGCATCATGGTCGTCGCTTTTATGTTCAACATGGTTCCGTGGTGTTAAAAACTTTTCACATCCGTTTGGAGTATAAATCTTTAGTTTGAAGGTTGTGTCATTCACAAGCTCAAAGATGAGAAAGTCCCCAATACCCAATTGAGCATCTTTAGCAACCTTGCTCCATCCATTTGCAAAACAATAACTTTGGTCGATTTTCTTGATTTTTAATTTCCACACATACCCTCCATTTGCAGATCGGATTATTGGGTCTTTTGGGATATTGTTCTTCAAGTACAGCGTGACAAAAGCAGAGGGTAATGGCTGCAAAAACAAATTATTACATGGATGAATAAAACAACAAAAACAGAAAAGAAACTTAGAAAAAAATAAGTATGTGTGAAGATGACGAGAAGTACCAAGTGAGGACTAGCTGGATCAAGGAAGATTTTGAAACATGAAGGAGCCATATTAACAATGCACCTTGCAACCAAAAAGATTTCTGCTTTATAGTGAAAAAGATTTTAAGCTCGTAAACCTATGATTTCACATTTAAAATTTTCATATTTTACAAAAGTAAACCAGCTATAAGATGATGGTGACAACTTTCATATATAATAGACTCTAGTAAAGTTTAACTAGAGTTACGTAGATGATGGTGACAAATTTCATAGTTGTTAACGTGAATTGTGGGTTCTATATATCACATGCTAGAAACAAAAAGTGTAGCCTACATGTAGAACTCAAATTATAAATAGTTTCTAAATAGTGGAAAGAAATAAAGGTTATAAATAAAGCACAAAGCCAAATATTTATTGAGATTTATAAATACCATTCCATTTATATCTAGAGAGGTATTACACATTTCCCATTTTTAACTTTCTTTGAAAAATGTTATGTAATTTTCCTGAAAAAGTTATGTAATCTTTCAAAAAATAATAGTTATGTAATTTTTCAAAAAATAATAGTTATGTAATTTTTCTAAAAATTTACATTTAACGCCTATCAAAGAGCTAGAATATCGAGTTACAAAGTTGGCAAAAGCTATCAAGCCAACAAAGAATTTTTTTCTCATTCATTCGAACACAAAAATTGAGTGATAGTTGAGGTGGATCAAAGAATTGTTTCATCCGTCTCTGGCTCAACTCAAATACTTGGTAGTCAGTAATTTTTACCGATGCTCGAGTGATCTGCATATTTGGAATGCTAGGAACCACAGTAAATTTTCTCACGTTGATACTAGAATTGACTCGATCGGGTTTTCTTGGTTCAGTGACACTCTTTTTGTTGGAGGGTTTTCTTGCAATATGGCACTATATATTTAAGTTATAAGTTAACTATCATGTTTATTGTCTCAGACAAATTTTATACTAACATGTAGATGGCCTCAATTGCACCATTTCTTATTTAGGATAATCGTATGGTTTCCATAGAGTCCAATATATTTTATCAAAGTTTTGGTGAACTTTTTCCCCTACATAAACATTTAGGACTAAATGATATACATTGTATACACCACATTCGTATTGAAACAAGGTTTCTGATCTTTTCGCGGATCGACTAATCCACGAGGCTTGACAAGGAGTTCAAGTAATGTCAATGGTTTTTCCACACCATGTGTTGTTGTCTCAGTATGCACAATGATTTTGTCTGTCCACAATCATGACGCACTTACAGCGCGCTGTACTTCCTTTGACAGTCGCAACAAAAGATATCTTGTGGTTGTGTGACGTGAATTCTAGTTTGCTGGGCTCAACGCTGAAACTAGTTTTGAGCCTTATTGAATATATGCAACGTACGTGTGTTGCATACGGAGATTTCGATTCAACTAGGACTGCCAATCTGCCATAGAAAGATAAGTTTCAGCTTCTCTAGACAGTTAGTATTCCAGAATATTGCATTTCCTAGAAAAAAATGTTTACTTCCCGCTAATGACTATTAAAACCAAATAGATGTGTGAGGTATCAAATTCAATTCATGCTTGGTGAAAAGAAGTATGAAGTAGCGATGCCAACCCCATGATAAGGGAGGGCTTTACCTCGTTCGCGTATGTGTGGCGGTGGGATCAAAGTCAAACTGCATGGATTAGCCGGCCAGAGGCTCATAGTTACCAAAAAAAGCATAAGAAGAATGACATACATAGAGATTGGATGTGGAGATTTGACACTGCTCTGCAGATTACCAGGTTCAAAGGCTTCCAATAAGCAACATCGACATATAAGAAATTGGATTAAATTTTTACACTAAGTTGTTAATTAGTCGACCAAAAGAACATTTTTTGAGGGGAAAGTAAGATTGATGAAGTTCAGAAACATTGGTACTGAGAATCATTGTCAAGAATTAATGAAAAAGAACATCTTGGTATGTCTTAATTCTTGAAGGTTTAGAAATAGTTAGGAAACCAAGATCTTCCTAATAAATCGGTTTAAACGTTAGGCTTATCAACCACAGGCGCAGCACCTCATAAAATGACAACTAATATATACCAGCTTATCCGGAAATCTTATTGAACTAGTCAGATGTACACAATTAATAATAAAACCGACTAATAGTGTTTCTGGGTTGCAGAACCTGTTTCAACCCACGCTAAAAATTACCCGTCTTAACTACTCATTTAGCCACTAATACTACTCACTTAACATAAAAACATGATTGACCAAAACTGTATTGACATATAGCCACTTCTGTCTTGACTGCTTTATTCAACAAGTCTACCATGTCAGCAAAAAAAAAAAAAAATCAGTAGGCACAAAAACACTTACCATTATTCCAAATCAATTTCCATCTGTGTGTATGAATTTACCATCTCGACCCTCCCACCACTTTGGGCACTTTTTGCAAACTGTGCACTAAGTTGTTCATTAACCCAAAAAGCTAAAGAAACAGAATCGTCACGAATTAAAGAATTTGTAGGCGGGCATTTTAGCATGTTAATCAATCTTTGATTATACAGTTGAAGGCTGACAGACGGCGAGATGGAACCTTTTTCACGATGATACTGAATAACCTTGCAAACATGCTCACACAAGTTACCGTTTTATCCCCACTCGCAACTACAAATTGCATACTCAGAATCCGGGTTCCATATTTCATGATGTAGATCCCGATCTACCCGATCAACAACTTTGATCCGCTCACCTTCTGTGACAACATCCGTGTTTGGGATTGTTCTTGACTTACGCCACACATTTAAATCAATTGCCCATTCGTCTTTCCGGTAACCTGAAAAGTCATCTTTACCCTCGTACTCGTCAAACCAAAAGTAGGAATGTATTTTAGTACTAAGTTTTTTGACTAACCAATCAGCACGTGAAAAGTCAGTCTCGTTGTTTAGGAACCTGATTTTTAACTGGTTGTGATAATATTCAAGAGCTGCAGAACTCTCGAGACTAGCAATTGCCATCGTTTTCAAAGCAGTGATCCAAGAATCTGAAGAAAAGCACAATTGGAATTAATACAAGAAAGGTAAAATCAGAGTTTGTATGTTAGACAATGCCCAATCGGGACACAACCATTTTATGCAATTAGGATTAACCAGTACTAACCTAGTCTCGGATACCAAATTGCTTTGAAGTAATCCATGAAATCTTTACATTCAACAAAATCTTCCATGAAACTATCAAACGATTCAACAGTTCCACACCCTTTGGAGATATCTTTGACTATTTGACCAAGAGCTTTTGATAAGTTTGCTCGTGTCTGCATATTCGAACATCTTTTCATCAAGTTTTTATGCCAAGCATGACGAACCCGCCAAAAGCAAACCAATACAGAACACTGAGATACTTCCCTGAGAACACAACGCGCCAATGCAATCAGTATAGATGTTCAAAGAGACCTTATTACGATCAATACCTTTTTAGATGTATATCTGTAAACGAACCTATAATCCAGAAAAAGTAAACGTTTTGCGAAAAAAAATATAAAAATATGTCAACTTTCTATAAATTACGTAAGAAATTTGACATTCTTCGTTTAAAAATTGTTCCAAATTATGAACATTTTTTGAAAAGATATCATCAAGTGATTTGTGAATTATAAGTGTTTCGCAAAAATCTATTATGCTTAGTATAAAGTCATTTAGATAAGCTTTTAAATTAGTAATGGCCCAGCACCAAAGTGTCATTTAGGTGATTTTCCTGTGTCCAAAACCATCACAATAAACAAGAACTAAAACAATGAGCAAACCTGATAGTCAAGATGTCGGTTAAAGGATCATCGACTATAAATCCAGCAAGTTTCCATGTTGGATCTTTTATACAAACTTTATTAAAAAGTGCCCTCATCCATCTATGTGTATCCCGTTTGGAAAAACTTGGTGATATTATCCATGCTACAGGTATGGCTTTGTTGTCGTAATTAAAAACAACAAGACTTTGGATTGGGTACTGCATAAAATTTGTCATGAGACTCTTAAAACTACTGCATATAGTTTGTGAAGGGAAATTCATCTAAACAGCCCAAACACACGTGGTCATAAAAACTAAGGACCAAAAACTCGAGTTTAAACCAAAATAACCCTCAATTCCGCATAAGAAACATTTGTAAAACATGAAGAAAAACTATATATGCAATGCAATGAAAATATCAGGTTTTTAAAGAAACAGGTTATTTTTTCTTCAAGTTGAACAAATATTTCTTTTACGTGGAATTGAGGATATTTGAGTATAACCAGTTCGGTGATTTAGCATGTTATAAACCCATATGTGTCAAACATACCTTTAGTTTATTGGTGCCAAATCTTGAATCTAAAGCAACAAGTCGCCCATTGCCAAACTTAATCATTTGCTGCAACTGCCATTCCGTTTGAATACCCAACAAAAACGGACCCGTATCAGAAAACTCTTCATGAAAAAACACAATATTCTTATTTCTCTTAACCCACAAATCAACGCTGACATTATCATCGTCATCAAGTTCACAGATTAACCTTCTAATTTTCATGTCATGGGTCCTCACGTGTCTTTTAGTTATAAAATGATCTGCATTAAATGGACCACCTTGTAATTCAACCGACATTATGTCTTTGCACAATGGTTTCAACTGAAATCCCAACATGTAATAATGATTTGACACGTTGTCGAAATTCCTCTGAGATAAATGGTGCATACATAGCAGGCGTGCCAACAGAATTTTCGTCTTCTGGGCCATGACACGGTAACCCGTTTGCATCCACATGTTTATCATGGTTGTATATTATAAGTGCTGCCTCTGGTTTTGCTATTAATTGTTTGACTGTAAAGTGGCAGGTGCACCCTCTTTTTGTGCTCGGACGACCAGCAGATTTTTTCTTTGGTCTAACCACGTCTCCTTTTCTATTGTCAGCTGGACCATACGAACAGCAATACCTATAAAATGATTGTGAAGATCGTGAATTTTGACTTTACAAGTCAAAGTACTTTACACTGTAAAATGTAGCGAATGTGCAAGTTTTTCATAGAGAGTTGGTCGCTTGATTATCAAAAGCACATCCAAAACACAACGTCAAACAGCCCCTAGGTAACCAAACAATCTGAAGCAGAACATGTTTATCAAAACTAAAAGCTGGCTATTACCATTTCAAAAAATAATCAGATTATCATATATACAGAACGTTAAGTCCAAACACGAGACACGAGGGAAGATAAGAAACTTACCGAATAGATTCAAAATTACTATCAACTCTCGGCTTCGGCACCTTATTTTTTAAAGGACTCAGCTTTGACACTTCACGGGAGCGTATAGCTGCTTTTATAAAATTCGTGGGGCAAGCTTTGTTGTTAGATTCACCACGTATAAAGTCATCAACTCTAGAAAATGGGATCAAAGCAAGTCTGTCCAAATTGTCACAATGACCTTTTATTCTAGACCACTCAAGATCATATGCCGCAAATTCCATGGTTGGAGGGTTTTGAACTGGAAGGGACAGTATCTCATCCCATCTCGTCATCTACTTCGTCAAGAAAAACAAAAGTAACGAACAGTTAAAAAAACTTCCATGTTTCTACTATGGCTGTACATTTCTAACTGTTTCTTCATGAAGTACAAAAACACCCATGTGACGCCAAAGTATGTGCTTACCGTAAATTAACCGCCATATACGAATAACTTAACATGTTTTTTTTTGCAAAACCCTTTCATATTCAAGAAAACTAATGATGAAAAAGTTATTTTCCTTAACTATAAGGCAGGAATCGAAGTTATAAACTACTTTCGAAGCATCATGTGCGATGCATAACATTAATAATAGCAAAATGAAACGAACGCATGAAAAAACTGATAAAATATCTGATGTTATACCTCGAAGCAAAAATGATGAGTCTGTGCAAAGAAGAGATAAAAAATGAAGCTAGGGTTTGAGTTTTATATAAACCCGATCCTTTACAAAGCCAAAGGGACATTTTAATTTTAACTTTTCAAGTAAACATCAAATGACTAATATACCCATGGATGAATTTCTTATGAGAGTTTATTTTTTACACATCTATCTATCTATATACCCTATAAAGGGTGTGGAAAAAGATCCCATAGACCCCATTTATATCATAGACTAAAGGAGACGATCCCAACCCTCCATTTTTATTTCATCCTACGGTCCACATTATTTCATTTATAAAAAAAAAAATACTCCCCAAAACATACCGGCTCTTTCCTATTTTGATCACTCTTTCTCCACTCTCCATATACACTCTTTCTCTCTCTAATAACTGTAACCACTATTATCTCTAACAACCACCACCGTAACAACCCACAACCGCCATCTAATCGTAACCCACCATCCCACAACCGCCGTAACCCACCATCCCAACCATTATTTTCGATTGATTCCCCACTATCTAATCGTAACCTCAACCACCATATGTTCATTTAATCATAATTTTTTCAGATCTATGGATATTCGTGAGGAGTATGCTGCGGCTAACAAGGCCAAGCTCCTATCATCATCTAAAACATCCGGAGAAGCTCGTAATCTTCTTTTCGTTGTTAAGCTTTATGCTTATTAAGTGTGTTTTGATGTAGTTAAAGTGTTTTGATGATGATATGATGTAGTTAACCAGCTTGATATTAAGTGTGTTTTGATGTAGTTAAAGTGTATTTTGATGATGATATGATGTAGTTAACATGCTTGATATTAAGTGTGTTTGGATGTAATTAAAGTGTATTTTGATGTTTTGTATAGAATGACTTAAGTTTTCGCTAAACCAGGCGTATGTTTGGTGAAGATAGCAGTAGTTGTTTGTTTCGGCTTATATGTGGGCTTATGAGCTTATTTGATTTCTGGCTTATTTTGAGACTTATTGGCTCATGATAAACTTATATAAGCCCATAAGTCCCCAATAAGCCAGGAAATTGGGGCTTATGAAATATAAGCCGAAATCAAGTAAGCTCATAAGCCCACATATAAGCCGAAACACACATCTCCTTAGTAAAGCGTTTGATGAAATAGCTGTATAGTCATAATTAGTATGTGGAAACGGTAGTTGCTGGTAAATGCTACTAGAAGTAGCATTTTAGCATTTTAATTTGGGGCGGGAAGAAAAAGTAGGAAGTAGCATTTGGCTCATGAACGGTTGCACAAATTTGTCAAATTTGTCGCAGTTTGCTCATTTCTAGGCTAAATTTAGTTGAAATGTTTTCTAGGCTAGTTGAAATGTTTCTAGGCTCATGAACGGTTGCACAAATTTTAGCTAGCTTTTTTAAGGGCATGTTTAAATTAACCAACAACTTATTAGCCTATTATATTTTTGGTATACTAGTTTAACTTGTGCGTATAAAACAAGTTTTTATAAGCTATTTGAAATAGACGCTTGAGGAAATAGTGTTTGGCGTTGCTTATTCGGTAACATCTTCTGTTATTGCTTATTTTAAAAACACAAAAGTGTTTCTACTTTGGAATAAGCAAGCCCAAACCATGGCTTATATTGTTGCTTTTGAAAAAGTAAAGTTATTTTTGCTACATCTTATACCTAGAGATCATCATACACATAGCCTATGTAACTCTTCTACCAGATAACAAATCATCTATATAAGAACAGACATAACTTTTCAAATAGTGAGAAGCTACAGCTTCCTAGTTATAATATACAGTACATTTTTTCATCCTGCAAGCTAAACCCCGAAACAAACAGCCTAATGACTAGTTATTAAGCATATATCCAGCCTATCTAGGTAAACTGTCAGCACAAGGTTATTTAAGAAGTAAGGAGCTCCCACCAGTAACTGTCAGCACAAGCTAAACCCCGAAACAAACAGCCTAATGATTTAGTGTTCATTTGACCTAACTGATATATTTTGATTGATTGAGAGTTGATTTCTTGGAATCACTAGAAACTTATTTTGAATCTGACAAATCATGTATGTTTCATGGTGAAACATACATGATTCTGCATGATTTAGTGTTCATTTGACCTAACTGATATGTTTTGATTGATTGAGAGTTGATTTCTTGGCTTTTGATTCAGTTAGACTTGTTAATATTTGGCCTTGCATTGCTTAATTGTCATAGTGAATCATATATGTTTCATCATGAAACATATATGATTCATCATGAATCATATATGTTTCATGGTGAAACATATATGATTCACTATAAATCATATATGTTTCATGGTAAAACATACATGAAAGGGAAATAGCTTTAGCTTTTGTTTTTTAAGATTATGATGGTAGCCATTTGTATTCTGCAAGTGTTTTATTATGAATCCTGACGAATCATGTATCTTTTGCAGTTACTACAACTAAAGCTGGTATAAAAAGTACGCCTCCTAAACCTGAAGCTCCTAAGACAACCTTGCGTCCTAAATTTAGAGCTGGTAAAAAAATCCTACTTCCTAAATCTATAGCTCCTAGCACAGATAATCCTGAACCGCCTCTTAAACCTAAAGCTGTCAAAACATCCCCGCCCCCTAAAACCATTATGTGAACTACGCAAGCTGATCATGAACCACCTCCACCTCCTCCTTTAAACACTGACAAACCCCCATTTGCTCAAAAAGTTAATATTGTATTTTCTCGAAAAGGTAAAGACGATAAGAAGGGTAGTAAACCTAATGTAGAGGCTAAAGAGGATAAGAAGGGTAGTGAGCCTGATGTAGAGGATAAAGAGGATAAGAATAACTTGGCTGATGTAGAGGCTAAAGAGCATAAGAATAGTAGTGAGGCGGGTGGTGATGATGGGAGTGGGGAATCTGATGAGCCTGGGAGTGAGGAGCCGGCTGAGACTGCTGAAACATATGTGAGTGAGAGTGAAGAAACTGATTATGTGGTAGTTGCAAAGAGTGGGAATAAGGAGCCGTCCTCAAGTGATAGTGATTATGTGGCAAAGAGTAAGAGTGAAGAAACTGATGATATGGTTAACACAGATGAAAAAGAATTGGAAGTTGCAAAGGCGAGTCAGAAAGTGCCTAGTAAACGTGTTGGGAATGTAGCTGCCAAAGAGGGTGTTGTGAAAAAAGCAAAGGTTGAGAAAAAAGAGGGCGTTGTGAAAAGAGATGTGGATGTGAAAAAAGAGGGTGCTGTGAAAAAAGAGGTTGATAGGAAACCCAAGGTGGATATGAAACGGGAGTCAGAATCTACCATGGTTGTTTATGAATCACCATCTAAGAAGTAGAGGGTGAACAAGAAGAAACCTCTTACTGAGGAACAGGCTAAGAAAGTTGCGTACTCGAATGAGTTTCCGCCTCTTTTTTATAGAACTGTACCAAAGTCACTTTTGGATGTCATAAAAGATGCTTCTCTTGTTGACATGGAACAGTTTTTGAATGAGATTGGTTTTTCTAACTGGTGGGGTCTTAAGGTTGATCAGTTACCAAATCGTTTAACGAGGGTTGTTGTGAAAGCTTTTAATAAGTCGACTTATGAATTTAAGGTTGGTAAAGGCAGCTTTCTAGTCACACCCGAGAAAATCCATGAAATCCTAGGACTTCCTATTGGTGGAATTTCCTTGTTTGATTTGCCCGAGAGACCTTCAAACGACATTGTTGTTAAGTCATGGCTACAATAGTTTGCGCCAAAGGGTCGGAAAAAATCACGGCTAAGGACATCAGTGACAAGTTGATGCAGGCGACGGAAGTTGATTTTATGTTTAAACTCAACTTCTTGACACTTTTCACAACTGTGATGGGTGACGCGGACTTCATGAAAGCAACACCAAGGCTTAATGTGGTTAACCACATTTATGAAGATACGGATATTTCTAAGGTGGATTGGTGCCGTTTCGTTCACTCTTGTTGTCTTAAAGAAGGTGTATTACCTGAAACTCTAATAGGCTATTACACATGTCCCTTGTATTTTCTAGTTGTAAGTCCCCTATCTTTTTTATTAACTTTTATTTGTTTTACATTTTTAACTAATTTTAACATTTTATAACACTAAACATATATGTTTTTCTCTATTGTGTGCAACTCCTTTATCTTGATTCAACGAAGTATGACCGATATACAGTTGTTCGTTCAAGACCAGCCATCAGGGACTGGAGTTCTGCTGACATGCATAAGCGGCAAGAACTTGAGCTTCAAGATCAAGTATTTGGTAAATTGGAGCTTCGTGGAGCATGGAGTCCGGATGAGGCACGACAAACTGAGGATTTCTTTGGTGCCACTGATCTTAAAAAGAAGTTGAAAGCTTCAGGTGTACCACCTAAGGAGAAAAAGGTATGAATCAACATTTTTAAATGTTTATAATATTACGTATAATTCACCATTGATCATATTTGATTCTAACTTTCAGTGTATTTTACATTTATTTGTAGAGTATATGCAAAGTTCATACAATTCACTATGAATCATATATGTTTCATGGTGAAACATATATGTTTCACCATGAATCATATATGTTTCACCATGAATCATATATGTTTCATGGTGAAAAATATATGTTTCACCATGAATCATATATGTTTCACTATGAAACATATATGATTCATCATGAAACATATATGTTTCACCATGAAACATATATGATTCATTGTGAAACATATATGTTTCACTATGAAACATATATGCAAAGTTCATCATGAATCATATTTGATTCTAACTTTCAGTGTATTTTACATTTATTTGTAGAGTATATGCAAAGTTATTGAAGATAAGCTGTCAAGAGTATCAAAGGAGAAGTCTGAGATAGAAACTCTCTTGAAAAGGGCTAGGAATGACTTCCCAAATGATGAACAAGTTGATGCTTTGTACCACAGATATATTGGATTGTTTAAAGATACTATGTGGTTGCAAGATAAGTCACCCCATATTGACGATTTTGACGATGAGAAGAGAGACGATGAGAAGAAAGACGATGAGAAGAGAGACGAGCCGGCTGATGACCCGGCTGAGAAGAGAGACGAGCCGACTGGTGATCCGGCTGAGAAGAGAGACGAGGCGGAGAATGTTGCTGATGCTGAAAAAGGAGACAGAGGCAAGGAGACGTCTCATGCTGAGGATGTTGTTGTTGAGAAGGAGGGTGTGTTGATGAATTAAATGTGGAAACTTATACTCAGTGGATTAATGCGAACATATGGTGGTATGGACCATATGTGGTTGATGTGACTGTCGAATCTTTTGGCCATGAGGTAATTTGTTAACCTTTTATTTATTTTTATTATTTTTTTTAATTATTTATTCATATTTTTTACGTTATGTTATTATGAATTGTTTAATTAAAAAAAAGGTTCAATATTTCAGGAGGAGTATTGGGCTTGGCCTACAGATCTTCCTGGTGCTGTGTCTGCTGAGACTGCTCCACCGCTGCCTGGTGCTGAGCCTGCTAAGACTGCTCCACCGTTGCCTGGTGCTGAGCCTGCTGGGACTCCTACACAACAGACTCCTCCACATTAGACTCCTCCAATGGGTATTAAGAAATTGGTCCAACCAGATTCTCCGATAACTTCTGTTTATCAATATAAGAGAATCAATGTTGAGTCATTGATTAACAGAGTTGAGTTTATCATGGGAAACAGCTTGTTTTCTATGCAAGGCGAAAAATAGTAAGCTCTCTTTGTCATGTCTTTTAGAATTTTTTTGTTAACTATGTATGAAAAATACATGATCCATGATGAAACATACATGATCCATGATAAATCATGTATGTTTCATCCATAACTTTTTTTGTCAATTACTGGATAACACCATTCATTTTCCTATTTTGTAGTGAAATTGTTTTTCAAACTGTATTTGGATATCCTCTATCAGCCGTACGTGTCAATTTAGAAACTTTGGCACCAAGGATATGGATAGATGCTAGTGTCATAGACTGTTTTGTCGCCATTCTTAATGCTGAGCATGATACCAAACTTCCAGAGACGAAATATCACTATTTTTCTACTGGTTGTATTGTAAGTTGTCATTTGACTATTCTTCGAGTGGTTCTATTAGTTTCATGTTTTCTCTTATGACCTTTTTTTCTTATACAGACACCAGATATGATTAGCAGAGTTCTTGGCGAGGAACCATCATACAAACTGTTTAAGGAAGTAATATTGCTCAGTTTGAAGGTGATGAAGCTTCCTCGTCTCTCTCACGCTTTGAGTTGGCTTTTTTTCCTATATGCGCTTCAAATCATTTTTATGTGGTTGTTTTCATACTCAAAATGCCAACTGCAATGTTGATTCTTGATAACGCTTCTGGATTTACCTATTCAACAACTACAATGTTGATTCTTGATAACGCTTCTGGATTTACTCCCCTGCCCTCGTGTCTTTAACATGAACTGTCTCAACTCCCTCTTCCGTTCTAAGCTCTACTGTTTGACAAGCCCAAATCGATTCCATTATTTCCTTTTGAACAAGCATAAATATTGTCCTAGTATATATCTTAGCCGCATGTGTTTCCATCTCTAACCTTGTATAAGGTTTTGAAGCTGCTTCAAATGTTTTGAAGTCTAAAAACTCTTGCATGTGTCTTTGCCTTTCCATGGCAGCTTCATAGCACATCATGAAATTGAGTAATGTTGACCCATGATTCGTGAAACATTTGAAAAATGCATTTTCACTCTCGGATCTGGAAGTGGTTCTCATTAAGCCAAACAAAGGAGAGGTAATAAAGTATGCGGGTAACCACATTTCTCGAAGGGTAAACATCATATTCATCCACTTGTGGTCTTGCAATTTGAAGTCTTCGATTAATTTATTTCATCTTTCTTCAAAGTCCTTAGGCTCTATGAACATATTCCACAAAAGTTTGTTGAAACGTTCTTTGAAATTTGTTTCTTCATATGTTTCTTTGCATATCTGTAAAAATAATCAAACGAGAATGATTAGATACATGGTTCATCATGAATCATACATGATTCATCATGAATCATATATGTTTCATCATGAATCATATATGTTTCATCATGAATCATGTATGTTTCATCATGAAACATGTATGTTTCATCATGAAACATATATGATTCATGATAAAACATACAGACTTATGGTATATGAAATTCACCTTTGATGGAACCTTTTGCATGATGTGCCACATGCATAATCTATGTTTAGACTGCGTAAACACTGCTTCAATTGCTCGCTTCATTGCCCCATCTTGATCTGTTACAACCATATCGGGTTGCTTTGGGTGAGCAGTCAAGAATGAAGTTAATAGCCATATATAAGCTTCTGTGTCTTCACATAACAACAATCCTGCGCCGACTGTCACCGACTTTCTGTGATTATCTATGGCGGTGAATGGAACAAAAACCATGTCGTACCTGCAAATTAAGTAAATCATAATCAGATGAGAATGATTAGATACATGGTTCATTAGATATATGTTTCATGATGAAACATATATGTTTCAGAATGAAACATATATGATTCATGATGAATCATATATGATTCATCATGAAACATATATGATTCATCATGAATCATGTATGACTCATGATGGAACATACATGATCCATAATGAATCATATATGTTTCATCTTGAAACATATATGTTTCATAGTAAACCATACAGAATTCTACAAGAAAATGTTTTTATTCAACAACTTACTTATTCGTTCTGAATGTTGCGTCAAATGATATTACATCACCAAACTCATTCTAGTTGCATTTATCAACTTCATCTGCCCAAAAAAGTGCAACTAACACGCCGTTTTCAACCTTATACTGAAATGTAAAGTCTGGCGCAAACAACTTCCTATTTTCCATCTTCTCTATCAACATATGTGCATCACTTTCTCTTATAACCTCATTCACGTCTCTGATATGATTCTTAAAATTGTCAGTCGTGCCATGAACATACTGAGAACCCCCTTTCATCTTAGAAAACAAGTGGTGTGCCTTTGTTCCACCAAGTTTCATTGTTGAAGCTTTTATAACAAACATTTATTCCGCCTGAGTCATCTTTCGTTGTTTCTTTGTAAGATGCTCAAATTCTTTCGGTGGTTGTGTCTCGGATCAAATGTAACTACTTCATACTTTCCGGTACGACTATCCGAAGCAATCTTAATTCTCGCACGGCAACTCGTTAGTCTATGTCTTGTATTTCTAACTTGCTTATCATTGTGTTGAGGATCCAATGTGTTAATATTTATCTCCTTTGGATTCCCTTCTCGATTACACATGACATACTTTGATTTCACCAAACCACTTTTTGTTTTCTTTTGGCATGTCATCTTAGCTTCAAACCCTGCCTTTTCAGCGTAAGTGTTATATAAATCGACACCTTGCTCTATTGTATCAAAAGTTTGCCGCACAAAAGGTAGGTATTGCGTTTCGACATATGGTTCGCAGTATATCGTTCCTCCAGGGGTCTCGCCTTCTGGGAACAAAGTTAGAGTGCTCCTTGTAACTGTTAAACAATAACATTTAGGTTTTGTTTTAGTAAATTATTTTTACAGTGAATCATGTATGTTTCATGTTGAATCATATATGTTTCATCATGAAACATATATGATTCATGATGAAACATACATGATTCATCCAACTTGTTTTTGAAGTTTTTACCAATTACAGTGTTTTAAAGAATAACTATTTTAACAGAATCATAGAATCATATATGATTCATTTTGAATCAATTGTTTGTATATTGAATGAAACATATATGTTTCATGATGAATCATATATGTTTCATAATGAAACATATATGTTTCATTATGAAACATACATGATTCATTCAATATACAAACAATTGATTCAAAATGAAACATATATGATTCATTTTGAGTCAATTGTTTGTATATTGAATGAAACATATATGTTTCATGATGAATCATATATGTTTCATAATGAAACATATATGTTTCATGATGAAACATACATGATTCATCCAAATTGTTTTTGAAGTTAATTTCCTTTACCAATTACAGTGTTTTAAAGAGTGACTATTTTAACAGAATTATATATGTTTGTATGTTGAATGAAACATATATGATTCATCATGAATCATATATGATTCATCATGAATCATATATGATTCATCATGAATCACTTTTTTTGTATATTGAATGAATCATATATGATTTACCTGGAGTTTGAATGATATTGGCTTTAACATTTGACTCTTCAATTTGATTCTGAGTCATAGGGTTTTCATCTTCTTCGTATTGAACTATACTTGAATCTGCATCAATCGTATCATCATCAGCCATATTTGTGGTAGTTGTTATTAGGGAAGGTAGTTGTGGAGGTTGAGGTCGCCGAAAAAATGGAATGGAGGTTGTTGTGGTGGTTAAGGTCGCCGGAAAAATTAAGGTTTATAGATCTGTGATTGATACTTGTGTTTTCATTGGGGTTCAGATATATTCTCGGAATCTTCTCGAATTGATCACGGCTCAAAGTGGAATAGTTGTTCTTGGTTACTAAAAAAGGTTTGGTTTTCTATTCTACTAAAAAGGTTTAAATGCACAAAGATATAAAATTAGACTAAAAGCAGTTAATAAAATAAGACTGAAATCGAATTAAAATTAAACAATAAAACAGAAACAGTAAATACCCTTACTGAAATTTAAGCTTGATTCGGAATGTAGACCTTGATCCGGAATATAACTTTTATTCGGAATAAATCAGACAAAAATCCTTCATTCGGAAAATCCTACTCATGTGGAATATCTTTGCTTCATGCGGAATATCTTTGCTGACTCAGAATAAATGGGGAAAGACCTTGATGCGGATTGTTTCTACTCATCCGGAATATTGATTATTCCGGATGAACGAATTGATCCGGAATAAAAGGGTTGATCCGGAATAAAGGTTGATTCGGAATGTTTTGAAGGAAATGACGGATCCGGAATATCCAATATTCCGAATGAAGATGCTGATCCGGAATAGTAAAGTATTCCGAATAAAGAGATTGATCCGGAATGACAAATATTCCGAACGAAGGGACTTGATCCGGAATAAATAATAAGAAACGGTTGATTCGGAATAAAAGGGTTGATCCGGAATAATTGATTATTCCGGATGAAGGGCTTTGATCCGGAATATAAAATATTCCGGATGAACAAACTTGATACGGAATCTGGGGAATGTTTTGAAGACGAAGAACAGTAAGTAACAGAAAGGACGATTTTGACTAAAATCACCAAGTTTTTAACCAAAACTTTTAACGAAAACTAACCACGAATCATCTACTAATGGTAAACATTAAATCAAAACACTAAAAACATAAAACCCACTTACTTTAGAAGATTAAAATCAACCAAATAAGAAATTTAAGCTTTAAATAAAAAAGATGAAGATGAACAAGATTAATGGAAGGATTATATTGATTGATTAAAGTAGAGTGAACAAAAGGAAAGATTAAAAAAAACTTACAAGATTAAATATTCAATAATAATGAAAAATCACCAACACCTTAGTGGTGTTGGCTTCCTACGAAAGAAAAGAAAAACTGGAATGAAAAACTAGCTCAAAAAGTGTGATGGTGAATCCTATTTATAGGCCTAGTGGTTGGTAGGTGAGTGGGCTTTCTCCCTTTCTTCTTGTCTTCTCGTCTTTTCAGAAAAGTTGACGTTTTCGATTCTGATTCGGGATTTGTCGACGATTAAATTCAACTCGTCTTTTAATTTCTTTGTTTAATAGACTTGAGTTCCTTCGACATATGTAAATCTTCCATCTTTGGTCCTTTTCTTCGATAAATCTTCAAATAGGCCCATTGATTTCAAATCATTTGCATCTCTTGGACAATAGACTTCGTCTTGAGTCTTTTTCTTCGATAAAACCCGTGCAATCCCATGTTTTCTTCAATATTCATCCGGTTGACTCTGAAAACACACTAAACATAAAAACCACGCATAATTCCAAACAAATGATATTAAATACGCGTTTTGGTCTTGTTTTAGCAAGACATAAGTGGTAAAAGGATGGGTATTTTCACACCTATCAAATCCCCTACACTTAACCATTGCCATGCCCTCATGCAATGCTTAGTGATAAAGCAATTTTACACTTTTCTCATAATCAATCAACCTTGGCCTTATTAACATACTACCAAACAAAAATTAAAGTACTAAGAGAAATTAAAAACTTTAAAGTATACAAAAGGATAGAAAACCATTTTCACTTGAAAATAGCTACATGGAAATAACTTGCAAAGAGATCAAGGACTTACATTAGGGCTTTGGTGCTGCGAAGATTTATCACCCTCAAGTTTCACGTTCCCCAAACTAAGCTTAAAAATGAGATCATTGTTATTATAAGTTACCAAAACAAACACTTACACACATGGCTTAATTATATGCTTAAACTCTCCCTTATTCCTAGGTGTATCTCTTATATTTTATTTTTGTCTTAGAATGATCATGAAGATTCATTTTTGGACTTATTGCGATAGTTTATTTAGGCTAAAATCAAAGTAGGACGATTTGATTAACAGTTAGCTAAAGGACAAAATCTCTTAAAACTGCTTCTCGGGATATCAAAAAGTTCATATCTTGGCATAACTCGCTTCACGATTTGAGACCTTTCTCGGGCCGATATTTAGCATGTACTTCATACTTCATATCTTGAGAGACGTTCTTGAGATAATGGTCTTCTCTTCGTTAATAGAGTTTCTTCACTTGGAGACTTTTGAGGGGTACTCCAACTTTGTTGACCACGACTTCATCATTATTTCTTCAATCGCTAATTGGGATTTTGAGATACAACGATCCGCCTCGTTTTCGGACTTGGATCTATTTATCCTCATACCTTGTTAGGGTCTTTTCGGATAGACTTCTCCATGATCTTTATGGGAGTTGATTTCTTTTCGTCGTGAGTCTTGATCCTTCATATTGATTTTGGGAATAATGCTTTTCACATCACCTTGGAGCTTTAGCAATAAGATTGAATCCTCATGCCTTGTTAGGGCCTTTTCGGACTCGCCAATCTTTGCGCCCCGCTTCATAAGTTATGCCTTGGCTATGAACTCTTATCATTACCGAGCAACTTTTAAACGATCTTGGGCTAGAAGCTAAGTAACTTTTCAAATCGTACGACCTTACTTATTGCAGATAAATTATTAGCAAGTGATGGGAGAATAGGCAGATAATCACACCAAGTGTGCTTGTGCAAGAATACCGACTTATAATTGACTCTATCATTTCTCGTTCTCCACAATTTAAAATCTCAAGTAATGTGACTCGTGGATGCTTAGCCTAATAAACCAATTAAGGTCTACATGGTTAAGGATACTAGCTAGAATAAACTTGGACAAGTCTATTCGGGTTGAGTCAAAATAATCGCAACGGGCCTAATATGTCAAAGATTTCAAGACTAGCTACACCACTTTATTAATATTTTTGACTTTATTGCGGGATATATACATATGAACGCAACGATAAAAATTTAAAAATTACGACTAAATGGCCAAAGTTAATTAAAAATTTGAAAAATGCTGAAAAAGATGATTTTCCGGTTAAATGAAGGTATTTTAATGGAAAAGTCCACTTAAAACTTCGATAGAAGTCCCCCTACACTTAAGATAAACATTGTCCTCAATGTTTAAGCATGTGGGAAAAATCTCCCCTACACTTATGACATTGTGCACGTTGGTTAAATCAAGTTAAGGAAGAGACGACTAAAGTGATCAATTTTGAATGTGAGTATGAAGAAAATTGAATCACGATAGTAGAGAGATAAAACCTGATTTCGGATAACACGGGATCACGGTTCTTCAAAGGTTCTAAAAGTGCATTCATCCCTGTAATCACATCACCACACAAACACAAACAACCTATATAGGTCCCCCTACACTTAGGAGGTAAAACGGAAAAGGATAGATACTCGGGTTGCCTCCCAAGGAGCGCTTGTTTTTTATAACCGAGTCACGAGCCTGACTCGACCCAAAATTAGTTCATGGGAAACGTGGTGAAGGATGGAATCATCTCAGGAGAGATGTCCTCACCAAAGTACAACTTCACTCGTTGGCCATTCACCTTAAAATTAGGTCCATTAGGTTGAGCGAGCTCGAGAGTACCATATGGAAAAATTTGGGCAATGGTGAATGGGCCGGACCAACGAGACTTTAGCTTGCCCGAAAAGATTTTCAACCGAGATTTGAAGAGTAAAACTTTGTCTCCAACTTGGAACTCTCGGTTTTTAATCTTGGATTCATGAATGAGCTTAGTCTTTTCCTTATAGATCAAAGAATTTTCATAAGCCTCATTCCGGAGTTCATTCAACTCATTGAGTTGGATCTTGCGTAGGTCACCGGCTTTGTTGATATCGAAATTAGCCCACTTCAAGGCCCAGTAAGCCTTGTGCTCCAACTCAATGGGGAGGTGGCATGCTTTCCCGTACACGAGACGATATGGTGTACAACCAATCGGAGTCTTGTATGCGGTACGGAAATCCCACATAGCATCATCAAGTTTATCGGCCCATGAGGCACGATGCTCTCCCATGGTTCGTTCAAGAATTCTCTTTAACCCTCGGTTAGAGATTTCAGCCTGGCCACTAGTTTGTGGGTGGTATGCGGTAGAAAGACGATGATTTACACCCTACTTAGCCATGACTCTTGCGAATTGATCATTGCAAAAATGAGTCCCGCGATCACTAATAATGGCACGAGGCACACCGAATCTAGCGAATAGCGACTTCAAAAAGTTACAAACCACCCTTGCGTCATTAGTGGGTAAAGCTTTGGCTTCAACCCATTTAGAAACGTAGTCAACGGCTACAAGGATGTATTTGTTTCCTTTAGATGAAGGGAATGGCCCCATAAAGTCGATACCCCAAACATCAAAGATTTCACATTCTTGTATGAAATTTTGAGGCATCTCATCTTTATGTGTGATCTTGCCTTGTTTTTAGAAAGCATCACTATGTTTAACCATCTCGTAAGCATCACGATAAATGGTGGGCCAATAAAATCCTGAGTCAAACACTTTTTTGGCGGTGTAGTTGGGACCAAAGTGATCACCGGTGGGTCCTTTGTGGAAAGTTTCGAGAATGTCTAAAGCTGCCGATCCATCAACACATCGGCGAATAATCAAATCAGCACATTGTTTGAAGAGATACGGGTCATCCCAAAAGTAAGTCTTGATGTCTTTAAAGAACTTTTTCTTTTGTTGGGATGTTAACCCGTCAATAAGAAATCCACCCGCCAAGTAGTTTGCAATGTCCGCAAACCACGGGGTTTCATCAAAATTCGAGTTGATAGACATTAAGGTCTCCAGGGGAAAAGAATCAATGATTTCTTTGTTCGGATGATCCCCTTGATAAGGATCCTCAAGTCTACTGAGATGATTCGCGGCTAGGTTTTCAGCTCCCTTCTTATCACGAATTTCGATTTTAAATTCTTGAAGTAGCAAAACCCAGCGAAGAAGTCTTGGTTTGGAATCTTGTTTAGTTAACAATTACTTCAACGCGGAATGATCGGTATACACGATGGTGGTAGAAAGGACAAGATAGGGGCAAAATTTTTCAAAAGCATAGACAACAGCTAAAAGCTCTTTTTCGGTTGTCGTGTAATGCAATTGAGCCCCTGTCATTGTCTTGCTAGCGTAATGGATTGGTTGGAAGTGTTTGTTCACTCTTTGGCCCAAAACCGCTCCAATAGCAAAGTCGCTAGCATCGCACATCAACTCGAAAGGCAGCTCCCAATTAGGGGTAACCAAGACCAGTGCCTTAGTTAGCTTATCCTTAAGAAGGTTGAAGGCTTCAATACACTCTTTGAAAAAGATAAAAGGAGTATCTTTTTCCAAGAGGTGGGTCATCGGGCGAGCGATTTTAGAAAAATCTTTGATAAAGCGACGGTAGAAGCCCGCATGACCGAGGAAACTTCTCACAGCCTTCACGGTTGAAGGTGGAGGAAATTTAGCAATAACATCGACTTTAGCACGGTCCACTTCAAGACCGGCTTTGGAGATTTTGTGTCCTAGCACGATGCCCTGTTTTACCATGAAGTGGCATTTTTCCCAGTTTAGAACAAGGCGAGTGTATTCACACCGCTTAAGCATACGTTCTAAATTGGCAAGGCAAGTAGAGAAAGAATCGCCATAAACCGAGAAATCATCCATGAAGACTTCCATAGTTTCTTCAACCATGTCATGGAAGATAGCCATCATACACCGTTGGAACATCCCAGGAGCATTGCATAAACCGAAAGGCATGCATTTGTAAGCAAATGTTCCGTAGGGACAAGTGAATGTGGTTTTCTCTTGGTCTTTGGGATCGATGGGAATTTGAAAATACCCGGAGAAACCGTCTAAGAAGCAGTAATAGTCATTACCCGCTAGACGCTCGAGCATTTGATCCATGAAAGGAAGAGGAAAGTGATCTTTTCTCGTGGCATCATTGAGCTTGCGATAGTCGATACAAACTCTCCACCCAGTAACGAGACGAGTGGGAATCAACTCGTTGTGTTCATTGGGAACAACGGTTATTCCGCCCTTCTTGGGCACACAATGGACAGGACTTACCCATGGTGAATCCGAAATAGGGTAAATCAAGCCGGCATCAAGAAGTTTGATAACCTCTTGTTTGATGACGTCATGAATTCGAGGATTAACCCTTCTTTGGCTCTGGATTGCGGGTTTAAAGTCATCTTCCATGAGAATCTTGTGAGTACAAAAGTTTGGATCAATTCCGCGGATGTCGTAAATTTTCCAAGCAATTGCCTTCTTATGATCTTTAAGCACGGCGATGAGGCGAGATTTTTCTTCTTCTTTCAAGTCCTTCGCGATGATGACGGGCGACTTCTTCTTGTCTTCAAGGAACACATACTCGAGATGGGACGGCAACTCCTTAAGCTCTAAATCCGGAGGATTTTTGATGGGAGGCGTATTCAAAGTTGGTGCATCGATAGCAATAGCCTTGGGAAATGGTGGAGAAATATGGTCCTCTTTGAGAAGTTTCTCAATGAGACGAATGTCTTCATCCCAATCGGTGGGAGAATCGTCATATTCTAAGTTCACGTCTCCCATGGTGGCTTCAAGATCTTTCCAAAGAAAATCACTTTCTCCAAATAGAGTTAGTGATGAATCAATAGAGGAAACGGTCTCAACATTGGGAGGAGAGGTAGGAATACTTTTACAAGCATCTTTTAAGTGTTCTTCACAAGCCTCATCAAGAACGTCGATGCAATTAACACTCTCGTATGAATAAGGCTGTTTAGAAAGCTTTCCCATGTTGAAGACGATTTTATCGTCACCCACTCTCATGATAAGCTCACCCGCTTCAACATCGATGAGAGTGCGACCGGTCCTCAAGAATGGACGTCCAACGATTAATGGCACACGAGGGTCCATATCGTAGTCGACAACGACGAAATCGGCGGGAAAAGTGAATTTGTCGACTCCTACAAAAACGTCTTCGGCTATCCACACTGGATAAGCAACCGTACGGTTAGCTAATTCCAAAGTCATTTTGGTGGGGACTAGCTCAGGGAGAGATAATTGCTTCCAAACGCTTAAAGGCATTAAATTGATACTGGCACCTAAATCGGCTAGGGCCATGCAATTCTCTACTCCCGGGAAGTTGCAAGGGATTAAGAAGCGACCCGGATCACCAAGTTTGGTTGGCAATTTCCTTAAGAGCACTACAGTGCAATTCTCGTTAAGTTGGGTATTAGCAATATCAAGAAGCTTCTCCTTGTCGCTAAGAGGATCTTTGAACATTTTCGCGTATTTAGGCATGTGAGCGAGAGCCTCAGAAGGAGATGTTAAAATTCAATTGTTTAAACATTTTGAGAAAGTTTGAAACTTGAATATCGTCCTTGCTTTTGAGCTTCTCTTTCCTCAACCTTGAGGGATAAGGTATATCGGAAGAAGAGGAAGTATTTGGGATAGTAGGATCACTCACATCCTTGGGTGGAGGAGGAGTAGAAGTAAGAGGAGGAATTGGGGAAGTAGCAAGATGAGGAATAGGAGTAGGTGACTCGTTTTACTTAGTCACAATCACCGGTGGAGGTATAGGAAGCTCAGGTTCCTTGGTACCTTTGCCACTGCGAGTAGTGATTACTTTCATCTCCCCTCTTGGATTGGCCACGGTGTTATTCAGAAGAGTACCCGAAGAAGAGGTTTGATTACTTTGGAAGAACCCAGCCATCATGTTCCTTAAGTCATTCGTTTGACTTGCCAAAGTGTTTCGCATATCAACTCGAAGATCGTTTCCTTGTTTCACCATATCTGCTTTCAAGTTGAACACTTCCCGCTGGAGATTTTCCACGATCACATCATTAGTCCTCATGTAGGTTTCAACATCTTGGTGGAATGCGGTGGGTTGGTTGGGAGGAGGAGCATGGTAGGCGGGTGGTTGATAAGCAGGTTGTTGGTAAACTTGGTTGTTTCTTTGAGATGGATATGGTTGTTTTTGAGGTGGTTGGTATGGTGTACGAGGTTGTTGTTGAGGAGGGTGATTGAGGTTTTGTTGTTGGTTTGGGTTGTGAGGAGGAAAACCGGGCGGGGAAAGAAAGTTGTTTGAGCGATAGCTAAGCAAGTTGCGGTCTCCTTGAGGACGAGCTTGATAACCGGCCGGAGGATAGGTACCGTATGCGGCATTAACATTCTCAGAAGAATAGTCTTGGGTGGTGGTACAAGTGGTGTAAGAGTGAGGACCCCCGCATATTTCACATGGTTGGCTTACAGCATTGACTTGAGCGTTTTTAGCGTTGATGCTGTTGGTGTTGCTAGCGTTTTGGGTAGCAAGCGATTCAAGAAGCGATGTAATTTTGTCAAGTCTCTTGTCGTTGTCACTAGTACTAGCACTAGCGGCATTGGTCCGAACACTCTTGGTTTGCACTCTAGACTTATTCTCAATAATATCCCAAGCGGCATTAGAGCTCTTAACCAAAATATTACCCCCCGAGGCACTGTTTAGTGAATCTTGGTCATTCATGCTTAAACCATTATAAAAAGTATTAATTTGGTGCACTTTGGTAAAACCATGTTGTGAGCACTTTCTTAAAAGGTCTTTAAAACGGTCCCAAGATTCACTAAAAGACTCATCGTACTTTTGTTCAAAATTAATAATTTCATTCCGCAAAGCGGTAGTACGAGAGGGTGGGAAAAAGTAGTTTATGAATTTGGTCTCCAAATCTGTCCACGTAAGAATACTTTGTGGCGGTTCCTTTGCAAGCCAATGTCGGGCTTGTCCCTCTAAGGAGAAAGGAAAAAGTTGTAAACGGATTACCTCTTGTAGAGCACCATTGAATTTGACCGTATTCGTGAGTTGCAGGAACCTTTTGATGTGGTCATGAGGATCATCAATAGTACGCCCCAAGAATGGTTGAGCAGAGACCATCTGAATAAAGCCGGATTTGAGTTCAACGTTGTTGGCTGCAATCGCGGGTATGACAATTGGATCGTTGTTGCCGTCTACATGTGCTTGCAAAAGTTCGATCATCGGGCGATTATCGGTAGAGGTTCTTCGTTGTTGTTATTCATGTTGTTTTGAGGTGGATTGTTATTGTTGTTGTGTACACCGGCCATGTCTAAGTTATCGAGAGTCTCGGGCTCTTGATAGGACGTTGATCGAGTGCGCATACACCTGCAAAAGAACTAACAAAGAAAACAAGAAATATTTTTGGTTTTTTATGTTTTTTTTTTTTATTTTTTTTGTATTTTTGAAAATTTTATATTTTTAGGGTTTTTGAAATTTTTTATGAAAAAGTAACGTTCACGGCGAACGGATCCCAAAATCCAAGTTCTCACAAAAAACTGTTAATCCTTACGAGAAGAGCCGGCAGTGGCGCCATTTGATACTTGTGTTTTCATTGGGGTTCAGATATATTCTTGGAATCTTCTCGAATTGATCACGGCTCAAAGTGGAATAGTTGTTCTTGGTTACTAAAAAGGGTTTGGTTTTCTATTCTACTAAAAAGGTTTAAATGCACAAAGATATAAAATTAGACTAAAAGCAGTTAATAAAATAAGACTGAAATCGAATTAAAATTAAACAATAAAACAGAAACAGTAAATACCCTTACTGAAATTTAAGCTTGATTCGGAATGTAGACCTTGATCCGGAATATAACTTTTATTCGGAATAAATCAGACAAAAATCCTTCATTCGGAAAATCCTACTCATGCGGAATATCTTTGCTTCATGCGGAATATCTTTGCTAACTCGGAATAAATGGGGAAAAACCTTGATGCGGAATGTTTCTACTCATCCGGAATATCATGAACGAATTGATCCGGAATAAAAGGGTTGATCCGGAATAAAAGGGTTGATCCGGAATAAAGGTTGATTCGGAATGTTTTGAAGGAAATGACTGATCCGGAATATCCAATATTCTGAATGAAGATGCTGATCCGGAATAGTAAAGTATTCCGAATAAAGAGATTGATCCGGAATGACAAATATTCCGAACGAAGGGACTTGATCCGGAATAAATAATAAGAAACGGTTGATTCGGAATAAAATGGTTGATCCGGAATAATTGATTATTTCGGATGAAGGGCTTTGATCCGGAATATAAAATATTCCGGATGAACAAACTTGATTCAGAATCTGGGGAATGTTTTGAAGACGAAGAACAGTAGGTAACAGAAAGGACGATTTTGACTAAAATCACCAAGTTTTTAACCAAAACTTTTAACGAAACTAACCACGAATCATCTACTAATGGTAAACATTAAATCAAAACACTAAAAACATAAAACCCACTTACTTTAGAAGATTAAAATCAACCAAATAGGAACTTTAAGATTTAAATCAAAAAGATGAAGATGAACAAGATTAATGGAAGGATTATATTGATTGATTAAAGTAGAGTGAACAAAAGGAAAGATTAAAAAAACTTACAAGATTAAAGATTCAATAATAACGAAAAATCACCAACACCTTAGTGGTGTTGGCTTCCTACGAAAGAAAAGAAAAACTGGAATGAAAAACTAGCTCAAAAAGTGTGAAGGTGAATCCTATTTATAGGCCTAGTGGTTGGTTGGTGAGTGGGCTTTCTCCCTTTCTTCTTGTCTTCTCGTCTTTTCAGAAAAGTTGACATTTTCGATTCTGATTCGGGATTTGTCGACGATTAAATTCAACTCGTCTTTTAATTTCTTTGTTTAATAGACTTGAGTTCCTTGGACATATGTAAATCTTCCATCTTTGGTCCTTTTCTTCGATAAATCTTCAAATAGGCCCATTGACTTCAAATCATTTGCATCTCTTGGACAATTGACTTCGTCTTGAGTCTTTTTCTTCGATAAAACCCGTGCAATCCCATGTTTTCTTCAATATTCATCCGGTTGACTCTGAAAACACAATAAACACAAAAACGACGCATAATTCCAAACAAATGATATTAAATACGCGTTTTGGTCTTTTTTTAGCAAGAAATAAGTGGTAAAAGGATGGGTGTTTTCACACCTATCAGTGATTAGGAAGATCTGTGATTAGGGAGTTTTGGTGGATGAGGTGGCCGGGAAAAACGGTTATAGAGGTTGTTGTGGTGGTTGAGGTCGCCGGAAAAAACAGTTACGGAGGAAGTGGTGGTCGCCGGTTTTGATAACAGAAAAAACAGAACGAACGGTTATGGAGGAGCTCTGTGTGTTTTTTTAAAGAAAAAAAATGAATTTTTAATTTCTAAAATTCTATTTATATTTTTAATTAGTAAAAAGTGGGTGTAATCTTGACCATTGAATGCAAAATAAATGGGTGGCCCAGATTGTCTCATTTGGTCTATGCTATATATTGTGTCTAGGGGGATCTCAACTCTAAAGGGTGTATCCCAATTGTTTAATGTTGAAAAACTATATATTTATAGAAATATTGAAAAATTAATTACACATTCAATTTGAAAAATATACAACTACGAATAGCTGTAACATTTTTGACTTTAGAATATGGTTTAAAACAGGAAACTATTGTATTGTTGGACAGTGGTTTAATATGGTGCATTAGAGGAGCGTTTTTAATGGAATATATTAAAAAATCAAATCTTGTAAAGTACGTAGTCTTAGTAGAAAGTATACTATAATATCATTTTTTCTTGAGTTGTTGAATAGATGGGAAAGACAGCTAATAAACGTCGTTTTTCCATTCACTTGAAACTGCTAATATTATTCAGTGCCACCTCTCTCTACAATAAATACACACAAACCCTTCTTTTCTGCCACAAAGATTGCCCCTACCATAAAACAATCATGCTCTTGGTATTTATGATGCGCTAGGTGATTTTTATAGGTTGTTTTGTCATGGGTTAGTGTGTTTGCTCTTTCGGTCAGATCTAGAGGTGGTGTAGCTGATGTGCTTTATGGTTGAAGAAAGAAAATACCATACTTGTTTATTAATCAAACAACATGTAAACACGATTAAGCAAACTAGAATGAAAGATGGTGTAGCTTCAACGTCTACAACATGTGAGACAAAACTAAGAGAGGCAGATTTTTTAATGTGGTGTTTGGCATTACGTTTTAAAAGTGATTATCTCTATGCCTTTAGTATATAAGTTCGAGAAAGTTTAGTTTTGATCTTAAATCTAGGAAAAATTGCAAAAGAACTGTGATTATATGTTCATTTTCGGTCTTTTATAAACTAAAATAGTAAAATTATTCAATTATAATTAGCTTTTCGTGTAAATGTAATTTTTTATAAGGGTATTTGACAATCTTTTGAAGAATTGAGATGATATGCTATTATAGAATAACAATGTAATCATCAATTTTAAAAAGGTTTGCATAAAGAATTAATTCTAATAATTTCCGCTCTATATGAGTACGCAACGACCCTTACTTCATTGGATTAGAAAAAAGGTTTGTATAAATAAGCTCTTTTGGACGTGGGACTATTTTTTGTTACGGAATGCCTAGCGGTTTAAGCCCGTTTAAGAGTTTATATAGCGCCAACCAGCTTTGCATTTGCATTTATACTATGCATTTGCATTTATACTATGCATTATCCGCTTAATTAGAATTCCCATTGTTTAGATAGACAAACACGTTAAGCGCTTTTTACAATGGTTGTTTTGTTTTCTGTGTTTTCAAGTAGCAAATAAAAACTGAGTGCTTAATGTTTGAGTATGGAAAATCATATTCTTTATGTAATTAGAGAGTGATTGTGCCTACAAAGGGGTGTTCGGTATTGCTTACTTTATTCCTTAAAAAATAGTTTTAATATCATTATATGTCAACTAAACTAAACTTGGCTTCCAACGTGCTAATTAAATATGTACCATTTCGAAATTCTTTTGGGCTTAACCCGCACATGTATCTAATAACCACTTGCCACTATGCGATAATCCGTTTTGTAGGTTTTAGCAAGTGCAAGTTTTTTTACATCCAAACAAAATCAATTCTTCGATGATTAAGAAATGTCAATACATTCAATGTGGTTGATCTTTGTGTCAGTCGTATATATTTATAAGAACCTCAAAGTATAAGGGAGATACATCTATTATTCACATGCCACCATTTATCAGTTAGAAAAGATGATCACGAATAATTGGTGATAGTATTATCTTCCAACTAAGTATGAATCGAACTTGGTTTGTTTCTTTTAATTTGGTATTAGTGTTGATTTTACGAAGTATGTGATTTCATAGGTTTGAGGGGATCAATGATAAGATACGTATAGTTTCTTATCCATCAAAGAAGCTAACCGACCGTGGTTCAAGAATAAATATGATTTGTCATAGTTGTCCAGAGGAGTGATCAAGTAGTTATAAAGATAAAAGATTACTTCATTTACTAATAAAAAATTGCGTGCCTTTTTGTTCCATGTACTCCATATTAGCAATAGCAAGTACTCTGCATAAGAAACGAATGAAACCAAAACACTATTGCTGTACTTTTTTTTTATCAATTACTGGTATCATAAAAACTAGAGTACTTGTATCATTTTGTAACACAAAAAATCGGCAAACATTAAAAAAATGAAACAATATATTAGGGTAAATCATCTGCAACATATTAGGGGAAATCATTGCAATATATTATAATATCCAGTTTGGTTGATAATTGTCATAACCTATATAGTGAGTCGATGCTACTAAATGTGTGCTTAATTTTTATTTACCCAAGACTTTTAACAAAACCAGACTCGCTATGCATAACATACATTTTAGGTTCAATTTAAAGATTAATTATGTATCGATATATACATGTGAAACAACATTAAAGCAAAATAACAACATTAAAGCAGAATACGCGATACAAAAATGCACCATGCTTAAACACCCTCATCCCAAAACCATAATACAAGAAGATCATAGAAACTTATAATGCACGTTGCACTATAACAACATAAATTACATCGTAAAAGGATGTACGACGATAAGTTCCATCTACGCAAGTCAAGCTGCTCAGTTTCGTATCAAATTTCCATTTAATCAACATCGATGAGGATAATAAATATTTTTTTATGATAATGAACTAATGGTTGGTCGCGCATAAATATATAGGACCAACTGCATTAGAATTCGTGATAACGGCCTTAACATATATGATGTAATTATTTACCAAGATACACATTTTAACGACTTAACCTGTTAAATCCATATGGGTTACTATAGTCATACCCACTACACAACCTCCTACGAACTATCCCACAAGTGTCATAATATAGTTCAGATTTTACCATCATTTCTAAAAAATTCAAGATAAGAATCTTAACAAAACAAAATGTATAAATAACAACACTTAATCTCTACTACTTGGTTTTATCACGATATAGCGTATCGTTAATTTTCTGCTGCCAAGCAAACCCGCCGCTATGCGTGGGTACTCGTCTAGTGTTTTTTTAAAGACCGGCTGTTTTTATAGTTTACTCATGTTTTTAAAAGCCGACTGGTTGATCCCTAGTATTAGAGCATGGGGTATGGTTTGGACTTGTGTTATGAAAAAAATACATGTTATATATATCAACTTTTTTAAATAACCTTAAAATCTTTTATATAATAAAAGAATTAAATTTTTTGAGAATTTCAAAGAAATTTGAGGATGTAAAAAACAATTAGACTAAACAAATAGCTTGATTTGGACATAAGTAAAATCGAGCAATTTAATTGGTGGAAAAAGTAAAAAAAATGGTAATGGGTTTCCCTGGTAAATATATTATCCAAAAAAATAATAAAGTACAAATGGAATGTGGCTGAGATACCATATTAGCCTCAAGCTCATGAGCTTGATAAACCACCTAATGTAGTGTTTATGACATGCCATAACCACTAACAATTCTAGAAACATAAAATGCACCTAGAAAAAAAATATCATAATGAACCAATCTAGCCAGCAGCATAAGTGGAATAGGAGCTTCCACCTATTTCGGAGTTGAGAAGATTAGCAGATTCAACATAAACAAGAGCAACCTCTTCTCTATTTTCATCTAAAGCAGAGTACGAATTAGATGTGATCACATTACCAATAGTCGAAAAATGACCCGCTTCCTTCCTCTTGGAAGGTGAAGCATTGACCACAGTTACCACTTTTCTTGGGTGTACTAGACGTTGCTTTGGGAACAAACTGAACATTCGGTTGAACCGACAGACCAGTAAACTCAGACTTGGACTTTCTATTTCTCATTTTCTCCTTGCCCACTAATTGAAATCATCATTAGATGTCTCAACAGGGGCACTAGTATGAACCGTAGAAGCACTGGAGATAGACACAACCTTCTTTGGGCACACATCAGTATCATGACCGTAGAAGCACTGGAGAAAATCAAAATTGAATTCAATTTAGTCAAAATTAAAAAAATTGGTGTAAGAATTTGGTGAAAACACACAAACATATATGTGTCAAGTTTGTGAAAATAAAAACTAAAAAAAAGGTGAGATTAATAAAATTTTAATGGATAAATTTTAAATAAATTAGATGGATTTAAATGTAAACTTATAATTTTTCATATTTTTAGTAACTTTATAAAATAAATAAAATACTCCCTTAAACTTTATACCATCTAGACTTTATATTTTAAAAATACAACATATATGTTGTATTAAAAAATCAATGAATCACAAGATTATAAATACTCAAATAAAAACACAAATTATTATTTATTTTTATTTTGACACTTAACAAAGTCAAGCAATGTATGTAAATTATTATTTACATGAATATAAACATCAAAATGAACGTAGGACCTCAGACATCGGTGTGAGATAAAAATAAATAAATGAGATTCTACAAATTATAACAACATATATTTTTTCAAAGTCGTCATGTGTTACTTAACATATAATGTCTAGAAAAGGCTAACTAACATTTTAGTTAAACAAAGTCAAATCCTTTGTGCAACAAATATTTTTACAAAATATCAATTAAAATTATCACATAATGAAAAATCATGTAAAACATGGGGGTCCAGGAGCATCGTAACTATTTATGTATTATAAATTTAATATTGTTTTGTAGAATAATATTAAGCATTACAAAACCATGAATTTATAAATCATGTACGTGTAAGGTTGATGTAATTGGTTTGTTAATTAATAATTATGATATGACTATTTAGAATAAAATATCGAAAGTAAAAAAATATGAAATTCGAAAAGTAAAAATTGAGGTGAGTTTATATTAATCTACATGGTCTATAATAAGTGTGAAAACACTTATCCTTTTACCACTTAATTATAATAAAAACCAAGCCAAAACCTGTATTTAATGTCGTAAAAGTCGGAATTATGCGTGGTTTGTGTTTTTGTTGTGTTTTAGGACCAAAATATGAAAAAGGAAGAAAACATGGGCTTTCACGGCCTTTTATCGAAGAAAAAGACAAAAGACGAAGTCAAAAGATCAAGAGTGCAAAAAGAACGGAAGTCAAAGGCCTATTCTCAAGATTTATCGAAGAAGAAGTCTAAAGACAGAAGTTTAACGAAGTCGAAGAACCAAATCTAATAAAAGAAGAAAATTAAAAGACGAGTTCATTTTATATCAACAAATCCCGAGACAACGTCAAGAAATACAAAGAAATTAAAAGATGAGAAGACAAAGTGAAAGAAGAAAACATCAACACCTTCCCCTCCTCCTATAAATACCCTCCTAATCTTTCGTTAGGAGGGGTTAGTTAGTTAGATAGTTTTATTTTTATGTTTTAGGAGTAGATTAAATTACTTTCTCTCTCTAGATTTATTTCATGTTTTTCAAGCTCTTTCATCTTTAATTTTGTATTTGAATCTTTAATATTCATCTTAATTTCAAGCTTTTCATAATCATTCTCATTCTACCTTTCTTGTTTTTAATCTATTGTTTTGATTAATCATGTAGTTTGTTTAATCTTATTATTTGTTTGATTGATGTGTTTGTTTGATTGTGCTTATTGATTTTCGAGTGTTTATCTGTTTTAGCTTATTTTGTGCTTTTCTTATTTTTAATTAAGTATTTTTAATAGTTTAATCTTTTAAAAGTTGATTTTTAATATTTACTTTATTTGGTGTTTTCATAATTTTTAATTTGTGGCTTATTTGCTTTTTCTAAAAATTAGTTTGGTTAAGTTTTTGATTAAGTGCTTATTTGATTTAAGCTTATTTTCATTTTTAACTTTTTTTTCTTATCCGGGTTTAGAAGCCCTTTTCCAGAACTAGATTCAAATTCGTTATACCGAACTACTTTAGAAATTAAGTTATTCTCGATTGTATGTAATTGACTTATTCCGGATTACATTGGAAAAGCTTTATTCCGGATTGCATCAAAAACTTAGATTCTGGATTGTTTCTTAAACACCATTCCGGATTACATACACTTCCAACATTCCGAATAAGGATCAAGCACCACTTTCCGGATTAGGTCAGGATTTAAGTTATTCCGGATTTGGTTCGAAAAGGGATTCCGGATTAGTTGAATCTTATGCATTCCGCATTAAGCATTAACAAGTTATTCTGGATTAGGTCAAGAGTAAGTATTCCAGATAGAGTCAATCTTTATTCCGGATTAGGTGTTGTGACATTTCGAATTATGTGTGTTTAGGGATTCCGAATTAGCACTAGAACTAAATTCCGGATAAGGTCAGTTTTATAGGATTCCGGCTTAGGTTTTCTTGGATTACAAATTACATTGAGAAGTATTCCGAATAGATTGAGAATTTATTTTCCGAATCATTTTCAAACTCTTATTTTTTCCGCCATTTTTACTTAGCTTTATTTTGAATTTGTTTTGTCTTAGTTTAATTTCAAGTTTACTTTTTTTATAAAGTTTTAATTTTAAAGTTTACATTTTTTATTAAGTTTTAAATTTGCTTTATTTCTTTTATATTTTGTCATTTACTTTTAAAGTTTTCATCTTTATTTTAAAATAGATAATTCACCTTTTACTTTTATTTACCAAGAACAACTGAGTCACACTTTCAACCGTTGTCAATTGGATTAGACCAATTTCAAGAACCAAAATTTAGATATTAGTGTACAGTAAAAGAACAAAATACGCAAACATATACTAAACATTGGATGTTGTTAAAACCGTATATAATATACACAAAATCACAATAACAAAATTATTACTTAATTTATCATTATTTTTTTGAGAATTTTAGTAGAAAGTAAAGGTTGTAGAAAAAACAATTTAACCAATCAAATGCTTTAATTTTGACACATAAGCAAAATCGAGCGATGTGATTGGTAGAAAAAAGTCAAAATTAAATTCAACTTAGACAAAATTAAAAATTTTGGTGGAGGAATTTGATTAAAACACAGAAAGATATATGTGTCAAATTTGTAAAAATAAAAACTTTAAAAAAAGGAGGGGATTGATAAAAACTTTATTGGTTCAATTTTAAATAAATTAGATTGATTTAAAAGTAAACTTATATTTTTTTGTATTTTTAGTAACTTTATAAAATAAACAAAATATAACCTTAAACTTTATACCTTTTAGACTTTTTATTTTATAAATACAACATTTATGTTATATTAACAATAAATAAATCACGTGATTATAAATATTTAAATAAAAACACACATTATTATCTATTTTTATTTTGACACTTAACAAAATCAAAAATGCAATATACGTAAATTATTATTAACATTAATATAAATATCAAAATGAGTGTCGGGCCTTAGAAATCAATGTGAGAAAAAATAAATAGACGGGATTTTACATATTACAACAACATATATTTTTTTAAGTTCGTTATGTGTTACTAAACACACAATGTCTAGAAAAAGATAACTAACATTTCAGTTAAACGAATTTAAATATTTTGTGCAACAAATGTTTATACACAATATCAATTAATATTATCATATAATGCAAAATTATGTAAAACTTGTGGGTCCATGGGCATCGTAACTATTTAAGTTTAAAAAATTAATATTGTTTTTATAGAATAATATTAAGCATTACAAAATCATGATTTATAAATCGTGTAGGTATAAGGTTGTGTAAGGTTTATTTAAATGGTTTGTTGATTAATAACTAAGATATAAATATTTATAAAAAAATATCAAAAATAAAAAGAGTATAATATTTAAAAAATAATAAATTGATGTGAGTTTATATTAATTTACACGGTGCATAGAAAAAAATAACATAATCAAACATATAAAAATTAGATGTTTTTAAAAAATATATAATGTACATAAGATCGATATAAAAAAATTATTACTTAATTTATCTTTTATATTCAAGTCATGTGTGTGCACGTGTATTAAAATAAATCATTATAATACCATAAAACAAGTTCCCTGATTAATACTCCATTTATGATGTTCCGATGATCTCACCATTATTTTTTCAACCACTTGAAAGAAAATTATTAAAATTTCGTGAATAAAAAAATATTACAAATTTTTTCTAATTTATCTAAATAAAAACAAGCTTAGGAAAACCTTTTTAATAAAAACAATTCATCCAATTTTACAAGCCCATTTAAATGAAAAGACCAAATACCCAACCCTAATAACACTAAACAAAAGTATATGCCCTCTTTTTCTTCCCTAGCTGCCCCTTCTTCTTCCCTAATTGCAACAAGAAATTGGTAGACTAAGTGGCCCTTGTACTTTGAAGTTTTTTTTTGTAGTCTTGATTGATCCAAACAGTTTGCTTACTCTGGCCTTAGGAGGGGCTAAGAATTTTTTTTTGGTGAATTGGAGGACTATTTTGGTTAAATGTATCATAACGTAGGACACTCAAGTGTGAAGGATAATTGGTTTAACTGGAGTGTCCATATATGATGGATGGAATAGAGACTGTGAAAGATGAATCTTCTTGGTCCACCCAATGCATAGTCAAAGGTGGTTAGGATAGATTTAGGTAAGAGTGTGTGATCCTGGTCTAGTGATTTCTTATTTTTCTTATATATTCAGTTAATGCGGTGAGCATGTAAGCTATTGTTATTGGTTGAGTGGACATAGGATAACGAAATGTAGCTTATGACTGGTATAGCCCCAAACTTAGGTGAATGAGAACCAACTTTATCTTGCTGATGCCTACACTTTTCCATTTCATGCCATTGTTGTTGATGGCTGAATGGTGTATATGTGTGATTAACTATTAATGATCAAATGATCAATAAAATTCTCACCTTTTGCATCAAAAAACAAGGAAGAAATTTTTTTTCATTTTTTTCGACACAACCAAAAAAATATATATGAATACTACAACACGACCCCACGACGCAAGCCTCAATATGGTGTGTCGCGCCGTGAGCTCGCATTTTCCCCACAACGTCAGCTGGCAAGTACGTCGTTAAACGCCAAAATGCGAGTCTCAGTTCAGTTTCTAGCGTCAAGGGCTTCGCATTTTGGCCATGGCTTGAGCCGAGAATCACCTACACCCTAAACCCTAAACCCTAAACCCTAAACCCTAGCATAATTGAAAGATAAGCCCTAGCATAATTGAAAATTCAACCAGTTTTTAAAAAAATATATACAAAATTGAAAATTCAATCGATTTAAAAAATATATGTACAAATTTGAAAAATTACCTCTCAACAGCTAAAAGAATCATAAAGCAAACATAGTCAAGCAATCAAAGACAAAGTTCAGGTAGAATAACTAAAACCAAAACGAGTTGATCTAATCGTGACATGTGACAAAAAGGCAAGCTTTTGTAGTCAAAACGTAACTTTTTATGCCTAAAGGTTAGCATTTAATTTAAAAAATCTCTATTTGGCAGTTATAGGCACACGTGACACATTCTTGCTGATCTTGTTCAGCTTCGGCACATCATCGTTTTAGATATAGATTATGTGACAAACAATGTGCAAATCCTCTAATTTTCCTTCAACAAAAAATGGTGATCACTAACCACACACCACCAATGATAAAAGCTCATTTTGGCTCGAAATATAATCACCATAAAATACGCACATTCGACCACTAAGAGGTGATCAAGAGGTAAAACACTAGTGATAATCTATCAATAATATGAGAAACGTCTCAAGCTCAATTCCTTCTGAGTGTAAACAAATTTGAAGTTGTGAAGTAAACCTCTCCGGAAAAAAAACTCAATTCCTCCCAAGTGCAAACAAATGTGAAGAAGTGACGTAAACCTCTCCTCCCAAGCGCAAACAAATTTGAAGCGGTGACGGAAACCTCTCCAAAAAGAGAGGGATTTACTAAGTCTGTGACGGTGAAACCCCTTATGTTCCTTAGTAACAACTATGAAAGAATATCTTAGAAACTAGTGAAACTGTTATTAGCAATGTTTTAAAAACTGATTCGACCCTGCCGGTTCAACCGTTTGAACTGGGAACCAGAGTATTGACCGGGCCGTTGTGAGCTAGGTTTTTACTAATACTCGGACCGGATTAAACCGCCGAATTTTGGTCGAACCAGTCGAACCGTCGGATCAGAAACCGTCTGGTTCAACACATATCAAAGGAATAAAAGAAAATGATCTAAAACATCATCCATGAAACTTGACAAATCTGATAATGTTGTTAGTCACACGCTGCTTTGATATGAACGAATGATGAGGATCTGGTTTTAGGGGATGAATGGAGATAACTAGTGTATGAAGATGAAGATCACAAATCTGTGTAGGGATGACAAATTATAAAATGAAGTGTTGTTTATGCAAGATCTGAGTTGTTGTTTTGCAAAGAAGATATAAGAAAGGAATATAGGAAATGATAACAGTCTTAGAATAGTACTACTAACGTACTATACATCACGTGAATTGGTTGTGCTCTGGACCCCATTTAACGAATTTTAAAAATATGCATGAAAAGTGATGATTACCTGAAAAGACGGTAATATGATCTCGGACAAATGGCGAATGATATGGGAAAGTTTTGATTATTGGTATGTTGGATTTGTTCATCGAAGAAAACAAGGTAGATGGATCTAGTTTGTATGCGTGTGGAGTGTGTGTTTTGAAAGAGAAGAGTAAAGTAAGAAGTACTTATAAAATACTCGATTGCCCTATTATTCGTGTTGCCCGGAGTACAATTGCCCAATATAATAATACATAATATTCAACCACTTTTAAATAAAATGACCAAAAATCCAAGTTGCCCAATATTCTAATTGCCCATATATATTATATTGCCAAAAAAACATCTCTTACACAATACGTACTTTATGTGTACTTTATACGGACACATGGCGGATTCTTCAATCATTACCCAGATTCGCTGTTGCCCTGGACTGTTCGAGGAAAAACATGTTATTTGGACTAAAATACATGTTGCTCTAAAAAAGTGGACTCTTTTGATGTATAGTACTATGGAGCCGAGTACGGACATGAGTCGTGAAATGGAGCATCCATATGGAGCTGAGTACAGATTTGTGAGAATTGTTGACGGAGATTATAAGTTGGTGGTAATTTGTAAGCATAGAATGTTCAAGGTTAACATTTTCTCGTTGGCTAACGGCAATTGGAAAACCGTTGGAGTTCTTTCACATCAAGGGTCTATTTTTGGGAACGGTTTGTATTTTGAAGGACACTTGTATTGGAAGGATTCGATTTGGGTAGGGATGGGCAACTTCACATGTTCCATTGTTTCAATCGATCTGCGAATGAAAACATTTCACGAGGTTGTTGTTCCTAATTTGGGAGCAGGAATTAAATCATTTGGATTGGGTGTACTAACACATGGCCTATGCATGCTCGCTAACTTGGTAAACGATCATAGTTGTGATGTGTGGATACTAACAATCACTCCCGTTAATCAAACTTGGAACAAATTGTATTCTATTCGCTACCCCGACCATGAACTTGATCCTAGAATTGATTTCATTCAAGGTTGGACACAGTACTCGTGCCCAATATTTATAACAGAAGACGGCCGAATTCTCCTTCATTTTGGTGTTCATGTTATTTTTTATAACACTATAGACATGACTTATCGGATTATAGAGGAGTTCGTCCAAGACACATGTGCCTATGTGGAGACGTTGGTCACACCATTACTCACAGGCAGACGTTACAGCCTTAGGAGTGCACCTAAGGTTGTTTGTTCTTGATTTAGTCTTTAACCGGTAGTAACATATGTTTACTACTTTTATTATGATTAGGTTTTATTTTTAAGAAACACTAACCCACTACGGTTAGTTTTGGTTTATATTTGCTTAACAGTTTATATGTTAGGATTTTTTGTAATGTGTTTTATAGACATTTGCTTTTGTATTGGTATTTTATATATATGACGTTTTGTAACGTTTTAGTTTCTATGTATCACCACGATTGTTGAAACATTAGTTCAAATGTTTGCATCTCTTGGCGACAAACAATCTTTTCAAAAATATTCCAACTAAGCTAAAAAGTTTTTTGCAAAAATTTAAACCAATTAATTCTATTTTTAAACCCTAAAAACTACTATTTAATTAAAAACGTAACACCGAAAAACATGACGAAAAAATAAATTATCGTAAAAAATCAATAAAAATCACAAAAAGTATAAAATAATATAAGTAAGGTATAAAAAACATCAAAACTTTTTTAGACCTTTTAAATAATTTTATATTCACTTTTAAAGATTAATAAAAACCTTAAAATCAGATAAAATATTAAAAAGTCCAATTTGGAGTTTTATGGTTTGTAAACCCTGGATATATTATTATAAGACTAAAAAGTATTTTTTATAAATTTTTGTTGGTCCATTAATCTTGTGCACATATCGAATCCATGAAGTACAATGAAGAACAATATGCACAATTAACCAATTGACTAACTAATAACACAAGTTTGTACTTTTCATCATATGTATATCTTATTAATATATGAATCAACAAATATACATGTGTTCCCGGTTGTTTGCGGAATAACAACCGGGTTGCATCAAACAACTCCATTGGATGGATCAAGGCTCCAAACGAATCCTACTCAGATCTGGTTAACCTCATGCAGAATTGTGATGCAAGTGAATCATTCACAAAATCCCCAACCACCTTCTACCAAGAATACCTTAGGGAATTCTGGTACTCTGCTGAAGTCGCTGATGACACCATTACCTTTAGCCTCTCTTGCAACGAACACCCATTTTCCTTCTCACTCAAAGTGTGACAATCCGTCAATTTATGGTTGATATTTTATTCTCAAGTATTATTTAAAAACATTATTTTAATGTTATATTATGAACTCACTTATTTTTGGGAAGTAATTTGGATTTACGTCTTGAAGTAGCATCGACTACGTCTAAACCGGAGGATTCTACGTTACGTGCTTACGTTTACATACACCGTTTTTGGTGACAGTCCGACATTTCAGAAAATAAATTTATCCGTGAATATTATTTTGGAATTTTAAATTTGTGTTGGTTCATAAACTCACAAATTTACGAGAAAAGATTAGAACTTACGATTTTATTTTAACGTCCTTTACGACTAAACCGGAAACCTTAGGATTCTTATTTACGTTTTCGAACTTCGTTTTTTATGAGACAATTTTTATTAGATTCGTTTTGTGCCGTTGATTCATAATTTATAAAAATGTTTTTCGTAAAATGACCCGAAGGCACGCAAATCGAGGAAACTAGAATCGAGGAGTACCCGTAATTAAATGGGGATGAGACAAGATAAACTTGCCCCACCCCCACACATGGGACAACCACAAGTGTACAACACACCCTTGTGAGGTGTTAAGCTTGTAAACAAAGCTAAGACACTTGTCTTAGCTTTGCCATCACACCACTTGCACACAAAACTTGCCAAAACCACTCACACAAACCATTTAACACTTTCATACATGCAAACCACCATTTTTCTCTCCTCTCTCTCTATATTTCGTGCAAAAACCACCTTCAAACACCCCTCATTTGATCAATTTAACCACAATATCATGTGTTATTCACACATATGTTGAAGGACCTTTGAAGATATGAAGATTGGAGGTGATCTTAACCTATGAAAAGGAGTTTTCATGAGGTTAAAGTGCTGAATTCATGGGGTGTTCATCTATCCAAAGGACCCAAGAATTTTCCTTTCTAAAGTTGAAGATTTGATAACAAGAACCAAGTCTTGTTCATCAAAAACCTCATTTTTTCATCACTAATGGTGGTATAAAGATTGTTATTCCTCTCCTCTTGTTATTTTAATTATGTAATCTTGTAATTTCTTTATTTATGTATATGTATATGATGATTAATGATGATTAAAAATATTATGTGTGGATTTGGTGTTGATAGATTTGATAAACATGGGTAAAAAGATGGAAAAACCACATGTAAAAATGGTTAAATCTTGCTTAAAATGATGGCTATGTAAAACAGTAAAGAACCATGTCATGAACTAATAAAATGGCATAGATTAATGGATATAAAGTAAGTAATATGTCTTTTACACATGTGAGAGTTGGCCATGCAATGGAATCATTAGGATGAGTGAGATATGATCAAAACAAGTTTAGAGTACAAATCTGAGTTCACTGTTTTGGACGATTTTTAGAAACCACTTAGAGGCTGATTCAACAGTAGCTATAGTAGAGTTAAATGGAGCACATATCATTTAGTTTATGTCATAAAAATTTGAGCTTCTATCTCCATATATAACTCTAGATATGGCTGTTTTTGTGAACATGAAAGTAAAAATCAGATTTTGGAAAATTAAAGTATAATAGTATTATATAAACACTCAAATAAAAGTAGTATAAAATGTGAATTAAAATCCACTAACTTATATAATACATTTATATAAATATGTATAAGGATAAATAAATGGACATTTTATAAAAATGGTAGTTTGATGAGTTTTATAAGTTATAAAACTATAAACATGATTTTTACGACTTTTTCGGCTATTACCGTAAAATTAACGTTTTTGTTAAATAAAACTTAGACGGTTGGACCCGTCTAATGTAAACTTTTATAAACTCATAACATACGGACATTAACGGACTAAGTTAACGTTATTGGACTAATAATACAACAAAATGGACTAAGACACTTATGAACTTATTTATTGGGCTTAACCCATTTGGGCCCAACATATAAAGTATAAATACTGATAATACAAGTATGAAATGGACTAATACAAGTTAATAAACTTATAATAGGCTTATTAGACCTAAAACACGCAAATAGGTAAAACTAGTAAACTAGTAAAAAGTTATCGACACATAACACTAAAATGAGTAAATGAGAATATGTAAACCCACTTGATCATCATATATATAAAATCATCATATGTATACATAATTGTTATTTTTATAAAATCATTGGACAAGAGTCTAAGACGAGTATTATTTGTCTAGGTTTCCGTGATTGAAGCACGTACCGTACGTCCGAATTGCCGATAACCCGCTTTCCCACATCAACGTGAGTTCATAGCCTCACACTCTTTTAAATGTTTTTATGAAATATTTTATAAACCCGCGAGGGAGATAACATGTTAGTTTTTATAAAATAGGACACATTTGTCCCGATTGTTTGTTTATTGATTTGGACCCGGATGATTGTATGACCCGATGAATGATTAAATGACCCGATAGATGAAATGAAATGGATTATTAAAGTTAAGTTATGTCACTAAAAGTCCCATTAGCATGAATTGTGAACTACCGGGATTTGGTAGACGCTTATGCATATAATAGTACTATTTGGGGACGATCACCCCATTTCGCGCCTTGACGGTTGATCCCCGTCGTGCCACATTGATTGGTAAGCGAATTTATGTATGAGAAGATTTCCATGGCGTGACCTTTGTGACGACACGCTAATTTAGATGGGCAAATTGAGTTTCGGGATAGCTACCCGTTGTTTGTTGTAGTAAGGTAACAATGTCATGCGGCTTATAATAATCCAAATTAACGAAATACTGCTATATGCACCGATTTACGATGTATTGCCTGACTAGCAATACGGGGTCATACTATTGATATTATGTTCGTATTTTGGTTTTATATAACCATATTCATATAATGGTTTTTATTTAATCTATACAACGTTATAAAATGTATTGTATGATGTTTTTAACGACAATGGTTCGTATAATGATTTTGAAGGCGAAAGCCTATATTATGATTTTGATAAGGATTTCTATAAAATGACTTTGGCTATTTTATGGCATATTACAATGATTTGTACAAAATGATTTTCGGTAATAATTTTATACCGATGTTATATTGATGGATTTTATTAAACTCTATGAATTCACTCGGCGTTATCGCTGACCTTTTCTTTTAACATGTTTTATCTCAGGTACTTGAAAGTAATTCTCGGGAAGACAACAAGAATTCATGGCCCGCACTTAAATAACAATTTCCATTCAAATCTTTTGTAAAATTGTATGAAATGACTATGACTTGGGACCTATGTAAGTTTGATATTTATGAATGGAAATGCTTTATTATTAAACGACGCGATTTTTAAGCGTTGTCTATGATGTGAGTAATGTGCTATCCCGTAACACCAACGAGTCTTCCGCTGTATTGAATTGTGTAAATTTGGGGGTGTTAAAGTTTGGTACCAGAGCTCTCGTTATAGAGAACGAAAGATTTTTAAAACCAAGGTTTTGAATAAAACATTTCGAAATCTTTTAACTATAAACATTTTTCTAAAAATGTTTAAAAATCTTTTGACTATAACGGTGCCGAAGAATTCTCGAGTTACCGACAAGGCCAGACTGAGAAGTGTTATTTTAATATATATATAACTTGGATTATATATATACATATAATGTAATTTGATTACATGATTGTTTGATGATTATTCTAATATTTATACGAGGTATTTATACGACGTAGATTGTCACAAGGAACCCTAAATTCCCTAGTAAATTAATCGAAGCTATTTCTGTAGGAATTCTAGCTATTCCAGATCTAAACCAAGTTGTGGATATTTATGATCCCAACAAATGGTTGATATTCGTAGAAATGTTGATATTAGTTGATTGTGATATTAAAGAAGAATTGGCGAGATTAAATCTGATATCGATGTCATGACGATCTTTCCTTATAGAGTGGAGTTTGACAAAACGTTACCACCTGGAAAGGTGTCATGTGATTCGTTGTCACCCAATTCTTAAATTGAAATCGAAAGGGTGAATGTTGCACTTGAGACTGTCATTGGAACCATTACCCAAAAGTCTCATGCCACTAGTACCTTTCCGAGAAGTCTAATTGATTGTGTGAGTCATTTCATACTAGTGACTCATTTGATAATTGTTGTTGTAAGAGCTATAGGATTAGAAATTAAGTGTTGTTCATATCGAGCTTTTATTGCCCTTTCAAGATCTAAGAATAAGGTTGAAAGTATTGGAGAATGAGGTAGGATATCGAATTGAGTATAAGTTGACTGAAACTTGAATAAAGTAAAATTTAACTTGTATGGATTATGAGATTGTTAAGAGGAAGTCATTAAATTCTTTGATTGAATTATGAGGTTTTAAATGATTGTAGTTTGTGTTAAGGCTTGTTCCTAGGCCATTGTCCACTAACGAGGATGCCCAGTGTCCAAGAAATAATTTGAAGAAATCTTCTTCTAAATTGGGACCGATGGATCTTCCGGGACATATGGAACACCTAATGACACTTGTAGGTTAGTATTCATTGTGGTATCTTTTAAAAATCCCTAACTTAACTGAGATATCAGTTGGTAGGATGAGTTCTGAGAATTGTATGACATAGTGACACGTAATGTGTTACGGTACAATTTTAACTTGTTTGTGATTAATGAAAAAGACTACCTTTGATTGCTAAATCTTATATGTATCGATGTTATCTATCCTTTATTGCTTCATCCTAATGTTCGCATTAGTGATGCAACCATTGAACAAGTACTCATCTCGAATTCAGTTACGTTGTGGATTATTCTTTTGAGTGCCATCGAGATCATGAACCTCATGATTATTTGGCTAAAGCTCATTTCCTATCATATTGTAGTTAGTTCTTGGTGAACAAGCTTTCATCACTCTTTTGCAGATCACTCATTGTTTTTATAAGATAAAACAGTATCCCTTGAGAAAAATTGAATTTTCATCACCGTAAGGATGGTCTAAAGTGAGATTTATAAGTAATCATTATCGAAACGAAGTTGTTTATGAAACACTTTGGAAAACTTAATTGTTTTCATAACAAAGAAAATCTTTGTAAATTTATTTTTGATTCTTATTTAAGAATTAAGCATGAAAATGTTTTTATTATAAACATGATGATAAAATTTTGACGAACTGAGTATTGCATCGTTAATCTTGAAATTGTATATAGTTGCGCGCCTACATACAATTTGGAAGGGACCATGCAAGACTGATTAGTAGTCACTATAAAATTGATTAATAAACACTACATTTTCTTTGAAGATTGTGAAAGATTAAATTTTATGAGATCTGCAAGAAGTGTAAATTAGGGACATATTGATGGGGACACCTTCATATGTGCCTGTAGCATCTATTCTTCTGAGTCGAATTTACTCATCTGTGGAAATTGTCTTATTTGACAATTGACAATTCTTTCTTGTCCAATTCTCCCGTAGTGAGATTCTTTGGAAAAGTATCTGATTACCGAGTGTTGATACCCGACTGGATGTATCAACGTTCCTATCATTTCTTTTGATTTGATTTCATTTGAATGACCTGGGTAACGATACGAGGAGCTTTCGAATGCGTACTTAAATTATGAAAACATGGGATATATTCATATTCGTTAAATGTTTTCGTCTGTATCTGATTTGAAATTCTATCGCGTAGATTATGCGTTGACCTTACTCTTTTAAGGTTAGTTATGTCTCCAGATATCCTTGAACTAGTGAAGGATTATGAGTTACTATTAGTCTTTTGAGAAGTTCACATCTTATCGACGGCAATAAAACTGGAAAGTTGATAGTGCCAGTAGAATGGATTGATTGATTATGACATGATGACATTGTCTTAATTGATGGGAAATCGAGTAGAATTCCCCTAAATGATAAGATGTTGATTATCAAAAGTGATCTAAATAATTCTTGATGGATGACCATATCCTGCATTTAGACTTGAAATTATACCGTGAATGGTTGTGAATTAGTCATAGATATTATAATCTAGAAAGAACCTAATATGAATTTATTAAAAGATGTTTCTGTTATCTGAAACTTTAGAAGGTATTTGTTGGTAAATTACCTAGACTTTCGCCCTTAAGGCAAGTTGAATTTGGTGTTGATTATATTCTCGGTGTTACACCTGTGGCATGTGTACTGTACGTCAGCACCATCTGAATTAAAGGAATTTTCGTACAACTGAGAGAGTTGCCGGAGAAAGATTTTATTCTACCGAGCTCGTCATCATGAAGAGCTATGGTGTTATCATTCCTTATGTTTACTAATTACCGTGAATTAAGTAAATTGACGATTAAAATCTATATCCACTACCCAAGATGATAGATTGTTCGATCATTTACAAGGTTCTAGCGTATATTCAGGAATTTGATCCACGACATGGTTATCATCAGTTTCGCGTCCGCGTAAAAGATTATCTATTCCAATCACTACATCCAGAACTTGTAATGAACATTATGAGTTTCACGTGATGTTGTTTGGATTGCCCAATGCACATGTAGCATTCATAAATTTGGTGAATCACGTGTGTAGGCTGTAAATTGATAAATTCATGCTTGAGATCATTAAGGACCATTTGTTTGTATATAAGAATAAGAAGAAGTTAATAATTATTTATAGGCTGCCCTGAGTTGGCCGAACAATGAAAACTTGTACCTTGAATATTTAACAAGTGATTTAAGACTTAACCCTTTACATTATTTGACCATGTGATTAATAAGATAATGGAATCTATAATGACTTTTCAAAAATTAGAGCCATTAAGGCTTAAGGTTATACCAAAAATCAAAGTGCAAATATGTTTTGACAAATGTTTTATCAAAAAGAACTTTTGAGGGATTATTCCCTTATACCCAGAACATTTAACTAAACTCATGTTTAGGGGTAAATGTTTGTGTATACCTCAAGACAATCTAAGAGGGATTGAGGAAAACATTTAAACCATGACTTGAAATTTTAAACTACAATTTTTGCTTTACAACTAAGAAAATTTTGACCAAAGTATAACCAAGGATTTTTCAAACATTTACGAATCTTATTAATTATTTTCGATAAATCAGCAAAAATCATGTTAATTAAATTCAAATTTGTTTTGAACATTTTTATTATAATTGGTCGAACTAAGAAATTTAACTTTTAACGTTTACGTTTCATAAAAACTTAATATTTATTGTTAATTTATGTGTAATAAATATCGACACTTTAAAACGTCAGATTAAGTAAAACTGATAAAAATGATAGTGGAGACGAAACTAAAACTTAGAAAATATGAAGAAAGAAATTCTGAGTGAATTTTGGTTATGATAATTATTTCATCCGAAAAGGGGAATGTAGATACTGACACGTTGTATAGAAAGGATAAAGAATCAATTAGGATTGTGTTCCTTAAATAATGAAGGTGCAAAATAAATTGCCAAGCAATATAAAAATAAACAATGCTTGTAAGAAGGATAATATAGATAATAAAAAGGGGTTCGCGGCTAATATGAACCATTTGAATTGAGAAAGCAATGGCGTTAAATGTATAAAAGGCCACTTGTAACTGCCTAAAAATGAGATTTTAAGATATAGTTATGTTGGAATCTTGTAAGTATAAGTATTCTATTTATGTCATTTCTGACTAAAAGTATCTTTGTCTGAAGAAGTTGTACTAATGGCAAATTATGAAGGCAGACATTGTCTCATACATTAGTAAACGTCTAACTATTGCAAAGGTCATCATCTGAATTTGATTTGATTTGGGTCATCGTCGACAGACTGACCAAATCTGCTAATATCATTCCTGTTAATGATATATTCTCGATAAAGAGATTGACTCTTTGTATTTAAAGGAGTTGTGTAAACATGGTATGCCTGTATCGATCATCTCTATCAAGATCCTCGCTTCGCATCGAATTTCTAGAGATATGCTCAGAAGTCATTGAGAACGAATCTTGATAAGAGTACTGTGTACCTTCCCAATCGAAGGGACGAGGTAAAGTAACGATACAAAATGCTATAAGTGCTGTTTTATGCTTGAATGATTGACCTTCGGTAATAACCGCATAATCGTTTTCCTTTGGAAAGATTATCCTTGATAACTATTGCATTAGGATCGAGATCGAATCTTGTTAGGATCTATATTAGAGCATCTGTAAGCAGGAGTTGGGATGAAGACACCCGACATACACCCATTGTGAGTTGGACATGTCTTTTAGGTTTAAGGTTTCCTATGATAGCGAACCTAACCTTACAAAATACTCGACCCGCGAGACCTGAAATGATTGTTGAAATTAGGATCTGATTATTGACTGCCGATAGTGGGCAGGAGGTTATGTGAATATGAAATGTAGATCTTGAAGTGCCAGATGGGTAGCGAAGTCATGCCCAAAATTTTAACTATGGAAAAATGAATTGATGATCTGAAAGATCATGGGATATAAGTCCCCGTTGTATGGGACCATTAAGATGATATAAAAGTTGGTTTGAAAGGCATATAAGCTGGATCTACCCTAGGACTTCAAGAGATGCGTGAATTATGATTCGTATATCGAACTTGATAAAATGTCTATCAAGTGAAAATCTGATTGTTTCTTAGTAATGTTTAGATCGGCGAAAAGTTGCATTCATCAAAAACCCATGAACATCATGGATAGAGAAAGTAAGTCAACATTAAGCCTGATCTTATTCCTGTAGTTATGTTTGATGAAACTCGCGTATTGTAATGGATTACACTTGCGAGAAAAGACCGAATGTGGAGGAAATACCCACATGGCTTTAACTCTATAAGAAGCGAGTAGTAAGATGATCTTTGAGGACAAAGATCCTGTTTAGGGGTAAATGATGTGACAATCCGTCAATTTATGGTTGATATTTTATTCTCAAGTATTATTTAAAAATATTATTTTAATGTTATATTATGAACTCACTTATTTTTGGGAAGTAATTTGGATTTACGTCTTGAAGTAGCATCGACTACGTCTAAACCGAAGGATTCTACGTTACGTGCTTACGTTTACATACACCGTTTTTGGTGACAGTCCGACATTTCAGAAAATAAATTTATCCGTGAATATTATTTTGGAATTTTAAATTTGTGTTGGTTCATAAACTCACAAATTTACGAGAAAAGATTAGGACTTACGATTTTATTTTAACGTCCTTTACGACTAAACCGGAAACCTTAGTATTACGTATTTACGTTTTCGAACTCCGTTTTTGATGATACATTTTTTATTAGATTCGTTTTGTGCCGTTGATTCATAATTTATAAAAACGTTTTTCGTAAAACGACCCGAAGGCACGCAAATCGAGGAAATTAGAATCGAGGAGTACCCGTAATTAAATGGAGATAAGACAAGATAAACTTGCCCCACCCCCACACATGGGACAGCCACAAGTGTACAACACACCCTTGTGAGGTGTTAAGCTTGTAAACAAAGCTATGACACTTGTCTTAGCTTTGCCATCACACCACTTGCACACAAAACTTGCCAAAACCACTCACACAAACCATTTAACACTTTCATACATGCAAACCACCATTTTTCTCTCCTCTCTCTCTATATTTCGTGCAAAAATTACCTTCAAACACCCCTCATTTGATCAATTTAACCACAATATCATGTGTTATTCACACATATGTTGAAGGACCTTTGAAGATATGAAGATTGGAGGTGATCTTAACCTATGAAAAGGAGTTTTCATGAGGTTAAAGGGCTGAATTCATGGGGTGTTCATCTATCCAAAGGACCCAAGAAGTTTCCTTGCTAAAGTTGAAGATTTGATAACAAGAACCAAGTCTTGTTCATCAAAAACCTCATTTTTTCATCACTAATGGTGGTATAAAGATTGTTCTTCTGCTCCTCTTGTTATTTTAATTATGTAATCTTGTAATTTCTTTATTTATGTATATGTATATAATGATGAATGATGATTAAAAATATTATGTGGGGATTTGGTGTTGATAGATTTGATAAACATGGGTAAAAAGATGGAAAAACCACATGTAAAAATGGTTAAATCTTGCTTAAAATGATGGCTGTGTAAAACAGTAAAGAACCATGTCATGAACTGATAAAATGACATCGATTAATGGATATACAGTAAGTAATATGTCTTGTACACATGTGAGAGTTGGCCATGCAATGGAATCAATAGGATGAGTGAGATATGATCAAAACAAGTTTAGAGTACAAATCTGAGTTCACTGTTTTGGACGATTTTTAGAAAATACTTAGAGGCTGATTAAACAGTATCTATAAAAGAGTTAAATGGAGCACATATCATTTAGTTTATGTCATAAAAATTTGAGCTTCTATCTCCATATATAACTCTAGATATGGCTGTTTTGGTGAACATGAAAGTAAAAATCAGATTTTAGAAAATTAAAGTATAATAGTATTATATAAACACTCAAATAAAAATAGTATAAAATGTGAATTAAAACCCACTAACTTATATAATACATTTATATAAATATGTATAAGGATAAATAAATGGACATTTTATAAAAATGGTAGTTTGATGAGTTTTATAAGTTATAAAACTATAAACATGATTTTTACGACTTTTTCGGCTATTACCGTAAAATTAACGTTTTTGTTAAATAAAACTTAGACGGTTGGACCCGTCTAATGTAAACTTTTATAAACTCATATACTGATATATAAACATATATAACAAGTAAAAACCGATAAAACCCGAACTATATAACATACGGACATTAACGGACTAAGTTAACGTTATTGGACTAATAATACAACAAAATGGACTAAGACACTTATGAACTTATTTATTGGGCTTAACCCATTTGAGCCCAACATATAAAGTATAAATACTGATAATACAAGTATGAAATGGACTAATACAAGTTAATAAACTTATAATAGGCTTATTAGACCTAAAACACGCAAATAGGTAAAACTAGTAAACTAGTAAAAAGTTATCGACACATAACACTAAAATGAGTAAATGAGAATATGTAAACCCACTTGATCATCATATATATAAAATCATCATATGTATACATAATTGTTATTTTTATAAAGTCATTGGACAAGAGTCTAAGACGAGTATTATTTGTCTAGGTTTCCGTGATTGAAGCACGTACCGTACGTCCGAATTGCCGATAACCCGCTTTCCCACATCAACGTGAGTTCATAGCCTCACACTCTTTTAAATGTTTTTATGAAATATTTTATAAACCCGCGAGGGAGATAACATGTTAGTTTTTGTAAAATAGGACACATTTGTCCCGATTGTTTGTTTATTGATTTGGACCCGGATGATTGTATGACCCGATGAATGATTAAATGACCCGATAGATGAAATGAAATGGATTATTAAAGTTAGGTTATGTCACTAAAAGTCCCATTAGCATGAATTGTGAACTACCGGGATTTGGTAGACGCTTATGCATATAATAGTACTATTTGGGGACGATCACCCCAGTTCGTGCCTTGACCGTTGATCCCCGTCGTGCCACATTGATTGGTAAGTGAATTTATGTATGAGAAGATTTCCATAGCGTGACCTTTGTGACGACACGCTAATTTAGATGGGAAAATTGAGTTTTGGGCTAGCTACCCGTTGTTTGTTGTAGTAAGGTAACAATGTCATGCGGCTTATAATAATCCAAATTAACGAAATACTGCTATATGCACCAAATTACGATGTATTGCCTGACTAGCAATACGGGATCATACTATTGATATTATGTTCGTATTTTGGTTTTATATAACCATTTTCATATAAAGGTTTTTATTTAATCTATACATCGTTATAAAATGTATTGTATGATGTTTTTAACGACAATGGTTCGTATAATGATTTTGAAGGCGAAAGCCTATATTATGATTTTGATAAGGATTTGTATAAAATGACTTTGGCTATTTTATGGCATATTACAATGATTTGTACAAAATGATTTTCGGTAATAATTTTATACCGATGTTATATTGATGGATTTTATTAAACTCTATGAATTCACTCGGCGTTATCGCTGACCTTTTCTTTTAACATGTTTTATCTCAGGTACTTGAAAGTAATTCTCGGGAAGACAACAAGAATTCATGGCCCGCACTTAAATAACAATTTCCATTCAAATCTTTTGTAAAATTGTATGAAATGACTATGACTTGGGACCTATGTAAATTTGATATTTATGAATGGAAATGCTTTATTATTAAACGACGCGATTTTTAAGCGTTGTATATGATGTGAGTAATGTGCTATCCCGTAACACCAACGAGTCTTCCGTTGTATTGAATTGTGTAAATTTGGGGGTGTTACACAAAGACTTTTCTAGTGTGGCTGGGTTAAAAGATGGTGATGAATGCCTAAAGGTGGTTGACAAAAAGGCTGTTAAGGACGCCTTGGCCACACTTAAACCCTTTCATGATGTGAACCCTGCTCTTACACCTGCTGAGGTCCTCTCTAAGTCTCCTCTGAAGATCAAGTATTTTACCCTATGTGGCGTGTCCTCTTCACCCACATAGTTAAATCCCTGGGAGGAATTAAGGGATCCCAAGATCAGATGTCCTTCAACCACCAATCTATTGCATATGGGCTGATCTGGGGAGCTGATGTTGATGTAGGAAGTATTCTCTTCTCCAATCTAGTTGAACAGCTGAAAGGAAGGAACCAAGTCAGGGAAAAGAACATATGCTACGTTCGCTTTCTATCGCTGATCTTCGAAAGCCTGTTGGGTGACAGCTATCATAATTCTGCACTCACTTCTTTGAAGCCCTATCGCATCACATGTGCCATCTACAAGGAAATTGAAGCTGAAGATGTCCCTGTCACCTCCCACATGCTTAACATTGCAAACAAACAACCATCTGCTGAGAAGTCCTTGCTCCCTTCATCAGAGAAGGTGATTACCTCTGGTGTGTCTGGCAAGTCTAAGTCTTTGACCTCTGGGCAGCACACCACGAAGTCCAAGGCTTCAACTGGCCAACAACCTAAAAAAAAGAAAAACCCATCTTCTTCCCACACCAAATCTGTTGCAAAGGCCAGGGGAAAGAAGACTGTGAACCTCGACACCTCCTCTGTTCCAGAGACTCATGTGGAATCAGAGACTTCAGCTGACCAACAACAAGGGTCTGGCGTCTCGATGTCAGCCGAGACAACAGGGAACCAGCCGAATTCTGCTGATATCGCACAGGTAATCAGTGTAAATTTTTAGAGGTCCATAAGCAGCCACTCTCAAATGTCTGTAGGAGAGAGTGGTGAAGATAGGGTAATCCTCGACCCATAGAAGTCTGTCTATGCACTTAGAACTCCTTAAGACTTCTGTACACCTTGTCTATGCACCAGGGAATGATTCATTTGTGTTTATAAAGCACCCCGATGACCCTGCACCCTCTAGACAGTATTCAGGCAAACAACAACCTGAATACATATATGTCTCGACCTTGACCAGCTGTACCTCACACAGCCTCTTGGTTCCCTCAGAAAAAGAATCCCAAAAGTTTTACTTTTAGGGAAGCTGAATAATCATCCTCAGCTCTTCTAGGGACAGCATAATAAGACGATCTTAACCCACATCTTTTTCACCATTAAAAGAATCCCAAAGGATTTATCCTTTTTAGGGGGAGCTGAATCATCACCCTCAGCTTTCCTATGGACAGCGTAATAGGCGACCTTCACCCACATATGTTTCATTATTAAAAGAGTCCCAAAGGTTTCTTAACCTTTGGGGGGGGGCTGAATAATCACCCTCAGCCTTCATAGGGGCAGCGAATGGCGATCCTTAACAACATATGTTTCATAATCAAAAGAGTCCCAAAGGTTTTAACCTTTTGGGGGGGCTGAATAATCACACTCAGCTTTCCTAGGGGCAGCGAATGGCGATCATTAACCATATAATCTTCACCCTTAAAAGAATCCCTAGGATTTATCATTTGGAGTGGCTGAATAGTCACCCTCAGCCTCTCTGGGACAGTGAAATGGAGACCATTCCCCTTACCTATTTCCCTGTTACTAATAAAAACAACTTGCAGGCTGAAATTGTACAGCCAGACACAGAATCCCTGGAGCAACAAGATAAAGAGGCTGATACAATCATTCAGGATCAACCAAATGACGAAGAGCCCCTGCTTGATATTGAAGAAGACGTGCTGTCATTAGTTGATGATGTCTCTGATCCTGAATCGATGCCTGAGGATGAAATCCCTGTGGGGATGTTTGAGGAGGAGGATGAAGAAGAAGAAGAAGAAGATCAACAATCTGTCTCTCTTCCCAAGGAAATAGCTGTGTCCACTCCAGCTGATAATAATACTCCTCCTCCCAAGGAAGCTGTTGTCACTTAATACAAGGCTTTTACCTAGTATAAAAATTAAAGTCCGTTGAAGTGGTCTAATTGAATTGATTTCCGGTTCAAAATGTGACTCAATTGTTTTTGGTTAAGAAAAATATTTGTCGTTGTAGTAAAAGGAAAGTGCAAAGACTTTAAAGTAAATGGCAGGTAAATAAATCTAAACCTAATTGAAAATAAATGACGAGAAATTAAAGTGTGACGAGAAATTAAAGGGCAATTAAAGTAAATAACGCAAACTTAAAACTATCCTAAAGGCAAACTTAAAATAAATCTAAGGCAAGTTAAATAAAAGTGCTACTAAGTAAAAAGGCTGGAAAGGTAAAGCTTAAAACTTAAAATAAACTAAAAATGCTCATTCGGAAAAACACCTACGTTCGGAAAAATCACTCGTTCGGAATGTCACCTTCGTTCGGAATAATTCTTCTTCACTAGGAATATTTACCTCATGCGGAATAATAGCTCATCCGGAATAATTAAACAAAAACCTTCATTCGGAATATTCTAGTTGGTTCGGAATAAGGAGCTCATCCGGAATGTTGTGTTCATCCGGAATAAACCCTCGTTCGGAATAATAGCTTTATCCGGAATAAATGCTTCACTCGGAATATAAGCTTTATTCGGAATAACTGCTTCACTCGGAATATACCTTCATCCGGAATGTTTGGTTCATTCGGAAAGATGTCTTCGTTCGGAATAATCAAGGAAAAGTGTTCATCCGGAATATTTCTCATCCGGAATAATCCATTCATGCGGAATAATTAAGAAAATGTGCTGACTCGGAATAAAACCTTTACTCGGAATATTAAACTACTAATGCTGGTTCGGAATAACCTAGACTAAACCCTTCATCCGGAATAATAAGCTGATCCGGAATAATAATTAAACTATAGCTTCACTCGGAATAAAATATTGATTAAGAATCTGGGGAAACTGAATAGTGAGAAGAACAAGGAAAGAAAAAGCCACGAATTTTAATCGAAATCTACCAAGATAAACCTAAAGATTAAACCAAATTAACCACAAATGATCAACTAATGATAATCAATCAATCCAAAACAATAAAACTAACAATAAAAATCAAAATAACGAAAACCACCTTAATCAAATCAATAAAAAACTAAAGAACATGAACATAAACATAAACATGAAGATTAAATCCAAACAAGAAAGGTAGATAGGAGATTAACAAGAAAAGTAAAGATTCAATAACATAAAAAAGGAAGCTTACTTGATAATTAAAGGAATTAAGTGCAAGAAAAATATTTAAAGTGACATGAAATTAAAGTTGTGCAAGTAAAGAAAAATGGTGAAAAGACTAATTAAGACTAACAAGAATACAATTAAGACTAATGGTCCTATTTATAGGAGGAGGAGGAGTATGATGGAAGGAAGCTTCCTCCTCTCTTTCTTCTTTATTTATTTCTCGTTTAGTCCTCGTCTTCTTAGTTCTTTGACTTTTGACTTTGTCTCGGGATTAATAAACTCGTCTTGTAATTTTTTTCATTAATTTAGACTTGATTTCTTCGGCTTTATTAAACTTCCGTCTTTGGACTTTTTCTTCGATAAATCTTCAGAATAAGCCTTGGACTTCCGTTCTTTTTGCACTCTTGATTTCTTGACTTCTACTTTTGTCTTTTTCTTCGATAAAAGCACGTGAAATCCCGTGTTTTCTTCCCTTTTCACAACAAAAACACAAACCACGCATAATTCCGACATTTACGACGTAAAATTCACGTTTTGGCTTGGTTATTATTGTAGTTAAGTGGTAAAAGGATGGGTGTTTACACACCTATCAAATCCCCTACACTTGACCATTGCAATGTCCTCATGCAATGCATTAATTACAAAGCAAGATTACATTTTTCATCAAATCAATCCACATTGGCCTTTATTAAAGAGATAGAAAATAACAAAACAAGTAAAGAAATCAAAGACTTACCTTAGGTTTTTGGAATGTCATGAATGATTATCATCCTCAAGTTTCACGTTCCCCAAACCAAGCTTAAAAACGAGATCATTGTTATTATAAGTTAGCAAACTAACATGAACTCATGTGGGCCAATTATTCACTTAGACTCCCTTATTACTAGGTGTATCTCTTATATTTTATTATTGTCTTGAATGATCACGAGGATGCATTGTTGATTTATTTCGATACTTATTAAGGCTGAAAATAAAGTGGGACGATTTAATCAATAGTTAGCTAAAGGACAAAATCTTTTAAAACTGCTTCTCGGGACCTCATAAAGTTCATATCTTGGCATAACTCGCTTCGCGATTTGAGACCTTTCTTGGACCGATATTTGGCAGCGACTTCATACATCAAATCTTGAGAGACGTTCATGAAATAATGGTCTTCTCTTCATAATAGGAGTTTGTTCACTTGATGTTTTGAGAGATTCTTAATCTTTGGACCACGACTTCTTCATTTTTCTCCAATCTTTATTTTGGACTTTGATATACAACGATCCGCCTCCTTTTAGGACTTGGATCTATTTATCCTCATACCTGGTTAGGGCCTTTTTGGATAGACTTCTCCATGATCTTTACGGGAGTATTTGCTTTTCGTCGTGTGTCTCGATCCTTCGTATTGATTTTTGATAAATGATTCTTCACATCACTTTTGGATCTTTAGCAACAAAATGTAGCCCTCATGCCTTGTTAGGACCTTTTTGGACTCGCCAATCTTCGCATCCCTCTTCAATAAGTTATGCCTTGGCTATAAACTCTAATCAATACCGAGTAAATTTTAAACGATCTTGGGCTAGAAGCTAAGTAACTTTTCAAATCGTACAACCTTATTTATTGCAGATAAATTTATTAGCAAGCGATGGGAGAATATGCTTATAATTAACTCACATAAATTCACGAAAGGATACCAAACTTATAATTGACTCTATCATCTCTCGTTCTCCACAATTTAAAATCTCAAGGAATGAGACTCGTGGATGCTTAGCCAATTAAATCAAAGTTTTGGGTTTTCGAGTCATCTATAGGATCTTGCAAATTCTTAGACTTTTTCAAGTTTAGAAATTGCATTTTAAAGTTCCCTTGATAAACGACTCTCTAGGATCAATTATAGGAACTTGCGAAAATTTCTTGTTCTTAACCCGTGAGAGTTAAGACTTTCGCGTTTTAAAGCTCCCTGTATAAAAGCCTAGCAAAACTTGACTTAAACACGTTAAGGATACTAGCTAGAGTAAACTTAGATAAGTAAACTCGGGTTGAGTCAAAAGATTCACAACGTGAAAATAAAAACCACTTTCTTAAAATTTATTCTAGTAAAGAAAGAAAATAACTATACAAAGATAAAACTACTAGGCCAAAATGGATCAAAAATTTTGAAAAATGTCGAAAAATTGATTTTTCGGTTAAAATGAGGACAAATACAAGGAAAAGGCCACTTAACTTCGATAGAAGTCCCCCATACACTTGATATAAACATTGTCCTCAATGTTTAAGCATGTGGGAGTAAACTCCCCTACATTTAGGACATTGTGCACGTTGTTTAAATCTTGCTAAGGAAAAGACAACTAACGAGATTCCTATTTTAATATTGGAAAATATAAAATAGTGAATCAAAAAGAGTTTAGGATAGAACCGGGAAGACGGAAACACGGAATCACGGGTCGTCAAAAATCATCAAGAGTGGATCTTTGAAAGCGCGAATCTCTGAATATGAGAAGAGAGGGAATAGCATACACCAACGGGTCTCCCCTACACTTAGGATAAAGATAGCTAAAAGATAGATACTTGGGTTGCCTCCCAAGAAGCGCTTGATTTTTTTTCACCGAGTCGTGAGCCTGACTCGACCTTGATTAGCATAGGAAGAAGCATGAAACACATTCACCGGGATCAAATACATAGTTTTCGTCCATCAAATAGCACAAGCTTAAGGCGAACAAGGCAAGCCAAAGAAGAGTAGGCAAGGTTCCCTTAAGCAAAGATGGAGCACGGTGGTAGCAAGGATGATGGGGTGCAAGCATATCTCCAATAGTTCCAAAAATCTTTCCTTTTATTTCATCAGACGGATACTGAGATGGCTTAAAAATTTCAATACCGGGGTCGAACACCTTTTCCTTTAGGGGAAAATAGCACTCAGGCTCAGCAGAATTTGAACAACATCCGCTAAGAAGATGCACAACCTCGTCCTCAGAAGGTGGACACAGAGGTGTCAAAACATACGTGCTGCGGATGTTGGTGTCGGCCGGCTTTTTCTCCTTTGAAAGAATTTTCTTCAAATCCGTAGAAGGATGAAGACCATAATCATCAAAGTCCAAAGGAGGGGCATCACTCTCATGAGGGAAGTATGTATTGAGAAAAGTAGAAAAGTCTTCCTCAAATGAGTAGTCATCCAAAGTAGGATCAAGTGTTATAGGCGTAGGATCTTCAGCATGAGAAGAATCACTCGAAAGAGTATCGGCCTCATCAAAATCATCATAAGTGGGCATGTCGGGATACTCGGAAGTAAAATCATCATAATCATCCCCATCGGAGCTAGAATCATAATCATAAGCATCATAGATCGATGGAGAATCATATATGGGTGAAGATTCCAAATTGGAGAGAGAATCGTCCACATCATCTTGAAACAGTGGATTATCATTGCAAGAATCAAATAGAGGATTGTTGTAGACGACTAAATCATCAAGCACATTAATCATATTCGCCGATTCTCGTCCATTATATTTGCTTGTAAGCTTCCCCATTTCAAAAACTTGTGCATCATCCCCGACTCTTAAGATGAGTTCACATTTATCCACATCTATTAAAGCTCGACCGGTTCTCAAAAATGGGCGTCCAAGTATTAACGGAATACGAGGGTCCATTTCATAATCAACAACGACGAAGTCGACCGGAAAAGTGAATGTGCCAACTTTAATGAACACATCTTCGGCAATACCAACGGGGTAAGCAAGAGTGCGATTTGCAAGCTCAAGAGTCATCTTCGTTGGTGTAAGGTCGGGCAATGATAACTTTTTCCAAACACTTAAAGGCATCAAATTTATACTTGCCCCGAGATCGGCTAAGGTAGTAAATTTATCAGTTTGGTTAAAAGTACAAGGTAGTACAAAACGATCGGGATCTCCAAGTTTTTCTGGAAGTTCTTTAAGAAGGATTGTAGAGCAATTTTCATTCAAGTGAGTATTAGCAAACTCGACCATCTTCTCCTTCTTATTAAGAAATTCCTTAAACATCTTGACAAATTGTGGCATTTGGGCAAGAGCTTCAACAAGGGTAAAGGTGACGGTCATGTCGGCAATCTTTTCCAAAAAGTTAGAGACTTTAACGTCATTCTTAGTCAAAATTCTAGCCTTGTTGAATCGAGAAGGGTAAGGAATGCTGGGGTTATAGGTGGAAGGTGGGTTGGTGGAGTATTCTTGTTGGGTACTTCTTCATGACGAGGCAGAGACGGTAATGGTGAACTAATACTAGGTGTGGGAGTAGTAGGGATAAATGGTGGTGGAGGAGGTGTAGATGGAGTAACTGGGGGTGGGATAGATGGTCCTACTAAAGTTGCTCCACTACGGGTAGTAATAGCACTCACATTCGCTCTCGGATTGGTGACGGTGTTTGAAGGTAGAGAGCTCGAAGTAGAGGGTTGAGTGGTTGGTAAGAAACTAGCCAGCATATTCTTCAAATCATTCGTTTGAGTGCTGAAGGAGGATTGTATATCATTTCGAAGCTCGGATCTAATGTCATTCCCTTGCTTAGTGATATCCCCTTTCAAATTGATAATTTGGCTTTGTATATTCTTGATTTGCTCTCCTTGGGTTCTCATTAAAGCTTCAACATCTTGATTAATTGGTGGGGCTTGTTCAGCGGGTGGGTGATAAGGATTAGAAGCTCGAGGTGGGATTTGGTTGCTTCTATTGTAATTGTTGTTGGGGTTGTGGTTTTGAGGAGAAAAACCGGGTGAAAGATAGTTGTTAGACCGGTAACTTAGCAAATTTCGACCCCCTTGAGGTCGGGCTTGGCAACTTTCCGGTGAATAGTTACCATAAGCCGCATACACGTTTTCCGGATTGCCTTGAGTAGAAGGACAATCAATGTATGAGTGAGGACCGCCGTATGTCTCACAAGAAGTGGCTACCGCTTTAACTTGTTGTTGTTGGTTTGAAACGATGAGCAATATATTTTTGTTCATTTCGGTCATCATGCGGGTGAATTCGGTCATATCGGGGTTTGCTGAAGTAGAACAAACATTGACTCTCGGGTTGTTCCTTGAAGAAGCGGGGGAATCCCAATTTTTGTGATGAGTAGTCATGTTCTCAATAAGCTCTCTACACTCCTCGGGTCTCCTTTTCATAAATGTTCCACCGGCGGCTGCATTAATCGTATCACGATCACGAAAAGTCAAACCATTGTAGAAAGTATCAATTAAGGTAACGGGGAGCATGTTGTGGTTACATCGATCGATCAAAACATTATATCTTTCCCAAGCATCTAAGAGAGATTCATCGGGTTCTTGCATGAAACCACTTATTTGATTTCGAAGGCTCGTGACCATGGATGGTGGAAAGTAGCGCGACAAACATCGTTGAGTCATGTCATCCCAAGTATGAATGGAATTCTTCGGGAGACGATCAAACCATTTTTCGGCGTGGTGTGATAAAGTATGTGGGAAGAGTTGAAGGCGAAGGACATCCATAGTAACATCGGGCAACTTCATGCTTTGAGTAATAGTAATGAATTTTTCGAGGTGCTTGTTGGCATCATCATCCGGTATTCCGGGGAATGGATTAGTTTGCACTTGTTGGATCATGTGATGCTTCAACGAAAACTCCGGAGCCGTGATTTGCATCGGCGCAATCGGTCCTCCTCGTCCAAACATTGTGGGTTGACAAAGCTCCTCCATTGTCCGAAGATCGGGTCGTGGAAGAACATTGTTGTTGTTATTATTGAGGTGCGGTGGATTATTGTTGTTGTTCACACCTGCCATAGCTAAACCTTCACGAGTCTCGGGCTCTGGATAAATTGAAGATCTAGTACGCATACACCTGCAAAAGCAAAAGAAAAAGATACCAAAGCAATAGACAATATATATACACTATAAAAATAAAATCTTTTTGGATTTTTTTTATTTTTTTTGAAAATTTTAATTTTTATGGATTTTTAACAATTTTTAATTTGTATGGATTTTTGAAAATATTTGAATAAGAAAAATAACGCTCACGAATGAACGGATCCCAAAAAGCAACGCGTCTCTCACGGAAAACCGTTAATCTTAACGAAAAGAGCCGGCAACGGCGCCATTTAATACAAGGCTTTTACCTAGTATAAAAATTAAAGTTCGTTGAAGTGGTCTAATCGAATTGATTTCCGGTTCAAAATGTGACTCAATTGTTTTTGGTTAAGAAAAATAGTTGTCGTTGTAGTAAAAGGAAAGTGCAAAGACTTTAAAGTAAATGGCAGGTAAATAATCTAAACCTAATTGAAAATAAATGACGAGAAATTAAAGTGTGACGAGAAATTAAAAGGTAATTAAAGTAAATAACGCAAACTTAAAACTATCCTAAAGGAAAACTTAAAATAAATCTAAGGCAAGTTAACTAAAAGTGCTACTAAGTAAAAAGGCGGGAAAGGTAAAGCATAAAACTTAAAATAAACTAAAAATGCTCATTCGGAAAAACACCTTCGTTCGGAAAAATCACTCGTTCGAAATGTCACCTTCGTTCGGAATAATTCTTCTTCACTCGGAATATTTACCTCATGCGGAATAATAGCTCATCCGGAATAATTAAACAAAACCTTCATTCGGAATATTCTAGTTGGTTCGAAATAAGGAGCTCATCCGGAATGTTGTGTTCATCCGGAATAAACCCTCGTGCGGAATAATAGCTTTATCCGGAATAAATGCTTCACACGGAATATAAGCTTTATTCGGAATAATTGCTTCACTCGGAATATACCTTCATCCGGAATGTTTGGTTCATTCGGAAAGATGTCTTCGTTCGTAATAATCAAGGAAAAGTGTTCATCCGGAATATTTCTTTCATCCGGAATAATCCATTCATGCGGAATAATTAAGAAAATGTGTTGTGTAACACCCCATTTTGGAAATGGAAATATCACAGTAATTATGGCGTGTCATCAAAGCATACAAGGTAAAATGTCTAAACATTACTTGACCATATAAAGGAAAATACCGGAATCAAACATCGGTAGTCCAAAAGTAAAGCTCATCACACACAAACATAGTATAGTAAGGAAAAAGGACGAAACAATGTCCAAAGCATAAGTATCATAAAGAAAAGAAATGCATAATGTAAAGAAGGCTAGACAGCTTCCAGTCCATATGCACGTACTCTTAGTGTCTACGAGCGTCCCTGAGTACGTGCCGTTTTGGGAACATAGAAAAGGAAACGGCTGAGCATTACGCTCAGTGCACGGATGTACAATAAAGCATGAATAGGATAAGCATATAACATAATAACAACGGAAGAAACTAAGTCCCGAGTAACCTGGTTAAGTCTTAATAAAACTGGTTTTATAGTTTGAAAGTCTTATGTTTATCTTATAAAAACTGTTTGTCATATTTTACCATTAGCCAATATAGGTCATGAATATCCACCGTGCATGAATAATTGGAGGGGTGACCTCACATGCAAATTAGAGGGGCTGCCTCTAACTTAATATACTGGTTTATGGGTAGGAGGGATCAGCTCCTTGTGAAGGATGCATGGCACACACCACATTCACCATGTAATCCTGATTAAAAACGCGTAACTAGGATGCACCCATACGCCCCACATGATAAATATAAATAAATGGCCAAAAGCTGAAGGGACGCCACGAGCAATCACTCCGCCGTGGTGAAGTCATAACATCAGTGCCTCTAATGTTATGGTTATGGTACCTCCATAACTAGGTGAAACTGGTCATGCATGTATATGGCTATAGGTAATCATATTTAAACATAAGAAATCAAACTCATACTTATACTACGGGAAAACAGTTGGCTGCATACGGGGAATCCTAATAAGGAAAGAATGTCCATACTGAAAGGACGGGAATCCGTACCTTAAGTCCAGTGAACGAGAACGATGAACTGCGAGAATCCTACTTCCGAAACACTAGTGCTACATAAATACGTACATGAAATAAGTATCTGCTTACTAAATACATAGCTGGTTTTATGTCATGTCTTAGCTTATTTTATGTGTTCTCACTATGTTTTACTGTTTAAAGCCTTAAACTGTGTTAAATCTTATATTCTGTTCATTCTGATTAAGTATTTCTGATATTTCATGTGTTATTATACTTACTGTGTAATAATAAGTAACTATCCAAAAATAGAAGGTTTCTAAAATAGAAAGTTTCTAAAAATTGAAAGTTACCAAAAAAATAGATAAGTTTCTAAAAATAGAAAGTTTCCATAAATAGATTAGCTGCCTTAATTAAATAAGTTTCCATAAATAGATTAGCTGCCTTAAATAACTAAGTTTCTAAAAATAGCTGGTTTCCATAAATAAAATAGCTGCCTTATTTAATTAAGTTTCTAAAAATAGAAAGTTTCCATAATTAGAAATAAGCTGGTTAAATAAGCTAACTAAATAAGCCTAAGTATTTTCATGATTTTTCTAAGTCATATGATATATTATATAGTTTAATAATTATTTCATGTAATTTAATTAAACTATAGGTTATAATATTTAATTAAAGTATAACATGTTTTAATTAAATATATTAAATACTTAGGATAAAATATGTATTATTAAATATTAATAATATAACCTAAGTCATGTTAATTAATTAATTATATCCATGGTTTTTAAATAATTAATTAATTATAAGTCTTAATAATATAAATACTTAGGTTAAAATAATTTCATGATTATTAATAATTAATTAACCTAAGTCATGTTATTAAATTAATCACATCTTTTATTAATTTAATTTTAACATAAGTTTATAACATAAACAAAACTAACATAACCATGATCCGGATCTAAGCTTAAAAACATGAACCGGTCATGAATCGACATCGTACCCCGACCCAAATCGGGGTACCCCTTGCTGCCGTGGGACCCACACGCACCAACCAAGACCAAAAGGTCTTGGTGGTGGTCTGTTTAAGCAAACCGAAACCCCTTTGGGGTCGGTTGCTGCCTGCGGCCCAAAACAAAACACCCCTTAATCGACCCTCTGATTTAATTAATGATCAAAACATGTTAGATCTATGTTTAATTAATGTGTTTTTATAAAAAAAACATCACGTGTTCATAATTAATAAAAAGATTAATTAACAAGAAAAGGTTTAAAAAGGTTTTACCGTATTCGTGGATCAAGGGAATGAAGAACAAACACGAACAAACAATAAATCAACAAGATCCAAGATCAAGGAATCACCTTGTTTGGTGATCTATAGGTGGCGGCACAAAGAGGAGGAGAATGAGAGATTTTAGGTTTTTCTTGAAATCTTCTGTAAAAGTGATTTTGAGTAGTAAAAACCAATTAACCCCCTATTAGTGAAATTTGTAATGGGCTTGGCCCATTACCCTTGTTTTGGCCGCGGGTAGGGACCCCCCGTGGGGTTCCCGTACCTCGTTTCGTGTCTTGTTATTTAGTACTCGTTTATGTTTAATTATGTTCGTGTTTTAAATGTTCTCGTTACGTAAATACCATAGTCTTATATATTTAATTACGCTCGTATTAAATATATATACGTAATTAATAATAGCTCGTGTTTTAATTACGCTTATGATTTCGTGATCGTATGTTCGTGATTAATTATTGCTAAACAATTATTACGTGATCGTTCATATAATATACTTATCGTGTTCTAACACGTACGTAATACGTAAACTCCTAACACGTAATCGTAATCATGCTATATTAGGAAAGTTTTTAACTAGTACGTACGATCCTAAGGGTATTATGCATGGTAAAAGAATGCGGGTTTTACAACTCTTCCCCCTTAAAAAGAATAATTCGTCCCCGAATTATAGATAAAGTAAACTGGAAAAGAAGAACATACCCGAATTCAAAATATGAAATGAGGGTAAGAATCCCGGATAGACTCCTCCGTTTCCCAAGTGGCTTCCCGCTCGGTATTATCCCTCCATAGAATTTTGACGAATGGAATCGTCTTCTTTCTCATGACTCGTTCTTATCTGTCAAGAACTCGTTCGGCTTCTTCTATAAAAGTGAGATCTTCACGTATCTGTTCCAGTGGATACTGAACCATGTGAAGGGGATGATATTGGTACCCTCTGAGTAAGGACACATGAAACACATTGTGCACATGCGAAAGCTGCGGAGGTAACGCCAATCGGTAAGATACTTCACCGACTCGTTCAATGATATCAAATGGTCCGATGAAACGAGGGCTGAGCTTCCCTTTAATCCCGAAGCGTCTAACACCACGTGCCGGAGAAACCTTAAGGAAGACGTGATCTCCTACATTAAAGTGTAAATCCCTACGATGCTTATCGGCGTAACTCTTTTGACGTGACCGTGCCTCCTGAATTTTCTGCCTAGCTACTGCGATCTTCTCGTTTGTCATCTTTATGATTTCTGGTCCTTCAAGTGTTCTCTCGCCAACCTGATCCCAGCAGATTGGGGCGCGACACTTTCTGCCATACAACATCTCAAACGGAGCACACTTGATGCTCGCGTGCCAGCTGTTGTTGTACGCAAACTCCACCAAACAGATGTATTCGTCCCAATCACCCGTCCATTCCAACGCACATGACCTCAACATATCCTCTAATGTCTGAATGGTTCGCTCCGACTGTCCGTCCGTTTGAGGATGAAAAGCCGTGCTAAGCTTAAGTTGTGTACCCCAAGCTTTCTGCAGACTTTTCCAAAATCGCGAAGTGAATCGAGGATCTCTGTCTGAGACGATGCTGGATGGTGCACCATGGAGTCTCATGATCTCTCGTCTATACGTATCTGCGAGTTTACTTACCGGATCTACCTTGCGGATCGGTAAGAAATGAGCTGATTTGGTAAGTCGATCAACGATAACCCAAATTGCATCGTGCTTCCTTTTGGTAGGCGGAAGACCGGTAACAAAATCCATGGTGATTTTGTCCCACTTCCACTCTGGAATATCTAACGGTTGGAGGAGACCGCCAGATCGCTGATGCTCGATCTTAACCTGCTGGCAGGTAAGACATTTGGAGACGTAAGTGGCCACATCCTGTTTCATACCACTCCACCAAAAGTACTGCTTGATGTCATGGTACATTTTAGTTGAACCAGGACGCATCGAGAATGGGGAGCTATGAGCTTCAGTTAACAAAGCTTCCCTGAGTTCTTGGTCATCAGGAACACAAAGTCTAGTGCCCTGCCATACGATACCATCTGCATCTACTCTGAATTCTGTCTGCTTCTCCAAATTCTGTATTATCGCCCAGATTTCTCCGTCATCCTTCTGAGCTTCCTTGATCTTAGATAGTAACTCGGGTTCTACTCTAAGATTAGCCCAGTAACCGTGCTGTCGACGTACCATGATCTCGATGTCTAGTCGTTCCAAGTCTCTTATGATTTCCTCTTCGATTCTAATGCTGTTGATCATTCCGGACTTCCTACTAAGGGCATCTGCTACTACATTTGCCTTTCCGGGATGATACTATAGATTAATGTCATAATCCTTCAACAGCTCTAACCATCTCGTCTGCCTCATGTTCAATTCACGCTGAGTGAAGATATACTTCAAGCTCTTGTGGTCCGTGAAAATGTCACATGATTCTCCATATAAGTAGTGTCTCCATATCTTCAATGCAAACAAGACTGCAGCAAGTTCCAGATCGTGCGTGGGGTAATTTTCTTCATAAGGCTTAAGCTGCCGTGAAGCGTACGCGATCACTTTCCCATGTTGCATGAGAACACAGCCAAGTCCCTTCCTCGATGCATCGCTGTAGATTTGAAATCCACCCGTACGAGATGGTAGAGTAAGAATAGGTGCAGATACTAGCTTCTGCTTCAGGTCTTCAAAGCTGTTCTCTCGATCTTCAGTCCAGACTAATTTCTCCCCTTTCCGCATCAGTTTGGTCAATGATAGTGCTAGTCGGGAAAAGTTCTCCACGAACCTATGGTAATAGCCAGCTAAGCCTAAGAAACTGCGGACTTCCGTCGCTGATGTCGGCCTCGGCCACTTAGTAATGGCCTCAACCTTCGCTGGGTCCATAGTGATTCCTTCTGCTGATACAATGTGACCTAAGAATGCCACCTTGTCTAACCAGAACTCACACTTGGAGAATTTAGCATACAGCTGCTTCTGGCGAAAAATCTGTAGTACCGTACGAAGATGGTCTTCGTGTTCCTCCTTGGACTTAGAGAAAATCAGGATGTCATCGATGAAAACAATGACGAACTTGTCCAGAAATTCATGGAAGATTTTGTTCATCAGATCCATGAACACTGCTGGAGCATTTGTCAGGCCAAATGGCATAACTACAAACTCGTAGTGGCCATAACGAGTACGAAAGGCAATCTTAGCGATATCCTGCTCCTTGACCCGTAGCTGGTGATAGCCTGACCTAAGATCGATCTTGTAGAAGTGTTCTTGTTGAGCTCGCGGCAGTGGATACCTATTCCGAATAGTAATCTTGTTGAGCTCGCGATAGTCTATGCAAAGACGCATACTGCCGTCCTTCTTCTTAACAAACAAGACCGGTGCGCCCCATGGAGATGCGCTCGGTCGGATGAAGCCTCGTTCAAGAAGTTCTTGCAGTTGATCCTTCAGCTCCTTCAGCTCTATGGGAGCCATGCGATAAGGAGCCTTGGAGATTGGTTCAGCTCCTGGAACCAGTTCGATACTGAATTCCACTTCTCGTGCAGGTGGTATGCCCGGAAGTTCTGCTGGAAACACATCTTGGAATTCCGACACTATTGGTTGATCCTGAATCGATGGAGATTCAGCATCCATGTCGTGAACTATAGCTAGATAACCCTCGCAGCCATGTGACAGTAGTGCACGCGCTGGCAGGGTGGATATGACTTGTACAGACCGTCCGGGTATGAACCCGTTATGAGTGTACTCTGGTGCATTGACATTACCGAAGATAACTCGATATGAATGGCAGTCTATGGTAGCATGATACTTGGATAGCCAATCCATGCCTAAAATCATGTGGAAGTCATTCATGTCCAGCGGAAGTGCGTCGACAGGTCGAACCTTATCATCAAATTCTAGGGGAAGACTCTTGTATACATGGGTGATTAATACAGAGTCCCTCAGAGGTGTGGAAATAGTAAGCCTATTTTCTAGTGGCAAGGGAGGCATCCTAATGTTCTTAGCATAAGCAGTAGAAATAACCGAGTGAGTAGCACCCGTATCGAAAAGAACACATGCAGCGCGACCATACATATACAAGATTCCAGTGATGGTACCTGTAGACTTTTTGGCCTGGTCTCGAGATGTTGTGTAGACACGCCCGGCAGTAGGAGGCGGCTTGGTATCAGCATGTCCTGATGTACCCTCCATCTCGCCCTTACGGGAATCCTTCATAATATGGCCAGGAAGACCACACTTGAAGCACGCATCAGTATTTCGGCGACATGGTCCTGGGTGCCTACGGTGGCACGTAGAGCAAAGAGGATGAGTGTATCCTCCAGCAGGTGCTCTGGCTGGTTGAGGACCTGATAAAAACAGTTTACATAAGACATGATAATTGGGTACAAAGGACAAAGCGGATAATCGTAAGATTGAATACCAGTGATAGCTAGACGGCTAGGCTGCGAACCTCTCTGGTTCTGGTCCCTACCGTTTCCATGGTTCCTGGTAAAAGTTTGCTAAAGTGTCAGAATATGAGTTATAACATAAAAAATAAGGAATTTCGTAAGTATTAGGACCTGCTGTTGCTGGATTGCCCGGCGTTGTTACGGTAATTGTCATTACCGCCACGCCTACCCGTAGCAGAACGGTCATTAGTCTGACCGTTTCCCTTGGGCTGATGAGGCTGCTGCTGAGTAGCCGGCTGAGACCGGTCCCCAGTTTTCTGCCTGGAAGATACATTTAAAGAGATGAATAATTGGCATATGGAAAGTATACGGATTGGTCACCGCTTGAATATGAAGGTTTACCTCTTGTCGGGTCTTTCAGCTTCCCCGAACTCATCCCTCTCCTGCAGCATCTCCAGTTTTCGTGTTGCATCGGCCACTTGTGCTACAGTATTGAACGTAGCACACACCAGATTGTTTGCGACCGATGTGCGAAGAGCCCATCTGAAGTGATGTGCCTGCTCTTTCGGAGTACCTGCTGCCACACCAAGGAAACCAGCCAAGCGAAGAAAGCGCTGCATAAACTCATTGCTATTCTCCCCAGCTCTCTGACGGATCCCATGGTACTCTCTCTTGAGCTCGTCTTGCTCAGGCTTGGGAAAGAACTGCTCCATCACCCTGTCCTTGAACTGGGCCCAAGTCAAACCAACAACCCACTCATCACCACCTTCAGATTGCATCAAAGCAAACCACCAGTTGAGTACATCGCCTTCGAACCGATAACATGCCAACCTCGCCTTGTATGCGGGGTCACAGCCCATAGCGCTGAAAATCTTCTCGATGTGAGCCAACCAGCTTTCAGCATCGCTGGGGTTATCTGTCTTCTCAAAAGCTCGAGGGTGGAGCTTGCTGAATCTCTCCAGCCATACTGCTAATGTCACTGGAGGAGGAGGAGGAGGTGGCTGATTGTACTGCTGCTGATGTTGGCAGCTTGAACTTCAGCCCGGATATCATTCCTCAGCTGAGGAAGCAAGGCTTGCATGGCAGCCTGAATCGCAGCATTGAGCTGCTCCTGTTCGCGTGTGAGAACCATCTGACAGTATAACATAAAACATATGATTAAACAGTTCAAAACATAAAATATAAAATATATACATGAAAAAAAATTTATACTAGAAATTTCACGAGAAAAATTTTATGCAAGAAAATTTTTGTGTATGAATGCATGATGCAGTTTTATGAAAACTTTGTATGCTCGAGAGTGAACGCCTCTGGTCAGTTCACTCAAAACAAAAGACATATCGAGGGGACGCCTATGGGTCGGTCCCAAATCTAAAAGTTTCGATAAAACACATGCGACTAAATAGGGCCAGTCCTGTACCAACCATTACTTAGTCAAAAACCCTGTAACAATGACATATATATGTATGCTTAAAAATGATGAATGCATGAAAACAACTGTCAGTTCTAGGAAGACCGTAGTGACTACCCACTAATCACAGGTCATATTTGAGAGCCTACAGGTCGAAGCCTTGGCTCTGATACCATAATTGTAACACCCCATTTTGGAAATGGAAATATCACAGTAATTATGGCGTGTCATCAAAGCATACAAGGTAAAGTGTCTAAACATTACTTGACCATATAAAGGAAAATACCAGAATCAAACATCGGTAGTCCAAAAGTAAAGCTCATCACACACAAACATAGTATAGTAAGGAAAAAGGACGAAACAATGTCCAAAGCATAAGTATCATAAAGAAAAGAAATGCATAATGTAAAGAAGGCTAGACAGCTTCCAGTCCATATGTACGTACTCTTAGTGTCTACGAGCGTCCCTGAGTACCTGCCGTTTTGGGAATATAGAAAAGGAAAACGGCTGAGCAATACGCTCAGTGCACGGATGTACAATAAAGCATGAATAGGATAAGCATATAACATAATAACAGCGGAAGAAACTAAGTCCCGAGTAACCTGGTTAAGTCTTAATAAAACTGGTTTTATAGTTTGAAAGTCTTATGTTTATCTTACAAAAACAGTTTGTCATATTTTACCATTAGCCAATATAGGTCATGAATATCCACCGTGCATGAATAATTGGAGGGGTGACCTCATCATGCAAATTAGAGGGGCTGCCTCTAAGTTAATATACTGGTTTATGGGTAGGAGGGATTAGCTCCTTGTGAAGGATGCAAGGCACACACCACATTCACCATGTAATCCTGATTAAAAACGTGTAACTAGGATGTACCCATACGCCCCACATGATAAATATAAATAAATGGCCAAAAGCTGAAGGGACGCCATGAGCAATCACTCCGCCGTGGTGAAGTCATAACATCAGTGCCTCTAATGTTATGGTTATGGTACCTCCATAACTAGGTGAAACTGGTCATGCATGTATATGGCTATAGGTAATCATATTTAAACATAAGAAATCAAACTCATACTTATACTACGGGAAAACAGTTGGCTGCATAAGGGAAATCCTAATAAGGAAAGAATGTCCATACTGAAAGGACGGGAATCCGTACCTTATGTCCAGTGAACGAGAACGATGAACTGCGAGAATCCTACTTCCGAAACACTAGTGCTACATAAATACGTACATGAAATAAGTATCTGCTTACTAAATACATAGATGGTTTTATGTCATGTCTTAGCTTATTTTACGTGTTCTCACTATGTTTTACTGTTTAAAGCCTTAAACTGTGTTAAATCTTATATTCTGTTCATTCTGATTAAGTATTTCTGATATTTCATGTGTTATTATACTTACTGTGTAATAATAAGTAACTTTCCAAAAATAGCAGGTTTCCTAAAATAGAAAGTTTCGAAAAATAGAAAGTTACCAAAAAAATAGATAAGTTTCTAAAAATAGAAAGTTTCCATAAATAGATTAGCTGCCTTAATTAAATAAGTTTCCATAAATAGATTAGATGCCTTAAATAACTAAGTTTCTAAAAATAGCTGGTATCCATAAATAAAATAGCTGCCTTATTTAATTAAGTTTCTAAAAATAGAAAGTTTCCATAATTAGAAATAAGCTGGTTAAATAAGCTAAGTAAATAAGCCTAAGTATTTTCATGATTATTTTCTAAGTCATATGATATATTATATAGTTTAATAATTATTTCATGTAATTTAATTAAACTATAGGTTATAATATTTAATTAAAGTATAACATGTTTTAATTAAATATATTAAATACTTAGGTTAAAATATGTATTATTAAATATTAATAATATAACCTAAGTCATGTTAATTAACTAATTATATCCATGGTTTTTAAATAATTAATTAATTATAAATCTTAATAATATAAATACTTAGGTTAAAATAATTTCATGATTATTAATAATTAATTAACCTAACTCATGTTATTAAATTAATCACATATTTTATTAATTTAATTATAACATAAGTTTATAACATAAACAAAACTAACATAACCATGATCCGGATCTAAGCTTAAAAACATGAACCGGTCATGAATCGACATCGTACCCCGACCCAAATCGGGGTACCCCTTACTGCCGTGGGACCCACACGCACCAACCAAGACCAAAAGGTCATGGTGGTGGTCGGTTTAAGCAAACCGAAACCCCTTTGAGGTCGGTTGCTGCCTGCGGCCCAAAACAATACACCCCTTAATCGACCCTCTGATTTAATTAATGATCAAAACATGTTAGATCTATGTTTAATTAATGTGTTTTTATAAAAAAACATCACGTGTTCATAATTAATAAAAAGATTAATTAACAAGAAAAGGTTTAAAAAGGTTTTACCATATTCGTGGATCAAGGGAATGAAGAACAAACACGAACAAACAATAAATCAACAAGATCCAAGAACAAGGAATCACCTTGTTTGGTGATCTATAGGTGGCGGCACAAAGAGGAAGAGAAAGAGAGATTTTAGGTTTTTCTTGAAATCTTCTGTAAAAGTGATTTTGAGTAGTAAAAACCAATTACCCCCTATTAGTAAAATTGGTAATGGGCTTGGCCCATTACCCTTGTTTTGGCCGCGGGTAGGGACCCCCCCGTGGGGTTCCCGTACCTCGTTTCGTGTCTTGTTATTTAATACTCGTTTATGTTTAATTATGTTCGTGTTTTAAATGTTCTCGTTACGTAAATACCATACTCTTATATATGTAATTACGCTCGTATTAAATATATATACGTAATTAATAATAGCTCGTGTTTTAATTACGCTTGTGATTTCGTGATCGTATGTTCGTGATTAATTATTGCTAAATAATTATTACGTGATCGTTCATATAAAATACTTATCGTGTTCTAACACGTACGTAATACGTAAACTCCTAACACATAATCGTAATCATGCTATATTAGGAAAGTTTTTAACTAGTACGTACGATCCTAAGGGTACTATGCATGGTAAAAGCATGCGGGTTTTACATGCTGACTCGGAATAAAACCTTTACTCGGAATATTAAACTACTAATGCTGGTTCGGAATAACCTAGACTAAACCGTTCATCCGGAATAATAAGCTGATCCAGAATAATAATTAAACTATAGCCTCACTCGGAATAAAATATTGATTCGGAATCTGGGGAAACTGAATAGTGCGAAGAACAAGGAAAGAAAAAGCCACGAATTTTAATCGAAATCTACCAAGATAAACCTAAAGATTAAACCAAATTAACCACAAATGATCAACTAATGATAATCAATCAATCCAAAACAATAAAACTAACAATAAAAATCAAAATAATCAAAACCACCTTAATCAAATCAATAAAAAACTAAAGAACATGAACATAAACATAAACATGAAGATTAAATCCAAACAAGAAAGGTACATAGGAGATTAACAAGAAAAGTAAAGATTCAATAACATAAAAAAGGAAGCTTACTTGATAATTAAAGGAATTAAGTGCAAGACAAATATTTAAAGTGACATGAAATTAAAGTTGTGCAAGTAAAGAAAAATAGTGGAAAGACTAATTGTCACAATTAGCTAACAAGAATACAATTAAGACTAATGGTCCTATTTATAGGAGGAGGAGTATGATGGAAGGAAGCTTCCTCCTCTCTTTCTTCTTTCTTTATTTCTCGTTTAGTCCTCATCTTCTTAATTCTTCGACTTTTGACTTTGTCTCGGGATTAATAAACTCGTCTTGTAATTTTTTCATTAATTTAGACTTGAGTTCTTCGGATTTATTAAACTTCCGTCTTTGGACTTTTTCTTCGATAAATCTTCAGAATAAGCCTTGGACTTCCGTTCTTTTTTCACTCTTGATTTCTTGACTTCGTTATTTGTCTTTTTCTTCGATAAAAGCCCGTGAAATCCCGTGTTTTCTTCCCTTTTCACATTTTGATCCTAAATCACAACAAAAACACAAACCACGCATAATTCCGACATTTACGACATAAAATTCACGTTTTGGCTTGGTTATTATTGTAGTTAAGTGGTAAAAGGATGGGTGTTTACACACCTATCATCACTCCCACCTCTGCTACCTCCACCACAATAGTCTTCCAAAGACCTGCTTATGATCTAACCGCTGAATTCCTTATGTGTGATCATCCTGCCCAAACCAACTTTGATCTTTTACCAAGGGGGGATGATTATGCTCAACAAAGCCTGAACATTCATAATCTTCAGCCTGTTCATCATCAACCAGATATTGAACGCCTATCAAGAAAGTTGGTTGTTATCAAGTCTGAGATGCATAATTTCACTGTCACATTTCCAGGGATCATCAAGAAGGCAGTTGAGGATGCAGTCACTGAACCCATCAAGGATGGTGCAAGAAAAGGTGTATCACAAGGACTTAGTCATTTGTCCAGAAGAATCAAGGATGTCATTGACACAGAGGTCCCTGCTCTCTTTCATGAACATGAGTTAACAATGCACAGAGAGTTTGAAGTTGTTCGAAGCAGGCAATATCGTCATACAAACTTCATCATTAATCGTGTTCAGGGCAACACAAATGGAAATTGCAACCTTCTGCTGAAGATTGCCAGAGCTTCAAGGCAACGTGCTATGGCTGCCTCTGTTGAACAGATTGCAAGGCACTTTCAAACACGTTCATCCAAACGTTTGAAGAGATAGGCTGAACGTAAGGGGGAGAAGGAAAAGGTACTTAACCTTGAATCTGCCAAACAAGGCTCAACATCTGCTGACAACACCATTTCTTCACCTATCACCCTCCAAGTCATCACACCTGTTATCATACCTGATGATGAGGATAACACTAAGGGGGAGCAACAAAATAATGATGGAGTTGATTCATCAAAGTCCCTGACTTTGGTTAACACCAGCGAGTCTGGGGATGATGGTGAACCAGCTGCTAAGAAGCTAAAGTTCACTGTTAGCTCCCTACCAAAAGCAATACAAACTCAAGCTTAGTCAGCGTTTATCAAAAGAGCTGAGGAGTTGAAAAATATGAGTATGGAATCCTCTGTCACGAAGAAAGGAAAGGAGATAGTTTTGGTTGACACAGACACCAAACTAAAGAAGATATCTGCGATGCTAGAGACAGGAGGATTCACCACAGACCTTTCCCAATTTTCAACCTTCACACCTTCCAATGAGAATCCCTTAACACCTGAAGAAATAGAGAAACAGGCTAAGGAATTCATGAGATTAAAAAAATCAGTCGGTGTTGAATGAGTTCTTAGTTTTTCTGCTTATCGATGCAAAACCATGTCAGCCACAGGCGACGAAGATGGCTTTGTTTGTTCAACTGATAAAATATTCAACCAGGTATTGATCGAGGTTACTGTGTGCGAGAGTTTGATTCGGGTTTGCTGTTCTCTGGGATGGACGTATTGATGGAGGAAGGCTTAGCCTAATACGTATGATGAACACAAACCTAAGAGTCTATGAATGCTATCAGCCGGTCACACACTAAAAATGTAGCTGGTGCTAAGTGTGTGATCAAACGTCGATGTTCGAACTGATTAAAAGAATCAGTGGTTTGGTTCGATATGCTGGATAGGAAAATGAAATGTTGTATGAAAAGTTGGTGTTTGTATCAAGCTTCAAAGAAGCTGATGAAATTAAAAATAAGGGGTACTTTGGTTTAAGAGTAGGTTATCCAGTAACTACTAAAGCCACATGCTGGAGCTGGGTACAGGAATGATGAAATGGTGATGGGGAGGATGATGACCGGCATGCTGAACCAACTAATTGCACTGGTCGCATCCTAGTCGATAAGTGCCAATGAGCTGAACCTAAACGCTTGGATCACTGAGGAAAAGCCTTAGTCCAGTAATACGATGGCTAGGTGAAAATGACCTTTAAAGTCGTTGTACCCAAGTGCTGAAGCCCTAGTTGAGCTTCATACTGGGAGATGATAAAACATCAGCGTGTATGTAGTATCTTTGAAGTGGACCATCGCTGTAGCCTGATTCTGGACCTCTGAACTTGAATCACATTGCTGTATTCTACACTTGGTCGCTGAACCCTTTCCTCACCATCGTGAAGAGTGATTGTACCCAGAGGTCGCTGATCACAAAGTGATTGCTATAAGTTTCTATCAGCGAACCTTCATCACTTGACTCCTGTCTTTGAACCTGGTCCTCTGTACCAGCCAGCAAACCCCTTCCAGATTGCTGATATTAACCTGTTACAGAGTTAGAGACCCTCAGGCCAGACTCCAGATCGAACCCCAGGTCGCTGAACCCCAGGTCTCTGAACCCCCAGTTCTCTGAACCATCAGCAAGTTGAACCCCCAGAGGTAGTTGAACCCCCAGCTTATTTGACTTTTGTATCTGAACCTTCAGCAGTTTGGACCTCTTCCAGCAAAGCCTGGACCCCTCAACAGCTGTGAACCTTTCAGGTGACTAAACTCTCAGCAGTCTTGATGAACCATCAGCAGACTCTGACCCGGACTCTCACCACTGGTCCACAACAGTTCTGGACTCTCAGCAAGTCTGAACCAACAGCATGTCTGAACCATCAGATGTCCGACTCACAGACTCTCATCAAATCAGAACCACTTAAGACCTTAATCACCACACTACCCAAAGATTGCAGCCACAAGATTTGAGATCGGTTGTAATGCAAGGGCAGTTAATTGAAAGTTTTGTAGCACGATTGATGGAGTTTATATGGTAAAGCAGGGGTTTGAATGATTGATGAACAAAGTGTGTATTGATGCAAAAGCTGCTTATACGCAACTTTTGAGGGGGAGAGAACACACACTTATCAAAGTGTTTACACACTCATCGATCATCATTAGGTACACGTACACTTATACTTATACTCTTGATCGTGTATTCCTGTATAACAATTCAACCTTACGCCAAAACCCTATACAACACCAATACCCTCACTAAACCAAAACCAAAACCAAAAATTTTCTCACCTTACATCAGAAGTTAGTAGTTGAACACCCTTGGAGAGCCACACCAAGTACTACTATTGGTCACATACCAGCAAAGGATCGAGTGCAAGACACTCAATATGCTATCTTCAGTTCCTTCGGTATTTGAAGGACTTGGTCACTCAGGAATTATTTCCTCACACCAAGATAAAGATAGAATATACTTACTTTCGTACCTCCAGCGGTCTTAAACAACCATCAAAACCACTTATCTTTCCCACCATCAGAGGTTAGTACTTGGTTAGTACTTTGCACCCATCAGAGGTTGGACCCACCAAAGGTTCTCATTAGAGTTTACACCATCAGAGGTAGTTCTAATCATTAGAGGTGTAACCATCAGAGCTCGCACCCATCAGAGGTAGCCATCAGAGCTCATACCCATCAGAGGTCTCCTCTAGAGCTCACACCATCAGAGGTGTAACCAGAGACCTCTTGACCTCAGGTACTCATATGTTGCTTAAAATTTTCAAAGACTTACTTTCTATACTTAAACTTTTTATCAAAAAGATTTCAAAAGTTAAGTTATTTCTAAAATGTTAAAAGTCAGAAGTTTTACAACATCAGCTCTTAAGTTTTAAACTTAAAGCCAATCCGAGTAAAGTCGGAAAAGATAGGAAGAATCTCCTTGCCTTAAGGCTAAAGTATCACAGATCCTTGAACGGGATGGCCACAGGCTGAAAGTTTACCAAGTGTCGGTTTCACCACCACACCAACAACTGGTTATCAGTTCACCATGTCTAACCAACAAGAAAGAATTGGCTATTCCGGAGTTAACGGCTAACCGGTAAAGAATTATCAAATCCATTCATGGCTGATAGTTTGCCAAAAACTATTGAACCAGCTAAGTTGGTTAAGCCACAAGGTTACAACTTGTGGCCACATGGGTATTCAAACACCCTCAAAAAATCTAAGGTTCAAACCTTAGTATCGAAGCAATTCGATCAAGGGATTCAATCCCTGAAATGGTGAATAACATGAGTGTGAAATGGTTTCAAAAATCACTTTAGGGGAATCATTTTTTGAGGGGGAGAGAGTCACACTCCCTGATGATTGTACCTTAGAGATACACACTCCCTGATAAAGACACATCCCTGATGATTGTACCTTATAGATATCCTCACCATACCATACAACACAACCACCCCATTACTACCATACAACCTCTCAAACCACACCAAAACAACAAAACCAATCACATACCAAAAAATCAAATTTTATCCAGGAGCATCACTCAAAAAATCCATCACATTCCTTAAATAGGTATCGACGGGTATCTGGTGAATGTTTGAAGAAAGTAATGATGAAGCTGGTATTGGTATTGTGTTTAAACAGTTTAGAGGTTTTATGGATTGAAAGAAGTTGGTTACGGGGTAGAAGATTTTGTGTACATCTGAAGTATGTCAACATCAGATATGTGATCAAGTGTTCTGGGATTTGATTGTATACTTGGGTGCTTAGTATTTTAGAGTAATGTTTTCTAGCCGTGTTTGATCACCACTGTTTGGAACGAGCCTCTGAAACACCAACATAACCCAAGTCCCTGCAGATGTTCATCAGAGACTTCACATGATGATGATGAAGTTCTGGTGTAAAGTTTGAGCACTTGTCACCACTACAACAACAAAGGATCAGAAGATTGTTATTATTTTTTATGTCACTTTGTTGTATCTTAGTATGTGAGAAGAAGCCGTTATGCTCACTTACTACTAAAAGACTTAGGCTACATTTCTATTCAAATAGGGGGAGATTGTTGGGCCAATTCAGAGCCTAAATTGTCCCTGTACTGATTTGAATGAAATATACCCCAAGTATTTTATAGGTCGGTAAACTTAAGTAAGTTTACCGAGTCATCCTCAAGATGTTCTCAGAAGTCCACAGAGACTCCTTCTCTACTGCAGCGGATTCGAGCCAGTGAAGACGAGAACCAAGATCAGGATGATGGAGTTAGTGAGTAATGACAATGACTCACTAACTCCCGAAGACCATCTCTGATATGAAGACCTGAAGTATTTATACTTAAGACATAGTGGGAACTTCCTTTGGTGAAAAAGGAAGAATATAAAGTGCAAGGTGGTTACTTAACTTTATTGAAGCTTCCAAAGGAAGCTTCACTTTCCCACTATATATAGTGGTCTCATGACTTAGAGTTTTGGTAGAGATTTCCACCACCAAAATACACATAGTGTTAGTGTTAGGATTTCCTCCTCCCATTGGTTCTTTCCTACCTTGTAACAATGGGAGTTTAGTTTGTCATCATCGCCCGGTTGTTATTCCGCAAACAACCGGGCAACACATGTATATTTGTTGATTCATATATTAATAAGATATACATACGATGAAAAGTACAAACTTGTGTTATTAGTTAGTCAATTGGTTAATTGTGCATATTGTTCTTCATTGTTCTTCATGGATTCGATATGTGCACAAGATTAATGGACCAACAATTTTTGATAACTTAAATCTATTTTTAAATGACTTAAAATTAAAACGGATTAAAAATAATGCTAATAAATAAATAAACAAAAGGAAAAATCTAATATTAACTCAAAAAGTCTTAGATGTTATGATTGATAAAGCTGGGAAAAAACAAATAAGCTAAAATCAAACACGGCGGTTTGGTTCAAGAAAAGTGTCACATATAGCTGCACGCATATTATTGACTCTTGAGCCCCGATCGGTTCCTGCTGATAATATGGTCAGTATTTTAGTTACAATGCACAAGCACTTTATAATAATATTTTTCTAAATACTGATATCATCAAGTTCATTCACTGTAAAAGACGTATGATATGCTTGTAGTAAAGCTTTGCAGCAAGATGTTTGAACTGGAGACGACGGCAACTCCTAAAGAACAAAACTACATACTGCAATGTACCTTGATACAGTCTTTGATAACATGTCCATCCTCATCTACTCTGAACTCCTTTTTTCCTGTACACCAAAAGCAGCCTGCCGCAATATTCCTTCTACCTTAATTCCTGGCACATAACTTGTTGTTTAATCAGTGATAATACAAAATCTTAAATCACGTAATTTTCTTTAAGATATCATGTTGAGTTTAGTGGTAAACTTGATGAGGGTATAATATTTTTTCACAGAAGTATGTAAATATCATATTTCATTAAATTCATTGAAATAAGACTCGTCATAGTCTTACCATATTCTTCTAGGTATCTAACGGCTTAGATTTTGACAGGTCAACCAAGGACCATAGATTTTGACGAAGCACAGTCTTTTGCTGTTGGAATAAAACAAACCAACGAAAGAAATAGATTAGTGTTCATGCCTTAAGTTTTGAATAATGAAGCTAGTTACATAATCCCTTACATACATGTACATTTTTTAACATTTAGTTTAACTTACATTGTTCATGAGAACCATCAGCATTCTCACCCTTGTCGTTTTTAGATATCCCAGTTTGTCCCATTCACGTGCCTGCTGAAGGTGCATTTTCTAAAGCTTCCTCAAATGCAGTCTTCCAATCATTTAAATCCTCTGTAGTTTCAGCCTATGGTAAAAAAAAGTTATTGAGCGACTGTAGCTAAACACAACAAGAAAAGACGAATACAAGACATCACTATATCTTGAGTAACTATGGCTTATTTTTTCAAATTATAATGAAGTGGAACTAGACAAAGCACCTTAAGAGTAAATGATCGTCCATCACAACCATCGGGAAATAGCACAGTCAATAGCTTCTTATCTGCTTTCACAGCCACACTGAATAGACAGCTAATGTAAGTAAGCCAACCTGCCTGAGCTGTTAAGGTCGATGCCATCAAGGTTAGATTTGCCTCACCTCCCTTTTCATTACCAGCATTCTATATCAATACAAATATCTATTGCATAAACCTCTATCGTTGAGGTTATATCTTATAGTGATGTCGCAAATCCTGTAAAAAGGAACCTGATCTTAGAATGCATTTTGCAACAATAGTTCATTACTGGGAGAATATAATATTATATTGAAACAAATTAACAAAACCATAATATGAATATGTAAATTAAGGAAAACCCATAACATAATTTTAATTAAAACAAAAAAAACAAAATTAATATCCGACAATCATAAAAATTAAAATGAAGATTCAAATAAGCAAAACCCTTAATATGAATCAAAATAGTAAAACCCTAATATGAATGACCATGATAAAACCCCATTGATATAAATCGTGAATAAAAAATAGTACGAATACCTTAATCGTAGAAAGAACTTTTTGACAATAATTTCAATATCGATAGTTAATTTTGGAGCCGATCTAAAAGGTGATAATTGAAAAAATATTACGGTAGATGTTAGTTATCACAAAAGATAGGAAGACAGATAAAGATGATTTATGACGTAAGATTGATTAAGATGGGTCAATGTTTAAGCGACGGATTTTTAGATAAATTTGGTTGGTACCGGAATTATACATAGGAAGAAGAAAAGAGGATGGAGTAGATGAAAGAAAAAGGGTGGAGATGATGAAAGAAAATGTGTTTTTTTTAGTTTGAAGTGGGGCTAAATGGCTTGTATAATTGGGAAAATTTTGTTTTGTTGTCCTAGTAAGAACTTTGAGTTGCCCTAAATTATGTATTTGCCCATAAGTGGAGTGTACTCTATGTCAGTGGGCAAATGACGAAAAAACCAGTTGCTCAAAATACCAATTGCCCAAATTCTTAAGATTGCCAAAAGTACAAAACCGTATTAATACCCGACATATACTGACAGTATTTTCCGAGTGTCAAATTCTGCTTCCGTTGCCCTATTGCCTTAAAAAATAAGTCCTTTTTTCGGAAAGAGAAGAACTAAGGACTTTTGTGGAAATTAGAAAAAAAGTTTTGGACTATTTTGACAATTTTCCCTAACTTGAATTGGTTGGATGAAAAGAAAAGTCTAACATCAGCTTGTTTTATACGAAGTATTACATACGGGCAATATTTTTTTTTTTGTGTAGAACCGGTTTGACCCGGTGGTTCGACCGGTTGAACCGGTGACCAGGTGACTCGACCGGGTCAATTAAAAAACCGAGTTTTAAAACATTGGTTATTAATGTGTTATTTAGATTTGCATCTCCACAAATTAAACCACATTTGTTTCTATATATCCAGTTAATTATACATCAGCTATAATTTTGAGAAGTCAAGAAATACCACTAGTTATATAAAAAGTTTTGATCATATCACAAGATGTTTTTGCAAAATACAGCGAGTGACATATCTACAACTGAATTTCCTAGCTTACCTTCAACCACGCTTACATTATTTTACATCTAATACACACTGATTAAAGAAGTTACCGCCTGATTTAGTCCAGTGATCACCATTATGTCCATGCGGCTCCCACCCCTTTTTCCTCTTTACATTTTCTGTCGCCCGTGGAGACGCTGCGGGCCGCCTTCTCTTCCTCTTCACAACATCCTTCACCGTAATCTTAACATTTTCTGCCATCGTAATTTTGGCTGGCCGCCCCCTCTTCATCTTTACAACTTTGGCTGGCCGCCCCCTCTTCCTCTTCACAACTTTGGCTGGTGACGACAATTTAGTCTGAGTTTTAGTGTTGGTGACTTTGGCTAGACATATTTTATCTTCGCTTTTAATGTACTTAAATACACACTCATCACCTTCCGATATACTGTTACTTCGCATGAAAGCCGGCCACCCCATCGACAAGCAGTGATGTGTCGAGTTATTTTGTTGGTAGGACAGCAAGGCCATTAGCCTCTCATTTCCGTCAAGACTTTTAATTATTATGTTCTCCTTGGCATCTATTCCGGACCAACCCCACAAAAGCTGATGGCAGCCGCTAATACCAAAATGAAAAAAACATAAAAATGAATTAGAGGTGATCCTTGTTTGTCACTTCGTATATTATACGAGTACTATTATAGGTGTGTTTTAAGTTGCTTATATGTTGTATGTTATACGAGTAATATTATAGGGTCTCCTCAAGTGTTTTAAGTTGCCGATATGTTTGATTTATATTTTATTTTGAAGAAATCATTTTTAAACTAAAGGGGTGTTTAGATTGGCTTATTAACCGGGCTTACATGTTATGCGAATAAAAAGCTCATAAGCCCACTTTTTCGCCTTATTATGATCAGCTTGTCAGTTTGAGCCTATGTTGCACGGAAACGCCCCTCGGGTGCCGTGCCCGTCCCGGAAACGTTTCGGAAACGGGAAACGGCTGGAAACGCCCGGAAACGCGGCGGAAACGTTTCCCCAAAAAGGGAAACGTTTCCTGAAGATGGGAAACGCCGAGGCTCTCGCAGAAACGCGAAGGGAAACGTTTCTTGGGCTTTTAACACGTTTCTGGGCTAGTTTTTGGGCCATGAAACATTTTTTGGTCCATTTATATTGTATGAACATATGGTAGGTCGTCATATCTTCTAACAAACCTTTAAAAATTGATTCTCAATTTTTGTTTAATGTTAAGTATATGTTATGTCTTACTATTGGTATTTATTTTTTCTTGTTTTATCGGTTAAAGATTCATGTTTATTTAATTTATTAATAAATATTTATAAAATACAAAAACGTTTCCAGCCGTACCCGTTTCATAGATTTTGGGACATTGGCGTTTCTAAGTACCCGTCCCCGTCCCCGTCCCCGTTTCCGTATCCGTCTCCGTGCAACATAGGTTTGAGCTTATTTACATGAATAAGTCATGCACTTAACAAGCTCATAGACCTAAAAAGTGAGCGTATGATCTGTTCCAATTTCAAAGAAGCCCATAGATGTGGAAAAATAGCTAATCCATACACCTCCAAGGTAGATATGGTTCCAAACGGTTTTATTGCTTTTATAATCAACAATCTTAACTAAGCAGATGTAGCCAGTTCGGTTTTATAATCGGATAAAAACCATTTTCAAGAGTTTTTAGTTTACAATATAACTTGGTATAAAGCACATATAAATTATAAGTTCAATGGAATATGCTCTAATCTTAAGAAAGATATAACGTGGTCATAATCTTACCAGCATTGACTTGTGGATTGTAGTAATAGTCACTTCAAAGAAAGGATCAGCACCATCGACACCATCAGCAAGTTCATCATTTTTATCTGCATCCTTATCATGCATACAACTATCAACTTCCACATCATCATCGTCAAATTCTGTTGGCTGAGCTTTGGTGATTTTTGCAAGACATAGTTTATCTTCACTTGTAATATACTTAAATAAACATCTATCGCCTATCTTTGAAAATCCGAAAATATTCTTCTCGACATGTCTTTCAGTATCGATAATATGGACGTACCTAGAAATGTCGCTCAATAACGAAACGGATGTGTACATAAAGCTCGAATGAAAGTTGTAAATATTTTCAAAACATGTCATTTCTATCTTTTATAAAGGAAATTGTCTATTTTGGATAATTTTTCCTACAACGGGTAGAGCAATCTATCTTGGGTTGAGCTTGTCACAAAACATTCAACGTTTTGAGCTCAACACAATGGCTTGTAATCACTTTCAGATTGCAACCCGGATCTATATTCACGGGGGAGTGTATGCTTTAGTGCCCTTACCCTTAGCAAAATAAGAGAAATCTTCTTACACTTGAGTGGATTTGTCAAGACATTCAAAGTCTATGGACTAAAGTTTATGCTTTAGAAAAGCCTTTTCGCCAAAAAGAAATAGAGTTTTTCAAAAAGCGTTAAGCACAATTTTTTCAAGAATTTCTTAATGATTATTCAAAATCTTTCAAAAATTGTGTGTTCAACAACTCCTATCCTCAAAAAGTGAAATGTGGATCACATCCTCACAATGACAATTCAATTGGATCAATTTTTGAGGGGGAGCATTCCAAATTCATGCTAAGTTTGATACATTTTTCTCCCAAAAGTTTTTCAAGACTATTTTTCAAAATATATATTTTAATCAAATTTGGTATCTCTAATATCAAACGATTTTATATATTAGAGATAGGGGAGAAAATGTGATTAAAATGTGATCTAAAGACTCAAGCACTCATGGTTTCGATCAAATACCCACAACATCTTTAATTCACGACGTTATTGGTGTCAAAAGGATTGTTAGGTTTAAGTCTTATGATCCAACTAGAACCGGAGGGATCTTCCCAGGGACAATCCAATAGATTATTAGAAGTCCTTAGGAAAGATGGAGTAGAATGTGAACGAAGCTGAATGAGGACTAAGTATTAAAAAAATGTTTGAATCTAAGAAAATTTGAAAAACTTAAAAAATTTACTTTTTTGCACTAGAAGACAAAAAACAGAATGTATTAAAACTAATTAAAACTGATTTAATTCCAAAAATACAAAATGAACAGTGAAATAAAATCAAACTTAATGAAAAATATTAAAATAATAAAACAAGGCAGGGAAAATTAAAATTAAAGAAAAACAACAATTTATGGCCACTAAAGACAAAAAAAGAAGGAGACTGATGGTGACAGCCCAGGACTTTTGTCCTTATCCCCAGTAGTGGGAACTTTTCTACTAGCAAAGGGAACTTTTTCCCACTGCTCCAACTAAAAAAAACGTGTCTGGCACTTAAAGGCTTGGATCTTGCTTGTTTGTTGGATTCACTTGGAAACAAAGGCACCCCTACACTCAGTGGAGTGTAGGGAGTCAGATTAAACAAGAAAAAGCACAAGTTCAATTCAAGAAAAACACATAAAAATCCAAAAAAAAGTTATTGTGATGGTGTAGGGGTCTGTGAGACTACTTGTTGATCACTTGGAAACAAAGACTCCTTTGATCTTTTGTTGATTTCACGATATCCGTACCTAAAATACACAATGAACAAACACAAGCATATTTTAGGGTATTTTATGACATTTTTAACCGTTTTAAGCCCCATTTGGACGATGAGACTATGTATAATTGCAGTCTCATCAGGGTGTTTGTCATTGCTTCTACTAAGAAGTAAATATGTCAGTCATATAATAATTATTTGCTGCGACAAAACGGGTTGTAGAATATATAATGATGTACTCTACTGTTACTAATTGTAATAATCAGATAATCAATTTCATGAAACGTTTGACAGTTTCCGGTTACTTAAGAATTCACAAATAAAATCACATCTAGATAGTCGTCCCATGGATACCTGATAGTTTCCCCTGCTTTACCAATAATTACACAAACCTTGCCATTTGGGATCTCGATCTTTTTGCTCGGGTTTTCATAACCATAAGACGAAGTATTGAAAAAGGAGCAGTATGTCCTATGTCTGCATTCATATAACAATATACTATAACATCTAAAAAACACATAATTTCAGCATTACATAAAAAAAAAAAAGACAGCTCAAAAGTAGTCAACATTTTGCATTATATTAAATAAGATCCTGGAGATACAATCTTACCTAAGCATTTAGAAGTTTAGAAGAACTGAAATAACAGAACAATTATATAGTTCGTAGAAACACAAGAATTGACATATAAAATTCTTCCATTTAACATATAAAGACATAATGATACTACCGTCTAAAATGTACCTAAGCAACATAACAATAACAAGCTTACAGGACTATTTGAAATCTCAAATGATCACACCAGTAGAATCTAATCACAATACCAAAAAAATAAAAAAAATGAATGAGCACTGCAAACACACATCTTAGTCTTTCGGATGCAATACTAATCAACAATATACATAAACTCGTAACAATAGATACTGACGCCAGTTCCTGATATGCTCCTAGCTATGACTATATCAGCATTCTTAAAACCGGTAACAATTGTCATACTTACACCGATTGTGCATATAAGATAGTTATATTTCGTCGGCTTATGGGCTTAATTGATTTGGAAAACGCAGTTATGGAGTTTATTAAATAAGTTCAAGTAGGTAAACTCTAAAAAGTGAGCTTACTGACTTTTCTAAATAAAGTACGCCTAAAACCGCGTAAATAAGCTAATCCAAACACCCTATGTCCATTAGTAACAACAATTCTTATCTACTCAAACTATGAGTATTAACCGTTCGTGCTAGTTAAAATTTATAAGCAATACTAACAAACACAACATATTCAGCATGGGGTCTTAGGTCTTAAGAATAATTATGAAAGATGACGAGTATATGCATACAAGAGCAAATATTAAAAAAATCCAGCTAATGCCATTATCCATGTATAGAAAGGGGGTGCTTGGGTTGGATTATTTCCCGCATATTGAATTAGGAAAAGCATATAAGTCCATGTTTTATGGCTTATAAGCCGATGTTTGTAAATGCTTGTTTTTGGGCTTACGATCTTATGTGGTTTTGGCTTATGGTTTATAAGCCATTTTTTCTGACTTAAATTGACACTTATGGTTGCGCTTATTATGACAACAATAAATTATATAGGCCTAATGAGTTACAAAATTAGCCGAAAAGACAAGCATATTAAGTATAAGCCGAAACCATATAAGCTGATTTGCCTAAAAATAAACTTGAGCAGACACCCCCTAATGATGTACAAGGTACATACCCACAAGACTAAACACCAAAATAGGAACACAAAAACAAAAGAATCAATAAAACTAATAAGGTACTAAGGATCTACCTTTTATGGCGGTTGAGATGGTGGTGACAGGCGACTGGGATGATGGTTGCCGGCGTCTTGGATGGTGGGTGGCGACGGATACGATGGTGGTGGCGGCTGAGATGAGGTTGTGGTGGGAGGGTGTGGTGAGAAAAAAAAGGTAAACAGAGATAGAAAATGTCTTCCGCTCGGGCAAAAGAGTTGGGAAGATGTAAAAAGTGATTCTTTTTTTTAAAAAACAAACATAACCTTAGATAACATACAAACCAACTTTCTATGCTAACTAACCAACCTTTAACCATAAAGAAGGTTGTAATCGAGGGGAACGAAGATGACGTAATCGGGTCGATGTTGAGAATGGCGTGAGGAAGATGAACAGTGTAGCTGTGAAAATGGGCTTTAAATTATCGACACCGTGTGAAAATGGATTTGTAATTGATTTTTGGTTTTTATTAAATGTTAATAAAGTTATTTAAAATAATAGTTGCCCAAAGTACAAAAAAAGTAGGATCACACTTGTCATATTGCACATAATAGTGGATGTACTTTTTATCATATTATACTAATTTTGGTAAAATGACCAAAAAACCAGTTGCACAAATATGGATAGAACAAAAAAGTACAAGTTGCACATAAAACATGCAAGTACATATATCTTACACATACATGCCACATGTCATCTTCATATGAAAAGTATACGGTTGCCAAGTTGCACGGGACATTTTGAGAAGAATAAGTCGCAGGGTACAAACACTGCCTAAACCACTTGGGCGCGGGCCACTTTCACAATTATCTCTTTTGAATATATATGTGTATTTTTATGTTTTCAAGGATATTGAAGTAATTATTAAATTTGTAAAGATATTGGTGTAATTTACAAGTTTTACAAGGATATAAACGTAAATGCCCCACAAATTTATATTGAAGAATCACCTCTCAATAGCTAAAAGAATCATAAGCAAACATATTCAAACAATCAAAGACAAGTTCAAATAGAATCACCTAAAACGAGTAAAACGCAATCTAGCCATGAGATATGACTAGAAGACGAACTTTTCAATTGACGTAAGTTTATATTCATAAAGGTAGCATTTGACGCAAAAATATGAGCTTTTATATACTTCTTATGTGCATAAAGACGTCTTTATGCATCAAAAGCTCTTCTTTGGCATCTAAAGGCACACGAGACACGTTCTTGCTGATCTTGTTCAACTTCAGCACATCATCGTTTTAGATGTAGATTATGTTACAAAAATGGACAAAACATAAAATGATGCAAGAAATACAAAATATAAATTAATCAAAGGGTTAAAGTATATATATATATATATAATGTATTGTTTAAAAAAAATGTGCAAAACCGCTCATTTCCTTCAACAAACAATGGTGACCAGTGACCACACACCACTAAGAGGTGGTGATCAAGTGGTAAAACACTACTTGTGGTTGTGGTTATCTATCACTAATGTGAGAAACGTCTCAAGCTCAATTCCTTCCGAGTGTAAACAAATTTGATGTTATGATGTAAACCTCTCCGGAAAAAAAACTCAATTCCTCCCTAAATGTGAAGCAGTGACATAAACCTCTCCTCCCAAGCGCAAACAATTTTGAAGCGGTGACGCAAACCTCTCTTGGAAGACAGGGATTTACTAAGTCTGTGTGGCGGTGAGACCCATTATGTTCCTTAGTAACAACTATGAAAATATCTTAGAAACTAGTGAAGCTATTGGTGTGTGTTATTTAGATGTGCATCTCGAAAAGTTAAATCACATTTGTTTTTATATATCAGTTAACATCAGCTATAATTTTGAGAAGTCAAGAAACAGTACTAGTTATATAAAAAGTTTTGATCACATCACAAGATGTTTTTGCAAAATACAGCGAGTGACATATCTACAACTGAATTTCCTAGCTTGCCTTCAACCACGCTTACATTATTTTACATCTAATACACACTGATTAAAGAAGTTACCGCCTGATTTAGTCCAGTGATCAATTTGCTGCGGTGCCTTTCCACATAGTCGCTTAGCTGGCCTTCCACGTGGCCTCTTTCCCACATCGAAACCACTATCCACGCCTTCTACGTCACCACTATGTCCATGCGGCTCCAACCCCTTTTTCCTCTTTACATTTTCTCTCGCCCGTGGTGACGCTGCTGGCCTCCCTCTCTTCCTCTTCACAACTTCCTCCACCGTAATCCTAACATTTTCTGTCATCGTAATTTTGGCTGGCCGCCCCCTCTTCCTCTTTACAACTTTGGCTGGCCGCCCCCTCTTCCTCTTCACAACTTTGGCTGGTGACGATAACCTAGTTTGAGTTTTAGTGTTGGTGACTTTGGCTAGACACATTTTGTCTTCGCTTGTAATGTACTTAAATACACACTCATCACCTTCCGATATACTGTTACTTCGCATAAAAGCCGGCCACCCCATCCACAAGCAGTGATGTGTCGAGTTATTTTGTTGGTAGGACCGCAGGGCCATTAGCCTTTCATTTCCGTCAACACTTTTAATTATTATGTTCTCCTTGGCATCTATTCCGGACAACCCCACAAAAGCTGATGGCAGCCGCTAAAAACATAAAAATGAATTAGAGGTGATCCTTGTTTGTCACTTCGTATATTATACGAGTACTATTATAGGGTGTCCTTAAGTGTTTTTAGTTTCTTATATGTTGTATATTATACGAGTACTATTATAGGGTCTCCTCAAGTGTTTTAAGTTGCCTATATGTTTGATTTTTATTTTATTTTTGAAGAAATCATTTTTAAACTAACGGGTGTTTAGATTGGCTTATTATCCAGGCTTATATGTTATGTGAATAAAAAGCTCATAAGCCCACTTTATCGCCTTATGAGCTTGTCAGTTTGAGCTTATTGACTTGAATAAGTCACACACTTAACAAGCTCATAGACCTAAAAAGTGAGCGTATGATCTGTTCCAATTTCAAAGAAGCCGATAGATGTGGAAAATAGCTAATCCATACACCTCCAAGGTAGATATGGTTCCAAACGGTTTTATTGCTTTTATAATCAACAATTTTAACTAAGCAGATGTAGCCAGTTCGGTTTTATAATCGGATAAAAACCATTTTCAAGAGTTTTTAGTGTACAATATATATAACTTGGTATAAAGCAAATATAACTATGCAATAGCCTTATAAGTGCAATCGAATATGCTCTAATCTTAAGAAAGATATAACGTGGTCCTAAATCTTACCAGCATTGACTTGTGGATTGTAGTAATAGTCACTTCAAAGAAAGGATCAGCACCATCGACACCATCAGCAAGTTCAACATTTTTATCTGCATCCTTATCATGCATACATCTATCAACTTCCACATCATCGTCGTCAAATTGTGTTGGCTGAGCTTTGGTGATTTTTGCAAGACATAGTTTATCTTCACATGTAATAAATTTAAATAAACATTTATCGCCTGCCGATATGTTAGTATTTCGCGTGAAATCCATCCACCCCCTCCCCAGAAAGTATTGTTTCGCTGCGTAATGATAATGTGATTCATATCGCACATGCAGTTCCTTCTCATATCCATCGAGACTTTTTAACCTTATGGTTTTTTTGGTATCTATTCCAGCCGACCGCACAAAGTCTACCGGCATGCGCTAATACAATGGAAAAAAATTAAATTAAACTGAAGCTGATTATTCACTTATTTTACACGTAATATGAACCTAAATATCAATACATGCCAAAAATAAAGATTAAATTATAGGTGTTTCACGTTTGTTATTAAATCTGCTTATTCGCTTATCCTACACGTAATATGTACAAGAATATAATCAAATTGCTACCTACTAATTCTAGAGTGTATAACATCTTTAACTTTTCTAATCCCAAACAACCCTAAAGCAAACCACTACATTCATTAAGGCCACCTTTAGGGGTGCTTTCCTTAGTTGTTAAAGCTGCTTATTTGATAATGTCTTTTAGAGGAACCAATTTAAAACCATGTATCGTCAAATACTGCTATATGCTAATGAAACAATTTCAGAAATTCTAAGTTCATAATAATTCCAAGTTAAAGCTGCTAATTTGATGATGTTCTTCAAGTAAATAAGCATGCAATAACCTCTTACCAGGAAACATTTGTTTAAGCTGTGTTGAGTAATAGTCGTCACAAAGAAAGGATCATCGTCAACAACAAGATCAGCATCTTCCTCTTCATCCTTATCATTAGCACCCAATCTATCATCATCTTCCGCATCATCAGCATCAACTTCCGTCTCTCTAGCTACGGCGGCTGGAGGCGACGACATTGCCTGAGTTTTTCTCTTGGTCACTTTGACTAGACACATTTTATCTTCACTTCTAATGTACTTAAATACACATTCATCACCTTGTGATATATTGTTACTTCTCCTGAAAGCCGGCCACCCGATTGAAAAGTGGTACCGTACCCAGTGGTAATGTTTGTACGTCCGTATGGCCATTTGCCTCTCATTTCCATCCAGACTTTTTATTATTATGTTTTCCTTGGTATCTACTTTGGCCAACGCTACAAAATCTGAGGGGAGCCACTAATAATATCAACATGCAACAAAAAAAATGGATTAGGGGTGTTCCGTGTTTGTAGTTATATTGCTTACTTGCGAATATATAAGATATAGGCAACTCCCCCAACCCAAGGACGTCTCGTGAAATTTGTTCCATAATTTGAAAATAGGCTCCTCGACCCGACAACTGAAATATGCTTAAAATGAGCTACAACTAGTTTATTAGGCAACATTTGTAATATCTAATATTTATAATTCATGTAACATAAGTTATTTTTCATACTATACATTAAATTTGGGTCTTTTCAGATTTTCAACAATAGATATAAAGTTTAAAGTGAGCAGTTGCAAAAGACGGGCTGAAACGAAACCTAAATAATATAGAAGAGTGGGGCCGCATGGCTTTGGATTGTCTTCTCCAATAAAACCCAACTAAAACTTCTTCCTTTTTTTTCTTTTCTTGTTATACTAATCTTATAAGTATTTTCTAGCCCCAGTACTATAGTTTTTGACATTGGAGGCCCCTAAAAATTGGAGGCCATGTGCAGTCGCCCAGCACATGCTCAAGTCCGGGCATGCCTTAAAACCTGGTAAAACTCAAAAGCTGTTTCATTGCTTTGAAATAAAATCAGCAACTAAGAATATTTATAAAACTATTAGAATTATAGTATTTATTCCTAATAATAACTATCTTTAGTTATTTTACCGATAGAGACTCACATCAAACACTTTTTAGTAAGTGGGATGTACAATATTTAACTGTTTTAAATAAGCATGCAATAAACCATTAGGCTAAATCTTACCAGTATAAATTTGTGGCTAATAACCATAGTGACTTTGACTAAACACAATTTATCTTCACCTTTAATGTACTTAAATATACATTTATCGCCTTCTGATATATTATTACTTCGCATGAAAGCCGGACACCCTATTGAAAAGTGGTACTGTATCAAGTTGCACTGGGTGTACAACCGTATGGCCATTTGCCTCTCATTTCCATCAAGACTTTTTACTATAATGTTTTTCTTGGCATCTATTTTGGCCAATGCTACAAATTCTGATGGAAGCCGCTAATTATATAAATATGTAACAATAATAAAAATAGAGGTGTTCTGTGTCGTTTGTAGTTGTTAGTTATTTGCTAATATATAAGAATAGGCAAGATGGTACTGTCTTATATTAATACTCATACTATAGAATAAGCCAAATTCCAACTTCCCCCCAACCGCTTATTGCTTAATATAAAATTAAAATGATGGTCTTTCATGTTTATATGTTTTCCTTGATATCTATATCAATATGCAACAAAATAAAAGTAACTTATTAGAGGTGTTCCGTGTTTGTAGTTATTACTTATTTGCTAATTCATAAGAAACAAGCCTTGTCTAAAGCAAACTTCTACAGCTTCTTATTTATCTGATGGTTTTAAAAGAAACTGATTTTAAAACTAAGAAAAATTCAAAACGGCTTCATAGCTTTTTATTAAAATCAGCGACTAAGAAAGCATATATAACCAATTTTAGTTATTTTGCTGAAAGAAAATCATACAACACTTTTTAAGCAAGTATGCAATAAATTAAATCATTTTAAGTTAAATAAAAAAACACTCTTTATAGGCTAAATCTTACCAGCATAAATTTGTGGCTAATAGTCACCACAAAAAAATGATCTTCATCGTCAACACGTTCAACATCTTCATTCTCATCTTTAGCATCATCATTAGTGGCAGGAGGAAGTGGACTTGTTGGAGTTTTTTTCTTGTGGATTTTTGCTAGACATAATTTATCGTCACTTGTGATGAACTTAAATACACATTTATCACCTTCCAATATATCATTATTTCGCCGAAATTCCGGCCACCCCTTAGCCACGTAGTACCGTTTGTACCCACCAGAACGTGTAGAACATCTCATAGGCATTTCCATCTCATATCCATTAAGACCCAATAAGGTTAAGGTTTTTTTGGTATCTATTCCAGCCGACCGCACAAAGTGTACCGGCAGTTGCTAGTATATGCCAAAAAATCAAAATCAAAATTCAGGTGTTTCACATTTTGTTATTAAGCCACTATTGCTTAATATAATCATACTGCTTCCTAATTATTTGTCCGCTATATTAACTCTGTAAAATGTATAATCCCAAACACTCCCTAAAGCAAACTATTTTAGCATTGTAGTATGTTACAGTCTTCTTTACTTGTTCAAGCTTGTTCTTAACAGGAACCAATTTCAGCTCACAATATGTATGGTTATTTGTGTGTTTAAGAGTAAATAAGCATGCAATAAACTCTTTTATGCGCAATCCCAAACACACTCTATAGTACAGCTAAAATCAGAATAGGTGAGACTGAATCAGTATAAATCTTACCAGCTCCCTTGGAAAAATAGGCGCAACAAAGAAAGGATCCCCGTCATCAACAAGTTCAACGTCTTCATCTTCATCCTCATGCTTATCATCCTCCAGGCCCTTACCATTAATACCATCATCATCGGTGTCAACTTTCTCGGGAGCTACGACGGCTGAAGCCAATGACCTTGCTCGAGTTTTTCTCGTAGTTACTTTTACTAGACACAATTTATCTTCACCTCTAATGTACTTAAATACACATTCATCACCTTCTGATATATTATTACTTCGCCTGAAAGCCAGCCACCCTACTGAAAAGTGGTACTGTATCAAACAGCGGTAGTGTTTGTATGACTGTATGGCCATTTGCCTCTCAGTACCATCAAGACTTTTTACTATAATGTTTTTCTTGGCATCTATTTTGGCCAATGCTACAAAATCTGATGGAAGCCGCTAATTATATAAATATGCAAAAAAATAAAATAAAAAGAATTAGTGGTGTTCTGTGTTTGTAGTTGTTAGTTATTTGCTAATATATAAGAATTAGCCAAATTCCAACTTCCCCCGAACCGCTTATTGCTTAATATACAATTAAAATGATGGTCTTTTCATGTTTATATGTTTTCCTTGGTATCTATATCAATATGCAACAAAATAAAAGTAACTTATTAGAGGTGTTCCGTGTTTGTTGTTATTACTTATTTGCTAATTCATAAGAAACAAGCCTTTTCTAAAGCAAACTTCTACAGCTTCTTATTTATCTGATGGTTTTAAAAGAAACTGATTTTAAAACTAAGAAAAATTCAAAACGGCTTCATAGCTTTTTAATAAAATCAGCGACTAAGAAAGCATATATAACCAATTTTAGTTATTTTGCTGACAGAAAATCATACAACACTTTTTAAGCAAGTATGCAATAAATTAAATCATTTTAAGTGAATTAAAAAAACACTCTCTATAGGCTAAATCTTACCAGCATAAATTTGAGGCTAATAGTCGCCACAAAAAAAGGATCTTCATCGTCAACACGTTCAACATCTTCATTCTCATCTTTAGCATCATCATTAGTGGCACGAGGAAGTGGACTTGTTGGAGTTTTTTTCTTGTTGATTTTTGCTAGACATAATTTATCGTCACTTGTGATGAACTTAAATACACATTTATCACCTTCCAATATATCATTATTTCGCCGAAATTCCGGCCACCCCTTAGCCACGTAGTACTGTTTGTACCCACCAGAATGTTTAGAACATCTCATAGGCATTTCCATCTCATATCCATCAAGACCCAATATGGTTAAGGTTTTTTTGGTATCTATTCCAGCCGACCGCACGATGTCTGCCGGCAGGTACTAGTACATGTCAAAAAATTAAAATTAAAATTAAGGTGTTTCACATTTGTTATTAAATCCACTTTTTGCTTAATATAATCGTACTGCTACCTAATTATTTGTCCACTATATTAACTCTGTAAAATGTCTAATCCCAAACACTCCCTAAAGCAAACTATTTTAAGCATTGTTGTTACGTTACAGTTTTCTTTACTTGCTCAAGCTTGTTCCTAAAAGGAACCAATTTCAGCTCACAATATGTATGGTTATTTGTGTGTTTAAAAGTAAATAAGCATGCAATAAACTCTTTTATGCGCAATCCCAAACACACTCTATAGTACAGCTAAAATCAGAATAGGTGAGACTGAATCAGTATAAATCTTACCAGCTCATATGGAAAAATAGGCGCAACAAAGAAAGGATCCCCGTCATCAACAAGTTCAACGTCTTCATCTTCATCCTCATCCTTATCATCCTCCAGGCCCTTACCAACACTACCATCATCATCGGTGTCAACTTTCTCGGGAGCTACGACGGCAGAAGACCTTGCTCGAGTTTTTCTCTTAGTTACTTTTACTAGACAAAATTTATCTTCACCTCTAATGTACTTAAATACACATTCATCACCTTCTGATATATTATTACTTCGCCTGAAAGCCGGCCACCCTACTGAAAAGTGGTACTGTATCAAACAGCGGAACTGTTTGTATGACTGTATGGCCATTTGCCTCTCAACACCATCAAGACTTTTTATTATTATGTTTTCCTTGGTATCTATTTTGGCCAATGCTACAAACTCTGATGGAAGCCGCTAAATATATCAATACGCAAAAATAAAAAAAATAAGAATGAATTAGAGGTGTTCCCTGTTTGTAATTATTACTCATTTGCTAATATATACAATAAGAGATAGGCAAGCCGGTACTGTATAGACACTTGAGCCAAACTAGCAAGGTTGGATCAGTTGGAGACAGAGGTCAAAGGTTCGATCCTTACTCCTTGCAAGGCCGGAGGTCCTTTTCTACCTTTGGTAGAGCCGGAACCAGCCTCTCTACCTTTGGTAGGGGTATAGCTGTCTACGTCTCAACCTCCCCCAAACACCGTCCTAGACGGTATTGGGTGTTACCTTTTTTTTAGACACTTGAGCCAAATTCCCACTTCCCACTCCTACAGCAAACTATAAACTTTGGCTGTTCTTTAGTTTTCACAGCATCTTATTTATATGACGCTTTTTAAAGAAGTCGGTTTTAAAACCAAGTAATATTCAAAACTGTTTTATTGTTTTTAAATGAAAACAACAGTTCAAGAATGCATATATAACCAGTTTCAGTTACGCTTTTGATAGAGAATCACATAAAACACCTTTTTAGTAATTTTGAGTGTAGAATATCTATCTGTTTTAGATAAAAATGCAATAAACCCTTTTTAGTGAAATCCACTACACACTCTTTGTAGGCTAAATCTTGCCACCATAAATTTGTGGCTAATAAAGGAAGGATCCTCATTTGTGCCTTGTTCGTACTCCAGTTTAAAAAAAGCAGATATAATCCAGTACACACTCTTTTGGGGCTACTCTCAAATGCAGAGGGCAGTCTTTGTTTTGAGACGATATAGTTGTCTTTTAGATTGTTTTAAAAGAAATAGTGAGATCACAGATCTTACCAGCATTGCCTTGTTCATCGTAGTAATAGTCACCACGAAGGAAGGATCCTCATAATCAACATCTACTTCCTTCTCCAGAGCTTTAACGATTTTTGCTAGACACATTTTATCTTCACTTGTAATGAACTTAAAAACACATTTATCACCTTCCGATATATCATTACTTCGCTGGAACGCCTTCCACCCTGCAGCCACGTAGTAACTATTCGACTTGCTCTTTTTGTCGGATTGCACGGGCATGTTTTTCTCATATCCATCATCATTTCTTAAAGTTATGGTTTCTCTTGTATCTATTCCGGTCAATGCTACAAAATCTGGCGAGAACCGCTAATAATACCAACAAACAAACAAAGAAAGTTGAATTAGAGGCGTGTTTCGTTTTCGTTATTGAAACTGTTTATATAGTCATTTTATAACAAATATGCACCTAAATATAATCAAGTTGGTAACTACTTATCTGTATATTTCGTACTATATATAAGCACTAAATATAGTCAAATCCCAAATACTCAACATGGCAAACGGGGCCGGTCCTAACATTTTTGTTGTGGTGGGCAAGAGTATAAAAACATGCTCCTATCCAATGTTGTAAACAAGATGATCCATATATTCGCGTCACCTTTATTCTTTAGAAAACGTTTTCGAGTTTCTTTGTCAATTGTTTTAGATTAGTAGATATGTTTACATATAATCCACCAAATTATTTACATATCATTGCTAGAAAGCTATATGACCGGTCATGAGATTTTTGATGCCACATGCTAGATGACCGAAAAAAGCCCCTACTAGATATTGTAAACAAAGAATACACCGACTTTTAAAGGTTTTACATTAAAACAACACACCGAATTAGAGGTCATGTTTGGTCCATTTACACCGTAATCAAACATTCCCCTCAATGTAACTTCAATTTAGATGAGTCATCCAATCCGAACATTAACTATTTTGGACTCCTAATTTGACTAATACGCCTTGTGATTTTACGATTTGTCATTAAATAAATGAAAAGGGTGCGCCGAGGTGCTCGTGACCTAAAAATATAGGAGCTCAAAAACTTTATATAATATGTATACATATTATATGAAACTAACTAGAAATATTTAGTTCAAAAAGTTGCAACAAAAAATATTGTCGGAATCATTTCTAATACGATTATGTCTCATTTTATGTTTTTAAAATATTATTTTACTTTTATTGTTAGGCCTTGATTCTAATTAAACCTAGAGATGACATTGCCAAACGGAACTCACATACCAACTTATATAAAAACTTGGAAAACTATTTAATGTATATGACATTAAAAAAAGAATTATTTTTGCGTGCCTCTTAAAACTAAACCGATTAAACATGTCAAAATTTATTAAGAAATATACAAACACCATTTAAACCTTGTGCTAGAACTTACAATTTTATGTATGTATGAGCTAAAATCTTAGTTTACAATGATTGTCTCAAACACGGGACGGGACTCGGGAATCACTAATTTTATAAATCCCTTTGTCCTTATTTGACAAAAAATATTTAATATTCGGACAAAACTGTAATATATCATAAAGTCTAATATTATAAATGAAAATAAATTCATGTCATCATCTTCTTCCCCGTTGCACATCTTATTTACCCTTGTTTCATTGTTACCATTGTTTTAATAAATGAAAAAATTGATCACCTAAAACTTCACACTTTTAACTAATACTAGCATCTTACCACCACAACGCGGCGACGGGAGACAGTGACTAGTTTTTTGGCGATTAAATTAATGTTAAAAGTGTAAAAAATTGAATAAAAAAATAAACTTGCAAAATATGAAGAAAAACAAATCGTAAAATATAACAAAATGGATGTTGAGTTAAAATGCACGAAATTTTAGAAAATACGGTAAATTTGATTAAAAAAACAAAACAGATAGATTAAAATACATTTTAGTTTAATATAAATATGTTATTTTTAATAGATTGTTAAAAAGGTTGTTACAAAAGTTATTACAAAAGAGATGGGTGGTCTTACACCTTTGGGGCCTTTAGTCCATGTTGCTATTCCCGCATCCAAAGGGAGTACGTTCAATGGAATAATTTCTTATCTTTATTAAAAGTGATCTAAAAGTGATCTAATGGATGAAATTTGTTCTTATCTTAATTTTTGGCTTGGTGTTAGGATAAGAATATAGTGATTAATAGTTTGGTTTGGAGTTAGGTTTGAGATTAAGATCCAAGTTAGGATGGAATATATACACTTTATATAGTAGTATAGAATTGGCAAGATCAAAGTATAACAACACTCTTTTACTAAGATTAAGCCTAAATATGGGTTAAATGAGTCTAAGTGATTATAAAAGTTTATGTCCCTTATTTGTTAAATGTCGTAGGCCATCGCCCGACTCGAAGCGACTAATTTTATTCACGTTTTTAAGGGGTGTAACTTCAAACAAAGTATCGTATGAATCTGTTGTATTGCTACAGAGTATGGGGAGAACCGAACCGCTAATAATACCAACAAATAAACAAATAAAGTTGAATTAGAGGCAGTTTTGTAAAAAGCGGTCTAGGTGGCCACCAGCCGCCTAAATTTTATCCTATCAAAAACCGATCAATGGCAGTCAACACGACGGTCAAAGGTGGTCAACGGCCGTCAACACGGTGTTTAAAATTTTAAATTTTTTTTTAATTGGTCAATCCTGTTTCTAAATGGTGTGTAATAACAAACTTTGTGATATAAATAATAGTAGTAGATGAAGAGATGGTGGCTAGAAAAGAAAAAAGGTAAAAAAAAATAAAAAATTTACTAAAAAAAAACTAATGTGACCAAGCAAAAGCCCATTAAGTGACTTACACAATATGCCCAGCAAATAAATCAGTATCTCGACTCCCATCCAATTTGTTGTAAATCCCTTTTTGTTTCTAATAAAGTGATGGTTATAATAATAATAATAATAATAATATATAATTCCAATCCGCCTAGGAGAATTCCACCTGGAATCACCTTTCGACTGACGCCTAGCGTTTTTTGCAACATTCCCTTGAGGTGTGATTTGTTTTTGTTATTACAGCTATTTATTTGCTATTTATTAGAAATAGTTACCTAAATATAATCTAACAATCTACATAACTTCCAAGTATTTGTTTCGTTTCATGCCTACTGATTTATACTTAGTTACAATACAAGTTTATGAAACAAATGTATATAACCTACAAGCAAAGTGTAACCCGACCCGAATAACCCCCCGAACCCGATAACCCGATTCTTTATCGGGTCAGGTTGCGGGGGAGATTTTAAAAATCAAAACCCGACTCAACTCGACCCGATATGACCCGATAACCCGACCTGACAAGACCCCAAACTCTAACAAGTACCACATATTTTTATGATATACTTCTATAAACTGACAACCCCGAAAACCCACTAAGGAAAATTATTCAATTCCAAGCAAACTAGTTATGGCCGTTTTCTTAAGTGTTTTAAAGCGGCTTATATCTTTAACTTTTTTCAAGAAGTTACTTTTGACAAAGTAGAGTTATTTTTAAAACCGTTCCTTCCTTTTGAATCTTTTATATAATAAAAGAATTAGATTTTTTGAGAGTTTTAATGAAAAATGGAGGTTGTAGAAAAAACAATTGAACCAATCAAATTGCTTGATTTTGACACATAAGCAAAATCAAGCAATGTGATTGGTTCAAAAAAGTCAAAATTGAATTAGTTTAGTCAAAATTAAAAATTTTGGTGGAGAAATTTGATGAAAATATATAAAAATATATGTGTCAAATTGTGAAAATAAAAACTTAATAAAAGAGGAGGAAAATAATAAAACTTTAATGATTGAATTCTAAATAAATTAAATGGACTTAGGTTTAAACTTATATTTTTCCATATTTTTTAGTAACTTTGGAAAATAAACATAATACCCCTTAAACTTTATAAACTATATACTTTATAAACTATATATTTTTATAAATTAAAAAATACAACATATATGTAATATTAAAAAAATAACATATCTCATAATTATATATATTCAAATAAAAACACAAATTGTTGTCTATTTTTATTTTAGCACTTAACAAAGTCAAGGAATGAAATCTACGTAAATTATTATTAACATGAATATAAATATTAAAATGAATGCATGACCTCAAACATCGGTGTAAGATGAAAATAAATAGACGATATTCTACATATTAGAACAACATATATTTTCCAAGGTTGTTATTTGTTACTAAACACACAATATCGAGAAATGATAGCTAAAATTTCAGTTAAACAAAATTAAATTCTTTATACAACAAATATTTATACAAAATATCAGTTAATATTATTACATAATGAAACATGTAAAAACTTATGAATCAATGAGCATTATACTATTTAAATTATTTAAGTTTAATATTGTTATATAGAATAATATTAAACATAACAAAATCATGAATTTATAAATCATGGACGTGTAATGTTGATGTAAATGATTTATTGATTAATAATTAAGATATAACTATTTAGTGTAAAATATCGAAAGTCAAAAGAATATGAAATTTAAAAAATAAAAATTAAAGTAAGTTTATATTAATTTACACAGTATACAGTAAAACAAATAAGATAATAGAACATATAAACATTAGATGTTCTTAAAAAACATATATAATATACATAAAATTAGAATAACGAAAGTATTATTTAATGAATCATTTATTTTAAATCCCGTGCGTGCACGGGTATTAAAACTAGTTCAACTATATAGTACTTTAATATCCAATTACAAACACCCGACACGAATTTAAGGAGGGTAGTTAAGTTAGGGTTGTTTTCTTTAGTTTTTAATACCATTTGTTGATGTTATAAGAAAAAGTTTATATCTCCGAACGTTTTTGGAGGAATCGGTTTCTAAACAAAGTATTATTTATAACTATTAGGGGTACTTGCTAATAAACTCATCTAACCAGTTTTACCTATTTGCCTACACTAAATAGTCAAAAAAAATATTAACCCTTATAAAAGCAACATTTTATAGGCTAAAAATCAAAATAATATATACTTACCAACTTATGTTGGCTGGCTTTTGAGATAGTCACTATAAAGGAAGGATCTCCATCAACACCATAATCATCTTCCTCGTTGTCATTAACATCATCATCGTCAACAAGTTTAGCATCTTCACCCTTTCCATCCTTATCGTCCATATCATCATTATGAACTTTTGCACGCGCCAGCGTTGGCCGAGTTATTTTCTTGGTGATTTTTTCTAGACACATTTTATCTTCGCTTTTAATATACTTAAATACACATTCATCACCATCAGATATATTATTACTTCGCTTGAAAGCCGTCCATCCCAGTGAAAAGCAATACCGTGTTAACCATTTTATATTGTAAGACTGTAAGGCAATTTGTGTCTCCTTTCCGTCAAGACCTTTTATTATTATGTTTTCCTTGGTACCTATTCCAGCCAACGCCACAAAATCTGTTGGCAGCAGCTAATGTCAACATGCAAAAAAGAAAAAAAAGACACTTATTAGTAACATTAAGAGTGCAATATCTACCTCTTTGAAAGTAATTCTGAGATTTTACCGAGGTAGCCCTTTAGCTAAAACAGATATGAGGTTTCAATAAAGTGATCATGAATCTTACCATCTCAAGAAATCCAATGCAAAGTCTCTATAGTTTACAATTTCTAGAAAAAAAAAAGTGTGATCATGAATCTTACCAGCAACTTACGGGATGGACTAATAGTCACCTTAAAGAAAGGATCTGTCTCATCAACAAGTGTGACATTGTCATCCACCACACCCATACCATCAACTTCCGTCCCCGAAGCTTTCGTGATTTTTACTAGACACATTTTATCTTCACTTGTAATGTACTTAAATACACATTTATCACCTTGTGATATATTATTACTGCGCCTGAAGGCAGTCCACCTGTACAAGTAGTAAAGTGTCGAGAGCTTGTGTGTGTTCTTCCGTACATCCATTTGAAACTCATTTCCGTCAAGGCTTAACATTACTATGTTTTCCTTGGTATCTATTCCAGCCAACCCCACAAAATCGGTCGGCATGGACTAAGAATATGAACATGCAAAAAAATGATTAGTGGCATTCCGTGTTTTTTTATTATTACTTGCACGCTAATTTCATACACTTTAGAATAAGCCAAATTCAAATCCCAAACAACCTTCATCCCTTCTAAAGCAAACTATTCAATTAGGGGCATTTTTTTTGGTTTTTTAAGCTGCTTATTTGTTTATTGTATTTTCTTCAATTTGAATTTGAAACCAAGTATTGATCGAAACAGTTTCTAATTGCTTTTAAAACAAGATCAAATAAAAACACATTCTATGCAAGTAAAAGTGTTTGATGTCTATCTGTTAAAAAGAAACACGTAATGAACCCTTTAAAGTGGAATAAAAAAACACTATTTGTAGGCTAAAATCTTACCAGCCTATATTTGTGGCTTGCAGTAATAGTTGCCACAAAGAAAGGATCTACATCATCAACAGGTTCAACATCTACACTCTCGTCCTTATCATCATCATCATTAACTTCAGTCGCCAGAGCTTCGGCGGCTGGCTGTGGCTTGGTGATTTTTTCTAGACACAGTTTATCTTCACTTGTGATAAATTTAAACACACATTTATCTCCTTCTGATATGTTAATGCATTGCATGAAATCCTTCCACCCCTTCAGCAGAAAGTACCGTTTTGCATGGTCACCGTATCGTGTATCAAATTGCACGGGCATTGCCATCTCTTTTCCATCAAGACTTCTTACCCTTAAGGTTCTTTTGCTACCTATTCCAGCCGACCGCACAAAGTCTGCCGGCATGCGCTGATACATAAAAAACAAAAAAATGAAGGTTTTTCACGTTTGTTATTAAAGTTGCTTATTTGCTTATTTTACATGTAATATGCACCTAATTTTAATCAAATTGCTATCTAGTTATTTATACACTATATGAACTTTTTAAAATCTCTAATCCGAAGAAAACTAATCAATGTAGTTGATGTGATGGGTTTTCATACATTTCATCAAGTTTAAGTTCATAATAATTAATGGTATCTTAAAGTAACTAAGCACGCAATAATAAATTGAAGAGCAATTCATAACACACTCTATAGTAAAGCTAAGATCAGAATAGGTGAGCTTGAATTACGTTGACTATAAAACTTACCAGCACACGGCTGTGGGTTGGAGTAATAATCACCGCAAAGAAAGGATCCTCTTCAATAAGTTCAACATTTTCATCCTCATACTTATCTTTATCATCTTCTGCGTTCTTATCAACCATACCATCATCATCTTCCACATCGTCAGCATCAACTTCCATCAGTGGAGCTTCGGCGGCTGATGTGAGGGGCCTTGCTGGAGTTTTATTCTTGGTGATTTTTGCTAGACATATCTTATCTTCACTTGTGATGAACTTAAATACAAATTTATCACCTTCCGATATACCATTACTTCGCTGGAATTCCTTCCACCCTGTGGCCACGTAGTAACTCGAAGACTTTCTCTTTTTATCGGATTGCACGGTCATTTCCTTCTCATATCCGTAATCATTTTTGAAGGTTATAGTTTCTCTGGTATCTATTCTGGCCAATGCTACAAAATCCGGCGGGAACCGCTAATAGTACCAACAAACAAACAAAGAAAGTTGAATTAGATATGTGTTAGTTGTTTTGACTTTGACTTCCTAAGGGTAGTTTGGTCATTTAGGTAATAAGTGTATTTTGGTCATTTTGCTAGTATCTTAAGGTTTAAGTTCTTCGGGCCTAAGATACTATGTTGTCGGTTAGTTTAGCTATATATGTCTAGTAGACTAGTACAAAATGTATTGTAACCACCACCAGCACAATGCAGTGGCGGACGCAGGAAATTTCAGTGTGGGGGGCACAAAATTTTTTTTAACGATAACAAGACGAAAAAACTAAAACTCGAATAAAAAGTGATGTATTATAACTTAAAATTTAACGATTTCTAGGTTTTATAGTGTTAAAAGTTGGAATTAAATGAGTGAGTGGGGGGCACTTTGAAAATCTAGTGGGGGGCATTTTAAAAAAACGCTCAAATTTTTTAAAAAAATACACTAAAAACTCGTCTTTTTGGTCGAGCTATGGGGGGCGCCACCACCCCGTACTTATACTATACGTCCGCCCCTGGCACAATGTAACCCTCTCTGATAATGAATTTCTGTTCCCTAACTCCCATGTTCTGATCTTTGTTACCATTACGCTATATTTGTGGTTGTTGTTGATGTTATGCCTATGAATATGAGCCCCTAATCGTAACAATATGTTTTTCGTGTTCATTACTGAAGTTGTTTACATAGATACTTTATAAGATATATGCACCTAAATATATTTAAGTTGGTAAATAACACTTACTGTAGTCAAATCTCAAACACTCAATATGGCAAACAATTCCAAGCAAGGTAGTCAACTTAAGGAGGTTTTTCTTAAGTTCTCATAGCAACTAATTTTTTAACGACTTCAAACAAATCCGTAAATGTGACCATTTTTAGCAGTTTCACTCTAAACTAATGTGACCCACTTTGAGGAAATCAGCAAGCAATTAACCATTTCTAGTGCAATCCAAAACAGACTCTAAATTTATAATTAACTAAAACTAAGGAGGTGTTTTTGTTAGCTTATTTACCGAGTTTATAAGCTTATGTAAATCAGGAAAGCTCATAAGCCCAATTTTTCGGCAAATGAGCTTATCAAGTTAAGCTTAAAAGCTTTTCTAAGGCCACAACTTCAACTTGATGTGTTCATAAGCCCAATAAGTTAACAAAAACACCTCCTAGAGAATGCGACCAATAAATCTTACCAGCTTATTTATGTTGCTTTTTGAGCTAGTCAACATAAAGAAAGGATCTCCATCGTCGCCGTCAACATCCATGTTATCATCATCATCATCCTCATCGCCATCATAAAGAAACTCAACATCATCCTCATCTTCCACATCATCATCATCATCCACGTCGTACAACACATCATCGTCTTCTTCCATGTCATCATCATCATCATCATCATCAAACTCAACATCATCCTCATCTTCATCATCATCATCATCCATGTCATCATTATCCATGTCATACACCACATCCTCTTCTTCTTTCACATCATCATCCACATCGTTATCATCAATACACCCATAATCCACAAACTTAGTTTTAGGTACTAAAATCTTTTCACAACCATTAACACTATAAACATGCATCAAGAAAACAGCAGAACCAACATATCTAAACAACAAAAATTCCCCAAACGATAAACCAACATCCTTAACTACATTACACCAACCATCAACTAAACAATAACTTTGATCATCAATTTTCTTCATTTTTAATTTCCACAAATACCCTCCATTTGCACTTTTAATCATCGGGTCTTCCAAGATATCATTTCTTAAGTGCCTTGTCACAAATACAGGTGGCAATGGCTGCAAAAAAAAGTTATAAAAATATTACATGCAAACACATTTGAATAGTTATAAACAAACACATGCAAACACAGTCAAGTGTGTGAAATACCAGATGAGGTGAAGATGGGTTGATCAAGATATGGAAGAAAGACGGTGGCCGTTGATCAGCAGCCATTTTCCGGTGACTTTTTCTTTTCCAGTTTGGTAAAGTGACTTATATACAGTATATGTGTAGAGTGCCCCACGTGTAAACCATTTATGAAATGTATGGCTCACATTTTTATAACATTGACATATTTTAATTTTAAAGTTGACCTGTATTGTGGTTCAGTTTTGGTGTCATTTTATAGATTTTATAGTCTAAAAAAGTTGTATTTTTTTTAACGAATGTTTTGAAACCAGGTTGATTCGGTTGGGTCAACCGAGTGACTCGATTTTCTTCGGTTCTAGTTGAAAAAATAATTTATTTTGACCTGGATTTTATACTTCTAAAACTTGGTTAGATTTGTCGGGTTTAGGGTGACTCAGGTTAATTCGGTTCTCGAGACCCGACCGGTTTCAATTTATTAGATTTTTTTTAAAAAAAATATATGTAAATTTACGCATTTGCGATGACATTTTATTTTTACATATTATATTGGTTGATAAACAATATATATATCTTTAATATACGTAAGTTTTTATGTTTTTTATATATAATTTTTACTAATTACTAAAACTATGAAAAAAAAAATATTTTTTTTTAAAAACCAGGTTGGCCCGGTTCGACCCGGACCCAGTGGCTCAACCGGGTCGATTCAAAACCCGGGTTACTAAACATTGTTTTTAACTCAACATGGAACTTTTGAGGGGCTTCGAAAATAGCTTTTGAACTTTGAAGAACTCGAGCAAGCTCATTTGATCTTGTCCCGACACTTTTAATGCCCGTAGCCATAGTACCATCAAAATGTTGGGAACAAGTTTTGGAAAATGTAAAGTTGTGGTTTTCAACAATTTTTATTTTTCTGAATAAAAGAAACTTGATAACTAATAATTACTAGATGAAGAACTTAAATCTAGTAAAACATTCAAAAGTAGACAACTAACCACGATTTCAAAATCCCATTCCTCCCCGGTTAAGTTAAATATGTTGGTCGATTCGTCCTAAATGTTACGAGTCCTATTTTTAAGAGACAATCATGCTCCGTATTTAAGCTTCATATAATCAAAATGGTTTCTCATTTGCTTCATGTCAGCTTCAAATTTATGGTTATCTTTAAGGGGTTTTGCCACTTTCTTTCATGAGAGTACTTTTAAGCTAACATCTTCGCGGCCGTCACGAGCAATGGCATGAACGCACGCCTCCAGAAATATTTTGACTACACTCATGCTTTTTCAACCGACTCTACTTTTCGGTTTCTTTTGTTCACGATTATCTTTTAGACTATCTTACATACCCACATAAGTAGTAAATTTCTTGAATTTAGTACTTTAGTACATACATTTGTTTAAACTTGTGCAAAACTGACTTTCACTCAACTACCTATATATCAATTCAAGAATCCAAATGAGCCATATTGATCATCATATTAACCTTGGTTTAAATTCAAGAACAAATACGTAGTAAGGATCAATTGTATTATGTAGGTTTTTCAACATTATCACCGTAAGTAAGACACAAATGTTTAAAAAAAAACTAGCAATATCATCTTATGTGGGTTTTGACATCAAAATCTTGAATTTCAACAAATCTATTCAAATTTTAAACAAGATAAATTGTATCAAAAATACCTTATGGGAGATGAGATAATGAACCAACGGAGGAGGACAAGTGAAGAGGTTATGTGAATTGTAATATGGAAAATGAGAAAGTCAAAGTTGGAAAGAATAAATATAGGCAAATAAAATGACTTAAAATTGGTGTGTTTGGTTAGCGGCCCACAACTCGAAATAATTTTGGCGAGGTGGGGCAATGTTATCGGGTTACGAAGCGGGGCGGGGCTAAAACGGGGATTTTTAATCGGGTTTGGGGCGAAAGTGGGGAACAACATCCCTGACCCACCCCACCCGATTAATATATAAACATACACAAATATATCTATGTTATATTTTGTTACTTTTTGCGTAGGAAAAAAAGTATTTCTTTAACATTGTTAGTTTTTTTATAAATGTAATATTGCAAAAACTTACTTAAATGTCATTTTTTAATTTGTAACTTATTTTTGTTATAATTTATCATAAGTATAATACTCTCGTTGAAAACTTAATAAGACTTGTTTGTTATTAATATTTAAAAGTTTTAAAAATTTGAAGTTATTGTTAATGTTCTAAAAATAATAATAAATGTCAAATGGTGCGACATTGGTCGAGAATTACACCCAAAGACGATACCCCGATTAAATTCTTGATTAGTATGAGGCGGGTTTGTAAGAGCATCTGACCCCGACCGGGCGCCCTGATTAAATTTTCGACGGAGATCGGGGAGGGTTTGAGGATAACATTAGTAATCGAGTTTAGGGATGCTCGCCCCGCCCCAAACCCGCATGTTGCCATCCCTAGTTAGCGGATATTAAACTATAGAAATCTAACTTCTGGAATTTCAAGAATATTAAATTTCAAATTTTGAAATACTTGCGTGTGTTTGATCAAATGATAACCTAAGATTTCAGACAATGAATTTCAAACTTATGTGTGTTTGATCAAATATATTGTCTTATTTGTCAAAAATTTAAGAGTGAATTAAAAATAATATTATGATTTTTGTATATTCAAAAATGATCTAAAAAGGTTATCAAGGTATTTAACCAATATGCTTAATAAGCATTTAAACTTAGTTTACAAATCGATAAAATAACCCAAATCACCTAAAATATGCCATTGAAGACCTAACTTAAATGGACAAACTTGTATAGTTGTATTGCGTATTGTGGCTTGTCTCAATCAACCTAAAAAATGTTCAAGTTTTGGACAATCCAAATGAAAAAAATATTCATTAAAAAGATTTTTGGGTCGGTGTGGTGTCAGGTGGGAGCAAGATAAAAGATGATGGTAGCATTTATTAAAAAATAATGTTTATCTATATAGAGCAGGGATGAGCATTTTGTCCCGAATCCGGGAACCGAATTGGAATCGTACTGGAACCGTACCCGATTCCCAGTACCCGAATCTCATTCGTAACGGTACCGGTACTACGAAATAAGGTGAAAACAAATTCGGTACCACTAATTCGGTACGGGACTGTACCGAATTCGGAAATCCCGAAAAAAGAGGAAAATCTCGATTTGCCGGTACCGGTACCCATATCCGAATCCCGTTCGGTACGGTACCGGTATCATTAATTTATGCTCAATAAAAAATTGGTACCGCTAATTCGGTACGGGATCGATACGGTATTATAGAGCCAAATAATAATGTGGACTATAATTTTGAAACGAAAAGAATACTACTTTTACTTGGCTCTATATTATAGAGCCAAATAAAAGTAGTATTCTTTTCGTTTTAAAATTCTAGTCCACATTATTATTTTGGAACGTCCCAAATTAATTGTTCACTTTCAAAAATAGATAAGGAATGTAGATAGGTGTCGTTTGGTTTGTTTGGCATGAATCACAATGGAAATAGGTTTAGATACGAGATAGAATGACAATGACTATGACTAACTCTGTTATTCCGAATGTTGTTGTTTGGACTGAAAATTATGATATCGGTATTAATATTTTATAACATTGTAAATTCTTTCTTTAAACATGATTTTCTTTTTAGTTGGATATTTCCATCATGATATATAAGCAATAAAAACAAGAGAATGGAGACCAAGAAAGAAAGAGAAAGAAGACCATGCAAAAATGTGTGGTTAATTCTATATTACAATAAGGACCCACAAGAATAACCGTAAAAAGAGTCTCATCACACTTCTTTCAGTCTATGACTATCAAATCCAAATTTTATTATTATCTAATTCCTAAAAGTTCAACCAAATACTTTGAATGACTATCATTGTCATTTCATAGTGATAGAATGTTCAAACCAAACGCTTCCTATGTTTATGGTATCACACTCACTTGACGGTATTATTATAAACAATAAAGAAATTATGAATTAGTTGGTTAAGAGTAAAATTGTTATCGTGTAAAAAGTAAAAGAAACAAAACTAAAAAGTGATTTTTTTAAGCTACATGTTTTTTATCGGTAGATAATAATTATGAGACTAATTTTAAATATTTCACTCATATTAAGAAATCAGATAATCTCCATTTTGTCCAATTTAATATCCTGACCCACACTTCAACTTGAACCAAACAAGATAAACTAAGCCATCTTAATTTCAAATGCCATCAAATTTCTTGAATTTGCCTAAACCAAACTCCTTTAATGTACTAGAACGCTCTCGTATAACAATCTAAAATGACTAAAATACTTTATATGATTTTTTATAATTATTATTATTATTATTATTATTTATTATCATTATTTAAATGATAATAAATAATAATAATAATAATATTTGTTAAGATTATTAAATAATAATATTACAAATCTAACCAACACTAGCTTAATATTTTTTTCTCTTTCTTGAAATCATATAAAACAAAGATCAATAGAAAAATATTATAGTATAGGAATAAAATCAACAATTTATATATGCCAAAATTAAATCCTCTGTTTATTCTATTTGATTATAGGTTAAAACAAACACACATCTACAAACAAAACTCATTCAATACATCAAAAAACCGAACCTAACTATCAAAACACAGTTTCAAAAATTGGAAGCTTATAGATCTTTGGATAATGATGCATCCAGTCGAATCAAAATCTACAAGACTTAGAATGCCTTGAACAAAGATCGGCTTTTGAGGATGTTTGGCCAGATATTAGGTGGCTCCGTAAAGGTTAGGCGACGGTGGCGAGCTCTAGTGGGGTTTAGGCGACGGTGGTGAGCTTTGGCAAGGTTTGCCAGCGGTGGTGCAGTGGCGTGACAAACGCAGGTTTGCCAGCGCTGGTGCGGTGGCGAGCTCGAGTTTTACCAGCTTAGCTCAAGCGGTAAGTAGTTGTGGAATTCAATTTGATTGTGAGAATATGATATGGGACTTTCTCATGACTACTCGTAAATCTTGAAAGGTTTTTATAGGGGTGATGGTATTGATATTGTTAAGGATTTGTTTTTGTGGTGTTTTTGTTATGTTTTTCTATCTCGAGGTGTAGATCTGTTGGATCAACTAATGAAGTGTGTTACTTGTGTTTACTATTTATAAGTCCCGTGCACGCACAAGGCTTACATATAAATCAACTTTATTTTAATATTTTTAGTTTAATATACGTATGTATAAATAATTTCACGTACTTAATATTTTGTACTGATTAAACATAACAATTACGCGTGTGGTTATATATAAAAATCTAATTATATATTAATATTAGTGTTTAAATAGATTTTATAAATTTTTTAATCTAATGATTTTTTATTTTAGTATTTCATCTCTATTTTGTGGTCGTGTGTGGCGACTAAATAGGACACAACAACATTTAAAATTGATATTTGTTTATTTATGTTCTCTTTCTTTTTATTTCATGGGAATTTTGAAAACGAGAATCAAAATCGATATTTGTTGCTCGTTTACCTTCTCTAACTATGTAAATTATAATTATTATAATAAAAAAAAAATTCTAAACTTGTCAAACGAAAAAAAACCTCTTACATTGTAAAAAGAAAATCTTATGGTTGAAAATTGAGTAAATAACAAACTTGTAGTGGAACCGTCGGAACAAAACTCACAATGGAAACCAAGATGTACTGGGGTAACAAAAGACGTGCATATTATATATTTTGTTCTCTTTGTTATATACTAGACGAATACCCGCACATAGCGGTGGAAATTCCTAATGCCAGATAATTAGTGATATACAATATTGTGGTAAGTGTTTCGAGTAACGTTCAAAATAACATGTGAAAATATCAAAATATAAATGCAAAATGTTTTAACATTCGAAAATCCAAATCAAACATTACTCCTCGGTAAATAGTTTAGATTGCTTCTAAAAGACTTATTATTTTAGTAATACACCCCTTTAGCAAGTTAAAAAGACTTAGGCCACTAATGTGACACATTTGGTAATACACCCACATAACTACATAAAACAAATCGGCCTCAAAAGCTTTCATATGCCTCGCCACAAAAAAAGATAAATCATATGGACATCATTTGACATTAATATCAATTTACGTAAGTATAATATGAGCCAATGATACAATTGGATGGGGAGAATGAGTATTTCTTTTGCATTTTTTCAAGAACAATAAATGAGATGGGATATCTATTTATACTAGTTTATAAAGGATTTATGTCATTCTAAAAATAGTAGTCTTAATTTTCAGCCATCAACATTTCTTTATTAGGAAATCAACATATAACCACCATTTTGAAAAGGGAGATGATATTCACACGAGTACTTTTGATAGTTACACATAAATTTAATGATAATTGACTAAAATGCCATTAACAAGTTTAACGATTTACCTTTCTTCTTTCACCTAAAAAGTCAACTAGTTCGTCCACTAAACCAAGTCACCAAACCATTGTGTGTGCCCCTTGTCATTCTCCCATTCACTGTTGCATAATATCGTTGAAGAATTCCACGATTGTCGCTCGCACAAATTATTTGAATGAATGCCTTCACTATTCTCAATAGATTCTCAAACCCATGTAACTTTCAAAATGACTTCGTTATTATATCTTTGTTAGCAATAACGGTAATCAAGTCGGTATTGCTACGATCATCATATTCGTTTAGAATATGATTTTAGGAAAATTATGTATTCGTTTTTTTGCATACAGTATAACTTAATTTAATTGGAGTGGATTTTCACGTTAACGCTGATTTTTAGCTTGTGAAAATGATGCAAAAATAATCTTTGAACATAAACTACAACTTTTCGTTTTTATCATATCTTAAATACAATGACACGGAAGGAATGAATGATTAAATGCTTTCGAATTGTGTCTGATGATATAATATGGTAAAAGATTAACATCAAATGAATTATCGAAGCAGTGTATTTGACATCATTTTAGTTCGCAATGTGACATGGAGATCCCCGTTGAAAGGTCGCCAGTGGAAGTATATGGTGATGTGAAACAGAGAAGGGATGTAATCAGTTATAAGAGATCAAAAGAAAACACATGTTCATAGCAATTAAAGGTGTTTTAGTAACTTTACATTAGTTTTTTGTGTACCAATAAAAAAAATCCGTGTAAGTATCATCTCTCTTTTGAAAATCTGCTCATGATTTAAATTTTACAAACCATTAACATGTTGTTACATAACCTGTTGTAAATTAAATGTCCTCATTATATGAAAATAACATTAAAATCCATATAACTCACTCATTTATAACAGCCACATTGTAACAGCTTAATTTGTAAAAACTATCATTATCATTCATACGCCTATTATAACGGCCGTCATTGTAACAGCATGCTGGTTATAAAAGGAAAACATACGCTACATATTTACACCATTAGTTCCTCCCTAGACGCCGCCATAACATCCTTCGCTGCCACAGTACGCCAGAAGGCCACGTATTATGGTTTCAGTTATACATGGTATTTGTGCTAGGATTACAAGTGTATTAGTTTTATTTGGACCAAAGTTAGCCAAAACAATTATGTACTAATTTATAGATTTTTATTTTGGGTCAAGTATACTACTAATCTTTTTGGGCTAAATAATATTACAACTTGGGCAACAAAATGTGTCAAGAGTTTTGTGGCTATGGATCTAACATGATATGGTGCTTTTGACGTGTTTTATGCTTGATGGTGTTTATGACAAGAGTTTTGTGGCTACCATAATATTCTTTTAAATTTTATGTCAATTTTGTAAAGTGGGTTTAGATTTAATTTTTGTACATAGAATTTGTGAAGGTCTCTTGTATTTTGGAAGCGAAAAGTTACAGAAATGTTAGCCATTAAGTTGTTTAAGTTGTAACGATGATTGTTTGTTACCACATGTAATCAAAAAACCTTATTACACATAATGAAACTTTAAACAATTTGAGCGCCGTTGTCGAACATGTTTAAGCCTACACAAAGTAACAATCATCGTTATGTATCTTTACATTCTTATTATCTCCAAATGACAAGCAAACAAACACATGCTCACAAAATTAACAGACGAATAAAAGTCGTTTAAATGAAAAATATTTTTTTGCATTAAAATTAGTTACCGGGTACCCGCCGCCGCATTGCGCGGGTACCGTGCTAGTATTGATGATATACGTATAACCATCTTTGCTCATGACTTCACTAAATGCTGCAAACACGTATTTTTTAGTAAGTAAGAAGAAAAGTAACAAAGCAAGAATAAAGTATTAAAGTGTGTAGATAAGATCAAGAAAAAACATTATACCATTGATTCAAGTTCCTACGTTAACCGCTAATATGAGTTACTTCTTGGTCTATATTTTGGCTACTATACAAACTTGCTTTCACCATCAAACATAATTATTTCTCAATATTGAATGAACAATTTGTAATGTACATGCTTCCTTTACAATTCTTGATCAAAAAACATGTGTGTACCATTGTTACAACTAAATGCAGGATTGAATGAACAATTGATTGTCTTGATTCAAAATAGAATCTGTAAGAATTGCACATGCAAATCTTGTGAGATAGGGTTAGGGTTCATGAATAATGATAGGGAGTAAGAGGTGAGTTACAACTAGTTATGCTGAATTTTTAGATGCTTTGATTATTTCATTTATACTTTGTTTGATTTCCTTGCTTATCAATGTGTATTGACATTTTTAATACTTTCCTTCTTATGAATGTGTATTCCCAATTGTATCCAAAGTTGAAAATCCAGTTATCTTCAAAAAATCTGCAAACAATACCTTTATCCCGCCATGTTCCGTTATTCTTGGCTATCTTAGAACTATTTCAAAAATGGACAGACAATAGTTTCCAAACATGCATTAGTCGAGCCTATGTTAAAACCATTTTCAAAAATAAATTCCAATTTTCCAACATTCAACAACCCAATCACCTACATTTCTTCATTCATAATATTTGATTGATATTTTCCATATTATCCGGTGATAGATTGGAGACTTGCCCGAGATAGATTTCGAAGTCAACACAGATGATTTTCTAATTGAATACTTTCGTATTTAGAATTCAATAATTCACTTTTCAGGAACCGTATGTTTTGTGATCATTGAAAAAGCCATTAAATGTCATGTAACCAACCTACTTAAAACCGTAAGTTTACTAAACAAATAAATTTCTAGAACAAAACAACAAAACAACATAACAAGATCTTGCGTAGAACACATATTTGATGGTGAAAGAAGACTTTGCACGTATTCGAGGTTGAATACTGTCGAATAAGGAGCATCCACAAAATCGAATGTTTTAGTTGAATCTTTAGATATGTCATAGATAATGACTTGATTTAAGCTATTAGTTAAAAGAATTCTTACATTAACAAAAATACTGACAGGGAATACGTGACAATCAAAGAGGGAAAATAGGTTATTTTAATTACGCCTTTAAAAAACTTAAGTGAACTCACTCTCCGCTACAAGTTCTCAACACCTTTGTTCCTTCATTACACATAAATCGAGTTTTGCATCATCTGTAGTGTAAATCATGCAAAGGCATCAATGTAATCCATATGAAATAACCTGAGAGTAATTTCTGTGAGGAGACAACCCATTGGATTGAAGAACGGGCTAGGGTGCAGAGCAGGGCTTGGAGGTGGAGGAACAAGCTGCATAGGAAAAAATTTATATTATATGAATTTTTCATTCACAAAAGTAACATGTTTGATAGAAATTCTTACCTCAATATCATCTTGAACAAAACCTTCGTTGTTCATTGCCATATTCAAACTTCACAAATGACTGGTTTGAGACGAATTTTGATGTTGTACATATTGTTATGATGACCAGGAATGGTGGTGTATTGTTGTTTATATAACCACCGAATATTGTAACCCACGTATAGTTTCCTTTTGTAACACACTATTGGCAAAGCAAAATTTTAACATACTACTGGCAAAATCAAAATGTAAACTTTCATTTTGTTTTTCAAATTTAATATTCCATGGATTGTACACACTATTGGCAAAATCAAAATGTATACTTTCTTTTTGTTTTCAATTTGGTTATTCCACGGTTTTGTTACAAGTCTAAATTAGGAATTGTTGAAAATTCAAGCTTTTTCAACTTTTTAAATGAGGCATTTATAAAATAGTATAGATTAAATACAAAACTTTGAAAATTTAGCTCCTGTTTTCTTAAGTTTCTTTTATTCTTTTTATGAATATGGGTTTTTTTTTAGTTTTGTATACATAAACATCTTTTCTTCTATCTTATGTCTATATCAAGAAATATTAAATGATTTTTAATTTAAGATATTTATTTCAATATTAGTTATATTTTATGTGTTACCGAATAAGGAAAGAATTGATTTTCTTACTAACAAAATCCTCACTAATCGTTTTGCTTTACTAAGTAAAAGATACGAGAAAATGCGAAATTTTTTGTGAGATAAATTATAGACAAAAAGGATAGAATTTGAGTTAGTGGGCACATTGAGTTTTTCTAATATAATATAATGAGAAGTCAATAAATGTAACACCTCGCGAACGATTCTACTTAAAATATGTGAAACATAAAACTTCCTAAACGAAAGCGACTTACATGACTTGTCTCACTATAACCCTTCACTTTTTACACAGTGTCATTGTCTGTAACTTTTGAAAATATCCATATAGATACAAATAAACATACACAACACCTCTTTTAAACATTTTTCGGAAAGCTATACCTTGACCCAAAGATCTTTTCTGATGTACCAATACGTTGTATCCATCTTCATGGATACGTCGTATTGGATGTTGGGATCTATACTCCGTATCCGATGATGGGATACGCCATATAGCCAACATACGTTGTATCCATACCATGGATACGCCGTATTAGACGTGAAGATAAGTATCTTGCAGAAACATTTTTCGTGAAACCACAACACCCAATACTCTTTACACAACATCAATTTACCTTTCCTTTAACATACAAATCTACAACAAAACTATATTATACACACATGTCCATATTAGACGCGTTTAACCCCAAAACGGGTAAGAAATACACATAACCCAAACACCCTTTAACATTTAAAATACATACACTTTACTCTTTAAAATACTTACCAACATCACCAATTCACTATTACAAGACTCACGGGTGTACATGGACATACAACTCGTTATCCTAACTAAGCTCCTAATATGCACATCACCATGTAGCATACGCTTCAACTAGAGTATACTACAAAACATCGTCATCTCCATATTGCACCTACACACATTAGCATCTATAATAAGTAAGCGTTACACCCTTAGTAAGTAAAACAAGTATTTCACATAGTTATATATCATCGTAAGCATTGTCTTACACATTAACGAATCATAAACACATAATCATTCAATCGATGCTATGACTACAAAACATCACCTTAGCCACAACTTCATATAGATGGTAAAGAGCGGTCGCGTTTTTCATTCGCGTCGAGCCATGGCGCGAGTTTTGTGTTTGGCGCGAGACTCCATGGGTTACACCATGGCTGTCCCACCGTAGCTACCAGCCCACGCGGTTGATTTTTTCGTTCTTTTTTAATGTAACAATCACCAGTCGTTGGAGGGAGCGCATTTAAAAAAACCCTCTAAATCCTAATTTTTACCCCTTTAAAAATCTTATAAATATCCCCCTTAATATTTTATACTTCTCACACACTCGAATGAGTGCAGTCGATGCCGCTATCGTCGAGGCCCAAAGGCAAGAGTCCGAGCAACATATTAACCTCGAAATTAGTCGGCGCCATCAAATTTATGTTTATTAATTTTATGTCTTTTAATTATATGTTTTTAATTTTTATGTATTTTATTTTAATTTTAATGTAATTTTTTCTGGTTTTAATGAAATTTTATTTTAAATCTAAGTATTTAAGTTTAAAGACAAAAAAAAAATATCTTATGGCACCAGAAAAGTTATGGCACACCAATGCCACTGAAAAATGGTGTCATAGCAATTTTGGTTCCATAGCTCATTTTGCTGACGTGGCACCACTTCTTGGCTATGGAACCACTGCTCCCTATGCTCTTAACCACATATCATTCCAAGAAGATTCTAGTTCGTCAATTCACATAGAACCTTCCTATTACTAAAACACAAGAATCACATAACACCTATATGTTGGCATACATAAACTTTATGTTATAGTCATTTTACTTACCTTAGCTCCAAGCTGAGTTTACCAACGATCATCATCCTCTTCTTGGTTCATAGCCATAAGCCAACAAAAAACCTGTTATAAACATTGAGGCTTTATACAACCTATTTCACATCCTAAATCATTATTATCTCCAACAATATATGACCATATGATGAAATACCAATTATCCAACTTTAACATAAACCATTAAAGGACGTAAGCTGTAAACCGTTAACCGTCTTTAATCATAACTAAATCTTTTTAACTATTATAAGATCATTCATGAACTAAATTTCACCAATTCATCTTGTTTCACTTAATTACTTTAACCCATATTAAAACCCATCATAGTTCTTACTTTAAAACTATGTTTACCCAAAAAACCTAATTTTAGGCACATGAACCCTAGTTCAGTATTTGCTAATTATGTTAATTAGACTTACTTAATTTTATACACCATGTTTAAGGCTCAACCCATAACATAGGAACACTAATCTTCTTTATCAAGATCTTCCAAGATGGTCGTCCTCATTTCCCTCTCTTTCTAGAGCGACACAAATACACACACACACACACACACTTGAACACTCCAGGAAACCTAATTTTAGGCACATGAAGCCTAATTCAATATTTTCGAATTACATTAATAGACTTACTTAATTTTATACACCATTGCCAGGGCTTAACCCATAGCATAGGAACACTAATCTTCTTCATCAAGATCATCGAAGATGGTCTCCTCCTTTCCCTCTATTTATAGAGCGAAACATATACTCAAACCCTTGAACACTCCAGAAAATCTAAAAATGTCTTGATATTCCAAAACATGGGTTATATATACATCCAAGGGCATTTTCATCTTTTCTACTCAAATTAGGCCAATGTGATGTATCTAGTCTCCTAATATGTCATGTTGGAATCTATAACAGACATTCATATATCATACACTTTATATTAATACCATTTACTCAAGTCAAACCCCTTAAGACTTGATAAATTACATATAAGGTCCCCTCTTTGAGAGCGGGTTATGGGCGTAACAATAATACACTCTTAATTAACTGTCAAATTAGTCAAACTCACTTTGTTAACAGATCTGGACAAAAAGTGAAGGAATAGTTTACCTCTTAACAAAAATGCAAACATTCAGTTTTTGGACTCAAAGTAAAACTATAACCAAACCATGAGCAGCAAAAATGCAATTAACTCTTAATTTTATTTTAATGTTTAATTTTAATAGAAACTTTTTTCTTTGAAACATTTTGATTTAATCATAATTTTAAGAGAAAATTACCAGTCACAAATTCAACAAAGCTTTTGAAAAAAAATCACTTTTTGGTAGATTTTAGAATTGGGTTGAACAATCGTGACCATCTATCGTAAAGGTTCACAAGTGAAACTTATTCGACTATGATTCGTCCGGGTCCACCAACATATTAATACTCTGTAGAAAAACATGATTCAAGAGATCCCAAAACAGTTTCACTTATATTAATCAAGATTTAGAAGATAAAAAACATAAAACATAAAACATAAAAGACTGCCACTACTAATCAGTTGTAGTCATATTATCTACATGATAATATTTTACAAATCAAAACATAAGAATAAGAAAAGAACTAGGGTTTCGAGATCAAATATAGAGAGAGAGAGAGAGTAACCAGAGAAAATACACACACAAAACTGTCACACCATGAAACCCTAGCAGAATGCTAGGGTATAATAACAATGTGTCCGTTGGACTCTTTGGCCAACCGTTAAGGGCTTCAGCTAGGCCTTGGGCTTAACTCTTGTGTTAGTGCAAACATTACGATGCTTTGTCGATAAAATCTCTTTATGTTTTGTTGATGACAAACGTATAATTCGCAATATATTATGTAAAATGTCAAGGTACTCGTAATCACTCAAGAATACATTTGTATACTTCTCTCGACACCTCCAAGATCGCATTCGGCATGAATCACTCAAGGTATGTACAAACATGTCATTAACCTAACTAAGTGATCAAGGATTAATATTTTCTTAAAACTCACTTTTATACAAAGTGACGAAGTAATTTTTAATTAACTTTATTATTAAGAAAATGTTTTATTAAAAAGAAAAATGAAAATTTGAATTTGGAATATTCCAAAGAATATTCCCTAAGGTATATTCTAAAGAATATTCTTTAATTTGAATTTGGCATATTCCATATGCCAAAGGAATATCCTTTGAGGATATAAACTACCCCAGATGGCATATCCCCACTAAAGGACAAATTTGCACGGACTCCAACGCGGAGGTTCCTTTAAGGAACCCGCGGTTCCTTATTGATAAGGTACCGCGGGTAGAGATAAGGAACCGCGGGTGTTTTTTACCATTGTTGTCCTATAAATAGTGGATCATTTCCAGGTTTTCTTTTAACCCTTTTTGCACAGTTTCTTCAAAAAGATCTTTAAACCCTTGATTAGTTAGTTTAGATTAATCTTGTTTAAGATGTGATTCTCTCCTTCAATCTCCTCATCCTCTTAAGTGCAAAGAGAAGATCACTCACACATTTGTGATGTGATTAAATATGAAGTCTTGATGAAGATCATCATGTTCATTATTTTTATTTGTGTCTTGTGTAGATCCAATGTATATGTGTATACTTGGATCAATCTTGTGTAGATCCAATGTATATGGGTATACTTGGATCAATATTGTGGAGATCCAATGTATTTGTGAGTACTTGGATTAGTTGTGTTAATCCACTGTATTTGTGAATACTTGGATTAAGTCTTATGTAAATCCATTGTATATGTGTATACTTGGATTTATGTTGTGTAGATCCAAGTTACATGTGTACACTTGGATATGTGTTTTATTGAGTTTTAATAGGTAAGAGTTGTGAGTTCTCACTAAACTATAAAGTGATGTAATTGTGTCTAGTGAAGTTCTCACTTAGCTTCAAAGTAAAGAGTCATGAAGATTGGTTCTACCTTTCGATTAGAACTCGACATCTAGCCTTGTGTCGTAAAATGGTGAAGTAGGCAACGTTGTGAAGATTGGTTCTACCCTTCGATTAGAACTCGACATCTAGCCTTGTGTCGTTAAATGGTGAAGTAGGCAACGTTGTGTAGATTGGTCCTACCTAAGAATAGGACTCGACATCTAGCTTAGTGTCAGAAATGTTAAGCGACGTGTATGGTTTTCTCCGCCTTGAAAGGAGTTTTGTTGACTAGTGAAGTAACTCTCGAGTAAGGTGTACTCGAGGAGTGGAGTAGGGCGAAGAGGAGCTTCGTGACCGAACCACTATAAATCATCGTGTCGGTACTTTCGTTTACATTTATGTCTTTACTATTATAGATGTATTTATATGTTGTGTGTTGTGTGCATCTCATAATCTAAACATCTAAGTTGCGGAAAAGCTAAGGCTTTGTACATGTGTGCTTCGTGTTTAGATTATGGTAAAGTGTGCATCCTTTAGTCTAAACATCTTAGTTGCGGAAAAGCTAAGGCTTAGTACGTGTGTGCTTAGTGTTTAGACTATTTCTTGATGTACACTTAATTTGATGTGTTTGTGTGTTTCCTTACTTATAGTTATTATCTATTACAAACACATCTCATATCTAGTCAAGCTTAATCGAGAATTTGATACAAACGATTGTCAAGGTTTACAAAGTATCAATATTTGGGATCCACTGTAGGCGGTTCTTTATTGAGCCCACGGTTCTTTAATGATAAGGAACCGCGATGATATTTAAGGAAACGCGACTAGTGGAATAAACGAAATGTTTTGAAAATGAACTAGAAACTATTCACCCCCCCCCCTCTAGTTTCTACAATTGGTATCAGAGCCAGGTTATTCAAGATCTTTAAAGTATATTGTACTTTAAAGCTTGGATCGATCTTTTCTCTTTTTTTCAAAACAAATGGTTTTTAAAAATGAAAACTGTTTTTAAAAATAGAGACGATCTTTGTATCAAATTGTTCATGAAGAGTGATTACTTATGAAATGTGTTTTGTTGTTTCATTCGTACAAGTTTTGGTGTTAAATAAATTTTGTATAATAGCTTGAATTAAATCTTTTCATGTTTGGAAGTATAAAAATCTTTTGTGTCATAATTAACTCTAAAATACGAGTTTTATGTGTCTAAAATGATTTTTTAGAGTCCTAAGTCCTTCCAAAAAGTTACCAAATGATTTTGGCCAGAAACCCTATTTTTGTCCTCTGGACGCGGTTCTTTATCTATTCCCCATGGTTTCTTATCAATAAGGAGCCGCGGTTAGTCCGACACAGATTTTTGAAAACTTTGAAAAATCATATAAAATCAACCGTAAGTCCGTAGAAGTCGTGCCACCCGTCATTTCGAACGTAATAGAATTTTCTTTCAACTAAAAATGCTTCCAAACCTTTATTCAAACTTTAAAATTTAGATGGTTTCTAAGTTCCATACTTTGTCCAAAGTATTGAACGTCGGTTTGTCGTAAAACTTGTGTTTTACTCTTTTCTATTAAGTTAGACATCTCTTGGTGATATATCTTTGAAAATGATATATTTACAAAGTGTTAAACTTAATTAAATTTTAAATGGGTCAAAGACTATTTTCAAATAAAATCAAGCTATGAATACTTTGTTGTATCTAACACTCAAAACATAGACGAATGCTTTTATGTGTTAAGCTAATTGTTTGTGTGTGTTTCCTTGTGTGTTATTATATGTAGACATTATTAAGTGTTCCTTGCTATTTGTAGTAGTATTGCTTATATGTCTAGTCTCTTGTGCCTTTCTTGGTATTTGTTAGTATCTAGTTTTTCCTAATTAGGATGTATGCTATATTTCTTGCATTTTAGTTGCAACATTATTTGTGCATTGCATATAGGATCAACATCTCTAGGTTTACATATGTTATATAAACATCTTGTACACCTCGTTTTGTTTATTAACACTCTTAGGTTTGAAAGCTTTGTGAGCTTGTCAAATCTTTTGATGTGGATCGTCTTACTCGATGATTGACTTATTAGTTCAAGTAGATTAATGTCTCACTATAAAACATGAAACACCCTTTGAGAGTTAGCTATTTTCTCTGAAAGGAGTGTTAGTGGGAATCAAGAAAGATTTCAAATATATATCAATTTATTATTCAAATTATGATTGATATCATTATCGAATCTAATTGACATGTTTTTAGTGTAGACATGAATGTGGTTTATTAATAATATACATTGGATCATAACTCACACTTGTGTTGATCATGCATTGTGTCGCCATGCAAGTTTCATCCTTGCTAAACTTTATTAGGCAAATGTTGGAATTACATTTTGTATAACTTGAGAATGACTACTAGAGAATTTATGCACTAGGATCTTAATTTGACCTAACGGTTGAATTACTTCCATGTGGGAAGTTGAGTTGGTGTATAACTCATAAAAATGGTCGTGTTTAGCCTTAATTGAGCACCTCTAGTGATAGTCTCATACTCATTCTCTAAATTGGCTAAATGGCTCTTCCTATATATGACTAATGATAGTTTACTTTGATGAACTTTGTATATCATTAGGAGTCTTTTTTCTTTTGTAGCCATTAGGTTTTTCTTAGCTTTCTTCGTACATGCTAATAAAACCTATGTGTCTTTCTTTTGTGTGTGTTATAGTTTTTATTGCTCTTAAGCATGACTTTATGATAAGTTAGACTAGAACATTAGGATTTGCTGAATTGGAAAATCCTCCTTCACCACCTAAACCAAGCCTCTGTAGGCGGTTCTTTAAATAGACCGCGGCTCCATATCAATATGGAACCGCCAGTGGAGATAAAGAATCGCGGGCAGAAGCTCTCAAATTCGGGTTTTCTGAAACTTCCCAATTGTTCCAACAGCCTTTGGAATCTTTGTTTCAAACCTTTGATCACTCTCAAAATATCTTGGGCTTTCCCTTTTTAACCCTTTACTAGTTTGGATCATCCCCTCACCCTTTTAAATCCTCCTTGTTAGCCATGTTTTTCACACCTCAAACCATTCATCCTTACCCCTTAAACCACCCATTACTACCATGGTTTCTACAAGAACCTCCAATTCATCCAAAACCTCCTCTTCAAAGAGGCACCTCAAAATTAAGATTAAGTTACCCAAACTTAAATCTTCACCCTTTCACGCACCTAAGAATGAGATTGTGCCTATTCTCATCTCTTCATCACCCTCACCACCTCTTGCTCCATGCAAGACTACCTCAACACATGGAACCAACCATTCACATGGTTCTACCTCCTCTTCATTCCAATCTAGAATAGATGAGTTAACCTCACCCTTCACTCCTAGTACTCTCTTGGATGTGACTCTCAACCTCAACCTATCCAAAGCATTCCCTTTGAGAATGACTTTGTTAAACCCTTGGTGACTTCACCTTTTACCCTACCAAATTCACCCATTCCACCCATCTCACCTTTGGAGAACATAACTGATAGGTGTAAAAACACCCATCATTTTACCACTTAATTATAATAATAACCAAGCCAAAACGTGTATTTTATGTCATAAATGTCGGAATTATGCGTGGTTTGTGTTTTTATTGTGCTTTAGGACCAAATGATGAAAAAGGAAGAAAACACGGGCTTTCACGGGCTTTTATCGAAGAAAACGAGAATAGACGAAGTCAAAAGATCAATAGTGCAAAAAGAACGGAAGTTCAAGGCCTATTCTGAAGATTTATCGAAGAAAAAGTCTAAAGACGGAAGTTTAATAAAGTCGAAGAACTCAAGTCTAATTATTGAAGAAATTATAAGACAAGTTAAATTTATATCGACTAATCCCGAGACGACGTCGAGAAAGACAAAGATTTAAAAGACGACAACGAGAAAGAGAAAGAAAGAAGGTGTAGAATATTGATAACCTATGAATCTATGAATTGGGTTGAAGTTTTCTAGAGAGAGAAACTAGAGAGAGAAAGTGAGAGAGAAACTATGTGTTTATTTCATTCAAATGCAAAAAGTGAAAAACAACAACCAACCCCTTTCCAAGGAGGAAAGGGGTATTTATACTTCCAAGCCTTGTGTGGACTTGGGCCGGCCCATAACAAGCCCATGGGCCGGTTCTTACTTAACTAAATAAGTATTTGTTAACTACGAGCTATTAAAACATATATAATAGTGTGGAGTGACCGATACTTCTAATATACGTAAAAACGTATTTCTAACAATCTCCCCCTAAGGGAGGTCACTCCACGTTACAAAGTTCTAAACCTAGCATACTATACTAAGTCTTCGTTCTTTAGCTCGTAGTCTTTTCTTCTTTTTCTTTTTGTTGTGAATATTTTGATTTGATCTTTTAGGCTTTGGCTTGAGAGCATTGTTCTTTTGGCCTATCACGTGCGATCTTTGCCTTCTTGTGAAACTTTCCTCCTCGTGACTCCATGTTCCACACACTTATGTCTTTTTGTTGAATTCTCGAAAGCTTCAGAGTTTGGTACAGCGGAAGACTTCATTTTGCACTTTCTTGAATTTTTGCTGAACTTTGATGCAGAAAAACATAAGCATGTGGGAACGACTTCTACAGGTATACCGCAACACCACCGTCTTCACTGGTACACAGCAACGCCACCGTCTTCAACAGGTACATAGCAACGCCACCGTCTTTAACAGGTACACAGCAACGACACGAATAAAATGGCTTTGAACATTTTATTCTAATTCGGTAGCATTTTACCTCCGGTCGGTGAAGACCGTTGGACGATATTAGATATCGTACACGTGACGGATAGTTTCAATTAAGTAACTTCCTGACAGGATTTCACGGGTAAACCCGTTCTCTTTATTCGACCGTCCAAAGCTGACTGCGAACATAAAGAGTGAATCACTTGGATAAATTATCCTTGTGATTTGAAGCCGTCAATTCATGGAACTTGGAACAAGTGAATTTCAGTTAAGATTTTCACCATCGTTGCTTTCCAGTTGTCACGAGCTCAATTCATAAAGAATCTTGCACGTCACCTACCAAGTGTCGTTTGATGTTAACACTAGAAGGATTTCCACTCGTCACTGTGATCAATAAAGAGTCACTCTGAGTGTTCTGGCAAGATCATATGATAATGCGTAGAGGCCTGGAACGAGTTTAAGTTCAATTAAGAATTAAACCACTGTTTCTTTCCAGTTTTTCACAAGATTGGTTCTAAAAGAACCGCACGTGTAACCTACCATGAGCTTGTTTAATGTTGGCTCAAGCAGGATTTCCATCTTCATTGTAGTACTTGCGTATTACTCGGATGTTCTGGCAATATTACAAGAATACTGCGTAGGACTCATAAAAATCTCTTACTTTTCACAGTGTGTGAGAAAGCAAGGAATAAATGGAAAGTGTCCTAATGAGACTTTTGATGATCTCTTGGCTCTAGACTCGATTGTGCGTTTTGATTTAGTGAGCGATGGCTGGAGAGGAGTGCCACCTTTTCAATACCAGTCTATTCGGAGTGAATAAACCAATAGATAACGTGTTGATCTCCGTGTGATTAAAACAAATACCTTTTGAGAGATATTTGAGTTAGCTGGGAAGGGTTGTGCATTGCATCACTGGGTCCATGACGTCTTTCTTCAATATCAAGAATCATTAACAAAAATGATCTCAATAGCATATGTATTGACCCGGTTTCTGCCTAAAGTTGTAAGGAGGGCTTCTTTCTTTACACCCTTTATCTTTACAATTCTTTTTCATTCTTCAACCCCTTCAATGCTTACCAATACGTCATCACTAGCACCTTGTTGTGATTGTTCCAGTGCTAGCTTAAGTACTTGGTCGGCATTCAACTACGTTCACATTCTTTCTCCATCTTTCCTAGGACTTCTAATTCTATCTAGGGAATTGTCCTTGGGAAGATTCCATCGGCTCTGATGAATCATTGGACTAAACCTATTCCTACCACCCTTTTGTCACCACATTCGTCGTGAATTAAGCGTGTTTTGGGAAGGAATTGCCACCATGAAAAATCATTGAAAATCACATAAGGTACTTGTGATATTGAAATCAAAAGTTTTGTACCTTAGGTGTTTTGTTCATCAAAAACGCTCCCCCTTAACATGTGCTTTACACATATTAAGTTGGATAATCGTTAAGTCTTTTTCATCTTTTAGCCAAGTATCATTTAAATCTCCTTAATCCCATTTTCTCCCCTTATCCAAAATGTTAACCATTAATATTTGGGATATCTAATGGATTAACCGGTCTTTGGGTAAAAATGAAATCGATGTTTGGCCATAGAACATGTTCATGCTCCCCCTTAAATTAATAAGGGATATTTGTAGTGCTTTAGTATGATATATTTTGAAAGATTTAGAATCTCGTGAGAAATTCTTGAGAAATTATCATACCTTAACACTACATCAAGCCGCAAAAGCACAATATTCACAAATATACATATTCACAATTGAAAACCAATATAAAGTGGACCTGAAATGTACGACCCATTAGATGGATCGTTGCAGTAGCTTGTGGTGCACTAAATATGGTCTACCACCAACGAATCTTTCCAAGCTCCTCATCAATCTACGTTCACGGAGCTTTTGATCAATCTTCTTGATCATATACTTCGCCATCTGCCGATAACCCTGATGCCAATCCTCGGTCATCTCTGGTAAAGTCCCACCCGAATTAAGATGCTCCAACTTTCCTCTGACTTGTAGAAGAGTCCCATCACTGTACTTATAAAGCTCACCCACCCTCATAAACTTCATTAACCCTCGACTGTTCAAGTAGAAAATCCCGCAATTCGGAACAGAAATGCCTGTATAGGGACATCTATCTACATGTTGAGGTAACACTTGATTCACTGGACGGGTTAGGTTGAGCTTCCTTTGGTAGCTTTCGACTCCCAACTGAAGATCTTCAACTGGTTCTTGATAACAACGCTTCGTGTGAACATACGAAGTGCTGTATTCAAGGCAATGATGTCTTCTCGAGGAATATGTGTGAGTTGATCACGGGTCATCATAAGCAACATATCTTCGATATCCTCAAGGCGAATGATAGAAAAATCTCCCTGCTGGATTTTGTATTCTCTGTCATCCTCCCTTTTCAGACGAATCTCCGTCACATGATAATAGCCATTCTTGGCTTCAGTTTTCATCCCTAAAATACTGGAGATGCGGATATCGGATCTAACGTTGCTTCCTGAATTGACTAAGCAGCAACCCCTGTACGCCCTTCGAACTCGTTCGTCCCAGTGTGATGAACCTATGACAGCATACATATCATAATTACGATTTACCTTTGGGACCCAGAGTCGGTTTACCTTTTCCTCAATAAAGGGTATTGTCCCCTAGTTGGCAGCTTTCAGCAAGGTCAGGGAGGTTGCGTACTTCGATGAACCCTTGAGGAGATAATCAAGATCATTGGTGACAAAGAAGTCAAGAGCACTCTGATTATCTTGAGAAGGATCAAGTGGAGGTGGAGCTCTTTCGGATTCATGAAGACCTGGCCGTTGAACGGTGTTCAGAGCTTTTAGGATCTCATCGGCATAATATTCAAACTCCATTCGGGTTAACCGGGTTTTGGCGCGAATTCTCTTATCCTTCAGCGCTTTCTTCACCAACGATGGAGTAACCGAAGTCTTATACTCATGAGCCAGAAATGCACATAAGTCAATCGGACTGCGGATACGGAGATATAAGACATCTTTGTCAGCGTCTGTGATTGGATCATATTGCACCGCTGCCGTGATCCAAGCCTGTGGTGGTGCAGTCTCGTCAATCTCCAACGTGTCTGCCCAATCCCGCGTGCTTGACTCAGGAACAGTAGATTGGGGTTCTTGTTGTAGAGGAGTGGAAACGTGAACATCTGCTGGTTCTGATTCAGGCATCTCGGCAGTGTCATGAACGGGTGAGTGTTGTGCAGCTTCAGGTTCAGTTACCGATTCTGCAATCACAGGAGCAACAACAACAGAACTAACAGGGTTAGTGGTAACAGGTATAGATACAGCGATAGATGTACCAGGAATAGATGACGCTGTAGTAGCATTCACATCGTGGCGCCACTTGGATCGTCTGGATTCCGTGGAAGTAGATTTTTCTTTTGCTGTTGCATCTTTCTTAGACTTGGTTCCAAACTTAGCAGGTTTCTTTGAGCTGACAACCTTATCCCCCTTTTCAGGCTGTTTACCCCCATCATCATCCTTATCGTTATCCTCGTTGCTCCCCTTAGCACTCTCCTCATTACCATCACCACCATCATTACCATCATTATCATCATCATCCTCATCATCATCATCATCCTCATCATCATCACCACCATCATCTTCTCCTTCTTCTTCTTCTCCCTCTTCTTCTTCCTCTTCTTCTTCACCAGTACCCTCTTCTTCTTCACTTTCTTCCCTTTCTTCCTCAGGCAGAATGTGGTAGGGTACCACACTTCCAAACGTTTTAAATAACCTATCATCCTCCATGATAGCGTCATTCAGGGATTTGTAGAGAGCCCATTGAACCCTAGATTTATCAAAAGATCCAAGTTCCCTCATACGAGCTTTGAGGATCTTCTTCAATTCAAAATCCGTCAAGTCATAGGCAATTTTGTAGGCGGATTGAGAAGGATTGGATGACTTGATCATCAAGTTATCAGCCGCGAGTGTCTTCAACTCATCACGCAGTTTTGGCATAAGGGATTCAACGGATTCTTTCACCCTCTTCTCAATAGAAGCTTCAAGAGTTTCTTTCTGCTCCTTGTAGTTATCCTTAATAGCTCGAAGTCTCGTAAGTCGTGCTTCATACCTGTCAGCTTCAGCCTTTTTGACCTGAGCAAGTTCTTCTGCATGAGCTTTACGTGTCAACTCCATCTCTGCAGCGAACTTGGCTAGCATCTCTTCTTGGGCTTTCTTGGATGCCTCTTCACTTTGCATTCTTCGAAGTAGCTCTTGGCGAAGATTATCCATCTCTCTTTTTTGATTAGCCGTGTGTTTATCCAACATTTCTGCCATGACGAATGCAGCCATTGAATATGTTCCAGAGCTACTCTGGGAAGGTTGAAGAGGCTCGGTTGTGACTACGGTACTAAGGATGGGAGTTATCGGTGGTGGAAGAAATGGTGTTGAAACCGGTCTGGTTGGTAAGGGTTGTATTGGTGGAGGTTGAGTTGCTAAAGGTTGAGTAGACACCATGATTGTAGGAGCACCGGACTCCTTTTCAACACTTGCTGAAACAGGGATTGATGTCTCCTTCGAAGTAGAATACCTTTCAGGTGATCCAAACTCAAAAACATCCTCTGGCTCCTCGTACTCTTCTTCAATATTTACCCGTGCACCCGAACCACTACCTCCCGTGTCTTTCTTACTCTTTTCAATAGCTATCTTCATCATTTTTCTCTCCGCCTTGTCAAGAGTAGGATCGACATCAACATCCTCTTCGTCGTGTAGAACTAACTCATCAGCAAAACCCTTTCCCTTCTTAGCGACGGTCTTTGTCTTTTTGGCTTTGGGTTCAGGTAAAGCTGTTTGCTTGCGTTTACCTTTGCTCTTAACCGTGGTAGATGAGTCTTCACCTGCTTGAATGCTTGCTCGTTGATTCTCAATTTCTTGTAGCAAGTTCTTGTAATCATCAGATGCAATAATCTCATCTGTCAGCAGATGACTGGGAATGGGACCAGGAATAACCATATTCGAATGAGTCTCCTGCCTTAAGTCTACCAAATCATCATCATCCATCGTGTGATGACGACTACCTGCACGCTTGGCAATGGAAGCATCGTTCTCCATAAAGAAATGTATGACCAGCTTAATGAACCTAGGGTACTGGTAACTTTTAACCTTACCCTTCGTGTTTGTGAAGAGTTGAAAAGTAAACTCTTCCCATAGCAATGATGCATAGTCAATACCCATACCTCTGTATACCCCATAAAACATCTTGATGATCGGTGGACGAACAACATCAAATCCAGTTGTTTTGGGTGTGAGACATCGGCTTAGAATCCCAAAAATAGCTTTCCATGGTTGACCAACTTTGGCAGTAGTAAACTCAGACACAGTTCGTATGTCAGGACATCCCATGGCAGTGAACATTTCCATGATCTGATCCTTAGTCGGGTTGGCTGAGAATGATAGGCTTTTGGGTGACGGCCGAAATCCAAAGATCTTCCTAAAGTCTGACACATTAAGCGTCTGCTGCTTGTTGTCCAAGGAAAATGTGATTTTGTTCGACGTCCTCTCCTTGGTAGCCCAGAACTCGTAAAGGTAGTCATAGGGCACTGAAGCACTTTGCCTTAGCGCATGCTTGAGTTTAGAGTTATCAAGTATGGCTGAACCTACCTTAAATCCGTTATGGGTAGAATGAGATACCTCCTTCAAACGGAAGTTGTTTGGAAGAAACTTTAGAGTCTTGGCTTCGGCAATGGCGGTGGCTCTGGCGTCTTGTATTTGTTGTACTGTTGGGTTAGTCATCGTCTCTGCTTAAGATAAAACACAAAGGTTGAAACATACAAATATGAATATCATTATGATTTTAAACCTAAGCATTGAACATATGACCTAATCCCTTAAGCTTGTAAAACACTCAAACATCTTCTATTCGGAATAAACATTCAATTCGGAATAATTTCCTATCTGGAATAAACCTCCTAACCGGAATAAACCACTATTCGGAATAAAGCTCCTATTCGGAATAATGTTCCTATTCGAAATAATTATTCTATGCGGAATATTTGGTCTATTCGGAAAGTTAGTCCTATGCGGAATAAATTTTCTATTCGGAAAGATCAATCTATGCGGAATAAAATTTCTATTCGGAAAGATTACTCTATGCGGAATAAAATTTATATTCGGAAAGATCATCCTATTCGGAATAATGCTCCTATGCGGAATGTTCATTCTATTCAGAAAAAATGCTCCTATGCGGAATGTTCATTCTATACGGAAAAAATGCTCCTATGCGGAATGTTCATTCTATTCGGAAAAAATGCCTTATTCGGAAAGATCATCCAATTCGGAAAAAAATGCTCCTATGCGGAATGTTCATTCTATTCGGAAAAAATGCCTTATTCGGAAAGATCATCCTATTCGAAAAGTTTAAACAGTTATGATTTTTCTAATTAGGCACTAATTCGTTTGATTCAAGTGTTCTAAAGGCCATATCAGTTCAATTTGGGCTATTCCGAATCAATCCCAGGCAAAACCCCTAATTAATTAAACCCTAATTTAAGTAGTAACTTAATTCGATTGATTTCAATTAAAAGGAGTTAATTAAATTGAATTGCATGAATGTTTAAACCGATTTGATACCTTTTGAAGATCTGGATCTAGAAGATTGAATGATTGAAATTGTTTGTGTGTTCGTGTGTTTGTTAATGGCGGGCAAAGGAAAAACAAACAGAAAGGGGAAAGAAAAGAAGAGACGGGGGGTGGGTGAGTTTTGACTAGGTCAAATTTTCACATGTTTGACATATTGTCAAGTTTAACCCCTCAACTTTTCTTCTTTGTTCAATTAAAATTCTTTTGTTTTCCAAGTTTTAATTCTTGTTAATTTTGACCCTATCTTATGTTGAATTCCCGAGCCTTAGTGATTAACCTATCTTAACACACGCACCAATCTATTCACGACAAACTTATGAGCAACAACAAGACAAGAGCCAAAGCAATCCAACCATTTAACCATTGAGCTACTTGAGTTTCCTCGAAAACTTTTGAAGATCTTTTTTGATGTGAAAGATGATGTAACATTTTCCCCCCCTTAAACGATGACCCGTTTTCTATTTAAAGAGCTGTAGTCATTGTTTAACGAGGCACATGATGATGAAAAACATTTTCCAATTGATGTTTTGAAAAGATCGATTCGCTGGTGTCGACAAGATTTCTCTTATCTAGACAAAATAATGCACTGAGACGTACACTAATTTGTGTTAGATCAAGTTATAAAGTAAACTTGATCCCTTTGCATGATTTGGCTTGTAAATCATGCCCGAGAAAATTATTTCCCGTTGTGAGCCAACGTTTTCCAAGGAAATACGTGACTTTAATATGAAAACCGGGTTGTAATCAGAAATAACTACAAGCCATAATGGGCATGTTTTAAAAATGTACTACTTTTATACGGACTCTATTTATGGCACCGTGTCAATATTGATCGACATTTCTAAGGCCGTAAATATTACCGTACTAAAAGACATGCCCGAGTTAAAAACGAAAACTATTTTTGGTTTTTCTGGATTTTATAATTTTTTATGGTTTTTCTAGGTTTTATATTTTTTATGGTTTTTCTTGGTTTTATATTTTTGTATTTTTCTTTTGTGGTTTATATATTTACGATAATATACATGATCACGAACAAAGGATACTCTGAATAGTTTACCACCACTATTCAGCTGATTCTTCTGCCAACTCTTTGAGAGTCGCTGGAGTGAATGATTTCATGCCAAGCTTGTCGATCAAAAACTCGATTCGTCCTCGATCTAAGGCTTTGGTGAACATATCCGCCAGCTGGTACTCAGTAGTGACAAAATACAGCTCGATCACTCCGTTCTCCACCTGCTCCTTAATGAAATGGTAGCGAATGTCTATGTGCTTGGCCCGGGAGTGTTGAACATAGTTGCAGCAAAGGGCAATGGCGCTCTTGTTGTCACAATACATCAGGATTTTGTTAAATCCCAAACCGTAGTCAGTTAATTGTGATCTCATCCAAAGGACTTGAGCACAACAACCGGACATGGCGATGTATTCAGCCTCTGTGCTAGAAATTGCAGCGCTTTTCTGCCTTTTTGAAGACCAACTGATCAATCTATCTCCAAGGAGTTGCACAGATCCAGAAGTGCTACGCCTCGTGTCTTGACATCCAGCATGATCGGCATCTGCATATGATATTAAAGCAATAGAGTAATCTTTCGGATACCATAGACCACGATGAAGTGTTCCTTTTATATACCGAAAGATCCTTTTCACAACATGTAGGTGCTTTTCGGTAGGCCGAGCCTGATACCGGGCACACATGCATACGGCAAATTGCAAATCAGGCCTGCTAGCAGTCAGATAGAGAAGGGTGCCGATCATCCCACGGTAAAGTTTTGGATCGACAATAGTCCCATTCCTATCTTCATCTAACTTGGATTTCTCCACCATTGGAGTGTCCACGGGGTCACAATTATCAAAATTATATTTCTTTAAAGATTCTAGAGCATATTTGGATTGATTAATAAAGATGCCTCTAGGATTTTGAGAAATCTGTAATCCTAAGAAAAATGAAATTTTTCCCATCATTGACATCTGAAAGCGTGTGGACATTATCTTCTCAAAGCGTTGTGACAATTCTATGTTAGAGGCAGCAAATATTATATCATCAACATAAATTTGTACCAGAAGCATGTCGTTGTCCTCCTTGAGAGTGAATAGAGTGGGGTCCACCTTGCCTTTGGAGAAGCCTTCCGAAATGAGATATGTTGAAAGGAGATCATACCACACGCGTGGAGCTTGTTTCAACCCATAGAGAGCCTTCTTAAGCTTGTACACATGATTAGGAAACTCCGTGCTAACGAACCCATCTGGCTGACTAACATAGACTTCTTCCCTTAGTTCACCGTTCAAAAATGCCGTCTTCACATCCATTTGATAGACGATCATGTTCATATGAGCAGCATACGCAAGGAATAGTCTAATAGCCTCCAATCTCGCAACAGGAGCAAAAGATTCTTCAAAGTCTATACCCAAGGCTTGTTTATATCCTCTAGCAACCAATCTAGCCTTATTCTTCAATACTGCACCCATCTCATCAAGTTTAACCTTATAAACCCACAACAAAGTAAGGATGTTAACCTTGTCAGGGAGAGGAACTAATTCCCATACTTCAAGTCTTTGGAATTCATTTAGTTCCTCCTGCATGGCTTCAATCCAAGATGATTGAGTCATAGCCTGCTGCCAATTTTTAGGTTCAACTTCAGAGAGAAATGCATCAAAGTAGCAAAAGAGTGCACTCTCTTGTAATTGATGGCGTGTTGAGACTGGTCGATCTAGATTACCAATGACATTCCTAATTGGGTGATCTTTTGTCCATTTGGTGCTATGTTTTTCAATCCTAGGTGGTCTGGAGTAAACAATAGAAGGAGCTTCTTCTGAGGTAGACGTGGCTGAAGGGTTTTCAGGTATCGCAACACCAAAGAAAGGAAGCTCTTGCAGGTGAGCATATTCCAAATTGTGATCAATAGAATCCTCTTCCACATCATTAGGCACAAGTAGAGGTGACGATTCATGTGTAGTTTGAGAATCACTTGGTGAAGGTGCATCCGGTTCAATGTGAATTGAAGATGCATTAGATAAAGCTTCATTTGCTTGAGCAACAACTTCAGGGATTGGAGCTATCACTACAGGTGCTGGAACTTCATCATTTGGGGGATCAAAGAATTCGTCAAACAACGGTTGAAACAGTTTATCCGACTCGGTCCTTGATGGTGGTAAAAATGATGTAGAAGTAGGATTATTGGGAACTAATCCGGAACTAATAGCACCGGTTCCTATCTCATGAAGCGCGGGTTCAGAGCTGTGTTGCTCAGAAGCCATCGCTGTCAGCTCATCGAAATCTGCGTCCATAGTTTCTACGATCTTACCAAGACGACGGTTGTAAATTCGGTATGCTTTCTTAGAGGGTGAGTAACCAATGAAAATACCTATATCGGCTTTTGGTTGAAGCTTGCCCAAGTTCTCACTATTAATGTTTGGATAACCAAGAGCACCAAACACATGAAAAAATGAGACATCGGGTTGACGGTCATGTAGAAGCTCGTAAGGTGTTTTCCATGGCGTTTCCGAATGATAGAACGGTTTTGGGTGAAACATGCAGTAGATATAGCTTCTGCCCACAAGAATAATGGAGCGTTCGCATAAATGAGCATAGTCCTAGCAGATTCCATAAGCGTACGATTCCGTCTTTCAACGACACCGTTTTGTTGTGGAGTGCGTGCAGCGGATGTTTCATGTGAGATACCAACTCCTTCATAGTAATCACGAAGAGTCTGGTTGACAAACTCTGTTCCATTATCTGTACGAATACGGCGGACAATAGTATTCAAACGTACCTGAATGAATTTCAGAAAAGTGATGATAGCCTTTGGTGCTTCATCCTTTGTACGTAGAAATCTAACCCATGTAAACCTGGAGAAATCATCCACAATAACCAGAATGAATTTCTTACCGCTCACACTTTCAGTTCTCATTGGCCCACAAAGATCCATATGCAAAAGATGAAGTTTTTCTTGATTGGTGTCTTCAGCTTTGGGCTTATATGATTTCTTGGTACTTTTCCCCCTTTAATACGCGGAACATAAATGATCCTTGTGAAATTTGAGCTTTGGAAGACCACGAACTAATTCGTTTTTAGCCAGATGATTGATAACATCAAAATTAAGATGAGATAATCTACGATGCCATAACCATGACTTGGTCTTAGATGCTTTAGAGAGAAGACATACTGGAGAGGCGGCCATCATGTCTTGTAAGGACAAGGTATAAAGATTTGCACCACGAGATCCCTTCAACAAATCTTTTCCTTCCAAGTTGCGGATGAAACAAGTATGTTGTCGAAAAGCAACCTCTAGGTTGGAATCACAAAACTGTCCTACTGAGAATAAATTAGGACCAAGACCTTCTACATAGTATACCCTTGAAATCGTAACGTTTCCAATCTGATATTCACCATACCCCATTATCTTTGCAATATGATCATTCCCGAATTTAACCGTACCAAGAAACTTGCTGACGAAATTTCGGAGCATCGAGCGATCTCCGGTCATATGCTTTGAACAACCGGAGTCCAAATACCAGAGGATGATTTGGACCACCTGAAAATATCACCAGACGAGGACAATGTAGAGGTATCAGAATCTGAATGTTCCTTGTTATTAGCAGGTACAGATTTAATAATCTTAGATTTGCTAACTTTAGGTTTCTTAGATTTCCTAGCCTTCTTCTTCCTAGTTGGTGGTGTAGATTCTAGTTGGCTTAAATCCTGTGGTATTTCTTCACTGATAGGCACTATAGTGGGGGCTGACCTAATTAAAGGGCACTGTTTCCATACTTTAGTGCTAGTGTGCCTAATTAAAGGACGCTCAAACCTAACCTCAATGGATGCATTCCTAGTTAAAGGGCACATGTTTCCATCTAATGTAAAGGTCCTACCAGTGGGACGCCATTGCCAGCCAACTTGGGCACGTGTTCTACCAGTTGGTTTCCATTCAAGATCATTCCTAATTGAATTCATTTCATTCACATGATCAATAAGACACAAATCATGACGTTGGGAAAACATACATTCATTACAATTCCAACAATTCAAATTAGAATTCACGAATGGTTTAGGCTTCTGCACAGGCACAGAGCTTTTAGTTTTAACATGATTCTTTTTATTTAAAACTGAACTAACATTCCTATGGTGAGCTTCTACGTTCTTCTTGTTGGTACTACTAGTGGAGGGCTTGATCTTATCTTTCTTGAGTGGCGATCCTTTAGCCTTAGTAGACTCTTTTACTCCTGTAGAAGGCAAAGTGGGAACATTAGCAACAGATTTTAAAGGTGCCTTACTTGATGGTGCCAGAGACGGTTTTGCTCCTGGAGTCTTATTGAATGGAGTTACAGCAATGGGCCTATTAGTAAGTAGTGTAGAGCCTGGTTTACCTATGTATTGCAAATATGCTAAGCAATATTGAACTCGCTTAATATATTCATGAGCCGAATAATAGTAGCTACTTGAGGGATCTAAGGCATAAAGATCGTCTAAAATATCCCTAACAAGATCTACATGCTTAATGGCATTCCTCATATAATCATCGTAGGTAACCAGGTTTCTCTTATGAAGCGGGTTCTTATAAAGCACTACTGACTTGGTTGTTGGAGCACTAGTGGACGGTGCAGAGTCGGTAGCTAAGTTATCAACAACTTCTTGTCGGGTGAGAATAAGTGTCTCCTTTAACTCGGCCAAAACCATGTTTTTGTCAATGAGCAGGATGTTTAAGTCAGAGATTTCCTCACACTTTTGGTTCAGTTGTTCAACATAAGATTGTTGCTGTGCCGCATTAAAAGCGAAGCGTTCTTCTAGTGAACCATAAAGAGCGGATAGTCCCTGTCTTGTCCGATCCATCTCCCCTAGAACAGACGAAAGTCTAATTTCTAAGACCTGGTTTTTAGACTCTGTAGCCTCTAGTTCCAATTTTAGTGTTACATTTGATGACACATCTCTCTTCAATCTCATAATCTCTTCCTCTAATGCCTTAACAATTGCAATCATCTTGTCACTCGTCTCAACACCGTTTTCACAACTATTTGTTATCAAAAGATCCTCATTTTGAGTTTGTTGTTTTAATTCTAAAGATATACAATGTTGTTCTAGTTGATTAAAGCGTTTTGACAGTAAATTGTAAGAATCTTGTAGCTTTAAAAACTCAGCGTTAGATTCGTGACAAGAATGATTATCTACCTCATTTACAGTATCAACAACATTTACAGAGAGATCACAAACATCATCACATATATTCACAGCATCACAATTAATCATAGCGGATGTAAGCTCATTCGAATAATTAACATTTACAGTAGTAAGTACATCACACGAGATTACTTCGGACAAGAATCGGTCATATTCGGATAAAATCTTTCTTTTTCAATTAGTTGTAGTTCGTACGCGGTGTCCATTTCATAAAACACTTTTTGAACTTCTCCAATTTCAAACTCAAGATTTTCCTTAAGAGATGCAAAACTTCCTTTCAGACTTTCGACAAACGGATTGATCTCATTTTTAAACACCTCGTTCATGTGTTCGAAAGCCCATTCTCCGGCGTTTAGGCCATTTGAAGTCGTACATTCCAAAATGACCTTGTCAAAATTAGTAAAGTATTGATTAATCTCTTGCAAGTTTAACCATACAGTGCTAATAGGTGGAAGATCCTTTGGAATTTCCTTAGGACCTTCCATGTTGACAAGTGTAGGAAATGTACTAGGGTTTTCTTCATTCAACATGTAGGTTGGTGCTGTAATGAGATCTTTGTCCATATGGAAGCGAATTTCTAAAATCCGTTTTTGCAAGCTCCTTATTCTTTTTAAAATAATCACACTCGGGATATTTTGCAGAATTGTATGACCGATCCTCACCAACTAGATCCTTACTTGTTCGATCATTGAAAATGACAATCGAGTCTAAGACCAATCCTAATTGGGTTGCATTATAAAGTCTTGGACTATGTCTTAAAGCTTGTTTTGCATACCTTGGGTTAGGGGGAAGGCCTTTTTGACGTGATAAGTTAAATTCTCTAACCGAAGCATCAAATAAGTGCACTAGTTGAGAAGCAGCGTATTGTCTTAAAAGCAAATAATCTAGACTTCTAATCTTATTAGCAGCATTAATCTCCATTTCATTCTTCTTAGACTCGAGTAACTCAAAATCCGTTTGAAGTTTTTGAAAATTAGTGACCACTAACTCCTTTTCTTTAAGTTCATTAGAAAGATTTGCTCTTAAGTTTTCAATTTCTTGCAAGTGACCCATTTGTTTGTTTCGAAAGTGATCATATTCGAGATTTGTTAGAACACTAGACGAAGGCACTAATTCCAAAGTTTGAACTTTCTCGTTGCTTAAGGCAAGCTCATCAAACAAATTCTTATTCTTAGCTAGGGTTTCTAAGAGTGCAGCATTCATTTGGCTAAGTAATGTAGCAGGAACCGTGACCAAATCTTGTTGAGCAGGAGTATGCGTATGCGAAATGGCTCCTGGTTGTGATTCACTCAAAGTCTGGAGACTCACATTGATATTACTATCATTGATTGTCCCCTCATTTGAAAGACTCACCACCAAAGATTCATTCGAATCAGCACGCTCTTGCACAACTTGATGTGGTTGAATACTAGCATCAGTGGTATTATCAGCGGTATTAATAAGTACCTCAGATCTCTTTTCTGGCCCTAAGCTGGAGATAGTTGCCATGAGAGCAGCCTTTGCAGATTGAAATTCATTACAGTCTGAGTCATACGCATCGAGATCATCTGCTTGGTATGCTGCATTCTGTGTGGTGACAGTGTCTTGTTCAGCAATCCCTGGATCAGCAAGAAATGCAAGCTCCTCTTCATCAAGTTCCCTTCCTTGTGCCTGAGCATTCGCCAGATAGATCTTCTCTGCAAACCATTGACCATCCCTTCTCCTCTTGGGTTTCTTGCAATCCCTGTACATGTGACCTTCTTCCTTGCAGTTGTAGCATGTAATCATTCTCAACTTGCCTGTGGAATTAGCCCGTGGAGGAGTGTTGACCATTGGAGCAGGATTGACCGTGCGTGCATTGGTGGTTGATGTAGTAGGTCTCCCCTGATACGGTTGAATAGGTTGAACCATTACCCTGCCATTCTCAATAGTAGCTTGTTGGCGAGAATTGGATGAATTCCTCAACTGATTGTTAGTTGGAGCTGATCCTCTAAATCCTCGTTTGCTTAATGTCCTTGTGAGATAAGCAGACATAGTGGTTAACACTTCAACTGGTTCAGCTCCTTGTTTGAATACAGGAATGGGGACTTCCTCATCATCACAGTACATTGCTTGGTCTTGATGAGCTACATAATCACTAGAAGGAATACTCATGTGGTCAGGGTAGCTTGTTGGATATGCTGCATTCTCTTGATAAGAAGAATATGAAGACTGAGCATAAGGTGCAAAGCTTGCTGGGTGAGGTTGTGAACCATGTTGTGATGGGGGTGCATTAAACCGATATTGTTGCTGATGTGAGGTGGGTGGTTGCGGTAGAATCGAGTATTGGGGGAAGGTTGGTGTCATGTAAGGTGATGGATGATAGGCTTGATGTCCCAAGATATAAGGTGTGTTGTTGTGTGACAAGCTTGGTTGATTCGCCATCAAAGCTAAGGAATCAGGGTACATACCTCGAGGCGAACGGTGCATGATCACATGTTTCTCATGCTGCTGAAGGAAAGCATAGATTTGATCCAAATTGCACTTATGCAAATCCAGGGTTAACTTAACATCAGTAATATACTCACCCCATTCAGCTTGAGGTAAAGTATTCAAAAACTTGGTGTTAACCTGGAATGGAGCAATCACGAGATTGTATACATTCAGATCATTCATTAGAGTAGTGAATCTGAAGTAGTAGTCGTGTAGCGTTTCCCCTGGGCTGTACGTAAATCTATCAAACAGATCATACAACTGACATTCCCTTTCCTGTTTGGTAAGAGACGTACCTTGTAGCAACACCTTTAGACGTTCCCATAAATCCTTGGCAACCGTATATTGACTTACCATGCGATAAATATCATGCGGAAGAGCTTGGAGAAGAGTCTGTAGAGCCTTTTCATCAACATCAGCAATAAGTTGTTGTGCCGGTGTGAGTTCTTCATATTCTCTTGGTCGAGTCACGTTATTCGCCACAATGGTACCATAGTCGAGTGGACCATTCAAAATAGATTTGACCATAAGCCTTCCGTATGTTGGTTTGCCCTTCAGGTATTGCATCATGCGGCCCTGCCATGCCTCAAACACCTCTTTAATAAGCATCAGTGGACGACTATCAGTTCCCGTTATGATTGAGATATCCGTAAGAGATGTCATTTGAGGCATTAATGAACTCGTATTCATTGTGATCACTTAAAAGACTCAAAGATTATCGGTTGATCGAGCAGTGAAGAAAGGTTGAGAATTTGTGTTGTGTTGTTGAAATCAAGATTAAATCCACTAAAGATCGTCGAAAAAACTCGGAAAAATACCCCTTGAACTTGCTTATCCGGAATAACCCTAACTCGGAATAAATCCTATTCGGAATAATCCCTATTCGGAATAACCCTATGCTGAAAAACCCTTATACAGAATAACCCTATGCGGAATAACCCTATTCTGAAAATACCCTATTCGGAATAGACCCTATGCTGAATAAACCTTATGCGGAAAAATCCTTATGCGGAATAATTCTTCAATTCAGAATGATCGGCTATTCGGAAAGTTTGGCTATTCGGAAAGATCGGCTATTCGGAAAATCTTTGCTATTCGGAAAGAATTTGCTATTCGGAAAATCTTTGCTATTCGGAAAGAATTTGCTATTCGGAAAATCTTTGCTATTCAGAAAGAATTTGCTATTCGGAAAGTTTCTTCTATGCGGAAAGTCTATTCGGAAAAAACCCGCTATTCGGAAAACTTTCCTATTCGGAATGTCTATCCGGAATAATCTGGGAATATCAGTTCGAGACTCAGACCAGCACTTTTCAATCCGATTTTTTGATCAAAACCACAAAAAGTTTTATGATTTTTACCAAAATAAGCTAAACCCAATCCTTATCAATTAATCCCACTAACAAAAACACCAAAAACAATAAGATTCAAGATTGATTTTTTCTAAAGATCACTAATTGATTCAAAAACTAAAAAAGCAACACAATCCTTACCTTAAATCACCCCATAGCTCTTGATACCAAATGTAGAATATTGATAACCTATGAATCTATAAATTGGGTTGAAGTTTTCTAGAGAGAGAAACTAGAGAGAGAAAGTGAGAGAGAAACTATGTGTTTATTTCATTCAAATGCAAAAACTGAAAAACAACAACCAACCCCTTTCCAAGGAGGAAAGGGGTATTTATACTTCCAAGCCTTATGTGGACTTGGGCCGGCCCATGACAAGCCCATGGGCCGGTTCTTACTTAACTAAATACGTATTTGTTAACTATGAGCTATTACAACATATATAATAGTGTGGAGTGACCGATACTTCTAATATACGTAAAAACGTATTTCTAACAGAAGGAAGCAACACATGCACTCCCCACTTCCTATATATACCCTCCTAATGACACATTAGGAGGGTGTTAGTCATTTAGGAGTAGTTAGTTTAGATTAGGAGTAGTGTAGTCTTTACTTTCTCTCTCTAGTTTTATTTTATGTTCTAAAGCTTTAATCTTTAATCTCGTTTTGAATCTTTAATATTTAATCTTTTAAATTCTAGCTTTTTAATCATCTCATTCTTCCTTTCTTGATTGTTTAATCTTAATCTTTTCACAATCCTTGTTCGTGTTGATTTCGTGTTCTTAATCATAATCTTTTTCATCACATTTTTACAAAAAAGTTTAAATCTTTTTAATTTTCGTGGCTTGTTTTTGATGTTTTTATAAGTTTAATCTTTAATCTAGGCTTTTTAGTTAGCTTATTGGTGTTTTGTTTAGCTTATTGTTCTTTAAAAGTTGAGTTTTTAGAGCTTATTTTCGTCTCTTTTCTTGTTCCTAGTTTTTAGGAATTTCTGATTCGATTTCGCAACTTTTTCTTAATTGCGAAATCTTGCTTTTTAAATATTGCGAAATCTGATTTGATTTTGCAATTATTGCGACATTGTGCACTATTGCGACATTGTGCACTATTGCGACATTGTGCACTATTGCGACATTGTGCACTATTGCGACATTGTGCATTTATTGCGACATTGTGCATTTATTGCGACATTGTGCATTATTGCGACATTGTGCAATTATTGCGAAATCTTTCATTTTCTAGCAATTGCGAAATTGTGTCTTTTGCTAATTGCGGAATTATGTCAATTTTGACATAATTGCGAAATCTTGGGTTTTAATTGCAAAATTATTTCATATTTTTCTAGAATTACGGAATTAATTAGTTTTTATTCAAATTTACTTTTTAAATTTATTTTTCCCGCCATTTTTACTTAGCTTTATTTTAATTGTTTCGTCTTATTTTTCTTAAGCTTTATTTTAATTTATCGTTTCTTAGTTTAATTCTTAAAGTATTTTATTTTCAAGTTTTTAAATTTACATTTTGTCAAGTTTTAATTTTACGTCATTTAATTAATTTTCTTTTAAAGTTTTAATTTTTTCGCCATTTACGTTTTAATTACTTTTAGCTTTATTTTCCGTGTCATTTACTTTGATGTTTTGCAATTTAATTTTACTACAACCCCCATTTATTTTATTCACCAAAGACGACTGAGTCGCACTTTCAACCGGAGATCAATTCGATTAGACACCGAGAAAACGAACTTTTAACCTAGCAAAATCTCAATTTCAAATGGCGCCGCTGTCGGCTCTTTTCGTGAAGATTAACGATTTTTAGTGAGAGACGCATTGGATTTTGGGATCCGTTCACTTTTGAACGTTATTTTTCTTGCAAAAAATTATCAAAAATCCATAAAAATTTCAAAAATCCAAAAACATTTGAAAAATCATAAAAGCATTTCTTTTTCACAAGTTTTGCGCCAAAAATATTCTTCTTGCTTATCAATTATTCTTCATGGATTCGTCTTGCGTACGGTGTGGGAGACCATGGCATGGTTATCAAACATGTCAATGGTGTATTTGTGAGCGGTGCGGCTCTGATATCGACAATACACAATTTGGATTTTGTCCATTTTGCAATTCATCAAATTCGTACTTCTCCTCTTACAATACTTTCTCACCCTTTCCCGTATATGACAATCCTTATCCTCAAAATGCACCGGGTTTTCCCCAATACCCGTGGTGCAATATTTGTGGGGGCCCTCGCGATGCTTCTTCTTGTCAACCGATGAATATCTTTGAGCCAATTCCGTGCTATGATTCCGGTTTGTATAACTTTGAGCCCCCACATCACACCCTCAATTATCAGTCCTCTCAGGGAATTAGTCTTGACCAACAACTCACTCCTTTGAATGACTTTCTAGAAGGTTTAGCTCAAATCCGAGCTAACTTACATCGGGAAAGGCAACCTTTGCTTGATGGTGACCAAATTTTGAAATCCACCTACACCTTTTTGAGCCAATTTGGTCGTTTTCCCTTCTTTTCTACACCAAAATGTTTACTTACAGCATGGGATAGAATGGGTTTAATTGAACATACTTAGGGAGATGATCAACAGAAATTGCTTCATGAGCTTCTTAAAGATGTGGAGGTTATCAAGGAGGAATTAGTCGATTATATCACTCCTAACTGGAATGGTCTAGTCTATTGTGATGATGAGGACGAGGATGATATCTACAATCTCAACCCATCTTCTGAGATTACTACTCCTATTCTTGATATCCCTAATGCGCCTAAGGATTGTGATACATTGAGTGAGATTAGTGATTTTGGTCTTGATAAATTCTTTGATGAGGTTTGTGATGCATCGAATTTTGAGGAGTTTACGGAAGAGGTCGCTCTTAATGAGGATGATTTTTCTCCATGCTATGAGAATTTCACTTTTGAAATTTCTCCTTCTCCTCCGGGCGATGAAGGCGATGTTGATTTATTCTCTCCGACTTATGAGAAGTTCGACCCTGAACTTGGTCTTTTAGATGAGGTGGAAGACGTTATTCTTCGTGACAAATTACTGAAAGTTCTTATTGCTAAAATTGAAGCGTTGAATTCTGCTCCTATTAAAGAATCTTCACCTTCGTCTATTACTTCAGTTGAGAATAATGATACAGCTATGGAGGAAATCGATATTCACTCAATACCTCCGGGTATTTATGATGATGACACGGAGGGGGATATTATTTTTGATCATTTGTTGCAGGAAGGTATTGTCCCAAGTCCCCCTCCCGAGCACCTTTCATCCACTCCTTTAGACACCATTATGGAGGATGAGTGCTTTGACCCGGGGGGTGCCATTGATTATTTTATGATTGATGACCTTACGGCTTTGCCGCTTTCTGAGCATCAATTGTCTTTGTGGGATGACAATGTGCTTCCTTTACCCACCCCACCTCCTGTGGATCATAATCTCACGTACTTTTCGTATGTTGAGAGGACTTTTCTACCCTTTAAGACTTATCCTCCGGCCTCCCCTTTATTAATGTCCTCCGGGAATGAGGACAAGGTCTTTGATCCCGGTATTACATTCAAGGCTTCCCCGTGGACCATTAAATTCGGGGAAGAGTCAGGCTCGTGACTCGGTTAACAAAAACAAGCACTTTTTGGGAGGCAACCCAATTATCTATCCTTTTATTATGTTTTTCTAATAAGTGTAGGGGAGCTATGTATGTGTTTGTTGTCTTGTTTCTTATGCTGTGCAGGGATTAAAGCTTCAAAGATCCATTCTCGATGACTTTGACGAACCGTGATCCCGTGTACCCGTCTTCCCGGTTCTATCCTAAACTCTCGTGATTCAATATTTCATATCTTATATGTTCACATTGAAATCACTATCGTTGTCCTTTCCTTAGCAAGCTTTAAACAAAGTGCACAATGTCCTAAGTGTAGGGGAATTTACTCCCACATGCTTAAACATTGAGGACAATGTTTATATCAAGTGTAGGGGGACTTCTATCAAAGTAAGTGGGCTTTTCCATGAATTTGTCCTCATTTTAACCGGAAAATTTGATTTTTCGACATTTTTCAAAATTTTTAATCTATTTTGGCCTAGTAGTATAGTAGTATTCTCCTTTGTTATCGTTATTTACTTTCCTTGCTTAAATAAAAGTTTAATAAAGTGGTTTTAAATTTTTCAGTCGTGAATATTTCGACTCAACCCGAGTTTACTTATCCAAGTTTACTCTAGCTAGTATCCTTAACGTGTTTAACTCAAGTTTTGCTAGGCTTTTAATAGGGAAATTTAAAACGCGAAAGTCTTAACTCTTACGGGTTAAGAACAAGAACTTTTCGCAAGTTCCAATAATTGATCCTAGAAAGTCGTTTATCAAGGGAACTTTAAAATGCGAATTCTAAACTTGAGAAAGTCTAAGAGTTTTCAAGATCCTATAGATGACTCGAAAACCCAAAACTTTGATTTAATAGGCTAAGCATCCACGAGTCTCATTCCTTGAGATTTTAAATTGTGGAGAACGAGAGATGATAGAGTCAATTATAAGTTTGGTATTCTTTCATAAATTTATGTGAGTTAATTATGAGCTTTTTCTCCCATCGCTTGTTAATAAATTTATCTGCAATAAATAAGGTTGTACGATTTGAAAAGTTGCTTAGCTTCTAGCACAAGATTGTTTAAAAGTTGCTCGGTATTAATTAGAGTTCATAGCCAAGGAATAACTTATTGAAGTGGGATGCGAAGATTGGCGAGTCCGAAAAGGCCCTAATAAGGCATGAGGGCTACATTTTGTTGCTAAAGATCCAAAAGTGATGTGAAGAATCATTTATCAAAAATCAATATGAAGGATCGAGACACACGACGAAAAGAAAATACTCCCCAAAAGATCATGGAGAAGTCTATCCGAAAAGACCCTAGCAAGGTATGAGGATAAATAGATCCAAGTCCTAAAAGGAGGCGGATCATTGTATATCAGAATCCAAAATAAAGATTGGAGAAAAATGAAGAAGTCATGGCCCAATTATAAGAAATCTCTCAAAACTTCAAGTGAGAAATTCCTATTATGAAGAGAAGACCATTATTTCATGAACGTCTCTCAAGATTTGAAGTATGAAGTCGATGCCAAATATCGGTCCGAGAAAGGTCTCAAATCGTGAAGCGGGTTATGCCAAGATATGAACTTTATGAGGTCCCGAGAAGCAGTTTTAAAAGATTTTGTCCTTTAGCTAACTATTGATTAAATCGTCCTACTTTATTTTCAGCCTAAATAACTATCGAAATAAGTCAACAATGCATCCTCGTGATCATTCATGACAACAATAAAATATAAGAGACACACCTAGGAATAAGGGAGTCTAAGTGAATAATTGGGCCACATGAATTTGTGTTAGTTTGCTAACTTATAATAACAATGATCTCGTTTTTAAGCTTGGTATGGGGAACGTGAAACTTGAGGGTGATAATCATTCATGACATTCCAAAACCCTAAGGTAAGTTTTTGATCTTTTTACTTGTTTTCTTCCTTTAAATATTTTGTCTCTTTAATAAAGGCCAATATGGAGTGATTGTGATGGAAAATGTAACACTTGCTTTGTAATTAATGCATTGCATGAGGGCATTGCAATGGTCAAGTGTAGGGGATTTGATAGGTGTGAAAACACCCATCATTTTACCACTTAATTATAATAACCAAGCTAAAACGTGTATTTTATGTCATAAATGTCGGAATTATGCGTGGTTTGTGTTTTTATTGTGTTTTAGGACCAAATTATGAAAAAGGAAGAAAACACGGGCTTTTACGGGCTTTTATCGAAGAAAACGAGAATAGACGAAGTCAAAAGATCAAGAGTGCAAAAAGAACGGATGTCCAAGGCCTATTCTGAAGATTTATCGAAGAAAAAGTCTAAAGACGGAAGTTTAATGAAGTCGAAGAACTCAAGTCTAATTATTGAAGAAATTATAAGACAAGTTCAATTTATATCGACTAATCCCAAGACGACGTCGAGAAAGACAAAGATTTAAAAGACGACAACGGGAAAGAGAAAGAAAGAAGGAAGCAACACTTGCACTCCCCACTTCCTATATATACCCTCCTAATGACACATTAGGAGGGTGTTAGTCATTTAGGAGTAGTTAGTTTAGATTAGGAGTAGTGTAGTCTTTACTTTCTCTCTCTAGTTTTATTTCATGTTCTAAAGCTTTAATCTTTAATCTTGTTTTGAATCTTTAATCTTTAATCTTTTAAATTCTAGCTTTTTAATCATCTCATTCTTCCTTTCTTGATTGTTTAATCTTAATCTTTTCACAATCCTTGTTCGTGTTGATTTCGTGTTCTTAATCATAATCTTTTTCATCACATTTTTACATAAAGTTTAAATCTTTTTAATTTTCGTGGCTTGTTTTTGATGTTTTTATAAGTTTAATCTTTAATCTAGACTTTTTAGTTAGCTTATTGGTGTTTTGTTTAGCTTATTGTTCTTTAAAAGTTGAGTTTTTAGAGCTTATTTTCGTCTCTTTTCTTGTTCCTAGTTTTTAGGAATTTCTGATTCGATTTCGCAACTTTTTCTTAATTGCGAAATCTTGCTTTTTAAATATTGCGAAATCTGATTCGATTTTGCAATTATTGCGACATTGTGCACTATTGCGACATTGTGCACTATTGCGACATTGTGCACTATTGCGACATTGTGCAATTATTGCGACATTATGCATTTATTGCGACATTGTGCATTATTGCGACATTGTGCAATTATTGCGAAATCTTTCATTTTCTAGCAATTGCGAAATTGTGTCTTTTGCTAATTGCGGAATTATGTCAATTTTGACATAATTGCGAAATCTTGGGTTTTAATTGCAAAATTATTTCATATTTTTCTAGAATTACCGAATTAATTAGTTTTTATTCAAATTTAATTTTTAAATTTATTTTTCCCGCCATTTTTACTTAGCTTTATTTTAATTGTTTCATCTTATTTTTCTTAAGCTTTATTTTAATTTGTCGTTTCTTAGTTTAATTCTTAAAGTATTTTATTTTCAAGTTTTAAAATTTACGTTTTGTCAAGTTTTAATTTTACGTCATTTAATTAATTTTCTTTTAAAGTTTTAATTTTTTCGTCATTTATGTTTTAATTACTTTTAGCTTTATTTTCCGTGTCATTTACTTTGATGTTTTGCAATTTAATTTTACTACAACCCTCATTTATTTTATTCACCAAAGACGACTGAGTCTCACTTTCAATCGGAGATCAATTCGATTAGACACCGAGAAAACGAACTTTTAACCTAGCAAAATCTCAATTTCAATAACTCCCCCTAAACCTTTCACCACCACCTAAACGTCACAAGGCATTGTGAAAACATATCTTACCCGCAATCTCATTCTCCACCAAATTCCGCCACCACCTTGTCTTCTAATTAAGCATGTGTATTGCTTATTAATAAGACACTCAATCTAAGCAAATCTTAGGATTCTAGTGTAACTAAAATTAAAATTATGCTTAAGTTTTAGGCTTGTTTTTTCATACATATTTGTATGATCTTTATTCTCTTGTAATTCCTTTCATGTTTTTCAACATGATTTTTCATTGAGTCTTGGATCTCGTTTTTCTCGTGATCTTTCGTTTCTTATTTATTTTCTCACTCGGTTGTCAAGGAAGGTTAGATTTATATCTAATTCCTCTCCTAGTAAGATTGACAACTTAAATATTTCTTTTGAAATATTCAAGTAATAAAAACTTGCAATTGCAATTGTTAAAAGTCATGTCCGAAGCATAGACTTTCAAGCCTTTTAGCATCTTATGTCAAATTGTTTGACCAAGTGATTTTCCTTTGAGTCGATAATCGTTTTTGGACACCCACGGTTCCTCAAATAACCTTGGGTCTCATTATTGATAATGAACCACGGACCTATTTAATGAACCACGACCATTGAGTCCCTTGTTCGTTTTGGTCTTTTTCTCTTTTGACGAGTTTTCTTGAAGATTCCCTCTTTTCTTCTCTTTTGAGTTTCTTCTCTCGTTTCGTGAAGTTATCCTTAACTTCTTTGTTGAGTCTCTCTCAATTCATTTTAATCATGCTCTTCTAAGTCGAGTCACTTTCTTCTATTCTTTCTAAACTAAGTGGAGTCGAGCCTCACCCTTTCCTCATCATGTAATTGTTCTTTGAACATTCATAATGATTGAGAAGAGCTACGAAACTTTGAGCATGTAGTTTATCGTATGCTAAACACCATTTGGTGTCGACATTCATAAGCATCCTTGCCTATAATGTCTTATATCCAGAAATTTTTTTAAGCATCGATTTATCCGCTTTTGGTTTTCTTTTTTTTTCAAAAATGTCTCTAGGTTGAGATATTTTTGTTCTTCTTTGTTGAGAGTTGATTGCGGTTAAAATTTACAATTAGTATGGGTGATTCCAACAATTCTAAGTTTTTAACCATTTGAGAGGATTTTGGTTAAATCTTGAATTTTCTTGGGTGATTCCATAAATTCTAAGCTTTTATCCCTTTGACATATTATCATTACAATTAGTATGGATGTTTCTTTTTGACCTCTATTCCAACAATTGTGAATTGATCTTGTCAAGATCCTCTCCTTTTTTTTGGATTGATAGCATCACGTGCACACTTATTTCTCCAATGCTTGTCATTGTTTGTGCAAACGACTTGTTTATCATCCTCGTTCTCTTTTTCCATCATAGTCATTCTTCCTCTCTTTTCGACTATATGAGATCTTATTTTTTTTGTCATTGTCATACTCTCTTTAGTTTGGTATTTTGCCATGATATTAAAGTACAGTATTTCCTCTCGACAATATTTTCTCTTTTTTTTGACATCGCTATATATATATGCTCTTGTTCACTAACTTTGTTTTGTAGGACATCTAACCCTTCTTTGTAGCTTGTCACCTTTCTTGCTTTGTTGGTGCCTCAAGCAAGGGGGAGCTCATATAAAGGGGGAACATTTGCAAGAGTTCAAGTCATTACATTTGTGATCATTGACTCACTCAAATTGCATTCGTCGAACATCTTGCAAATTTTTGGATGCATGTTCTCTCGAAGTCGATCCTCCCCTTCTACAAATGAAGACTACCTTTTTGATTCGACAAAAGGGGGAGAAGTAAGTGTAAACGAGTAACTTATGCATTTTAATATGTGTGCGGTTTACTTGTTTGTCATCATCAAAAAGAGGGAGATTGTTAGTGCAAACATTACGATGCTTTGTCGATATAATCTCTTTATGTTTTGTTGATGACAAACGTATAATTCGCAATACATTATGTAAAATGTCAAGTTACTCGTAATCACTCAAGAATACATTTGTATAATTCTCTCGACACCTCCAAGATCGCATTCGGCATGAATCACTCAAGGTATGTACAAACATGTCATTAACCTAACTAAGTGATCAAGGATTAATATTTTCTTAAAACTCACTTTTATACAAAGTGACAAAGTATTTTTTAATTAACTTTATTATTAAGAAAATGTTTTATTAAAAAGAAAAATGGAAATTTGAATTTGTAATATTCCAAAGAATATTCCCTAAGGTATATTCCAAAGAATATTCTTTAATTTGAATTTGGCATATTCCATATGCCAAAGGAATATCCTGTGAGGGTATAAAATACCCCAGATGGCATATCCCCAATAAAGGACAAATTTACACGGACTCCAACGCGGAGGTTCCTTAAAGGAACCCGTGGTTCCTTATTGATAAGGTATCGCGGGTAGAGATAAGGAACCGCGGGTGTTTTTGACCGTTGCAATGTTGTCTTATAAATAGTGGATCATTTCCAGGTTTTCTTTTAACCCTTTTTGCACAGTTTCTTCAAAAACATATTTAAACCCTTGATTAGTTAGTTTAAATTAATCTTGTTTAAGATGTGATTCTCTCCTTCAATCTCCTCATCCTATTAAGTGTAAAGAGAAGATCACACACACATTTGTGATGTGATTAACTATGAAGTCTTGATGAAGATCATCATGTTCATCATTTTTATTTGTGTCTTGTGTAGATCCAATGTATATGTGTATACTTGGATCAATCTTGTGTAGATCCAATGTATATGGGTATACTTGGATCAATATTATGTAGATCCAATGTATTTGTGAATACTTGGATTAGTTGTGTTAATCCATTGTATTTGTGAATACTTGGATTAAGTCTTGTGTAAATCCATTGTATATGTGTATACTTGGATTTATGTTGTGTAGATCCAAGTTACATGTGTACACTTGGATATGTGTTTTATTGATTTGTAATAGGTAAGAGTTGTGAGTTCTCACTAAACTATAAAGTGATGTAGTTGTGTCTAATGAAGTTCTCACTTAGCTTCAAAGTGAAGAGTCGTGAAGATTGGTTCTACCTTTCGATTAGAACTCGACATCTAGCCTTGTGTCGTAAAATGGTGAAGTAGGCAACGTTGTGAAGATTGGTTCTACCCTTCTATTAGAACTCGACATCTAGCCTTGTGTCGTTAAATGGTGAAGTAGGCAACGTTGTGTAGATTGGTCCTACCTAAGATTAGGACTCGGCATCTAGCTTAGTTTCGGAAATGTGTAAGCGACGTGTATGGTTTTCTCCGCCTTGAAAGGAGTTTTGTTGACTAGTGAAGTAACTCTCGAGTAAGGTGTACTCGAGGAGTGGAGTAGGGAGAAGAGGAGCTTCATGACCGAACCACTATAAATCATCGTGTCAGTACTTTCCTTTACATTTATGTCTTTACTATTATAGATGTATTTATATGCTGTGTGTTGTGTGCATCTCATAATCTAAACATCTAAGTTGCGCAAAAGCTAAGGCTTAGTACGTGTGTGCTTCGTGTTTAGATTATGGTCAAGTGTGCATCCTTTAGTCTAAACATCTTAGTTGTAGAAAAGCTAAGGCTTAGTACGTGTGTGCTTAGTGTTTAGACTATTGCTTGATGTACACTTGATTTGATGTGTTTGTGTGTTTCCTTACTTATAGTTATTATCTATTACAAACACATCTCATATCTAGTCAAGCTTAATCGAGAATTTGATACAAACGATTGTCAAGGTTTACAACGTATCAATATTTTGGATCCACTGTAGGCGGTTCTTTATTGAGCCCGCGGTTCTTTAATGATAAGGAACCGCGGTGATATTTAAGGAACTGCGACTAGTGGAATAAACGAAATATTTTGAAAATGAACTAGAAACTATTCAACCCCCCCTTCTAGTTTCTACATCTTGGGATGACTTGAGAAGTTTAGTCAAGTGACAACATAAGTCCCTCTCTTCAATAGAAACTTCTATTAAGGGATAAGAATAATAGGCTCAAGCCCGGTTTGTGGGTTTAGGGTATTAGGGTTTTACCACTATAAATGGTGGCCAATAATAAAACATAACTTACGGGTTCTATCATTTTACATGGTATCAGAGTGGGTCTGATCCTCAGACGTAGGTGACTATGTTGAGCCGCCTCCCCTAAACCACCCGTCAAAACCTTACCGCCACCCTTTAAACCCTTATAAAAATCAAAGAAAAACATGTTGCTAGTGTTGGATCTGTTTTTGTATTGGTGTTGCTACTGCTGTGCTACAAAAAAGGGAGGTGAAGAATAATAAACATCATCCATTATCTAGTATTATAACGAATGTCTAAAAAAATTATATTCATTTTAATGTTTTTTAACGATTTGTGTTGGTGATGTGCTAAGGTCGCAGATCCGCACAACGGTGATATGTGTTGGTGATTTGTGAAAAGGTAAAAAATCCACGCAATTGTGATTTGTGTTGGTGATTTGTGTTAAGGTCACAGATCCACACAATCATGAATGTTTTGTTTGTTTGTTTTTCTAGTTTACTACTCCTAGTCTGAGCTTTAGCGATTTCATCGCTCGAACTGCGGGAAAGTGTTAAGGGATAAGAATAATTGACTCAAGCCCGGGTTGCGGGTTTAGGGTATTAGGGTTTTACCATTGTAAATGGTGGCCAATAATAAAACATAACTTATGGGTTATATCATTTTACAACTCCACAGCAAGTCCAAAGGGGGGTAAATCTGAAACATCAAACAAACACAATAAGTCCTGAAGTTAGTGTGGGTAAGTAGACTGGGTCATAATTTTAACATTACCCTTAATATGATAGCCCATATAGATTTATCATTCCCAATTTTTCAATTAGGTTTTCATGTTGATCTGTATCCAAACCTTTTGTAAGGATATCTGCAATTTGATTTGTAGAATCCACTTTTACAGTTTTAACTACACCATTCAAAATCTGTTCTCTAACAAAACGCAAGTCAATTTCAAGGTGTTTGTTTCTTTCATGAAAACACGCTTGGTTGCTATCTTAGTAGTAGAGAACTGTCACAATGAAGAGTAACAGTGAGTAGGTTTTCAAACTGCAAGTCTTTTAAGACTTTTAACACCCATATTACTTCACTGGTTACTAAGGCAAGAGCTCTATACTCTGCCCTAGAAGAAGATTTAGAGAGAGTATTTTGTTTTTTGCTTTTCTACGAATCAAATTGTCATTTATAAACACACGATACCCTGTGACAGAATTTCTAGTTACCACACACTTAGCCCAATCAACATCAGAATAAGCATTAAGATTCATACCAAACTTCCTTTTTAAATGAATACCCAAACCCGGAGAGCTCTTAAGATATCTTAATATCTTAAAGGCAATTTTGAGATGAGAGTTCAAAGGAGAATGCATAAACTGACAAACAATGCATATCATAAGAAATGTCAGGTCTAGTGTTAGTCAAGTAGATAAGCTTGCCCATGAGTTTCTGATAATCAACAATGTTTTCAAGTAAGGGACCACTATTAGTGGGCTCATTAGATATAGTAAGCTTAGAAACCAAAGAAGTCTTAGCAGGTTTACAAGCAAGCATACCATACTCAGATAACAAGTGTAACACATATTTTCTTTGATTCAAACAAACACCATAATCAGTATTAATAACTTCAATGCCCAAAAAATGCTTTAACTTACCCCAAGTATTTAATCATGAACTTGGTTTTTAAAAAAATTTAAACTTCCAAATCTCAACAGCGTTGTTACCAGTAATAATGATATCATCAACATACACAAGCAAAGCAAGAAAATTATCACTATGAGACTTGGTATAAGGAGAATAATTAGAATTAATTTGAATAAAGCCATTTTCATCTAAAACAGAGGTGAGCTTGGCATTCCATTTCCCAGGTGCATGTTTAAGACCATGGTCTTAGACCATATAATGATTTTTTCAGTCTACAAACCATGTTTTCACCCCCAGGAAGATATCCTTGGGGTGGTTTCATGTATACAGTCTCATCAAGGTCACCATACAAGAAGGCATTGTTAATGTCAAGCTGAAACAAAAGCCAAGATTCCAAAATAGCTAAATTAAGAAGGCATCTAATAGTAACCATCTTAACAACAAGGCAAAGGTCTCCTCTTAATCTATTCCTTTCTTTTAACCAAACCCTTGAGCAACAACCCTATCCTTATACCTTTCAATCTCCCCACTAGACTTAAATTTCAATTTCCAAATCCATTTACATCCTAAGGCTTTCTTACCTTTAGGAAGCTCAAAAATATCCCAAGTATCATTTTCAAGAAGGGAAACAAGTTCAGAACTCATAGCATCAACCCAAAGAGGGTTCTGAGATGCTTCAAAAAGGCTTTTTGGTTTACTATTTTTATTAAGTTGAGTGACAAAACAAAAATTTTCCTGATTAAGCTTGGAATAACCAACACACTTTTCAAGACCATACTTGAATTTAGAATTGACAACAAAATCATTGTAATTTTTTGGAAATATAGAAGGTTTGGTGGACATTCTCAAATTTTGAGTTCCCTGAGCTGAGGTATTTGGATTTTGATCCATATCTCATTCAGACTCATATTTTCATCAAGTTTAGCAGCCTCCTCTTCTAACCTAGCATTAGTATTCTCACTATTATTATCATCGTCCCCAAGGGATGAGGAATCAATCATGTGTGCACTATCCCCAAGGTTGGGAGAGTCGCCACCTTCACTGAGTGACCCATGGTTAATATTTAGATAGGTGTTACTCTCTCTTCATCATTAGGAAGATCAGGGTTATCATAATCAAAGAAGTTTAAATCTTGAAAAACATTTGAATTCTTATCTTTATTTTCATGGGAAACATAATCTTTAAAAGGAAATATGTTCTCAAAAAATTTAACATCTCTAGAAACAAGAAACTGATATCTATCAAGACTATAAACCCTATAACCCTTCTGAGAACTAGAATAATCCATCATAACACATTTTTTAGATATGTTAGTGACTTTATCATGACCATTAAGGATAGTAGCAAAACAAAGACAACCAAACATTCTGATATGAGAGAGATTATGAAAAAAATTGTAAATCATTTCAAAGGGAGATTTCCCATTTAGCATAGAAGAGGGTAATCTGTTAATAAGATAGGTAGTAGTCATCACACATTTAGTCTAATATCTAAGAGGGATTCACCCTGAAACATAAGAAATCTAGCAACATGTAGCAGATGTCTATGTTTCCTTTCAACAACACCATTATGTTTTGGGGTATATGCATAAGATGTTTGGTGTATTATACCTCTTTCATTACAAATTTTGGTAAAGTTTTGATTTACAAACTCTGTTCTATTGTCACTTCTAAAAATCTTGACAGTTCGTTTAAATTGATTTTGAATCAGATTATAAAAGATGTCAATACAAGACATGATCTCATCTTTGGTTTTTATAAGATATGCTCAAACATCCCTTGTATAGTCATCCACAACAGTTAAGAAATACTTGTGACCAGAATAGTTGGCCATATTATAGGGACCTCACAAATCTAAATGCACAACATCAGCAAGAGATTTAGTCTTATGGTCACTTAAAGGAAAAGGTTTTCTAGTTTGTTTAGTTGTTTGACATATTTCACAAAAACTAGTTTTATCATCTTTGTCAATTTTTAAAGACTGCTTTAGCACATTAAGGGCAGTGTCAGCAGGGTGGCCAAGTCTACAATGCCAATCATGGTTAGACACAGAGCAAGCGATAACACCGTTAAAACTATTACACTTAATACCTTCAGTGTCTAGATAGTATAAACCACCACACTGTTTACCAATCCCCAACACAGTTTTCAGATTCAAATCCCGATTCACAGAGAAACACTTACTCTCATCAAATACAACAAAGATTTTGTTATTTTTAGCCAGTTTGTGACTAGAGATTAAGGTAACACAATACTTAGGTATAACAAGCACATCAAACAAAATCAACCCATTAGAAAGTGTAAGGTTTCCAATTTTAGATATTACTCTTATCAAATACAACAAAGATTTTCACAAAGAAACACTTACTCTCATCAAATACAACAAAGATTTGTTATTTTTAGCCAGTTTGTGACTAGAGATTAAGGTAACACAATACTCATGTATAACAAGCACATCAAACAAAATCAACCCATTAGGAAGTGTAAGGTTTCCAATTTTAGATATTATAGTCTCAGTACCATTAAGGTGAGCAACTTTGATCATAAGGTGAGAAATGTCATAAACATTATCAAGTTCTTTTTCATTGTTGGTCATGTGTTGGTTAGCCTTAGAATCAATCACCTTCCCATTTCATACTAGTCTTAGCACTAGTGTTGGAACAATCAAACTTGTTGAAATTTTCATTGAAAATTTTTCTAGAATTAAAATATGTACATGCCATATTGGCCTGTACATTCTTTCCAGTTCTTTTGTTATCCTTAATAAGAGAGAGTAAAGTAACCATTTGTTCATCAGAAAAGCTAGTAGCATAAGTAGAACAACAGAATTATTAGACACATTTTTCTCTCTAAAATTTTGAACATGTTTTTTCTTCCCAAAATCAGTGGGGTACCCAATGGTCTTAAAACACCTATCAATGGTGTGAACATTGTACCCACATTCTCACAAACTAACTCAGCATTAGAGGTAAAATTAGGTCTAGTAGCATTCTGATTGTTATGTCTAAATCCAGTGGTTCTATTGGTATGTATGGAATTGTTGGTGATAGGTCTTAACACATTAGTATTAGGGTTCTAATTTCTCTGAAAAATGTTTCTAGTGGGCCCATTAGACAAGAAGCAAAAGTCTGAGCTCTATGAGAAGACCCAGAGCTACTACCAGATGTCATTCTATGAGACTCCTCACTAGAGATAATGGCATAAGCTCCCTTCACATCAGGGAGATTTTCCCTAGACGATATTGAACTCCTAATACTCATGTAAAAATCATCAAGCCCCATCAAGAATTACATTAATTTCAATAGTTGATTATGCTTTTTAAACTCATTAGAAGTAGTGCACACACAGTTAGGCAATTCGATCATAGCATCATATTGTTTCCACAAAGCATTCAACTTATGATAATAATCAGACATGTTAGAGCCATTTTGTTTCAAGGTGTTAATCTTGTGATGTAAATTAAAGATAACAGAACTATCAACCTTATGATATGTCTCTTTTAATTCTTTCCAAACATGTTTGGCCTTTTTTGAAAAAATCAGTCCAAGGAACAACTCAAAAAGTGTGGAGCAGCCAACCAAAGTTGTCGGTCTTTCGACTTCGCCTGAATTGATCCCAAACCTCATAAATTTGATTTTTGGAGATTGAGGTTAAGACCTGAGGCTATATAGAAACACTTCAAGATTCACAATGGCTTTAGTGTTTGTAGCGTTCCATTCTCGAACAAAAACTACGTCATCAACGTAAAACAAATGAGATATCATAAAAGAGGTGTTTAAAGATATACCCTTATAGAGCCAATCTGTAAAACTCTCGTAAAAGAAAGGTGTAAACTTTCGATGATAAAAAAGAATAGAAAAGGAGATATGGGATCTCGTTTAAGCCTTTATGAAAATGGAATTATGTAGTAGGGCTACGGCTGACGAGCACCGAACGCATGGCGGTTTTATGGTAGCCACGAATCCATTTATACAATTTCAGACCAAAACCAAATACTTTTAAAGTATCAATCAAGTAATCATATTTCACCGAGTCAAAAGCTTTTTCGAAATCTACCTTGAAAATCATCACATTTATTTTTCTTACATCAAGATAAAAGCTTAAGAATGAACAGGCCATCAAGAATTTGATGGTTTGAAGCAAAAGCCAACTGAACTGCGCTTATGAGGTAAGGCAAGACAACTCATAATCTATTAGCCAAAATTTTGGCTATTCTTTAATATACACTCCCGATGAGACTTAAAGGGCGGAAGTATTTCGTAAGTTTGGCGTCCTCTATCTTCGGGATGAGAGCTATAAAAGAACAGTTGCAACCCCGGGGGAAGTACTCATTCACGAAATAATCAGTAATGGCCTGGAAAACATCTTGATCAAGAATCGACCATTATTTACGAAAGAATTCAAAGGTATATCCGCCAGGACCAGGCGATTCGTTGACACCACAATCCCAACTCCCAAACATCCCTTTTGACTTTGTCATAAGTAACGGTGCGTTCCAAATCTTCTACGTATAAAGATAACCGATTTGGGAAAATGAAATAAAAACTGATAATTTTGGGTGTTTGTGGAGGCGAGAATTGCTTCTTAAAGTGTGAGAAGAATTCTTGGTTATTTGGATCGGAAGTCCATTCTCCATTAACAAGAGTCCTACAAATGGAAAGTTGAGATCTCGTATTGTTGAAGACTCCATTAAATAAATATTTGGTGTTTCATCGCTTCGATGGACCAACGTATTTTGGTCTTTTGGGATATCTCTACGGCATCCATGGAGATAAGCTCCGGAAGATCATTCATAAGTTTAGCTCTTTTACTAATAACCTCTTCATTGCCCATGCCTTATCAATTATTTTGTCAACATCCGAAAGATTGTGTTTGATGTTTATCTTTTTGACATTACACCGATTTTTAGCCTCTTTCAACCAAAATTTGATAACTTTTTTATGAAGTTGCAACTTTTTCTTCAACTAAATCAAACCATTGTTGATGATTTTGTGTTACCAATATTATTTAAGTGTAATGAATTGACTTAGTTGACCGATGTGTAATCGTGATAAACGTTCATTAAGTCGGGATTGTGCGGAGCGCACACTTGTATGACATTATTGAGATTATAATACGGGGGTTCGGGGGCAGCGCCCCTGGTAGCAGGGTCCAAGGGGCAGCGTTAATTTAAATGTTTCGGTAGTTTTATCAACTGATATGACAGTTGTACGTATCATTCGGTTTTGGTTGATCATATATTCATTTCAATGTGAGTTCGCAATCTGAGTTTTATTGGATTAAAGATTTCGATAAAATCATCAAAATACTTTGATCCAAAAGTGTGTGACACAACTCTCAAATTACCGTGATCCAGCAAAAGTTTAACAATCATTCGAGTCAACAATGTTTATAGATTTCCATGTGTTGTTCACAAAAGAAACAAAACCCTCCATTAAAAATCATGAGGGGATGTTTGGTTAACCTAATTGTGATGGTTTTTATTGGTTTTGTATTATAAACCAATGTTTAAAAAACCGGTTTGACCCGGCCGGTTCGACCGGTTGAACCGGAAATCGGAGTGATGGCCGGTCCGTTGTGAGCCGGGTTTTCATCAGAAATCGGACCGGATTAAACCGTCTGGTTTAGCTTGACCCGGGTTGAACCGTCGGATAAAAACCGTCCAGTTTGACATTTATCAAATAAAAAAAAGTGTAAAACTGATTATCACAATAGATGTTATAACTGGGCATGGATGGGTAGTTTAAAATTCACCAATCGAGTGCCTGATGGAGTATAGTAGTTGAAAATGATGATTCTTATGTTTTGTAAATTTTAGTTATGAGCTTTTGTTATCTGAAAATGGATGAGAACTTTGCTAAAAAAAAGAATTGGATGAGGATAAGAAAAAGGAGTTGAGGACAAGGAAATACAAAAAGAAAGTTTGGGGTGAATCGGTGATGGTGACAAATGAGTCAAAATGGGAATATAAAAATATGTGGTCTGATACTTTGATGGCATTTTATTTGGCTAATGGGAATTTTATTTGGCTAAAAATGGAGGTATTAGAAAAAAAAATATGGAAGTTTGGATTGAGGGAGATGACCGAATATCCTAGATCTGGTTTTGATGATGTGACGTGTTATAGAAAACAGTAGGTATACCTTTTGAACACTGGTGGTTTGGTAGAAAGTAGTACCTTTTGTTTTTTATATATATATATATATATATATATATATATATATATATATATATATATATATATATATATATATATATATATATATATATATATATATATATATATATATATATATATATATATATATATATATATATATATATATATATAGGGGTGGGATCTAGAGAAAACAACCTTTTGGTGAAAAACATAGAAAACAAATAGGTATGGTACCTTTTGCAACATTTTAAAACGGAAGGTAGAAAACGAAAATAAATGAAAGGCGGAAGGACTATAATTGCAAATACTACAAACCTAAACTTTTCAAACCCTGAAAAAAACACACACGCATACTTATTTCTAGAAAACATTAGAGCGCCGACCACCAACACCACGGTCGAAGCGACGGCCACTACCGACTCATCTTTGTTGAATAACCGATCACCTCAGATCATCGTCGTCCCCAATACGATGTTTTGCTTAGAGATCACAACCGTTCACAGTCATCCACCACCATTCCTTATCATCCAGCACCGTTCTCGTTCCCTGTAATCCACCAGGGATACGACAGCCACCATCATTCATCATCAGGTATTTTCTAATCTTCTTATAAAACTATTTTTTTTCCTTTAAATTTTTAATCAAAGATTTGAATGAATTTTAGGTTGGGCGTAATCGCTTGTGTTAATTAGCGATATTTTTTTACTTAATTTTACTGTATTATATAGAGTTGTTGATTAATTTACAAACATTGTGATTGGGGACAGATGTAATAATTTATGTGTTTTGGTGACTAATATTGATTAAAATTTGTTGTATGTGTGTAGTTTACTGATCTATTTTTTGAAAGGTTACGGTATTTGTTTGTTTACGGCATCTATGTTAATAGTGTTTCAGGGTGTCGGTTGGTGTCTTTGTCTGCGGCATCTATTTTAATAGTTTTTGTAGGCGTCAGTTTGTGTGTTTGTCTAGGTCATATATTTTAATAGGAAATGGGTAAAACGTCACCACAAGTGCACTTGTAATGCATAATTCTTTAATACCTCAGGGAACCATGCTTATGCTGAGTGAGTACGGTTAAGGCATCGGTGAGTGAGTATGGTTAGGGCATCAAATAGTAAGTACAGTTAGGGAATCAGTAGCATCGATGCGTGAGTACGGTTAGGGCATCGATGAGTAAGTACGATTAGGGAATCGATGAGTAAGTAAGTACGGTTAGGGAATAGATGAGTAAGTACGATTAGGGAATCAGTAGCATCGATGTGTGAGTACAGTTAGGGAATTGGTGAGTGAGTACGGTTAGGGAATCTGTGAGTGAGTACGGTTAGGGAATCGATGAGTAAATACGATTAGGGAATCAATATCATTGATGAATGATTACGGTTAGGGAATCGGTGAGTGAGTACGATTAGGGCATCGGTGAGTGAGTATGCTTAGTAGCATCGATAAGATAGTAGGGCATCGATGAGCATATTATTAGGGGATCTCTTTACTGTTATCGCACCGAACTTATTACTGTGTTCCTGAATCTATAAAATACCATCTTTTTCTAAACAATCAGGAGACTACTTTATGTTAATAGTTAATATTAGACTAGTTAAACATCTTAAGACACTCTGATCATTGTCCCATATAGACCCATAACAAAGTGTGAAAGATTCTTACTATTTAAATAACTAAAACCTAAGTTGAGACGTGTTATAATTATGTTTTACTTCTCCGTGAATATCTGGCGATATTAATGTGTTTCGAATGCGGTCATTTCTGTAGGAGCTTAGTGTTACTGCTCATCACATTAAGTTGCGAGCTACTGTTGGTAACAATACCAAGACACCTAGTCATGGTGACGAGGTTGCACTTAGAGATCTTGCTAGTTCTGGCATGATAATTGGTCGTATAGGTAAAGTTTTCCCATAAAAAATAATCATTTTTTTACATTTAATAATAACAGTTAACATATTTTCAGTTTATGCAAGTTACAACCTGCAATTCGTTTTTGACGTTGAACTATTGCTGAGGTTTTTAATGCATCCATCGAACTTTTAAATAAATGTTACACAAGTTTATATAAAAATGTTACTGTTCAAGGATAAGTGATTAAAATAACTATATTTTAAATGAATTCCTCTAAATACATGTATTTATCTCGTCTCTTCAATACTACAGATTTTTGGTCAAGCATTTCTTAATGGTAAGTTACTCAATGTATCAATTATGAATTTGGTATAGTTTAATCCACTATCACCCTGTCGCTATCCACCATGACTACCGTCTGCCAATCCACTAAGGTGAGCATTGTTGTGTCGTGGACTAAATCTTTATGAAACTTTTCTGTTGGAATTAGAATATAAAACTTTTCTGGACTAAATCATTTCAATCACAATATATCTGTGTAACGCGCTTGGATTGGTACAACTGAGTGCGATGCACTTTCCTTTCTTTTGGTCTTCGTGCCTGCAGTGTGGATTTTACTACTGTAACATCAAGTAGCAATTCAACCCCTGACTTGTTGGACTGGTGGATAGATTTCTGAATAGACCTGATCATGATATAAGATGTAGCAACAACAACAACCAATGCGTGGGAGATTTAGTTAAGGGTCATCAGCTTCTTTTTAATTTGGTGCACCCTTACTTTTCTGACAGTAATATGACCACAAAATCAGGCGGCAAAGAGGTTATTATCACTTATAAAGTATAAGTCGGTCAATTTGGTGTCAAATTGTTTTTATGTAACTTTTACTTCTATTTTTCAGTAGGTATATGTGCTGAAAAATAGGTTAGTGAAAGGTTATTTTGTATGGTCAAAAGTTTAGGTGTGGTGTATATTGCGTAATAAAGTTAATTGTATACAATTATTACATTAGGTACATATTTGTGTTTAGCGTTATAACTAGCTTAGGCCATATGTTATAGGAAAAATGTCACCTTTTTGTAATTTATGGCATATGTTTTGATATAATTTAGGGCGTATGTTTGCATATAATTTAGGGTGTATGTTTGGATATAATTTAGGGCGTATGTTTGGATAAAATTTAGGGCATCTGTTTTGCGTGTCAAGTCTATCGTCTCAAGTGATATCTTCCAGATAAAAGGTAATATTGATTCACAAGGTTCTTCTTTAGCGTATGAGTTATTTCATTCCCGTGTTCCGTTCCTTTGCCTAAAGGCGCCCCTTTTTCCTGCCTTGCCTGCTCTCACCCTCCCACCTTAGTCCACAGTTAATAGGTCAGAAAGTTAATGGTAGAAAATACCGAATGTTGACAGTTTTTTGGTGAACTCAAAATATTTTTATCTCGTCTTAATTTTTATTATTTTTCTTAAATGGCCTTTTTTCGTCCAAATGGTTAGATGCTATCGTTGTTTTTATGTAAATCTGTGTTTTTTATGGTCCAGGTAGAGAGATGCGAGAAAGAAAATAGAAGAAAATCAAACATATTAATGATCAAGTTGTATCTTCAGAATGGATGTTCTTGTTTAAATCGGGCCAAAAAGCTTATAATGGTACGAAGCAAGTAGTACATTCATCGCATCATGAGTATTACTTCCCAACTAAGAGAATTCCAGGCATTGTCGTCAATACATAGCAATCCTCTGCTCCCTGTCATCTTAAATCCTAATAATCACCAACCTAACGCCCTCAAATCTCGGACGGATCTGAGTAAGCTGTCCCGCCCTTTACAGCAGATTCTTGAATCTTCATTTAACGACCTGCAACTTCAAGCTATAAGTGGAGTTAGCTTAAGAAATGATCATGATCTATCTCTTATATAGGTTCTCTAGGTACTCATACATATACACCCTTTTCTAAGCTTTCACGAGACATGTGATCTAATTTGGATAATGTATTATTATTTTTATATCAGGTACTGGGAAGACGCGGACAATTGTGGCTACTGTCAGTGCTTTGCTTTCATTAGTTGGCATTAATGCCGCTACAAGGAGACCGAGCAATCCTTCTACTCCTTTGAATAGCGTGCAACAGATGAGTCAGTCTGCTGCAGTCGCAAGGGCTTGGCAGGATGTAGCTTTGTGTTATTGTGTTGTCGTGCATCGATGAAAACGAGTGTGTAGGGAATGTTGTTTGGTCAAAGTGCCGATTACAGGAAAATTTGGTTGCACTTGAAGCCGAAGAGATGCGGAAAGTGGGTAAAGATGATGCACATATGTTTGGATTATTGGATTCACTCTAGTTCAGTCTTTTGTCATATGTTGATATGCATTTGTTTTGGCTTGAAGTCGAACCAAGCAGTTATGTTTCTATAAATTAATAGTTTATGATCTTTTTTGTAGAAGAGAATATGCTTGTTAATGTCCTGGTATTCTTATAGTTCCAAACTAGTTGGATCCATTTGTATGATCCAGTTGGTTAGAAAATTCCTGCAAATACAAAAAATTCAAACAAACAAAAAACCATGAAATACATAAGCGGTAACAAAAAAACGGTAATAAAAAGAAAACGGTAACAAAAAAAGGAAAAAAAACGGTAAAAGGCAAACATGAAATATGTCGAAGAACAAAAATACACAAACACTCTGTCAACATAAAAAAAAAGAATACAAGAATGAAAAATATAACTTTTACCCAAAAGTTTGTAACATTTTCAAAACACCCTTGTAGTTTGGGCAGAAAGAAAAAAAAGGGTGGGGAATCATGTTTTCTAGGTTTTTTTTAGATGTTGTTTTCTAATAATCTCATCTCTCTCTCTCTCTCTATATATATATATATATATATATATATATATATATATATATATATATATATATATATATATATATATATATATATATATATATATATATATATATATATAAAGTACTCATGTATAGTCTTAGTCTCCGGTTTGACTACAATCTTTAACTATGTTTATGGTACTTTTGTCTTTGAAGTAAACCGGTCTGACCTGACGGTTCGACCGGTTGAACCGATGACCCGGTGAACCGGCTACTCAACCGGGTCAATTAAAAAACCGGTTTTTAAAACATTGTTATAAACACATGAATAATTTGTGTTTGGTAACAAAAGATAGTGGGTTTTAAATATAGTGGGGCCCATGATTAATGCAAGAAACGGCGGTTTATTTAACTCACTTAACAGCTGATGTATTTCCTTGTTTGTGAGACCATTGTAGCACAAAACATAAGTTCCCTTTATTTTTTCTTCTCTCTGCATTGGTTTGGTATTTGGTAATAATAATAATTGAGGTCAATTACGTCATTTATAAGTAATTCATTTGAAACTTATATCGAGAACTCTTTGCACCAAACATGACACATATCATTTAAGTATTGGTTTTTCAAGTCTGCCAACATTCAATATTATCACGTGTTTAAATATCCATCATTTAGAACACAACGAACCAAACACACCCTGAATGAAAAGTTCAAAAAGGAGTGGGACCCTAAGAGATTTCCCGCATAAGAGATGGCTATCCAAACACAAAGCCGAAGAATGTGACGTAGCACATTAACAAGAAAAATTCACTCGTGAGTTAAGTTAAAAATCCTACACGGGTGGCTTTACCAATAGCTAAATTAAGACTCAGAATTTCCGATATTGTGTGCTAGCTTTGGAAACGATATACCGGCCTACACCTGTACTCGTTAACCCCCTCTAACGATATTACACGAGTGTATATGTCTCCTTTATCAATGGTTCATATTTAGTAGCTAGGAATGGTTAAGGTTTTATGTTTAGGTTACTTGGAGGTTTAGGTTAATCTCTTATGTGAATAAAAGTTCGTCTTTATGCATCTCAAGCTCTTTTTTGGCATCCAAAGGCACACGAGACACGTTCTTGCTGATCTTGTTCAACTTCAGCACATCATTAGATGTGGATTATGTAACAAAAATGGTCATAACATAAAATGATGCGAGAAATACAATACAAAATTAATCAAAGGCTAGAAGTTGTATATAATGTAGTGATAGAAAATAAAAAGGCAAAGCGCTAATTCACAGGTTCTGAGTTAACATGATGACTACTACTAATAAGTTGCACCATACTAGTTGATATAAAAAGTTTTGATCATATCTGGTCTGCAAAATACAGTGAGTGACACATTGAGAACTGAATTTCCTAGCTTGCCTTCAACCATATTCACATTATTTTACATTGATTACACACTGATTAAAAAAGTTACCACTTGAGTTAGTCCAGTGATCATCATTTTTGCTGCAGTGCCTTTCCACACAGTCGCTTAGCTGGCCTTCCACGTGGCCTCTTTCCCACCTGGACACATTTATCAACAACTTGGACGTCACCACTATGTCCACACGGCTTCCACTCCTTTTTCCTCTTTACATCTTCTGTAGCCCGTGGTAACGCTTCTGGCCGCCCTCTCTTCCTCTTCACAACTTCCTCCACCGCAATTTTAACATTTTCTGTCATCGTAATTTTCGCTGGCCGCCCCCTCTACCTCTTTACAACTTTGGCTGGCCGCCCCCTCTTCCTCTTCACAACTTTGGCTGGTGACGACAATTTAGTCTGAGTTTTAGTGTTGGTGACTTTGGCTAGACACATTTTATCTTCGCTTTTAATGTACTTAAATACACACTCATCACCTTCCGATATACTGTTACTTCGCATGAAAGCCGGCCACCCATCGTCAAGCAGTGATGTGTCGAGTTATTTTGTTGGTAGGACAGCAAGGCCATTAGCCTCTCATTTCCGTCAAGACTTTTAATTATTATGTTCTCCTTGGCATTTATTCCGGACAACCCCACAAAAGCTGATGGCAGCCGCTAATACCAAAATGAAAAAACATAAAAATGAATTAGAGGTGCTCCTTGTTTGTCACTTCGTATATTATACGAGTAATATTATAGGGTGTTTTTAAGTGATTTAAGCAAATATAAGTATGCAATATAGCCTTATGAGTGCAATCAAATATGCTCTTATCTTAAGAAATAAATAACGCGGTCATAGATCTTACCAGCATTGACTTGTGGATTGTAGTAATTGTCACTTCAAAGAAAGGATCACCACCATCGACACCATCAGCGAGTTCAACATCTTTATCTGCATCCTTATCATCCATACAACTATCAACTTCCACATCATCGTCATCAACTTCTGTTCGCTGACCTTTGGTGATTTTTGATAGACATAGTTTATCTTCACTTGTAATAAATTTAAATAAACATCTATCGCCAACCGATACATTAGTACTTCGCGCGAAATCATTCCACCCCTTCCTCAGTTCGTAACATTTCGAGCTGTAATGGTATACTGCATTAATATGTACATGCAATTCCTTCTCATATCCATCAAGACTTCTTAGCGTTAAGGTTTTTTTGGTATCTATTCCAGCTGACCGCACAAAGTCTACCGGCATGCGCTAATACACACCAAAAATAAAATAAAAAAGGTGTTTCAAGTTTGGTAGTAAAGCTGCTTATTCGCTTCAATATATACAAATTGCTACCTACTTAATTCTACGCTTTATAAAATCTTAAAATTGTAATCACAAACAACCCTAAAGCAAATCTTTAAGTGAGACTGAATGATGCTAATAATAAATCTTACCAGAAAATTGTGTTTGAAGTTGTATTGACTAATAGTCACTACAAAGAAAGGATCATCATCAACAACAACAAATTCAATATCTTCATCTTCATCCTCATCCTTATCCTTATCATCCTGCGCGTCCTTATCATCTTCCGCATCATCTTCCGTCTCTGTAGCTACAGCGGCAGCGGCAGGAGGCGACGACCTTGCCTGAGTTTTTCTCTTGGTCACTCTGACTAGACACATTTTATCTTCACTTCTAATGAACTTAAATACACATTCATCACCTTCTGATATATTATTACTTTACCTGAAAGCCAGCCACCCTATTGAAAAGTGGTACCGTATCAAGCGGTACTGTTTGTACACCCGTATGGCGATTTGCCGCTCATTTCCATCAAGACCTTTTAGTATTATGTTTTCCTTGGTATCTATTTTGGCCAACGCTACAAAATCTAACGGAAGCCGCTAATTATATCAATAAACAACAAAAATAAAAATGAATTAGAGGCGTTGCGTGCTTTTAGTTATTACTTACTTGCTATTTTATAAGAAATAAGCAAAGAAAATATATGTAACTATTAGAGTTATAATATATATCTTCTTGTATATAGGGAATGTATATTATAAAGTAGGGATTCGGTGAGAAGAATTTTTTTCTTATTTGATCCTAACTCGTATATTATATTTATACAAGTGATATATACTATAATTCCAATAATAACCACTTTTAGTTATTTTGCTGATAGAGAATCAGACAAAACACTTTTAGTAAGTCTGATTGAGTGTACAATATCTATCTAACTGTTACAAAAAAAAAGCATGCAATAAACCATTTTTAATGAAATAAAAAACACTCTTTGTAGGATAAATCTTACCAGCATAAATTTGTGGCTAATAGTCACCACAAAAAAAGGATCTTCATCATCAACACTTTCAACATGTTCATTCTCATCTTTATCATCAGCAGCAGCAGTGGCTGGAGGGAGGGGACTTGTCGGAGTGCTTTTCTTGTTGATTTTTGCTAGACATAATTTATCGTCACTTGTGATGAACTTAAATACACATTTATCACCTACCAATATAGCATTATTTCGCCGGAACTTCGGCCACCGCTTACTCACGTAGTACCTTTTCGACTCACCCGATTTATAGGATCGCACGGGCATTTCCTTCTCATATCCATCAAGACCCAATAAAGTTAAGGTTTTTTTGGTGTCTATCCCAGCCAACAGCACGAATTCTAACGGCATGTACTAGTACATGCAGAAAAAAAATTAAAATTAAAATGAAGGTGTTTCATGTTTGTTATTAAAGCCGCTTATTGCTTAATATAATCAAATTGCTACCTTATTATTTCTCAACTATATAAACTATGTATAATGTCTAATCCCAAACACTCCCCAAAGAAAATTACTTTAAGCATTGTAGTTATCTTAGGGGTGTTTGCTTAAGCTGCTAAAGCTTACTCTGTAAAAGAACCAATTATAAAACCAAGTATCATTAGATATTGTTTATTTGATAATGAAAACTTTTGGAAAATTTAAGTTCACAATATTTATGGTTATTTACGTGTTGAAAGTAAAAAGCATGCAATAGGCAGGTGAGACTGAATCACGAGAGTACAAATCTTACCAGCTCACGCTTGTGGGAAATAGTCTTCACAAAGAAAGGATCCCCGTCATCAACAAGTTGAACGTCTTCATCATAATCCTCATCCTTATCATCCTCCATGTCCACGTCCTTCCCATCCACACCATCATCATTGGCGCCAACTTCCATCTCTGGAGCTACGGTGGCAGGAGGCGACGACCTTGCCCGAGTTTTTCTCTTAGTGACTTTGACTAGACACAATTTATCTTCACCTCTGATGAACTTAAATACACATATATCACCTTCTGATATATCAGTATCTCGCAGGAATTCGTTCTAACCCGAAGCCACAAAGTAAGTCAGCGACTTGAACTGATCAGCCGATTGCACAACCATTTCCTTCTCATATCCGTTAAGATGTTTAAAGACAATGGTTTTTTTCTTATCTATTCCGGACAACGTTACAAAATCTGACAAGAACCGCTGAGAAAAACAGCATACAAAAAGAAAAAAAGTTGAATTATAGGTGTTCATGTTTGTTTCTAACTATCGTTGGTTTTTTGTTTATTAAAGTGATGTTTGAAATTGTATATGTTAAGTTTTTGTCATATATATTAGACAGTTGCTTATTTACTTAGAGGGCTAATTCTTTGTAAATATATCTTACTTGTCACTTTATCAAATTCTATGTAGCAAACTAAAAGTTTTTTCTTGGTGTATCATACTCTAGATTTCATTTTTTGGTGTATCATACAAATATCGTCTTTTTGGCGTATCATATTCGTTTTGTGTTTGACCATTTTACCCCTATCCCGGTAAACGAGAGATGGTAGGGTAAAATGATCAGATAATACACACAACCGTAATATGATACACCAAAAAGACGAAATTGAGAAGTTTGATACACCAAGAAGAAAAAGATTTAGTACACCACACAAAATTGGAAAAAGTGGCAAGATACATTTACAAACAATTACCCGTTACTTATATTAAAAAAGGAGAACACTTTAATATTACTAGCTGGACATTAGCGAGGGAGAAGCCTGTGCAATGCAATAACATTAGTGATCAGCTAGAAAGAGACAGTTATTGGGGGTGATAGGTGGTAATAAAGATGCATGTTGGTAGTTGTTAGTGTTAGTGATCGTGAGAAGGCTTCAAAAAGGTTAACTTTTTAGAGATACAAAAGAAACGATTGACTGTAGCATGACACATTCCTTTATGTGCTTCTGAATTCGGCATATTAGCCAACACCTCTATCCACATCAACTAAACAGAGTCTAAGATCAACATCCAAAAATAAATCGACCACCCTAATGTATCCATCATTTACTAAAGTTTAAATTTACATTTCTTATTAAAAACTTATGAGATGTACCTGTGTTATGTGTATCAAATGTAGTACATCTATAATCTTTTACGAGTAACACATTATATATACTCTTTATATATATGAGTATAAGATAATCACTTGACAATTACTTAATTTTTACACTCTATAAATACTTTAATAGCCAATTAGGGGTGTTTTTTTTCTTTAGTTTTCAAAACCACTTGTTAAGAAAAGTGTATCTGTATACCTCATAAGTTTTTTGAGGAATCTATTTCTAAACAAAGTCAAATCTTTTAGTAATTTTGTATGAGTACTATACTGCTAATAAAAAAATGAAACCTGTTTTACCTATTTAGCTACACTAAATAGTCAAATCTTTTAGTAGTTCAATAACATGTGCTTAGTTAGTCCAACTTATTTACATGTTAAGAGTAAATCAGCAAGCAATTGACCATTTTAAGTGCAATCCAAAACACACTCTAAGTTCAATAATAAACGAGATTAAGGAAGTGTTTGTGACAAATATAATTTATGATATGGCATGATGCAGATCTTACCAGCATTGCCTTGTTCGTTGTAGTAATAGTCACCACAAAGGAAGGATCCTCATAATCAACATCAACTTCCTTATCATCAACATCAACTTCCTTTACCTGAGCTTTAATGATTTTTGCAAGTGACATTTTATTTTCACTTGTAATGTACTTAAATACACATTTATCGCCTTGCGATATATTATTACTTCGCATGAAGGGATGCCACCCCTTTGACAAGTGGTAACGTGTCGCGAGCTTTCGTTTGTCCTTCCGTACAACCATTTGACACTCATTTCCATCAAGGCTTATCATTATTATGTTTTTCTTGGTAACCATCCCGGCCAACCCCACAAAATCGATCGGCAGGTACTAATAATATCAACATGCAAATAAAACGAAAAATGAATTAGTGGTGTTCTAAACACAGTATTATTTATAACTGTTACGAGTAGTTGCACCTATTTGTCTACACTCAAGGATTCGAAACTTCTAGTACACCATGCAATCAATTGACACTTTAAAAGCAACATTTTATAGGGCTAAAAATCAAAATAATATATGCTTACCAACTTATGTAGGCTGGCTTTTGAGATAGTCAGTATGAGGGAAGGATCTCCATCATCACCCTTTCCCTCATCATCCAAATCCTCATCCTCCCTATCATCATTATCAGCTTCTGCAGGCAGCAGCGTAGCACCAGTAATTTTCTTGGTGATTTTTGCTAGACACATTTTATCTTCACTTTTAATATACTTAAATACACATTCATCACCATCCGATATATTATTACTTCGCTGAAAAGCCGTCCACCCCATTGAAAAGAAGTACCGTGTTGACCTTTTTAATTTGTAAGACTGTAAGGCAATTTGTGTCTCCTTCCCGTCAAGACTTTTTATTATTATGTTTTCCTTGTTACCTATTCCAGCCAACATCACAAAATATGTTGGCAGCAGCTAATGTCAACATGCAAAAAAGACAAAACTGAATTAGAGGTGTTCCTTATCTTTTGTCACTACTTATATGGTCAAAATTTTAGAAATAGGCAAGTTAGAACTACTTTTTTCAAATACTAATAAGACGCTCTAGACTAGCCAAATTCCAACCACCCCCTTATTTTAAGAATGCTTAGAAAAAGATTATAAACAATGTATGATTCATAATTGTTGTTTACTTATTTTTCTAACAAAGAATCAGATAAAAACACTTATTAGTAACTTTAAGAGTGCGGTATCTAGCTATTTGATAGTAAATTTTAGCATGCAATAAAGTGATAGTAAGGCCTTTTAAGTGAAATCTGATCCACAGTGTTTGTAGGCTAGAATCTCCGGAAAAAATAAACTTGATCATGAATCATACCAGCATTGACCTTCGGGACGATGGAATAATAGTCACCACAATGAAAGGACTCGTCTCATAAACAAGTTTGACATTTTTGTCCTCATCCTTATTGTTGTCATCCTCCACATCCATACCATCATCAACTTCCGTCACAGAAGCTTTGGTGATTTTTACTAGACACATTTTATCTTCAATTGTAATGTACTTAAATACGCATTCATCACCTAGTGATATATTATTACTCTGCTTGAAAACCACCCAACCCAGTGACAAGTGGTATTGTGCCGAGTTGAATCGTGTGTCCAGCCGTACAGCCATTTGAGTCTCATTTCCGTCAAGACTTTTCATTGTTATGTTTTCCTTGGTGTCCATTCTGGACAACGCTACAAAATCTGGTGGTAGCCGCTAATATGAACATGCAAAAAGAGAAATATAATTAATTAAAAGTTTTACTTGTTACTGAAGTATCTTATGATTTCTTGTTGATAACATTTGGTATAACAAATATAATTTATGATAGAGGATAGTCTATGTTTTAAGAATACATAGTTGTAAACAAACTAATTGCAGGCTAGAATCTTAGAAAAAAATACAATTAAAATCGTAAATCTTACCAGCATATCCTTGTGGGTCATAGTAATAGTTACCACAAAGGAAGGATCCCTATCGTCAACATCAACTTCCTTCGCCAGAGCTTTGATGGTTTTTGCTAGACACATTTTTTCTTCACTTGTATTGTACTTAAATACACATTTATCACCTTGTGATATATTATTATTCCGCATGAAGGCATGCCACCCGTCTGATAAGTGATAAGTTGTTGAGAGCTTTCGTTTGTACTTCCGTACAGCCATTTGACACTCATTTCCGCCAAGACTCATCATTATTATGTTTTCCTTGGTGTCTATTCCAGCCAACCCCACAAAATCGATCGGTAGGGTCTAATAATATCAATATGCAAAAAAGAAAAAAGAATTAGTGGTATTCCTGTTTTGAATAAGCCAAATCAGAATCCTAAACACCCTTCTAAAGCATATTTGTTTTATGTTTTTTCTTTAAATCGACTAGGTAATAGGCAAAACAGTTTAACTTCTTCTAAAACAAAATCAACAGTCAAAGTAAGCATAATGAACCAGTTTATTCTTCCTGACAAAGAATCAAATAAAAACACATTTTATGTAATTCAAACTGTTTGATATCTAGCTGTTAAAGAAGCATGTAATGAACCCTTTAAAGTGGAATAAAAAAACACTATTTGTAGGCTAAAATCTTACCAGCCTATATTTGTGGCTTGCAGTAATAGTTGCCACAAAGAAAGGATCTACATCATCAACAGGTTCAACATCTTCATTCTCATCCTTATCATCATCATTATTAAGTTCACTCGCGAGAGCTTCGGTGTCTGTCGATGGCTTAGTGATTTTCGCTAGGCATAGTTTATCTCCACTTGTGATAAATTTAAACACACATTTATCTCCTTCTGATATGTTAGTGCCTTGCATGAAATCCTTCCACCCCTTCAACATAAAGTACCGTTTTGCATGGCAACCGTACTGTGTATCAAATTGCACGGGCATTGCCATCTCATTTCCATCAAGACTTCTTAATGTTAAGGTTCTTTTGGTATCTATTCCAGCCGACCGCACAAAGTCTTCCGGCATGCGCTGATACATCCAAAAATAAATAAATTTAAATGAAGGTTTTTCACGTTTGTTATTAAAGCTGCTTATTTGCTTATTTTACATGTAATATGCACCTAAGTTTAATCAAATTGCTACCTACTTATTTCTTCACTATATGAACGGTTTAAAATCTCTAATCCGAAACATCTCTAAAGCAAACTATTTTAATCAATGTAGTTGATGTGATGGGTTTTCTTATAGTTCTTAAGGCTGCTTATTTTTTTATTTCTAGAGGAACCAAATATGCTAATGAATAACTTTCAGCAAGTTTAAGTTCATAACAATTAATGTTTATTTACCTATCTTAAAGTAATTAAGCATGCAATAATAAATTTAAGAGCAATTCATAACACACTCTATATTTAAGCTAAGATCAGAAATCAGAATAGCTATGTTGACTATAAATCTTACCAGCACACGGCTGTGAGTAGGAGTAATAGTCACCGCAAAGAAAGGATCATCTTTAATAAGTTCAACATTTTCATCCTCATCCTTATCTTTATCATCCACATCCATACCATCATCATCTTCCACATCGTCAGCATCAACTTCCGTCACTGGAGCTTCAGCAGCTGATGGGAGGGGCCTTGCTGGAGTTTTTTTCTTGGTGATTTTTGCTAAACATATCTTATCTTCACTTGCACTGAACTTAAATACACATTTATCACCTTCGGATATACCATTACTTCGCTGGAATTCCTTCCACCCTGCGGCCACGTAGTAACTCGACGACTTGCTCTTTTTATCGGATTGCACGGTCATTTCCTTCTCATATCCGTCATCATTTTTTAAGGTTATAGTTTCTCTGGTATCTATTCTGGCCAATGCTACAAAATCCCGCGAGAACCGCTAATAGTACCAACAAACAAACAAAGAAAGTTGAATTAGATGTGTGTTTCGTGTTCATTATTGAAGTTGTTTATATAGTTACTTTATAAGAAATATGCACCTAAAAAAATCCAAGTTGGTAACTAACTATGTGTATACCTCTTATTATATATATAAACTAACACTTAGTATAGTCAAATTAGGAGTGTTTTCTTACGTGCTAAGAGCAGCTAATTTTATTAACGTTTTTGTATCATACAGATCTCTTGTATTGAATTTCAATACCACACACTTCACACAAACAGCTTTGAGCAAATGTGACCACTTCTAGCACTATTCAATAGTTCAATAACATAGTTCTAACTTACTTACCCTTTAGAGTAAGCAGCAAGCAATTAACCATTTTTAGTGCAATAAAAAACGCAGTCTAAATTTAAAATTAACTAAGATTACGGATGTGGTTGCATTAGCTTATTTACCGAGTTTAGAAGCCTATCTTAATATGGAAAGATCATAAGCCCAGCTTTTCGGCAAATGAGCTTATCTAAGGCCACAACTTCAACTTGATAAGTTTGTAAGCCCAATAAGCTAACAAAAACACCTCCTAGAAATGCCATCAATAAATCTTACCAGCTTATTTTTGTTGCTTTTTGAGCTAGTCAATATAAAGAAAGGATCTCCATCGTCGCCGTCAACATCCACGTCATCATCCTCGCCACGATCATAAACAAACTCAATATCATCCTCATCTTCCACATCATCATCATCATCCACGTCGTACAACACATCGTCATCTTCATTCGTGTCATCATCCTCATCGTCATCATCAAACTCAACATCATCATCATCTTCACATGATCATCATCATCATGATTATGATCATCATCCATGTCATACACCACATCCTCTTCTTCTTCTTTCACCTCATCATTCACATCATCATCATCAATACAACCATAATCCACAACCTTACTTTTAGGTACTAAAATCTTTTCACAACCATTAACAATATAAACATGCATCGTGAAAACAGCGAAACCAACTTATCTAAACAACAAAAATTCCCCAAACGATAAACCAACATCCTTAACTACATTGCACCAACCATCGACTAAACAATAACTTTGATCATCAATTTTCTTCATTCTTAATTTCCACAAATACCCCCCATTTGCACTTTTAATTATTGGGTCTTCCAAGATTTCATTTCTTAAGTGCCTTGTCACAAATACAGGTGGCAATGGCTGCAAAAAAAGTCATAAAAATATTACATGCAAACACATTTGAGTGTGTGAAGTAAACATTTTAATGACTCAAAGATGTAAAATAGTTATAAAGCAACACATGCAAACACATTCTACTGTGTGAGAGTAAATGAAATACCAGATGAGGTGAAGATGGGTTCGTCAAGATATGGAAGAAAGACGGTGGCCGTTGATCAGCCATTTTCCGGTGACTTTTTTCTTTTGAGTTTGGTGTGAGTATAAATGGTTTATTTCACTGTAAAGCATTTATGTAATGTATCATCTGCTCACTATTTATTTTTTACATTGTATCAATATTTTAGTTTTTAATATAAACGACTTTTTCCTTTTACAACATTTCGATATTTCAATTTTATTAACATAACAATAATTTTCGTTGATAAAATGGGAAATGCGGCAAAATAGTTCCAAATTCCAATGCTCTAATGATTACAAACCGTCTCAAAGGAATACTAAAACGTTTTTAAAGTTAACAACATGATTATAAAAAGAATCCTTGTGTTAAGTCTAAGGGACCATCTAAATCTATGTAAAGTTACATAAATAATCTCAATTATTACTTTAATTTATGAAAATCTTCTCTATGTTCATAACTTAATTTTATTCTTCTTTTGTGTTTTAAGTTTCATATTTGTAAAACCCGTAAAAATAAGGTTATAATTTAATTCTATTTTCAATTATTTTGAAGTATTTTATAACGTTAAATATTATTATGTTTAACGGTTTAAGTTGAAACCAATATTAAATATTATATTTTAATATTTTGACGAGCAACGAGGACTACTAGTGATCGAGATACCGACGGATGCCAAAATTTTTATATTTTATTATCAATAGTTTCGATATTTAATACTTTCGACGATATCGTTTCAATTACGTATCGAGTCGTTATATTATTATTTTTCGTGTGCGTTTAAACTTTTAAAAAGTACAATCTAACATTTTCAGGTAGTCAAATATTTTCTCGTATAATATTTTGAAACTTATTTTGTGTTGGTTGATGAACTCACAATTTACGGATTTAAATTTGGGCTTACGTGCATAACTTAGCGTCCTTTACGACTAAACAGGAAACCTTAAGATTACGTATTTACGTTTTTAAACTCCGTTTTGGATGAGACAATTTTTATTGAATTCGTTTTGTGACGTTGATTCATAATTTATAAAAATGTTTTTCGTGAAACGACCCGAGGGCACGCAAATCGAGAAAACTAGAATCCAGGAATACCCGTAAATTAGTGAGGTGGGACAAAATACATTATCCCACCCCACTAGCTAACATGGGATGGCACACATGACACCACATCTAAGGATGTGACATCATGTTAACTAACAAGCTACAAGTGTAAGCAAAGCTTACACCTTAAGCTACTCTTTTCCACTATATAACACAAAACCATCAACTAACTTCACACATTCCATTTACTTACATGCAAACCAACACAAATCCTCTCAAAAACCTTCACCATTGCCGTCCATATTCATGCTACAAACACCCCTTTTGATCTTTTCTAGCCATGAAATACATGTTTACTAGCTCTATCATGGAGTTATCTTGAAGCCTTGATCATTTGGTGGCCATATTAACAACATTAGAGGTGATTTGCTTGTGTCCTATGGCTGATTTTTCAACTATTGTTCTTGGTGTTTGATGATCTTGGAGTTACTTGTGGTGTTCATCAAGTTCTTGTCTTCCAAAAACAAGAAATACACTTGGTTGGTAAAGATCATCCTCTCCATTTTCTCTTGTTATTTTTGTAAAAAACAAATGTATTTTTTTCATTATTGTATATGTATATGATGTATATATGATGATAAAAATGTTGTGTGGGGATCAAGTGTTGATAGATATGCTTAAAAAGGTTAATAACTATAAGAAATAAGGCTAAAATCATTATTATTTAGTTGACTGTATAAAAACAGTATATAACTAAAACTTGAAGTGATAAAATTGCATGGTATGATCCATTTACAATAAGTACAAGATGTTATACACATGTGAGAGTTGGCCATGCAATGGAATCAATATAATGAGTGAGATATGATCAAAACAAGTTGGGTGTTCTAATCTGAATAAGCAGTTTTGTAGGGACTGTTAAGGCAAGATAAACTTAAAATGAGCAGTAGCTATAACTAAGTTAAATGTAGCACATAATATGAAGATCATGCCACCAAAAAATGAGCTTCTAATTCATTATAGAACTCTAGATATTATAAAAATGGTGAACATGAAGATAAAAATCAGATTTTGAGAATTAATGTTTATTATTATTATATAAGCACTCAAAATTTATTGTATAAAATGTAAAATAAAAACCCACTAACTTATGAAACTTATTTATATAAATATGTAAAAGGTTAATTAAATGGATAAATTATATAAATGGTAGTGGAATAATACTTATAAGTAATAAAAACTATAAACTTGATTTTTACGACTTTTTCGGCTATTACCGTAAAATTAACGTTTTCGCCAAATAAAACTTAGACGATCAAACCCGTCTAATGTAAAGTTTTTAAAAGTCATATACTGATATATAAGTAACTAATACAAGTAAAAACCGATAAAACCCGAACTATAGGACATACGAACATTAACGAGCTAACTAAGCATATTGGACTAATAATTGGACTAAATAAGTTAAAAACTTATGAAAATAACTTATTGGACTTAAACCATTTGGGCCCAACATGGAAAGTATAGATACTGATAATATAGGTATAAAATGGATTAAAACAAGTTAAAGAACTTATACTAAGCTTGTTGGACTTAAAATAGGTAAGTAGGTAAAACTAGTAAACTAGTAAAAAGTTACCAAAACGTAAACATTAAAATGAGTAAACAAGGATATATAAACCCACTTGATCATCATCATATGTACAAAATCATCATATGTATATTGTTATTTTGATAAAAGTCATTAGAAAAGAGTCTAAGACCGATTATTATTTATATAGGTTTCCGTGACCGAAGCACGCCCGTAGCCGATAATCCGCCTTTCATTATCAACGTGAGTCTATAGCCTCGCTTTATACTAGTTATTAAATGATTTTAAACCCGCGAGGGGGAATACATGTTTTATAAACTTAGAACACAAGATTTTTATGGTATGCTTTGTCCCTCTATGAATGGACCCGTGGTTGCCTTTAAATTGCATTAAGTGATTGCCTTTGTTAAAACCTCGATTATGGACCGTTAATTAACCTATGATGGGTTAACCGCTAGTACAATTAATAGATCTATGGGGGAAGCCGCCCCGGTTCAGTTTGTGTGGACTTGTCATAGAAGCTTAGGCCCGACCTCCGCACTGTTTGAGCATATTGTATTGAGAAGTCAGGTATACGGCAATGTACCAATAATCTGGAGGTAACCGACAATTAATAAATCTCTCGTCTTATTAGACTGATATGGGAGTGTCTAAGGGCTCGGTTCCATGAGCTTATTGCAATTTATGCTATATACAATTATTATTGTTGATGCGAATTATTATTTGATACTTATAAGCATACCACAAACTTATAATCTTTGCTTGTGTTCAAATTGATTTCATAAACCTATAGATTCACTCGGCATTTTTGCTGATTGTTTTACTCACATGTATTTCAGGTAATCAAGAAGTGGAAGCTTGGAGGTCACGGGGAATGAAGTTGTGCACTGCTTTTGTTGTTCAAACTCTTTGATTTATTTATCGTTCCATTTTCAAAACAAACCAATATGTTGTTTTAACTTATCTTTTGGTAACGATTACTTGGGACTACGCTACTCTGACAAATGTTTTAGGAACGATAAATCTAAAACGTCTCTTTTCGAGTCGTTCTTTATAAATTATGTGTTGTTGTATCATTGTTTAGCACCCAAAGATGTATTCCGCTGCGTGTAAATTTGGGGGTGTTAAAGATTGGTACCAGAGCCATGAGTTATAGAGAACTAGGTCTTTTTCTAAAAACCTAAACTATAACTGTCGGTTTTATTTTTCAAAGAGTCGGTGCACATGATTTCGCGTGACTTCAGGTTCAAGCTACTTCTGGGATTACAACTTTGGTATACATTATTATGTATGCCTTATTGCTAAGTATTTCTAAATAAATACTATAATCCTTTATCGATATATATTTATGTCGTTAAACTTTTCGATAAAAGTTTATCATTTATTAATGATTAACTTAAATAAATACATTGAATTTTCAAGATCTTTCTATATTTATTTTGAAGAATTTAAATTGCTTTTATTGCAAATTTTATATTATGACCTTACATACCTTCATCTGCGCGCGTTACTTTCATTATTTAACCCTTTGTGATATCTATATAGATATTCAAATCGTCTTCCGGCTATTTGTGTTTAGACGTCTTGAAACGTAATTTCTAGACCATTGTGTAGCTCAATGTGTCCTTGGAATAGACTAACCGCTATTTATTGACATTTATATGTACCGACTCCGAAGTGTATTGTTCACTTATATCTCGGTAACGTCATCGTCATTTTATAAATCATCGTCTAGATTATGGCGCTAGAATTGGAATACGATTTTACTTATATAAAATTGTATCATTTTTTTTCATTAACCTTCTCGCTCCCGGAGTGTAGCATGTTAATGTTCCATTCTTTTCTTTCTATGTTTTGTGTTTTTGACAATCGTGGCAACAAGGAGATTTGTCTACATTGCATTTTAGAATCTAAATTACGAACGTCTTTCACCGTCTTGCTTCCTAAATTTCGTGTTGAATACCTTGAAGCATTTTCTGTTGTTCATCATGCTATATTTTATTTGATGCTCATTACGAGATTTATTTTTCGTTGTTATAAAATCCACAAGACATGTGTGTATATATGTGATAACTCAGATTTTCCCAGTTAAAATTTATCGTTTAAGTGTTCTCTTCGAATTGAACAACTTTTATGTTTTTATGTGTGACTCAGTTGAACTTTGGTGGAACAAAGATGTGTCGTTGTAGTTTTGAAAATTAAAGGTGCAAAACAATTGAAGTAAAGGTGCAATTAAAATAATTCTAAATCTAATTAAAAGTTCGACTAAAATTAAAGTGCGAAAAAGTAAATAACGCAAACTTAAATCTAACTAAGGCGAACTTAAAACGCAACTAAAACTAAAACTTAAACTAGGGCGAATAAATCTTAAAATGAAAAGGCAGAAAACTAAAAACTAAGACTTCCCTATCCGGAATAAACTCCTATTCGGAATAAATGCTATTCGGAATAACTGTCACCTATTCGGAAAGATAGCCCTATTCGGAACATTTGGTCTATTCGGAAAGTTATCCCTATTCGGAATAAATACCCTATTCGGAATATCAGTCCTATTCGGAAAGTATACCCTATTCGGAATGATTCCCTATGCGGAATAACGTGCCTACTCGGAATAATGGGTCCTATTCGGAATACTGTCACTATTCGGAATGTTCTCCTATTCGGAATAAATACCCTATTCGGAATATCCGTCCTATTCGGAATAAATACCCTATTCGGAATATCAGAATGTTCCGAATAGCAATTCTTAAAACCTTTATGCGGAAAAATGTTCCGAATAGCAATCTTAAAAACCTTTATTCGGAATATTAAAAATGTTCCGAATAGCACACAAATATCACGCCTATTCGGAAAATCTGGGCACGATGTCTGGGAAAGAACAGTAACCTTAACAGCGAAGAACAAGGAAGATTAAAAGAGCACGAATGTAATCAACAATTAACCAAATCAACAAAAAAAAATTAAACCAACCAAATAAATAAACAAATATAAAGCATCAACAATCAATCCAAAACAATAAAACTAACAAAACTCAATCAAAATAATCAAAACCCACTTAAATAAATCAACAAAAATAAAGATCATGAACATAAACAAATCAACACAAAGATTAAGAAAGGAAGAATGAGATTAACAAGATAAAGATAAAACTTGACAAGAATTAAAAAGGAAAACTTACTTGAATTAAATGGTAATTAAGTGCAAGACAAGGTAATTAAATTGGACAAGTAAATAAAGGTGCAAGGTAATTAAAAATGGAAGAGCTAATTTGTCAAGTTAGCCAACAAAACAAATGATAACTAATCTAATCTATTTATAGGGGAGGATTAGGAAGCTTCCTCCCCTCCTTCATTTCTTGTTAATTGCGGGATTAAGTCCTTCCTTCATCTAATCTTCATTAGTCCTTTTCTTCTCATCTTTCTTTTAAGTTTGGACTTTAAGGACTTGTGGCTCGGGATATCTTTTGAACTCGTCTTTAATTTCTTCAATAAAATAGACTTGAGTTTCTCGGCTTTTGATAAACTTCCGTCTTTTGACTTTTTTCTTCGATAAATCTTCAGAATTGGTCTTGGACTTCCGTTCTTTTTCCACTCTTGACTTCTCGACTCCGTATTTCATCTTTTTCTTCAATAAAAGCCGTAAATGCCCGTGAATTCTCGTGTTTTCTCCACTTTTCATAATTTCATCCTAAAATACAACAAAAACACAAACCACGCATAATTCCGACATAAAAGACATAAAATACACGTTTAGGTCCGGTTATTATTGTAATTAAGTGGTAGAAAAGATGGGTGTTTTCACACCTATCAAATCCCCTACACTTGACCATTGCAATGTCCTCATGCAATGCATTAGTTACAAAGCATGTTTACACTTTTCATCATAATTAATCCATGTTGGCCTTTATTAAAGAGATAGAAAATTATAAAAACTGCAAAGCGAAGAAATTAAAAGCATACCTTGGATTTTGAAAATGTTATGAATAATCATCCTCCTCAACTTTTCACTTTCTCCACACCAAGCTTAAAAACGAGATCATTGTTATTATAAGTTAGTAAACTAACACGAACTCATGTGGGCCAATTACTCACTTAGACTCCCTTATTCCTAGGGGTATCTCTTATATTTTATTGTTGTCTTGAATGATCACGAAGATGCATTGTTTGACTTATTTAGATAATTATTTAGTTCTGAAAATAAAGTGCACGATTTAATCAATGGTTAGCTAAAGGACCAAATCTTTTAAAACTGCTTCTCGGGATATCAGAAAGTTCATATCTTGGCATAACTTGGTTCGCGATTTGAGACCTTTCTCGGGCCGATATTTGGCAGCGACTTCATACTTCAAATCTTGAGAGACGTTCATGAAATAATGGTCTTCTCTTCATAATTGGAATTTCTTCACTTAGAATTTTTGAGAGATTCTTCATATATGGACCACGACTTCTTCATTTTTCTCCAATCTTTATTTTGGATTTTGATATACAACGATCCGCCTCCTTTATTGACTTGGATCTATTTATCCTCATACCTTGTTAGGGTCTTTTCGGATACACTTCTCCATGACCTTTGGGGAGTATTGCTTTACGTCGTGTGTCTCGATCCTTCATATTGATTTTCAATAAATGATTCTTCACATCACTTTTGGATCTTTAGCAGCAAAACACAACCCTCATGCCTTGTTAGGGCCTTTTCGGACTCGCCAATCTTCGCGCCCCGCTTCATAAGTTATGCCTTGGCTATGAACTCTCGTCATTACCGAGCAACTTTTAAACGATCTGGGGCTAGAAGCTAAGTAACTTTTCAAATCGTACAACCTTATTTATTAGCAGATAAATTTATTAGCAAGCGATGGGAGAATAGGCTTATAATTAACTCACATAAATTCACGAAAGAATACCGAACTTATAATTGGCTCTATCATCTCTCGTTCTCCACAGTTTAAAATCTCAAGAAATGAGACTCGTGGATACTTAGCCTATTAAATCAAAGTTTTGGGTTTTCGAGTCGCCTATAGGATCTTGCAAATTCTTAGACTCTTTCAAGTTTAGAAATCGCATCTTAAAGTTCCCTTGATAAACGACTCTCTAGGATCAATTATAGGAACTTGCGAAAAGTTCTTGTTCTTAACCCGTGAGAGTTAAGACTTTCGCGTTTTATAGCTCCCTATATAAAAGCCTAGCAAAACTTGACTTAAACACGTTAAGGATACTAGCTAGAGTAAACTCGGATTGAGTCAAAAGATTCACAACGTTTGAAAATTAAAACCACTTATTAAAAATTTATTCTAGCAAAGAAATAAAATAACTATACAAAAGGGAAAAACTAATAGGCCAAAATAGATCGAAAATTTTGAAAAATGTCGAAAAATTGATTTTCCGGTTAAAATGAGGACAAAAACAAGGAAAAGACCACTTAACTTCGATAGAAGTCCCCCCTACACTTAAGATAAACATTGTCCTCAATGTTTAAGCATGTGGGAGTAAACTCTCCTACACTTAGGACATTGTGCACGTTGTTTAAATCTCGCTAAGGAAAAGACAACTAACGAGATTCCTATTTTAATATTGAGAAAATATAAAAATAGTGAATCGAAAAGAGTTTAGGACGGAATCACGGGTCGTCAAGAATCATTAAGAGTGGATCATTGAAGCTCGAATCCCTGATTAAGAAGTGAGGAGAGGAAATAGCAATCCAAAAGGGTCCCCCCTACACTTATGATAAAGAAAGCGAAAAGATAGATGCATGGGTTGCCTCCCAAGAAGCGCTTGGTTTTTGTTAACCGAGTCGTGAGCCTGACTCGGCCTTGATCATCAACGGAAGTAGCATGAAACAAATCCACCAGGATCAAAGACATAGTTTTCATCCATCAATAGGCAAGAGCTTAAGGTGAACAAGGCAAGCCAAAAGAGAAGCGGCAAGGTTCCCTTAAGCAGTGATGGAGCACAGTAGAAGCAAGTATGAAGCGGTGCAAGCATGTCTTCCAAATTTCCAAAGATTTTTCCTTTTATTTCATCAGGTGGATACTGAGATGGCTTAAGGACTTCAATACCGGGATCGAACACCTTTTCCTTCAGGGGAAAATAGCACTCCGGCTCAGCCGAGTGTGAAGAAGATCCGCAAAGAAGCACAACCTCGTCCTCAGAAGTGGGACAAAGAGGTGTCAAATCATAAGTGCAACGGATTTCGGTGTCAACTGGTTTCTTCTCCTTGGACAAAATGCTCTTCAAATCCAAAGTAGGATCAAGACGATAATCTTCAAAGTCCAAAGGAGGTGCATCACTCTCATGAGGGAAGTATGTGTTAAGAAATTCAGAGAAATCTTCCTCGAATGAGTAATCGTCCAAAGTAGGATCGAGTGATGGCGGAGGATCTTCATCATGGGAAGAATCGCTCGAGAGAGTATCGGCCTCATCAAAATCATCATATGTAGGCAGCTCGGGATACTCAGAAGTACAATCAAAATCATCCGAATCTGAGCTAGAATTATCATCTTCATAAGCATCAAAGACCGGTGGAGAATCAAAAATGGGAGAAGCGTCCAAAGTAGGGAGAGGATTATCCACATTATCGTCAAAGAGTGGATTATCAGTGGAAGACTCGAATAAAGGATTGTCATAGACGGTAAAGTCATCGAGCACATTGATCATATTCACTGATTCTCGGCCTCCAAAAGATCTGCCTGTAAGCTTCCCCATTTTAAAAATTTTAGAATCATCCCCGACTCGTAAGATTAACTCACCTTCGGCCACATCTATTAAAGCACGTCCGGTTCTCAAGAATGGCCGACCAATTATTAGAGGAATACGAGGGTCCATTTCATAATCAACTACAACAAAATCGACCGGGAAGGTAAATGTGCCAACTTTGATAAACACGTCTTCGGCTATACCAACGGGGTAAGCGAGAGTGCGGTTTGCAAGTTCGAGAGTCATCTTTGTAGGAATGAGATCGGGCAATGATAGTGTTTTCCAAACACTGAGTGGCATAAGATTAATACTAGCCCCGAGATCAGCAAGGGCAGTAAATTCTTCAGTTTTGTTGAATAAGCAAGACAACACAAAACGACCGGGATCTCCAAGTTTTTCCGGAAGTTCTTTAAGAAGGACTGCAGAGCAGTTTTCATTTAAGCGTGTGTTGGCGAGTTCAAGTAACTTCTCCTTCTTGCTAAGCAAATCCTTGAATGTTTTGACGAATTTCGGCATGTGGCAAAGTGCTTCAACAAGGCTGATGTTGATGGTCATTTTAGATAGCATATCCACATATTTCATTACATTACAATCATTCTTGGTTAGCTCGTTGGTCTTGCCTATGCGAGAAGGGTATGGGATTCTGGGCTGATACGGATTGGGTGAAGGTGTAGTTGGTGAGGGTTGTGATGTTGAAGGGTCCTTCCGAGATATATCGTCATGACGAGGCGGAGACGGTAATGGTGCACTATTACTAGGTGTAGGAGGAGTAGGGATACATGGTGGTGGAGGAGGTGTAGATGATGGTGGTGGGGTAGATGGAGTGACAATGGTAGTTCCACTACGCGTAGTTATAGCACTCACATTAGCTCGCGGATTGGTGACGGTATTGGAAGGTAGAGAACCCGAAGAAGAAGAAGGTTGAGCTGCAGGTAAGAAACTAGCTAACAGATTCTTCAATTCAGTTGTTTGAGTGATGAAAGAGGATTGAAGATTATCACGAACCTCGGTTCTGATGTCATTACCTTGCTTCAAGATATCTCCTTTCAAATTGATTATTTGGCTCTGTAGATTCTTGATTTGCTCACCTTGAGTTCTCATGATTGTGTCAACATCGGGATTAATGGGTGGGTGTTGTTGGGTGGGTGGTTGATAAGGGTTAGAAGCACGAGGTGGAATTTGGTTGCTTCTATTGTAGTTGTTGGCGGGATTTTGGTTTTGAGGAGAAAAACCGGGTGAAAGGTAGTTGTTGGAACGGTAGCTCAGCAGATTTCTATCCCCTTGTTGTCTAGCTTGGTAATTTTCCGGTGAATAATTACCGTAAGCTGCATACACATTTTCCGGATTTCCTTGTGTAGAAGGACAATCGGTGTATGAGTGAGGACCGCCACATGTTTCACAAGGATTAGCAACCGCTTTAACTTGTTGTTGTTGTTGATTTGAAGCGAGAAGCGTAATACTTTTGCTCATTTCAGCCATCATGCGGGTGAGTTCGGTCATCTCAGGGTTTGCTGAGGTAGAAGAAACATTGACTCTCGTGTTGTTTCTAGAAGAAGCAGAGGAATCCCAGTTCTTATGATGAGTAGTCATGTTCTCTATTAACTCTCTACACTCCTCGGGTCTCCTTTTCATGAATGTGCCACCGGCGGCTGCATTGATCGTATCACGATCTCGAAAAGTCAATCCGTTGTAGAAAGTATCGATCAAGGTGACCGGAAGCATGTTGTGGTTTGGACAACGGTCGATCAAGACATTATATCTCTCCCATGCATCAAAAAGAGATTCATCGGGATCTTGCATGAAACCGCTGATCTGATTGCGAAGGCTTGTGACCATGGATGGTGGAAAGTAGCGCGAAAGAAAGCGTTGAGTCATGTCATCCCAAGTGTGAATAGAATTCTTCGGGAGACGATCAAACCATTTCTCGGCATGATGTGATAAAGTATGCGGGAAGAGTTGTAGGCGGAGAACATCCATTGTGGCCCCAGGCAACTTCATGCTTTGGGTGATTGTAATGAACTTGTCGAGGTGTTTGTTGGCATCATCATCAGGCAATCCTCTAAATGGGTTTGTTTGCACTTGCTGAATCATGTGGTGCTTCAACGAAAACTCAGGAGCGTTGATTTGCATCGGCGCAATCGGTCCTCCTCGTCCAAACATTGTTGGTTGACAAAGTTCCTCCATGGTCCGAAGATCGGGCTGTGGGGGAGCATTGTTGTTATTATTATTATTATTGAGGTGCGGTAGTTGATTATTGTTGTTGTTGTTAACACCTGCCATATCTAAATCTTCTTGAGGCTCGGGCTCTTGATAATTAGAAGATCTAGTACGCATACACCTGAAAATGCAAAAGAAAACAAAACCAAACACAAAGACAATATATATACACAATAAAGATAAAATCTTTTTGGATTTTTTGAAATTTTTAATTTTTATGGTTTTTATGAATTTTTAATTTTTGATTTTTGAATTTTTTAGGCAAGAAAAATAACGTTCACAAGTGAACGGGTCCCAAAAAACAACGTGTCTCTCACAAAAAATTGTTGATCTTTACGAAAAGAGCCGGCAGCGGCGCCATTTGATAACTAAGATTTTCCCAGTTAAAATTTATCGTTTAAGTGTTCTCTTCGAATTGAACAACTTTTATGTTTTTATGTGTGACTCAGTTGAACTTTGGTGGAACAAAGATGTGTCGTTGTAGTTTTGAAAATTAAAGGTGCAAAACAATTGAAGTAAAGGTGCAATTAAAATAATTCTAAATCTAATTAAAAGTGCGACTAAAATTAAAGTGCGAAAAAGTAAATAACGCAAACTTAAATCTAACTAAGGCGAACTTAAAACGCAACTAAAACTAAAACTTAAACTAGGGCGAATAAATCTTAAAATGAAAAGGCAGAAAACTAAAAACTAAGACTTCCCTATCCGGAATAAACTCCTATTCGGAATAAATGCTATTCGGAATAACTGTCACCTATTCGGAAAGATAGCCCTATTCGGAACATTTGGTCTATTCGGAAAGTTATCCCTATTCGGAATAAATACCCTATTCGGAATATCAGTCCTATTCGGAAAGTATACCCTATTCGGAATGATTCCCTATGCGGAATAACGTGCCTACTCGGAATAATGGGTCCTATTCGGAATACTGTCACTATTCGGAATGTTCTCCTATTCGGAATAAATACCCTATTCGGAATATCCGTCCTATTCGGAATAAATACCCTATTCGGAATATCAGAATGTTCCGAATAGCAATTCTTAAAACCTTTATGCGGAAAAATGTTCCGAATAGCAATCTTAAAAACCTTTATTCGGAATATTAAAAATGTTCCGAATAGCACACAAATATCACGCCTATTCGGAAAATCTGGGCACGATGTCTGGGAAAGAACAGTAACCTTAACAGCGAAGAACAAGGAAGATTAAAAGAGCACGAATGTAATCAACAATTAACCAAATCAACAAAAAAAAATTAAACCAACCAAATAAATAAACAAATATAAAGCATCAACAATCAATCCAAAACAATAAAACTAACAAAACTCAATCAAAATAATCAAAACCCACTTAAATAAATCAACAAAAATAAAGATCATGAACATAAACAAATCAACACAAAGATTAAGAAAGGAAGAATGAGATTAACAAGATAAAGATAAAACTTGACAAGAATTAAAAAGGAAAACTTACTTGAATTAAATGGTAATTAAGTGCAAGACAAGGTAATTAAATTGGACAAGTAAATAAAGGTGCAAGGTAATTAAAAATGGAAGAGCTAATTTGTCAAGTTAGCCAACAAAACAAATGATAACTAATCTAATCTATTTATAGGGGAGGATTAGGAAGCTTCCTCCCCTCCTTCATTTCTTGTTAATTGCGGGATTAAGTCCTTCCTTCATCTAATCTTCATTAGTCCTTTTCTTCTCATCTTTCTTTTAAGTTTGGACTTTAAGGACTTGTGGCTCGGGATATCTTTTGAACTCGTCTTTAATTTCTTCAATAAAATAGACTTGAGTTTCTCGGCTTTTGATAAACTTCCGTCTTTTGACTTTTTTCTTCGATAAATCTTCAGAATTGGTCTTGGACTTCCGTTCTTTTTCCACTCTTGACTTCTCGACTCCGTATTTCATCTTTTTCTTCAATAAAAGCCGTAAATGCCCGTGAATTCTCGTGTTTTCTCCACTTTTCATAATTTCATCCTAAAATACAACAAAAACACAAACCACGCATAATTCTGACATAAAAGACATAAAATACACGTTTAGGTCCGGTTATTATTGTAATTAAGTGGTAGAAAAGATGGGTGTTTTCACACCTATCAATATGTATATATTTTGAGCCGTTAAGAAGTGTCGAAAAATACACTTTATGCAGAAACTGTAGGGGCAGTATAAACAGGTCAAAACTTAAAAGTAAAACCTGCGTTTCTTAAAATAAAATAGTCAAACCTGCACAGAACTTGTAGGGGTATTTTGGTCATTTTACATTGGTTTTCAGGTCTCGGGTAAAACTAGAAAGTCGTCTGAAACGTCGTTTTGCATCAAAATGCTTTAGACTCTGAGTCTTGGAGATGTCGTTTATCGGGTCAATTAATCGGCTCATATTTAAAAGTTAAATCTGATAGAAAATTCAGAACATGAGTTTTAAATGTTTCTAAGCTGTTTTGATTTCATTTGAGATCGTAAAATTTTAACAAATATTATTTTACAACTAACGAATACTAGTTGCATGTGAAAATATTTAAAAATAAAACAGTACAGGATTAGCAATTACCGGATTAATGGTGTAATTTAAAAACGAATAACATACTTTCTTAAAAGCAAGTTGTGTCGAGTATCTTACAAAGAATACACATGTGGATTGTTTTATTCTTTTCATATATATGACTCATTTGTCATTCGATGTTATTTTATTTTCGTTTTCTTCTAACCTTCCACTGATTTGAGTTGAGTTTTGAAGTTTTGCCTTCACATTCTTCGTTGACATTCTTATCGCGTGTCTCATGGCGTTTTCGTCTAAATCTTATAACCTTTTGACACCTTAACGACTTGTAACCATTTCATTGATTGTTTTATGAGCTACTATTTGCCACTTTTTGCAAACCTTTGACTACTTTATACGTTGTCATAATGTCATATTATAAATAAATCTGATATTGTTTTACGATTATTTTCACCAATTATTTTTACTTTGGTCTTATAAAATACTTTTCGTAAGATTAAAAGTTGCTTATTAAGTATCTCACAAATTACTTGTATCCTATAAATTTATAAACTATTTTTAAATTCCATTTTACAAATGGCATGATTTATATAAACACAAGAAACGTAATACTTTTCGACGAAATGAAGCACTGCATTGCTAGCCCTAAATTATACATGGCCTGATCACGTATGTCTAATTTAGAAGGAGCCATGCTAGGCTGAATAGTAGTCACCTTAAAAATCTTGATAATAATCAACTTTTTACTTGTATTTATGATAAAGATAAATAAAAGGAAATAAAGAGAAAAGAAGTTTTGAAAACCTTTATAATTTATGCAAGTGGCGCAATTTCTATGCATCCGCATACGTTTTCTTACCTTTTCTTAAACGAATTACGCGCTTACGAATACGTTTTTACTCGACGATCGCTTTTTCACTTGTTACTTCATTTTGTCTTGTAAATGATTTCTTTTGACCGTTCGTCTAATTATGGACTGTTAATAAATGACCTAAAAGTCTCGATGTTTTATCCTTCCTTCTCGTCCAATCTTCTTTATGCGACTGGGTAGATCTTTGGAATGTCTCCGCACGTGAATAATGAATTATCACTAGAGTGATTTCCGTATATCCGGGATGACGTCCGTCACTCTCGTTTGTCTCGAAACCCACTCTTGTGAACCGTGCTTTGACTTCTCTCTTTCAACACTAACATCGTTCATTTGATTTGTTTTAATTACAAGTGATTATTAGAAATTTTATTTTATTAAAATTTTTGTATGGATCTTATTTCCGATCATGTATCGACAACCGCTAAGTTAACGAGCTGATGTTGGTGAACCATCGACCGCACTAACAAAATTGACAAATTGTTTAATCTATTATTTCTTATCGTCTTACCATCGACGCCTTTATTTTATTATTCTCTTTAAGAATTCATACGACATTTGCTTCGTTCTCTTTTGTACCATTGATTTCGTATTAATTTTTGACTATTATTTTCATTCGTATTCGTTTGTTATCTTGTCACATTTCGAAACCCGAATATATCCCACGTTATTTTGAAATAATAAACACCTTTATGTATTTCTACAAAGTATTATAAAATTTTTATGGAAATTTTATACATTTTCCAATGATTTTCAATTATCGAAATAACCATTACAAGTAAAAGGTCAAATTTATACACCATATTTTGTATAACTAAAACTAATGTTTAAAATAAAGTTATGTTCTACCTTTTGAACTAATTGACTTATCATACTTTACTTTTAATGTAATGAAATTACCGGTTTAATTTATATTCCTAATAATGATTTAATTTAGAAATTATATTTTTTAAATGTAATCTTCAATATGAGTTTAACTAATAAATTCATGTCATTCTTTCAATGTTTCTTAAGACAACCAAAATAAATTATAAAGCTATTTAACTTCTATCTTTAATATATCATCTTTATCAAGAAGGTACCTCAACTGAGTTTTAAGGTAATACCAAATCCGGGATGGATAATTGTGACAAATGTTATTTTAATGATAATGTATAATTCATTCTTCGCTCTCATTTTTCTAGTATTGCGAATTATTATGTTTTACAGTTACATGATTCGAGATCCCTCGTCGATCGTTAATCTTAAATCATTTTACCGCATCTTGTTCGTTTATGCGTTTATTGAAGTCATTTTTATCTCGTTCTGTTCCTCATATTGAAGATCACTATTTTATTTTGAGTTTAAAATGAATCTCGGGAAGCAGTGTATAAGAAGAAACGATAAGTATCACCAGGATTTATGTGTGTACTCGTGGAATGATTGAGGACCGAATCTCTTAATGAATAGAGTTAATAAATTCGTTACGATCTCGAGGAGTATGTTGAAGCCGACACCGCAAGTGGAAAGACTCTTGAGATCAAGTGGTTATTATCAAGGGTTCGTTCAAGGTTTTCTCGATGATTAACGGTGGAGATCTATACTCGATGTTTGTGTTCGACCTTTTCTTTTATGTACTTATATGGTGTGTGATCTAGTTAAATGATCGTAAGTTGTGAGAACTTGAGACGGCATCATCCGATGACGTCCGATCATGTAGAACACATATTATGTAATATCTTTTTGACTTTCAACGATGATGTTTATTAAGACTTTAATGCGCGTTGGCGAAAGTGAGGCGAGTTGAGCGCCGGGACGTCGCTCCCTTAAGGTGGTGAGGATGTAAAACCCGTAAAAATAAGGTCATAATTTAATTCTATTTTCAATTATTTTGAAGTATTTTATAACGTTAAATATTATTATGTTTAACGGTTTAAGTTGAAACCAATATTAAATATTATATTTTAATATTTTGACGAGCAACGAGGACTACTAGTGATCGCGATACCGACGGATGCCAAAATTTTTATATTTTATTATCAATAGTTTCGATATTTAATACTTTGGACGATATCGTTTTAATTACGTATCGAGTCGTTATATTATTATTTTTCGTGTGCGTTTAAACTTTTAAAAAGTACAATCTGACATTTTCAGGTAGTGAAATATTTTCTCGTATAATATTTTGAAACTTATTTTGTGTTGGTTGATGAACTCACAATTTACGGATTTAAATTTGGGCTTACGTGCATAACTTAGCGTCCTTTACGACTAAACCGGAAACCTTAGGATTACGTATTTACGTTTTTGAACTCCGTTTTTGATGAGACAATTTTTATTGAATTCGTTTTGTGACGTTGATTCATAATTTATAAAAACGTTTTTCGTGAAACGACCCGAGGGCACGTAAATCGAGAAAACTAGAATCGAGGGATACCCGTAAATTAGTGAGGTGGGACAAAATACATTATCCCACCCCACTAGCTAACATGGGATGGCACACATGACACCACATCTAAGGATGTGGCATCATGTTAACTAACTAGCAACAAGTGTAAGCAAAGCTTACACCTTAAGCTACTCTTTTCCACTATCTAACATAAAACCATCAACTAACTTCATACATTCCATTTACTTACATGTAAACCAACACAAATCCTCTCAAAAACCTTCACCATTTCCGTCCATATTCAAGCTACAAACACCCCTTTTGATCTTTTCTAACCATGAAATACATGTTTACTAGCTCTATCATGGAGTTATCTTGAAGCCTTGATCATTTGGTGGCCATATTAACAACATTGGAGGTGATTTGCTTGTGTCCTAGGGCTGATTTCTCAACTATTGTTCTTGGTGTTTGATGATCTTGGAGTTACTTGTGGTGTTCATCAAGTTCTTGTCTTCCAAAAACAAGAAATACACTTGGTTGGTAAAGAAGATCATCCTCTCCATTTTCTCTTGTTATTTTTGTAAAGAACAAATGTATTTTTTTCATTATTGTATATGTATATGATGTATATATGATGATAAAAATGTTGTGTAGGGATCAAGTGTTGATAGATATGCTTAAAAAGGTTAATAACTATAAGAAATAAGGCTAAAATCATGATTATTTAGTTGACTGTATAAAAACAGTATATAACTAAAACTTGAACTGATAAAATTGCATGGTATGATCCATTTACAGTAAGTACAAGATGTTATACACATGTGAGAGTTGACCATGCAATGGAATCAATATAATGAGTGAGATATGATCAAAACAAGTTGGGTGTTCTAATCTAAATAAGCAGTTTTGTAGGGACTGTTAAGGCAAGATAAACTTAAAATGAGCAGTAGCTATAACTAAGTTAAATGTAGCACATAATATGAAGATCATGCCACCCAAAAATGAGCTTCTAATTCATTATAGAACTCTAGATATGATAAAAATGGTGAACATGAAGATAAAAATCAGATTTTGAGAATTAATGTTTATTATTATTATATAAGCACTCAAAATTTATTGTATAAAATGTAAAATAAAAACCCACTAACTTATGAAACTTATTTATATAAATATGTAAAAGGTTAATTAAATGGATAAATTATATAAATGGTAGTGGAATAATACTTATAAGTAATAAAAACTATAAACTTGATTTTTACGACTTTTTTGGCTATTACCGTAAAATTAACGTTTTCGCCAAATAAAACTTAGACGATCAAACCCGTCTAATGTAAAGTTTTTAAAAGTCATATACTGATATATAAGTAACTAATACAAGTAAAAACCGATAAAACCCGAACTATAGGACATACGAACATTAACGAGCTAACTAAGCATATTGGACTAATAATTGGACTAAATAAGTTAAACACTTATGAAAATAACTTATTGGACTTAACCCATTTGGGCCCAACATGGAAAGTATAGATACTGATAATATAGGTATAAAATGGATTAAAACAAGTGAAAGAACTTATACTAAGCTTGTTGGACTTAAAATAGGTAAGCAGGTAAAACTAGTAAACTAGTAAAAAGTTACCAAAACGTAAACATTAAAATGAGAAACAAGGATATATAAACCCACTTGATCATCATCATATGTACAAAATCATCATATGTATATTGTTATTTTGATAAAAGTCATTGGACAAGAGTCTAAGACCGATTATTATTTATATAGGTTTCCGTGACCGAAGCACGCCCGTAGCCGATAATCCGCCTTTGATTATCAACGTGAGTCTATAGCCTCGCTTTATACTAGTTATTAAATGATTTTAAACCCGCGAGGGGGAATACATGTTTTATAAACTTAGAACACAAGATTTTTATGGTATGCTTTGTCCCTCTATGAATGGACCCGTGGTTGCCTTTAAATTGCATTAAGTGATTGCCTTTGTTAAAACCTCAATTATGGACCGTTAATTAACCTATGATGGGTTAACCGCTAGTACAATTAATAGATCTATGGGGGAAGCCGCCCCGGTTCAGTTTGTGTGGACTTGTCATAGAAGCTTAGGCCCGACCTCCGCACTGTTTGAGCATATTGTATTGAGAAGTCAGGTATACGGCAATGTACCAATAATCTGGAGGTAACCGACAATTAATAAATCTCTCGTCTTATTAGACTGATATGGGAGTGTCTAAGGGCTCGGTTCCATGAGCTTATTGTAATTTATGCTATATACAATTATTATTGTTGATGCGAATTCTTATTTGATGCTTATAAGCATGCCACAAACTTATAATCTTTGCTTGTGTTCAAATTGATTTCATAAACCTATAGATTCACTCGGCATTTTTGCTGATTGTTTTACTCACATGTATTTCAGGTAATCAAGAAGTGGAAGCTTGGAGGTCACGGGGAATGAAGTTGTGCACTGCTTTTGTTGTTCAAACTCTTTGATTTATTTATCGTTCCATTTTCAAAACAAACCAATATGTTGTTTTAACTTATCTTTTGGTAACGATTACTTGGGACTACGCTAATCTGACAAATGTTTTAGGAACGATAAATCTAAAACGTCTCTTTTCGAGTCGTTCTTTATAAATTATGTGTTGTTGTATCATTGTTTAGCACCCAAAGATGTATTCCGCTGCGTGTAAATTTGGGGGTGTTAAAATATTACGTTAAAAATATTATGTTATTTTTTTTCTTTCTAATTGTACATAAATATTGTTAACTTTATATATTTGTTGTTAATAAGTTTTGTACAACAACTAACTAAACTAGTAAAGTGTTTTAGGCTAAGCAGAGAGAACAAAATTACTAAAAAGTAAAACTACTTGAGTTTACCATTAAATATTTATGCTTAAATAAAGTCATCTGTAACGAGCATAAGAGGTTTAGAAAAAGATTTAAAGCACTTCAAAAGATTTGAATTTTTTTTACCTATAACATGTTTATGTTTCATATTCGTGAATGAAAATGTATGAAATGTTAAAACAAATTTTAGTTGTCAAAATCTATATCATTTTCACAAAGATGTGCACTATTAAAAACAAAGAAAATATTCATATCAACGTTTAGGCTGGTTACAACTGTTTGAGTCGTCGATTCGGTTGATCGAAGTCGAACACGGTCGGTCTGTTACAACGATCGAGTTGACTCGATTGTTTTGACGAGTTCGGTCTAAGGCTCGACCTAGTTAGAAATTAAAAAAATAAAAAAAAATTTAAACTTTTTGACTGATACATGATTTTAAAATAAAATAAAAATAATTTTAAATTTAAACACTTTACCCTTTTAAATACCCAACTATTTAACCATTTCTCTCACACTAACAAATCTTTATTTTTACATAACACATTACCATTTAAAATAATGAGTTTCTAAAATTCGTAGACTACCGATGAGTAGGTAGCTTTGTGTGAAGCTTGGGTAAACGTTTCGGAGATGTTGGTTCCAGGACGAAGTCAGAAGACGAAATCGTTTTGGTCGGAGGTACTTGAGTACTTTCATATCAAAGTGGATGATCGAAAAAGAAGTTATGACAACGTTATCAGCAAATGGAAATGTGCGGTTCGTCTTAAAGTTGGTCAGTTTTCTTCATTTTACAGTAATGTCTTACGTAGGCATCCAAATGGGACTTTTGAAGATATTTTTTATCAAGAAGACGCAATCGACTATCGCACTCTTTATCATTCAGATTTTGCATACTATGAATGTTTGAAAATTTTGAAACAAAGTCCCGCATGAAGCGCGATTGAATTGCACGGTTTTTTAATCCGAGAGTTTAAGTTTTTAAGTTTTACTATTATTATTATTATTATTATTATTTTATTTTTTATTTTAATTCTAATTATAACTTCATTAGAATAATAGGATTTACAAAAAGTTAGTGGGAAGCCGAGATACTATCTGGGCTCCTATTCCTTTAGCAATAGCAAAACTAATCCCATTGAAAATATAAGCAGCAACACGTGATCCAAGGCCTTGAGTCATAGAGAACTTTCAGATTCGCTTCAGTAGGGACACAACATCATTCTCAAGTTCCCAAAAGAATAGAATGAAAATAGAAGAAAACCGTAACCAATATCAGCACACTTAGCCTCGTGCTTGACGCACTTACGTCGTGCGACTTCAATCACAACACGACCGGGCATAAAATCGACCATTCCTGTTTGCGTCAAAGGTGATGACCCTGTCAAATCCACACATACATCGAGCCCTCTGTCCCACGAGTAGAGCAACAAATCAGCTGGACGTAAAGCTTTTTCTCGCCCTCCAGCAAGTCCGATATCAACTTCTTTACCAGCCGAAATCCCCGACCAAAAGTAGATGTCAACAAGGGTATCACGCACCACATTATGCCTATTCTTAATGCCAACAATACCAGCACACGATACAACATGATCTCCATAGATATCCCCCGTAAAGACCCTCGAGCAAGCTGAGCACGACCTCGAAACAGAGAATAGGGGAACACCCAACCGATAACATAATACACACCGATAAGTCTTGTTGTTCATAGTTTGTCCCAACCCAGATATCGGAATCATCCTAAGCCAGTCAGAAGTATGATCCTCCATTTGAGACTTCCATAGAGCCATATGTCGTGTAGAAAGGGAAAAAGTAGATTCAGCCATTTGAGTAACATGTGTGAAATATATATCTGCCAGTTTCTTCATGAGTTTGGGGGCAGTGATCTCACTAGGATTACTTAAGATGTCAATCTCCATTTTCTCATTAAAAGTACATAAGGCATTCCAAAAACAAGGCCCAAAAGTAACAATATCAACATATTGGAGCAGCTTAGTCTGCAAGCTAGCAGACTGGAGTCTAGAAGCAAGGAATGCATAGTTCAAAATATCCACTGCAGAGTACACACCAAGCCCCTTAAAGGAAAAGGGTAAGGTAGCAAGCCTCCACTGCCAATCACTAAATCCAGGTCCGGAAGAAGTAACAATATGCTCCAAAGTAGAACGAAGAGACGCATCAAAAGACCGTTGAGCCTGCTCAAAGACCCGAGGGGAACATGTGCGCATTAAAAAATAAAGTTTGGATATACCAGCACAAGCACGGAGGAGTAACAACTCACACTGAGGTCATCAATCTTAGCCACAACATCCATGAGCTCAATGGATTTGGTAACTCTTTTCATCACAAGCTCATTACTAAAAGTATAATCAATACTCACAGGCTACCGATTAGTTTAACATCATGCAAGGGTCGGGAAATATTAGATGGGAAAACACCTACAAGCATGCTTATAGGGTCCTCTTTTGGCCAAAAAAAACTCGGTTTTATCAACGTTAAGATGCAAGCCACAACAAGGTCCATCCTCCATAATTAGCTCCAAAACCTTCCCCACAACCAAAGTATCTCCAATAATAGTCCCATCATCAAGATACCAAGCATGAAAGGAAAGGCTAAAAGAGTCCCTAATTTTACATATTAAGGGATGTAACACTAAGGCAAAGAGTAGAGGTCCAAGAGAATCACCTTGTTGCGCACCTTGGCACGACCATAAGGTGTGCTCCCCATAATACAATATGGCTGGGCTAGAGTAAAAAAAGTTCCACCCATCGTGAAATACCAGGACAACGAAGGAGAACATCATGTAGCATAGCCTTACGATCCACCAAATTAAACGCATTTTTAAAATCCACCAACAACAAGGTAAGGCCAACGTTATCTCCCTGAGCCTCAATCAACCGATTCACGGCATGAAGTATACCCTCCCCCTCCCGATACCCCAACACCAAACTGTAGGTCGTTTAAGTAACCATCTAAAGAATGGCCAATCATAGTAGCACTAACCTTGGAAACAAGACGCCTTCAAACAGTACCCACAACTATGGGACGAATACCACCCCTTTGTGATAGAAGCCACTAACTCATCAGAGAGAGCCACAGCTGCACCACTCAAACAATCCAAAAGGTGTTGGGCACACAAACCATCTCGCCCACAAGACGTACCACAAGAAAAACTCTTAATCATATCTAGAACCATAACATGAGATATAATAAGGTGATGATGATCATAGCAATATATGGTAAAGAGGGAGAAGGTTTGAAAGGATGCTTATTCTTTAAATCTTCAAGTTTAGCATCATTATAAGGAGCAACACCAGAAGAAAGAACTCGGACTGCTGCAGTATAATGGCCATCACATATCTTCCTCTTGCACTGTTTGACATTCTTCTCATCCAAGTCAAGGTTTTCCTCATTTCTATTTGACCATGAAGGGGAAGGTTCAACTAATTCTTCTCTCAAAAGCTGCAAACTGCCACACGACAAATTCCACGAATGAATTGCATTAAAAATGCACTCTTCCTGGTGTTGACGCTTAATAGCAAACTTACACTCAAGATTACTCCTCGGGCAAAAGGTTTTAAGGATACAAAGAGGAAAGACAAATAAACTAACCCAACAAGAAATGTCATCAGGCGTGCAGATCACCTTATCAAGAGCCCCTTTCAACACCTTAGAGAACCCTAAACGACACTTGGGAGGGATGGATTTGATAGTACGCAGCCCCTTAGAAAGCAATGTATTAAGGAGAGGCAAAGTGAAACCAACATGCTCGTCATGCACTAAATCCTCAATATGGTCAAGTTGAACAGGAGAAGGAGATTTGGGTTTTGGGAGGTCATAAAGTACAAATGTAACAATGCCATCACCACAATCAGTTGGCGACACACAATAAAAACCCGAGCCATGTTGACACTTAGAATGAAAAGAATGAGTCTTGAAACAAACTCCACATAACAAAAGACCCATGCACTTAAACGTAACTTCAGCCGCCTCAAAAACAACAATATTAATAGCCAAAGAATGTTTAGTAATGGCTTGCGCGTCACCCTAAAAATGAAGATCGCGAAGGTGAGTGATCAAGGAGGCTTTAGTAAGCCCGTTTCCACTACCATCACGACAACCATTTAGACCCACAAAGGGGCAATGAAACCGCACAATGTTCATCATAAAACCACCACTTAATCACCGATGTCAAAGAAAACGCAACACCATGCACCACAAAATAATAACGATCCTATTGAGAACCTCAAAATTACCACAATACCAGTTGGAAATTTCAACAACCAACCAACACAGAAGCAAACATAGTAGTTCAAAATACCAACTCAACCTCAACCCAGCACAAAACCATCACATGACGTGCGAAATAACACCACAACGAGATACCACAGCGGGATACCACAGCGAAAAACCAACCGTATCTCAACTTTTCCACAAAACCATAAGAAGACGTATAACAAGAAGTGTTACAAGAGTTGCAAAAAAACAACAAACTGTTCGAACTACTAAAGGGTGTTTTTGAGCAAAAACGGATCAACAAGGCAGCGAACAAATCTCTTGCGTCAAATTAAAAAACACATAAGAATCACTACTACAAAATATAGAATAAAACCCCCCAATTATAACCCCTTTATATTGAAAAGAGGGCTCTATAAGCTTTTCTTGATTTTAAATGAATAATAAAGCCCTGTTCTCTTTTATAAAACATGGCATTATCACTTACTTTTTAATAGTGCCCGTTTACTCCATCAACAACATGGCTCTATTCTTTGAGCGGTTTATTTCAATTTTTCAACACCCTTTGGCGGGATTCTTTTATTTTTTTCAATACCTAAAAGTGAAATATATCACACATATCTACTCACATTCAGCCGCCCTTCTTTCATCTCTCTCCACCATTTATTTTCCTTTACTATACCTTATCCCTTTGAAATAGATCCAGATCTGGTGTTTTGCTCATCCATATTCTTCACGATATATTCAAAGTAGAGCATTAATTAGGTATGTAAACATCATCATCAATATTACTTTTCTCACTAAGTCGAAGTAATTGGGGCTAACTCTGACCTAAAATTCGGCCGGGTTCTTAGCAATCTCGAGGTTAGGGATATATTTTCGTTAATTTTCCTAATTATTAATGTTTGATTTGCTCTTTTAATTGGTTTTAATGACAGTAGATTAAAAATATGTTCTTGTTTAATAATTAATTTATATTGTTTATATACCCGATGCATATCAGGGGATTTGTTAATTTGAATACTCATTTTAATTTGTATGATTCTGATATTTTAATTTATGTGTTTGGGCGTGTTTATGTTGATTCTGTTATATTATGCATTTTATAGATCGAAGCATGGATAAATTAAGATGTGTTTTTGCTAGATTGTGATGAGTAGGTGAATTAGGCATTTTGAAGTTACACTATATAGAATGTTTGTATATTTATTTCTTCATTGAATATGATCAATAACTTGAAATCCTATTGAATGTGGTTAGTTTTTAAGTTGTTTGTGCTTTGTATGACATGGTATTAGTCGAACACCAAGTGCTCGATATAATTCCTCAACTAAAATAAGTACAATGGCTAAAACGGAGACTTGATTTAACGTACATTGTCAAGTACTCACGGTCTCTTCTGCGATTATAATTGTTGTCTCTTCTGCAACTATAATTGTTGTTGTTTCATCATTATGTAATAATGTACCTGCATTTATTTTTCTAATATTCTGGAACTGTCAATTCAAATGATTGTTATGGATTGCAGAAATGACGAGGGGGAAGGAGGTGGTCTTGTACAGATGTCGAAACACAGAGACATGTTGTTCGCTCTATTGATGCTTTTCTTGATTGTATATCGAGTGACTCATCGCATCATCCTTTAGTGAAGGTACGGTGTATTATTTGGCCATCTTAGAAGTTGCTGTTCAATGCACGCTCTAAACGGTTTGTTTCAAATTTCAGGAATCGGTTGCTGATATTGTACCAGCATTGGGAGCAATGTTGCTTCAGAAAAATGAAGCAGTAATGAAGTTGGCTTCAAAAGTGTTTGTAAAAATGGTCAATGTTATACCTCATTCAGTTATTGAACCTCTCGTGTTGTATATAGTCCGTCCCATATCATCTTCTTTATCTTCATGTCTTGTACCAGTTTTTACTTCATGCGCCACTGCTTTGAACCTGATCTTGTCAAGTTTAACTTTTAAAACAGAAAAACATGCAATTAAAGTCTTGGAAGAAACACAGACGAATAATAGTATCATTCAACATATATGATCTAGTGGGAGTAAGCCAGTTGAGTTCTTTCTAGAGACGCTCTGTCTTTTGAGTAAAATACTGTGGATTTGGCCCTCTTCTAGATATTATATTTGGAGCGATAGTGGATTATTGGAAGTATTAGCTTCTCTTAGTCTTGAGCCTGTTCTTTCTATCAAGGCTGCAGTTTTGCAGTTGTATTCGACCATAGGTATTTAGAATGAATTTGTGAATTAGTGTTTTATTTTCTTACACGCGTTTTCTGAACAGTTTCTAATTCTGGGTACCAGCCTTATGTAGATATGGAGCTAAGAAGCTTTTAGATAGTGGAAGCCCGCTTGTAGAACTGATGATTGAATCCATGGACGACGTGAACCCTAGCTACTTACAGTTGGCAGGATTTACTAATACTGTACTACAAACAAACCATATCCCCTCAATCGAGTTTGACCAATGGAGGCATCCGTGACAACAAGCACAAAAAAATGCGGTTTTCTCATGTGCATTCAATATTCCGATTTGCTTGTGTGGCCCTTGTTATCTCAACCGTTTTGCTTGTTATTTTTCTATAACTTTGATTGAGCTTTCACGGCAATAAATATTTGGTATCAAATGTAAGATTGAAAGTATAATGTTGTTTCAGGTACCTCAATCATCAATTACAAAGTGTTTTGCAAAGCAAGATCCGAGTAATTGGGAGTTTCGAGTGCCTGAGGATGTTGTAGTTGTGGAGTCTAACAAGTGGCCTCTTGGTTTTGTAATTACTGGGTTTGTTCGTGAAAGGTTAGTATGGTTCGGAATCTTAACCCTTTAAAGTTTGAACATGTTACGGTACTGGTTTGACCTTTTTTATTTACTACTAAAAGTTGTTGAATCTGGTTATTTTGGGTGGTGATTTGAAAACTTTTTTGATGTCAATATTTTTTAATCTTTCATCTTCCAAAACATGCGATATCTTGACAACCTATGAAGTAAAAGGTGTTAACTTAAGTAAATTTGTTAGCGAAACAGTGGCTGCAATATGTGATGCCAAGTTAAAAAGATTAGATATACATGCTGCAGTTCAGGTAATTACGACATAGTCGTGTACCCATACATGTGCGAGCTCCTGCTTAATTTAACTTGCATAATGAGCTTGCGTCCCCAACTGTTCTAATATTGTAAATTTGTACTATGCTTGCATTATGCAGGAAAATACAAAATAAAAGGTGTTAAATGTTCTAATATAGTGATTGTTGAAAAAATTTGGTCTGCAGATTTCACACTGCTGGCACATTTGATAAGAAGACTAGGAGTGGAGGCCTAATGAAATATATATAAACGGATTAATTAATAATCACCCGTAAGTAATGTGTAGTAAGCCATAAACAGTTTCTTTACCTTCAGACTATCTTATAACAAGATCATAATGATTTCTTTCATGAAACTTAGTGAGCTCGGGTAAACTCAAAACTCTTGTATCAATTTGAATTTATGATCAAACTTGCTAATTTCTGTGATTCGTTTTGTAGGTGCACTGATGTTGTTTAAATCATGGAAGCAAATTGAGTGGTGACTTGCTGCATCTAGGCTCCGTACTTGTTATATATGCATCCTCTATTTATATGGGTCGGCTAGAACAAAAGCTCAAGAACAAGATGGGTCGTCTGCTTTGAAGGTTGAACTTAAGATATAATGAGGATGAAATTTGATAGCTAGGATTTCTTGTAATATATGAATAATGAATGATGATACTGAGTTTTTTTCTCATATAATATTATTGAATAACTGAATTCTTACAAAAATTATTATTTATTAATTTTTTTTAATTTTTTTTCTTCAGATAGAGCCATGTTTGGTAAGAGAAAACCGGGCTCTATAAGAGGGAATATACACCGTTTTTCAAACACGGCTTTATTTTGTATTTGAATAGAGTCCTTCCCCCTTTAATTCTTCAAGTAAAAAGGGGCTCTATGACACTTTTCAACAGGGCTCTATGACCATTTTTGTAGTAGTGAATAATGACCGCTTGACTTCGAAGGATCAGTAGGCAAAAACGAATTTGTTAAACAAATAGGATAGGTCCAACATGCCTTATTATCATAATAATTAAAATAAGGACATTTAGAACCAATCTTTGTTGAATTGTGATGAACGAATCAAATTGGATAAACCGTAAGATCGGTCACCATGGATCGACCAATCGCCCACACACTTTATTATTATCATTATTATTATTATTAATATCATTATAATTATATTTTTTTATCAACATCACTTTATTAAAATAATTGGATTTACAAAAAGTTAGTGGGGAGCCGAGATACTATCTGGGCTCCCACTCCTTAGCTATAGCCCCTGGTCGTGTAGTGGTTGAGGCTGCACAACGTAAACGCGTCAAGTATGAAGCTAAATGCGAAGATATCAGATATGGTTTTCTCCCTTTCTCTTTCTCTTCTCTTGGGGAACTTGAGACGGATGTAATGAACTTACTGAAACGGATCCGAAGATTCTCTATGACACAAGAAATAGGGGCACGTACTGCTACTCACATTTTTAATAGGATAGGCTTTGCTATTGCTAAAGGAGTGAGAGCCCAAATTGTTTCTAGGCTTCCCACTAACTTTTTGTAAATCCTATTATTCTAATAATGAAATAATAATAATAATAATAATAATAATAATAATAATAATAATAATAAAATACCACTCTTAACATCATTAGAATGACTAACAGATAAGCGCTTGAGGCACGAAAGAGTAACCAAGGCTTCCTCGTCAAGCTCCCCAAAAGTAGAGAAGGCAAAAGGGATGAACGAGTAACCATGCTCTACAAAACATTATTATTATTATTATTATTATGTTTTGCAATGTTTTTTTAATGTAATGTTTTTTATGTAATATTTTTTATTTTATATAACGTTTTTTTTATTAAATGTAATGTTTTTTTATTAAATGTAATGTTTTTATTTATTAAATAAAAAAATTTGAAGTAGATCCCTTTGTTGTGATAAATAGGTCGTTGTAAGTTATCGAAAAAAATTAATGTGACAGAAAAAATAAAAATCGCATTAAAATCTTACATTTAGGGCAAAAATTGAAACTGCAACATTGAAATCTTCTTTTATTTCTTCTACGTAATAGACTATTTATTGCCTTGATAACCGGTACTATATATTTAGGGCCGAGCACGGTAGACTTAAAACCGACCTGCACTGGAAAATCGGATCGGACATGATCGAATCGAATAATTTCAGTCCGATTTTCGGTCCGGAGTTTTGGACCAATTCGGTCCTCGGTCGGGTCGGTCCAGTCCAGTCCGGTTTCAGTCTTACCAAAATCTCGTTGATTTGGCCTAATAGGACCGGGCCGGACCAACCCGAACCAGACCGGACAATTTCGGTCCGGTCTCGGTCCGAAGTTTCGGATCATTTTGGTCCTCGGTCTGACCCGGTCAGGTCCCGGACCGATACTCAGCCCTATATACATTTGTCAATATTATATGTTGTAAGCACATATTTATATGTAAACAATATACTACAAATAATGGATTGATGAATCTCTTTCTAATAAATGTTAAAACTATCTATCAATTGAGGTTGGCATTTTAGGTCTCGGATTCGAACCTTTGATATGAAGTTTTTTAATTGGGATGGTTACTACTTATCAAGGTATTTTTGCAAACATTTTTGAAAGATTTATCTACTTGTCAAAAGACGATAAGAACTCTTCGTAATATAACCACAAAGAATATTAAAAGTGATAATTAAACCATACAAAACACATATTATACAAGCCAATTTCTTAAATTTAAAACATTGAAAATTAAACATTAAAACATTTGATGAATAAAATATAAACTATTTAAAATAATAACTAATTTTATATTTAAAACACTCTAAACCGAAAAACACATATACATTATACGTATTATACAAACTAGAGTAATAAAATACATATGATGATACACGTGGTTTTGAAACAGGATTGGATCAACTGGTTTAACCGAGAACTGAAATTTTCATTGGTTCCTTACCAATAAAATTTGTCCAAATATAATCCAAAAGTATCAGTTACGGGTGAACCGAGTTTGACCAATGATAATTTTATTTTCTTTAATATATCTATCATTGTTATTTGTAGATGGTTGGACTTTAATCACATGATTTCCTTCTTATAACACGCGAATAAAAAACATAAACAATATAAATGAAAGTTACTAGTATTAACCATGACTGACTAAAAATCCTAAAAAGGTACAAATCATTTTCTTTTTCCTCCTGTTTAATGTGGAGTACATTTTTTATAAGTTTATGTTTCATACTTTTTGACATTTTAATACTTTTAACTTGTTAATTTTTTTTATATTTTCCGTTTTAGAGTTTTAAAATGTAATTGTTGGGCCAATAAAAGTTCTAACGATGTCCCAGTTTAGATTTGATTTAAATTCGACTAAGTGTTATGTGTAGCTGATAGAGTTCAGTGACAGAGAAAATGACCAGCTGAAGGCAAAACCTCATATGGCACACTAGACACATTCAAGTTAGAGAAATCGTAAGAGAAGTTGATGTTCGTTTCGCAAGTCTTAAAATTTATATTACAAGGTTTAGACAAAACAAGGGACTAGAATACAAACACGGGCAAGTATACCATTTTGTTCGTAATATAGCTTGAAGTGGTAAGACAAGATCGTTCGCTGAGACTTAGTTTCATTTTGGTAATCAATATAATAACTGAAGAAAGAAATGATTGATATTAATAAAAATAGTAACAAACATGACTAATATGGGATAGTTCGTATGAGTTCGTGATGATGATAATAATGATCGAGATATGTTTATGTAGGTGAAGAGTGATAATCCTTTTTCGTCAAAATGGCGTTTGCACAATTTACTTTAGGGTGATTCAAGACTTATGTTTATTTGAGCGACTAAACTCAAAACAAGTTGCCAACGAGTTCAATATTTTATCACGGCTTCTAAGCGGATCTCTCCAACCAAAGTTTCAAAACCATAGACAAGTCTTTAAAAACTTATTACAACGATTTGTGTTTCTCAACGCCAAGCCATCGTAACAAATCAACTCTAGATAAAGTATGGTTTATAGAACGAGGTGGTAAAATGGTTCTACAACATTAGCTTGAAATCAATTTATAAAGGATCATATCATAGCATCATCACATAGTCACATACCGATATAGTCACAATTAGCTTAGCCTAACATATTAATCAAAGTAACAAATGGAAAAGAGTAAGATAACATCATACTTACATTTGATCGAATGAACGAGTACACACGTGTCACGATTGTATCGTTCCTCCAAGAATCAAAGAGTGGAATACTCTAGTTACAAGTATTTCCCAAAAGTGGATAATACTGAAAATACTACTAAGAAGCTAAGAATACTCGGATTGGAGTAGTAGTTGAAAGATGAGATATGTCAAATGAGTATAAGTGGCTCCTATTTATAGTGCTGGCTCAGAGCAAATGTGCGCCGCACTTATCCGAAAGTGCGCCGCACTTTGGATATGGGAATGTGCGTCGCACTTCTGACTATGTACGCCGCACTTTTGTGCATTCCAGAATCTTCTTTCAATAGTTTGGCTAAATTGAACAATAAGGACACTTCTTTGTATTTCTTCACTTTACTTCTCCATACTTCATACCTGCATATAAAACGCAATATATTAAGTATCGAAAGCTCTTATTTATAATATAAAGTGGCATTATAATAACGGGTTGAATATGTATATTTTGTTCGTTATCAAATTTCTCCACACTTAGCTATTGCTTGCCCTCAAGCAATCAAAGCGAGAAAACAAATTAGATTTTAAAAATGCTTTTAAGTGTTATGAAGTATGATAGGTAAATAATTAAATTTTTATAAGTAGCAAAAGCAAATGACAAATAAATTCAGCACCTCACATGGATAGTTTTTAGATTTTAAGTTCACACAAATGTCACTCACGAGGGATAAATGTAAGATAACACTCAAATAGCACGCACATAAAATAGATAGCTACCATAGGTTTGTACATGACACATAAACATAACCGTTGCAGCGTGAGCACCAGATAAATTTTCAAAGAGACAAAACGTGATAATGATGAGAGTGTAGAACAAAATATGTATTGTCAAAGTCGTAGAACAACTATACTAAAATACTTTATTATTATTATCATTATTTTTAATTTTTTTAAGAGAACATCATATATACTTTTTCAGCTTGACAAATGGATAGGCATCAATATAAGGATAATAGCACAAGGGATAATGTAGCACATAGGTACGAGTGAAACATATTTTAGCAAGCCAGTGTAGCTTAACTAAAATGATAAAATGGTGATTTGTTTTGCCTCTTCTCGAAAATATCTATAAATTAACCTCACTGCGGTTTAGTAAATGATGATCAAGCACAAATTCTAAAGCATACTAGATTATCGTCTTTCACATAAAATAGAGAAATATAAGACTAAGTTTCCTCACATATTTGGTGGATGGTTTTTGGGCTTAGTTATAATGTCAATCAATGAGATTTTTGCTTTGCTAAAAACTTTATTTATTTTAAAATATTTTATTTTATTTTTCAAAAAGATTATTATGTGGAGAAATTTTTCCTATTTGTCTCCTCCTCCACACTTAAGGTGAACATCAACCTCGAGGTGATAACTTATTAAAACTAAAAATAGGAAAAATGAAGAGGGTAACGAGAACTTCCCGGGGCTATGTAGAAAATTACGGGACTTCGACAAATGAATCAAGCTCAGGGCTCCAAATTTTCTATTTTCATGCATGCTATAAAACAAAACACATGTAATATATACAAGGACGATTTTATTTATTTACAGGTACTCCTCCACACTTAAGGTAAAAAGTGGGCGATAAAATACATATTGCCTTCCGAATAGCGCTAAGTTTAGACTCTTCAGCTAGACTCGGCTACTCGGTTTTATTTCAAAAAGAAGCGGATTTCTTCTTCATCGAATTCATTACAGCTTTCTTCTTCATGGTAGAGCTTGAGTCTATGTCCATTGACAATAAAAGTGGTATTGTCTCTACCGTAGAGTTCAACATATCCAGACGGATATTGGTGCTTTACTGTGTAAGGTCCAATCCATCTTGATGTAAGCTTAGGTTTCTTGAGTTTGTATTTCGAGATAAAGAGAAGTACTTTCTCTCCATTATTGAAATATTTTCTTTGTCGCAGTTTGCGATCATGCCACACTTTGGTTCGTTCTTTGTATAAACGTGAACTTTCATAAGCTTGGTGTCGAAATTCATCTAACTCATGAAGTTGAAATATACGTTTTTCTCCAGCTGCAATAAGATCAAGGTTGCAGTTCTTAAGTGCCCAATATGCACGGTGTTCAATTTCTATTGGTAAGTGGCATGTTTTCCATACAAGAGCTTGTACGGTGTGGTTCTAGTTGGTATTTTGAATGCGGTACGAAAGGCCCATAGAGCATCTTCTAATTTTTTAGACCAACAAGCAGGGTTGTTTTGGACGGTCTTTTCAAGGATTCACTTAAGAGCTCTATTAGTGTTTTCAACTTGGCCACTCGTTTGAAGGTGGTAAGATGTGGAAAATCGGTGGTTTACTCCATTTCTTTTCATGATTTTAGTTTGTTACAGAAATGAGTTCCTCTGTTGCTTATCAGTGCTTTTGGAATTCCATAACGACAGAATAGTTTCTTTAAGAATGCTATAACAACTCTTGCATCGTTAGTTTGCAAGGCTTGAGCTTGGGCCCATTTCGGTACATAGTCGACGGCGACTAAAATGTATTCACATTTATAAGATTTAGGAAATGGTCCCATGAAGTCGATACCCCACACGTCAAAGATTTCGTAGACTTGGATATTATTTAGAGGCATTTCATCTCTTTTTGTAAGATTTCCAGTCATTTGACATGCTTCACATAATGGTACTATGGTATGAGCTTCACGAATAATCGTTGGCCAGTAAAAGCCAACGTCAAACACTTTCTTAGCGGTGGTGTTCACTGCATAATGTCCTCCGGTCGGTCCATAGTAACATTCATCGAGAATTTTTCGAGATTCGGATCCGGAAATACAACGTCGGATCATTCCATCGGAACAGATTCTAAACAGGTGAGGATTGTCCCAAAAGTATTTTCTAAGTTCAAAGAAGAATCTTTTCTTTTGTTGATAGGTCATTCTCTTTCGTACAATACCTACAGCCAAATAGTTTGCAAAGTCTGCGAACCATGGTGTAATGTTAGTATTTATTTGCATTATGTGTTCATCAGGAAAATCATCGATTTCATCATCGCTAGAATCATCATTAACTATGCGAGATAAATGATCGGGAGCAACATTCTCAGCACCTTTTTGTATCTTTAATTTCTAAATCAAATTCTTGTAAAAGCAATATCCATCGTATGAGACGAGGTTTAGCATCTTGCTTTTTAAACAAGTTTTTTAAGGCTGAGTGGTCGGTGTAAACTATTGTTTTTGATAATACGAGGTATGATCGGAATTTGTCAAACGCATAAACTACAACCATGAGTTCTTTTTCCGTGATGGTGTAATTTTGTTGGGCCGCGTTTAGAGTTCTACTAGCAAAGTAGATGGGGTGAAATTGTTTTCCATCTTTTTGTCCAAGGACGGTTCCAAGGGCATGTTCACTTGCATCGCACATAAGCACAAATAGAAGGTTCCAATTGGGGCTTCACAATAATTCGTGTGCATGTAAGATTTGCTTTAAGAGTTTCAAATGCTAAAAGGAATTCATCATTAAAATCGAATGTTCTTTCTTTTTCTAGAAGTTGAGTTAAAGGTCTTGCGATCTTTGCAAAGTCTTTGATAAATCGTCGGTAAAATCTGGCATGACCTAAAAAACTTCTAATGCCTTTCACATTAGTAGGTGGTGGGAGTTTTGAAATTACGTTTATTTTTTTATTTGTCAACTTCTAAGCCTGCGCCAGACACTTTGTGTCCAAGCACAATTCCTTTTTTAACCATAAAGTGACATTTTTCACAGTTTAGCACAAGATTTGCTTCTTCACATCGTGCTAACTTTTTATCAAGATTGCTAAGACATGTGTCGAAAGAATTTCCAAAGACGGAAAAATCGTCCATGAAGACTTCGACTGATTCTTCAATCATATCGTCAAAGATTGCAATCATACACCTATGAAAAGTAGTAGTTGCATTGCATAGGCCAAAAGGCATGCGCCTATACGCGTAAGTTCCAAATGGACAAATAATGTGGTTTTCTCTTGATCCATAGGGTTGATTGGGATTTGAAAATATCCGAAAAAACCATCGAGGGAACAAAAGTATTCATTCCCAGCGAGTCTTTCTAACATTTGATCCATAATGAGAAAAGGAAAATGATCTTTCGCAGTTACGTCATTTAATTTTTGATAGTCAATACAAACTCTCCATCCGGTGATGGTTCGTGTTGGTACTAACTCATTATTCTCGTTAGTTACCACAGTGATACCTCCCTTTTTAGGTACACAATGAGTAGGACTAACCCCGGGGCTATCGGCGATTGGGTAGATTATTCCAGAATCGAGGAGTTTAAGGATCTCTTTTTTAACAACGTCCTTCATGTTAGGATTTAGTCTTCGTTGTTTTTCAACAATTGGTTTCTTGTTATCCAAAAGTTGGATTTTGTGTTTACAGAATGATGGACATATGCTAGGAATATCAAATGTTTTCCAAGCGAAAGCTTGTTTATATCGTTTTTGTGTTCTTCCGAAAGTTGGGATGAAATAATTACAAGTAGTAATTTTTCTTCGTGAAGAAACACATATTCCAGATGTTCAGGAAGAGGTTTAAGTTCTAAATCTATAGAGGTCTCTTCCACATATTTCTTAACTTTGAAATCGGTTTCAAAAGTTTTTGTTTCAAATGTTGTTTCTCTTTCTTCTTCAGGTTGTAGAAACTAGAAGGGGGGGGGGGGGGGTGAATAGTTTCTCTTCAGTTTATCTCCTAATTAAAATTCCTTTCAATTAGGTGAGTGCACAAAACTATTTCAATTCTAATACATTAACAATGTGTAGTAAGTATAATGATAATGAATGTAAGTAATGAGTAAGGAAAGAAACAACCTAGTAGGAAGACACTAAGATTTATAGTGGTTCGGCAACGAGGCTCTATCCTCGTTCCTACTCCAGTCCTCGAGTACAACCTACTCGAGTTTTCCACTATATACACAAGCTCCCTTCTTGGCGGAGAAAACCTTACAACGTCGCTTACATTATTTTCCGACACTAAGCTAAATGTCGAGACCTAATCTTAGCTAGGACCAATCTACACAACGTCGCCCACTTCACCATTTTACGACACAAGGCTAGATGTCGAGTTCTAATCCAAAGCTAGAACTAATCTTCACAACGTTGCCTACTTCACCATTTTCCGACACAAGGCTAGATGTTGAGTTCTAATCCAAAGCTAGAACCAATCTTCACGACTCTTCACTTTGAAGCTAAGTGAGAACTTCACACAACACAACTACATATCACTTTATAGTTTAGTAAGAACTCACAAGACACAACCACATCATTTTATAGTTTAGTGAGAACTAACACAACTAATTACAACTCAACTAAACATATCCAAGTACACACATGTAGCTTGGATCTACACAACACAAATCCAAGCACACACATGTGCAATAGATTTACACAACTCTAATCCAAGTATACACATATATCTTGGATGAACATAACTACTCCAAGTATTCACAAATACATTGGATCTACACAAGACACAAATAAACAAATGATAAACATGACTAGATCTTTAGGAGAAGGTGATCTTCATCAATGCGTTATCTTTAATCACATAAAAGTGTGTGAGTGATCTTCTCTTTGGACAAGGTAAAAAAGGAGATCAAGAGGATAATTATGAGTAAACATACTTAACACATTAAGTGATCATTTACAAATGACTAGGATTAGATAGGAGAAACAAGGCTGAAAGAGATGTCCAAAAAGGGTTAATGAGAATGCAGATTTGATCCACTATTTATAGAAGACAAATGCCAACGGCTATCTGGGGGCGGTTCCTTATCTACCCAGGAGGTTCCTTATCGATAGGGAACCGCGTAGGCACTTATGGAACCGCGGGTACTAGACTTCGATCCTTTTTGTCCTTTAGTGAATTTGAAATATCTAAGGTTGTTTAAACCTTCAACGGATATTCTTATAGCATTTGGAATATGCCATATTCAAATTTACATTTTCATTTTAATAAAATATTTTCTTAAATATAAAGTTTATTAAAAATCTTTTGGTTACATTTGACAAAAGTGAGTTTTAAGGCTAATCACTTTTATGATCACTAAGCATGATTAAGATACGTTAGTGTAATGATTATTACCTTGATGATAGTGTTTGTTAGATAATTTGTTTTACGATTATGTTTGACAATAAATGTCTTTGTAATTTGTCGTGATCAAAACTAAGAAGGATTAATTAATACTAACAATGTTTTTAGGCATTTCTTTGCATTAACAATCTCTCCCTTTTTTATTACGACAAACTATAAACTCATTTCCGTAAAATACAAGTTTATTCGAATTATTAACGAGTTTATCACTATTATTTCTCCCCCTTTGTCGAAGCAAAAAAGGTTAGCATAAGTCTTTGAAGAAGAAAAGAACCGGACTTTTGCTAGTAGCTTCCCCTTGGTGCTTACTCCCCTTTGCTTGGGGCACCAAGAAAATGAGCTAAAGTGATATGCTACACAAATTTTAGAAGAAAGAAAATAAACACCAATGTATGTATTTGCACTACTTACTAACTAACTTGAGAGGGAGAAGGAAAAGAAATCTCAAATTAGAGGCAAGTATTTGCTAAGTATGTCCAAAGAGTGTGTATTGACAACATCATAGTTCAATTGGTGGAATAAAAGAAGAAAAGAAACATCCAAACCAATCAAAGATGATTTAAAATGTCAATGGGTTAAAATTTCGAATTTATGGAATCACCCATAATTAATTTTAAGTTTTAGCCATGATCAACTCTTTAACAAATGTGTGAAATATAATTAGTGGGAAAGATAACACACATAAAATTCATATTACACAAATATGAAAAAACATCCAAGATAAATATTCATACACACAATATGAATATTTAAAGCAAAAAATATGGAAAATAAACCACAAAGCATAAACTACTCTAATAGTGATAATATTCCAAGATTGCTTAAGTTTTATTGACTCAAACAACTAAAGTACAAAATGTGCCTTAGTTGGAAAAGAAAGATGACGAGGCATCATTCGAAGTTTTGTTCATGGGAACAAAAACTTTGAGAGGAGGTCGAGTGAGGAGGAATTCAAGGAAGTTTAGCTTGTCATAGATATGAGCAAGTTCAATTTGTTGAAAGCGAAAACAAGCACACGAGGAACCATGATGCAAAACAAAGTCGTTAGATGGGGGAGGTCCATCAAAATTATAGGTTGGTGAGAGGGAGATAAGGGATAAGAGATGTTTTCACAATGCCTAGTGATATTAGGGAAAGAAGATAGGTCATTGAGTTGAGGAGAGTTGAAAGGTTTTGGTGGTGGTGGAAGAATTTCCTTTTCTCCGGTAATTAGATTTATAGAGTAAGTCTCATTCCAATATTGAATCGGACGGAAATAGGAATTCTTGGAGGATTTTGGAGAAAAAGAATCATGAGGGTTCTTGTTCTTTTTGATCCAAACGGGTTTAACCGAGACTTTCGGTTTCTTTGAAAGCTTAGAAGAAGAAGCTTTAGGTTGAGAAGTTTGTGACAAAGAAATGTCAAGGTTAGGAGAGGAAGAATTAGGCATTATGAGGGATGAAGAAGAACTCCCAAAAGAGAAGAATTTAAAGAAAATAGACAAGGCAAAGATTTGAAATGAAAAAGAAATGTTTTAGGAAATGTTTAGCCAAATTGGGTAAATAAATAATCTTAACTAAGACAGTGGTCAAAGAAGAAAGACCAAAAATAAGCCAAGAACGGCTTTACTGTGCGTGGTTCCTTAATATAGCCCGCGGTTCCATATCGATATGGAGCCGCCTGGGGGATAAAGAGCCGCGTCCAGTGGACAGCAAAGCTTGATTTTCAAAAGTTTTGGAGAAAAATAAGACTTTTTCAAAATTTTGCAAATCTTGGATTGTTACCTCTTTTAGAACTAGAGTATGCTAGGGTTACATAAAAGCAACACATTCATAAAGAATGTCTTGACAAAGGGTGAGAAAATATTTAGATAACATTTTGATCCAATTTTAAGTCAAGTTTTTAGAGGTTGTGATAAATTTAGGTTCAATTTTAAATAAATTGAAGTTGTTTAATATGATCACATAGATTAAAACACATAAAATCAAATTCCATAAGTCATCTACATGAGAAAATCATGAGGGAAACGAAAGGAAATACAAGAAATAATAAGACAATTAACTACTACAAAGATAGCTAAAACTAGATCTTAAATTCATAGTCCTCTTTGGCTTGACCTTCTTTAAAAAACATGTTATTTTGAAAACCATCATTCATCTCCTAGGAGGAGGCATGGAGAACAAGGCAAGCAAGAAATCATGCAACCTTCTATGAAGACCAAGCATCTCTAACCTTAGGTTTTGAATGATGTAGTTATTATAAAGACAACATGGGCAATTTGCACCATGAGCTTCTAGGAACCCAAAGAAGTAAGGATCAACCATGAAGTGGGGAATAGGAATGACCAAAATAAGAGCATTAGTGTTAGAGGGTGGAGGAGGTGGTGGAGGCATAGTGTCCAAGGGTGAGATGGGAGAATTTGGTGGAGTGAAAGGAGAGGTAACCAAAGGCTCAAGTACAAAGGGAATGCTTTGTAGAGGTTGTGCTTGAGAAATCCCATCCAAAGGAGGACTAGGGGTGAAAGGTTAAGAAAGATCTTTCATTCTTGATTGGAATGAAAAGGAGGTAGAACCATGTGAATGGTTAGTAACATGGGTTGAGTTTGTCTTGCATGGAGCAAGGGGTGGTGAAGCTGAAGAAGGAATGAGAATGGGATAGATCTCATTTTTTGGGAGTCTGAAAAGATAAAGAACCAATGTTAGGTGTCTTAATCTTAATTTTGAGGCTTCTTTTGGAGGAGGAGGTTCTGGAATAAGTGGATGTTCTAGTGGACTCCATGGTTGTGTGTTAAGGTTTAGAGACGAGTTGAAGGAATGAAGAACACAATCAACAAGAGAGGGTTTAAGAAGAGAAGGGAATGATCCAAACTAGTAATGGGTTAAAATCATTTTAGGTGAATAATGAAATTAGGTACCCTAGTTTAGGAAAGTGGATGTTTTTGCAAAAAATTTATCAAAGTTTTACACAGATTAAGGAAAACAGTGTAAAACAAAGATTTTGTCGAAACAGGGACAGGCGGTTCCTTATGTAGGTCCGCTGTTCTTTATCACTAAGGAACCGCGGGTTCGATAAGGAACCGCGACCAGTGGTGTCAAAAATATGCACTTCCTCAAACTTTGGTCAGCCCAGATTTCACACAGGTAAATAGTAGGCCAAAGTTAACTATAAATCAAAATCTAGGAAGCTAACAAACACATAATATGCACAAAGCTATGCAACGATTAGGATTAAAATACTAAGTAATCCAAACATAAATTATTAGTATCCAACGATAACAACCTAAATAAAAAGAGAGTAAGAATAAATAGTTCAACAATTCAAACATGTTTACAAACATGTTAACCTTGATAAACCAGTGCTTCATTTCTTCTTCTTGCCAAGTCCCTTATCAATTTGGATATGTTCTTGAACGATCCTCTTGACTCCAATAGATGATCATACAACTCACCTTGGGTTTTAAGATTAGCTCGGTAGACATCCTCAAGACCGAAGTTTTCGGGAAGTCCACTAGTAGAATAGTGAGGAGGAAGGATGATTTCTTCTAACCCTTACATGAAAGTGTCCATGGATGGGTGGGAGTTACTCGAAGAACCAACATGAGCACTTGCGCCTACGCCACCACAACACTTGATGACATATCAAAGTCCTCATCATCGGACTCTTGTGGATCAGACTTTCTCGAACCTCAATCACTTCTAGCTTTTCGTGGTTGTACCTTTTGAATTGGAATCATGACACGTTCAACCGAACGAAAGCGAGAAATGGTGATGTCGGGATAGTCTTCACCAACGTTCTTAAGAAGGCGAGTAAGGAGCATGGCATAGGGAAGATTTTTTTGGGTTTGGAAAGAGTATAAGTGATTCGTCGAGCGATGTAGTATGCGAGATTGTACTTGGCGTTGGTAGCGATGCAATATAACATGTGCGCTATACACGTCGGAATATGATCCCGGTTTCCACCAAGACAAAATACATTCTCCCTAAGAATGCCGGCCCAACGGACCATACAATCATTTAGGTCGCTTAAGAGAACCTCATAGCGTTTCACTCGACACTTGGTAGAGTGGAGGCTTCTTACAACGTTTCCACTACGCTCTTTACAAATGACATCAAGAATGTAGTCAAGGTCAATCTCTTCATTTTCATATGGAGCACAGTCGAATGGTTCAAGAAGATAATCAAGTTTCCATTTATCAGTAAATCGACAAGTTCCCACAAATGGAAAACGAAGAGCTTGACCAAAGTCTTCAAGAGAGAGTTTAATGGGTCGACCTTTAAGGATGAACCTAACATATACCTTAGAGTATGTGCTAAATAAATCTAAGAAAAATTCGGGATATATATCCTCTTTGATGTCCAACAAACAATCAAACCTAATTTCTCCGAACATCGATCGAGTATATATATATATATATATATATATATATATATATATATATATATATATATATATATATATATATATATATATATATATATATATATATATATATATATATATATATATATATATATATATATATATATATATATATATATATATATATATATATATATATATATATATATATATATATATATATATATATATATATATATATATATATATATATATATATATATATATATATATATATATATATATATATATATATATATATATATATATATATATATATATATCCCTCAATATCCTCTTCGACAACTCTACCCACGTGAAAGCAATGTTTTTGGAGTGAGGAAATAGGTGTTTGTAAGTTGAGAGGAAGCACACATTTCGGAAAGGTTTGGCATGTATTGTCTAGTGTATTGGTGATCTTGTTTAAATTTCGAAGGCATGATTAATACCTAAATAAACACAAAAGTATTTCCCCAGTTACTCATATGTTACATATAAACTAAAAGACAAAAAGATGAGAATGTGATTCATCAATGTCTTGACAAACCAAGGTTTAATCCTTATAATTCTCATATTCACAATGTTCCTAGTTCATCATTAACAATGACACATTGACCATGTAAGATAATAATGAACTTGAACATTGGTTTTAAAAAACAAGGTTTTTAGGTAAGCATTTAACAATGCCATTACCAACTTGTTCATGGGTTCATATCAATTCCATCAATCAATCAAACTATTTAGTCAAAATTCGGATTTGTTCTACAAATGGTTTTAGTGAAATCTCAATGAATATGAACCTAAGGAATCATAGTAACGATACTATGTTAACTCTTATTCCTAGTAAGGTTCTAATTTAATGTCAATTTTAAAAATCCCCAATTATGAATGTATGAACCCTAGAACAAATTAGATGAAATTGAAAGAAATTACTTATAGATAATTGATCTTTGATGAAGGATGAGTGAAACCCACAAATCGAAATCAATTAATCTGGAGTAACTGAAGGTTTTGGAAAAACAACAATGGTGGAAAACAAGGTGTTTCCTTCACTGTGTGTGTGAAGGAGAGAGAGGGTTTTGTTTGAAAAGATTATTTTAATAAAACTGGCGCTTTTGCGAAGATTCTGCCCGCGGTTCCTTATCGATAAGGAACCGCGCATTGGAATCGCGCTAGATAAGGAACCGCCTACATTGGACAGTTTTTATCAAAGAAAAACAAAGAATTTTTGAAAACCGAAATTTTTAAATTACTTAAAAATATATCTTAAGCCTATTATGATATTATTGGACCACCACAACACTAGGTAATAATGCCTTGTTGAAGGATTACGAGTTGAATCGAGATAAGAAAATACCGAAACGAACAAACGACTACTCGTAGCAAAGAAGCAAAGGGGAGATGAGTCAAGGGAAGTGAATCAAGACCAAGAACATTGCTCAAGAGACAAATGAAATTCTTCAAATTGAGGAGTGTAGAAACCTTGGTTTCCTCGATCTTTTAGCTACTAGGAATGATGATTGTTCATATGATTAAACAATCAAAGAGGAATTAGAACAATAACCATTAACAAGGTGTTTGGGGAAGAAGACACATGAATTAAAACAAATGGATTGCTACCTATATTAATAATTAACAATCACTAGGTGTGTGTACATTGAATCCCACACCTAGTCGACACACGCTTTAGGTTTACATTGTATATGAAAGTTATAAATAAACCTAATACCCTTGGTTCCTTTTTATAGTGTAAGGATTAGGGTTTACAAGAGATAATATCAAATAAACATGTAAATATTCTATTCAAATAAACTTATACATAATATATTCTGCATACTTATCTAAATAGAAGCTTCCAACAACACTTGTCAATGTTTCTATCAATGCTTGGATTGCATGTGACAATGCTTGGATTTCACTTGACAATGCTTGCTTCTGTCAACGCCTGATTTGTTCTTGACAACGCCTGGAATACACTTGTCAACGCTTAGACAAATGCCTTAATGTTTTCTTCGTTTTTGAGTTTCTGCCACATCAACTTTTTGACCTAACAATCTTCCCCTAGTTGATGTTGGCAAAACTCTTTGTGTATCTCTTGTAAGTTGTACATCATCTTCAAATTGCTTCCCCTCAATTGTAGCATGTATGTCTTCCCCTTTTTGTCACATCAACAGGGAAGTAAACAATGTATGCAATCTTGAAGATTCTCCAAATATAGGCTCTGTATAATGATCTTGAAGAAAAATAACAATAATATTCTTGATGTAGAAGTAGAATAACCCAAACCTATGTTCCATATCTTGTACGATGTGATGAAGTATGGGATTAATACAAAAATCCTCATCCTTTGTGAGACACTGAGCACAATAATGTAACTCCTTCAAGTGATAGAAAATATGTGCATAGAGTACCATAAGAAAGATCACATATTCCTAGATCTTGTATTACTTCATCAGTAACAATGTAAGCACAAACAAGTTACCTTAAAAGTCCATGACTGGAAGTGCACGACTTTAAGATATGATAGAACACAAACTCGCGAAAATCTTCTTCAAACATCAAACTTACCATAAGAATTCTTCCCCTTAAGCCAACACCTCTTCATGACGAATTTTAATGAAATAACATCTTCATACCATATGTAAAAGTGTTTGGACAGATAACTCTTTCACAAGGCTATCCCGATTACATAAGCTAATATCCATCAAATTCTTCATGAATTGTTGCTAACTCGCATTAAAATCATTAATCCCTTTAAAAATATCCGAGCCATTAATATCAACTTTGATATTCTGAATAAAAATGGAGATTCTATGTACCTTTGCGTGTAAATACCTCCTTTTTGTGTGCTAAAAACGTATCAATTTTCTCAAACAGCAACTATCCTTTTGTTATCCAAGAACCTTCACTGTCCAATTTCTTAAACACATGTTTTGTCCAATATCGGACAAAGCGTATCAACGCTTGAATATGTCGTTCTCGGACAACACATGTTAACGCTTGTTCTATCAGCGTCAACTTATTCTTTGTCAGCGTCTAAACCAACCCTGTCAGCGTCTATTCTTCTGTTGACGTCATCAAGTGGCTACAAACTTTTTGACAACAACTAAAAGTAACATGACAACTTTAATCTTTGTTCCATACTACCAGCTATCAAAATATATATAAGGATAACGATTATCCCTAAAAATCAGCCATCCAAACAACTATCCATATTCTTGCTCAATAAATATGGGATATAAATTAATTCCTATAAAATCAGCACCCCACGTATTGCGAATTTCACGTGATACTTTTATATAACGAAATCCCTTGGATCACATGAATCAAATAATGACAATCTTACTTGTATAACCATTCTGACGTTAATCAGTGCTACCCCACATCTTTTCTTTAGATAATATACATTCGTGTGAACACAATGTATATTCATGATTTGTTAATAATAGCAAAGTTGCCATCGTTGACCCCTTTTCTTTGGAAACCAAATTGTTGTCCTTATCCTCCGTGAATGTACAAGAACAGTCAGCAAGTCAATTGACAATATTCAGAACGAAACAATATCCCATTCATTCTCATACCTCCATGTGACCATATTAGCAATACCTTCGTTTATAGCAAGAACCAATCATACTGATTTAGTCATCATGTTCTTACAGATCTAGGGTTTATAACTCAAACCCTAAAAGAAGATTTTTTAAGCATCCATGATAACCAATCACATTAGGGCTCATCGTTAGTTTAAGAACTAACTCACCAAAGCTAATGTAATTATATGTCAACAACAACAAATCACCTTTTCTGTTTAAGAACGATATAGGGTTTGTGGAAACCCTAAATCATAATTTTATGTGAAAACAGAAAACTGAAAATCACCATTACAGCCCACTTCGACGCCTAATAACTTTTGATTGGGAATAAAAGTCGACAATCCCTCTGGTGGATGTCTAGATATATGTGTATAGAACACACACAAGAAATTTCGTGACGATCCAACGGTCAAATCAAAAGTTATGACCTTCTGAATACTGCTGCGCACACAAAAACGTCTAGAAAAACCCTAGACGGATTTTTCTTTTCTTCTCAAAACATGAACACCTTGTTGGTCCTAGCATCACGAGCCACGAGGCTCTGATACCAACTGTAGAAACCTTGGTTTCCTCGATCTTTTAGCTACTAGGAATGATCATTGTTCATATGATTAAACAATCAAAGCGGAATTAGAACAATAACTGGTGTTTGGGGAACAAGACACATGAATTAAAACAAATGGATTGCTAACTATATTAATAATTAACAATCACTAGGTGTGTGTACATTGAATCCCACACCTAGTCGACACACGCTTTAGGTTTACATTGTATATGAAAGTTATAAATAAACCTAATACCCTTGGTTCCTTATAGTGTAAGAATTAGGGTTTACAAGAGATAATATCAAATAAACATGTAAATCTTCTATTCAAATAAACTTATACAGAATATATTCTGCATACTTATCTAAATAGAAGCTTCCAACAACACTTGTCAATGTTTCTGTCAATGCTTGGATTGCATGTGACAATGCTTGGATTGCACTTGACAATGCTTGCTTTTGTCAACGCCTGATTTGTTCTTGACAACGCCTGGAATACACTTGTCAACGCTTAGACAAATGCCTTCATGTTTTCTTCATTTTTGAGTTTCTGCCACATCAACTTTTTGACCCAACAAGGAGGTGAAGAGCTTGTGTCATATATAGTGGTTTAAGACGTGTCTTTCCGGCGAAAGTCTAAACGGCTTTGGTAATGAATTATACCAAGCAATTTTGATGCATAGAATAAGATCATATTCAAAAGTAGTTTTATTCTATTTCAAAACATGAGCAAAGTATAGATTCACTTTCTCTCCCACATGATCGGATAATTATTGCTAAAATTAACAATAACAACATCCTTGGAATATTTCAATTCCAAACGTGTAAAATCCACCTACAACTTAATGAAGTAGTTTGGTATCTCAAGGGATTCACTAATCATCCTAGAGATGAGCTTAATTGCACAAGTTATACATGATATTGGGCCTACTAACCGTAAGGATGCAAACCATGGAAATCATGCTTGATACTTTAAGCTTCTACTAACTCACCCTACATCTCCATAGTGAGTCAAGTATCCAAGCAATGAAGGTTTGAGAAGGAAAAAGGAAAGAATCACAAACCACAAATAAATGTCAAGGCAAGGATGATAAGAACAAGCATATAGTCAATTAATGATCAAAAGAATAATCAATAGGACGTGTGGAAGAACGAAAGCGTACCTTGGCCACAAATTTTATTCCGAGCTTTCAAGGAACCAATGAAAATCCCAACTATGACTAATAGTGACTACTAAGTCTTCAAGGATTAGTGTCACTCCTACCCATCTTGATATCATCATTCAATGATGTTGGAAATCAAAGAAGATGAGTCTTCTACAGGTGTAAGTAACTCAATCCACAATCAATAGAATAATTTATTTTCATGAGTACCTACACATAACAAGATGCAAACTAGTAGATACATTTCAAGAGTAAATCTAAAATTCATTAATACAACTAATCTAAATAGGATGCAATATTAACAATTTAAAAGGCTTATTTTCAACAAAATAGTTTTGACCAAAGAAAAACTTTAGTACAACTTAACCTTCTAGTTTGAGGAGACAATGGATCGATCCAAGTTTTAAAGTACAATATACTTCAAAGATCTTATGTTACCATCGCTCTAATACCAATTGTAGAAACTAGAAGGGGAGGGGGGGGGGGGGGGGGGTTGGATATTTTCTCATCGGTTTATCTCCTAATTAAAATTCCTTTCAATTAGGTGAGTTCACAAAACTATCTTTTACTTGAAAGCTAGTTGAATAATGATTAGGTTCAATTCTAATGCATTAACAATGTGTAGTAAGTATAATGATAATGAATGTAAGTAATGAGTAAGGAAAGAAACAACCTAGTAGGAAGACACCAAGATTTATAGTGGTTCGACAACGAGGCTCTATCATAGTTCCTACTCCACTCCTCGAGTACACCTTACTCGAAATTTCCACTATATCCACAAGCTCCTTCTTGGCGGAGAAAACCTTACAACGTCGCTTACATTATTTTCCGACACTAAGTTAAATGTCGAGACCTAATCTTATCTAGGAACAATCTACACAACGTCGCCCACTTCACCATTTTACGACACAAGGCTAGATGTCGAGTTCTAATCCAAAGATAGAACTAATCTTCATAACGTTGCCTACTTCACCATTTTCCGACACAAGGCTAGATGTCGAGTTCTTATCCAAATCTAGAACCAATCTTCACGACTCTTCACTTTGAAGCTAAGTGAGAACTACACACAACACAACTACATATCACTTTATAGTTTAGTGAGAACTCACAAGACATAACCACATTACTTTATAGTTTAGTGATAACTAACACAACTAATTACAAGTCAGCAAAACATATCTAAGTACACACATGTAGCGTGGATCTACACAACTCAAATCCAAGCACACACATGTGCAATATATTTACACAACTCTAATCCAAGTATACACATATAGCTTAGATGAACACAACTAGTCCAAGTATTAACAAATACATTGGATCTACACAAGACACAAATAAACAAATGATGAACATGAATAGATCTTGAGGAGAAGGTGATCTTCATCAATGATTCATCTTTAATCACATCACAAGTGTGTGAGTTATCTTCTCTTTGGGCAAGGTAAAGAAGGAGATCAAGAGGATAATCATGAGTAAACATACTTAACACATTAAGTGATCATTTACAAATTACTAGGATTAGATAGGAGAAAGAAGGCTGAAAGAGATGTCCAAAAAGGGTTAATGAGAATGTAGATTTGATCCACTATTTATAAAAGACAAATGCCAACGGCTATTTGGGGGCGGTTCCTTATCTACCCAGGCGGTTCCTTATCGATAGGGAACCGCGTAGGCACTTAAGGAACCGCGTGTACTAGACTCCGCTCCTTTTTGTCTTTTAGTGAATTTGAAATATCTGAGTCTGTTTAAACCTTTAAAGGATATTCTTATGGCATTTGGAATATGCTACATTCAAATTTACATTTTCATTTTTATAAAACATTTTATTAAAAATAAAGTTTATTAAAAATCTTTTGTTAATTTGACAAAAGTGAGTTTTAAGGCTACACTTTTATGATCACTAAGCATGATTAAGATACGTTAGTGTAATGATTATTACCTTGATGATAGTGTTTGTTAGATAATTCATTTTATGATTGTGTTTGACAATAAATGTCTTTGTAATTTGTCGTGATCAAAACTAAGAAAGATTAATTAATACTAACAATGTTTTTAGGCATTGCTTTTCATTAACACAGGTGTTTCTATAGGTTCGTCGGTATTAACGACTATGAAGGCGTCAAATTCAGAAAAAAGTTCTTCTTCGAGGATGGTTCCTTCGATAGAATATAAAATTTCGCTTCCTTCATCAAGAAGAGCGTCGAAATCGGCTTCAACGAATTTGTCAATGAAATCAATACTAAAGCAAGTATCATCATTAGAATAAGAGTGTTTCATTGCTTCATCGATAGAAAAGGAAATTCTATCTTCTCCAACTCCAAGGTTGAGTTGTTTTTGTTTCACACGAATCACAGCGTCAGCTGTATGCAAGAAAGGTCTACCAAGGATAAGTGGTACCTTGCTCTCTTCTTCCATATCTAGGATTACAAAGTTGACAGGAAAAATAAATTTTCCAACCCCAACGAGCATGTTTTTGGCTATTCCCGTTGGGTATTGAAAAGAATGATCCGCGAGGCGAACGCTCATTTTTGTGAGTTTGAGAACATATTTTGAGAGTTTAGCATACAAGGAGTATGGCATGAGGTTGATACTAGCGCCAAGATCGGCCACGGCGTTACAAGAGCATGAGTGATAGAAAGTACATGGAATTAGAAAACCTCCAGGATCTCTAAGTTTTGGTGGTACTTTGTTTTGGATAATGGCAGAACATTCATCATTTAGAAAAGCTGAAGATACATCTTCAACCTTATGTTTGCTTTTGATAAGTTCTTTGAGAAATTTGCCATAGTTTGGCATTCAAGCCGGAACATCGACTAAAGGCATGTTAATTCGAACTTCTTGGATTAAGTCGAGGAATTTACCATACTTAGCTTGCATCTTTTGCTTGCGTAAGCGTTGGGGGTATGGTACTCTTGGTTTATAATGTTTTGGTGTTGGGTTTGAGTTTTCAGTGGTTTTGGTTGGTTGGGCTTCATCCTCATCGTCACTATCGAGTGGGTTTTCCATTGGTGTGTCTTGGGTAGGTTTGGTAGGTGATTCGTAAGATAAACCATTCCGTGTGAATACGGCATTCACATGTTCATTACGAGCATGTGGTGGTTGATATTTTTTTGTTGTTTTTAGGTTTTGGGTTGGTGTTGCTTGGTTAAGAACCCGATGCGCGATTCGATTGCTTATCAGCAAAACGATCAAACTTAGCTTCAAGGTTTTGAATGGAAGTTAGGTAGTTTTTGTTTGAAGTCTCGAACTTTGTTTTGAGGTCAGTGAATGTATCTCGTACGAAAAGGTTGGTTTTTCTTTGAGATTCGATAAAATTGTCGAGCTTGGTTTCGAGGTTGGGTTTTTTTCTGTTTAGTTAGGTTTCTTTTCGTCTCGATCGTAACTTGGTTTATCGTTAGATCTCCAGTTATCACGGTCACGATTACGATAATCATTATAAAATCGAGTTCGACGAAAGGTGTTCATGAAATTGGCTTCTTCTTCCTTTGTCATAAGGGTGTCATCGTCATCACATTCACTAGAAGGATGGTTTCCTCCACAGTGTTTGCAAGTTTCACGACTTTTGTTTTTCATCTCTTTATATTGAGTGTCGATTTTGAGAGACATGGCGTCCATACGAGCCATAATTTTTTCAGTGTCGGTTCGGTTGTTGCTTTCTGCGGCGAAAGCTACGGTTTTTCGTGGGTTTGTTTTGTGATTTTTGGACCAATCAAGCTTGAGTAAGACTTTTTCATCTAACAATTGGTAAGCTTGATTAGGGGTTTTGTAAAGGAAAATACCGCCCGCTGGGCCGTTCAATGCATCTAGGGTAGCATCGTCAAGACCATGATAGAAAATCTTGATTATTCCTTCTTTTTTTAGTCCATTACCATGTCAGTTTCTGAGTAATTCTTTCATTCTTAACCATGCGTCAGTGAGAGTTTCTCGATCTTGTTGAGAAAAGCTTTGGATTTCTCCGAGGAGTTTTTCAAATAGGGCTGAAGGAAAGAATCGGCTAATGAAAGCGGTTCTAAGACCTTCCCATGTTCGAATGGTTCCTTCATTAATTTCGTCTAGCCATGACTTGGCTTCTCCAGTGAGGGATGATGGAAACATCATGAGTTGAATGGCTTCGGCTTGTCCTTCTCCATAGTTAAACATTTTGCATATTCTGCTAAATTCATGGATGTGTTTGTGACGATCGGTTTTGATTCTACCATCAAAGTGGTGGTTTTTGACAAGTGTCAAGTGGTTTCCTTTGATTGCAAAATCGTTCGCAATTTCAGGTAAAACGATTGCGAAGCCAGGAGTTGGTGCTACAACTCTATCGGCTGACCACATTGGTTCATCATCGGTGTCTGACATTGGATCATAACGGTTGATGAGTTTGGTTAGAAATAGGAATTGAGAAATGTTGTCGAAAGGTTGGTTAATTCCGCGAGGTTGATGTTGCTCGTGTCTCCTATCGAAAGGTACACGAAGGTGAAGTCTACGTAACATTCGGTTAAGGGTACGTTCAGTTTCTGATAACGGTGATAATGGTGGAGTTTCAGATGAACGAGTGTGCATCCAACAAAGGTTTTGGGTTTACAGAAGAAATGTGCGTCGCACTTTTTGGATTGTGCGGCGTACTTTTGTTCGCTACAGGAAGTGCGGCGCACTTTTTGGATTGTGCGGCGTACTTTATACACTGTAGAAAAGTTTTGGTTTGTTTGAGTAGGAATTGGTTCAATCCTTCAAAGATTACGAAAGTTTTAGTTACAAACAGGATTATAAGTCCCCGGCAGCGGCGCCAAAAACTTGATGTTCGTTTCGCAAGTCTTAAAATTTATATTACAAGGTTTAGACAAAACAAGGGACTAGAATACAAACACGGGCAAGTATACCCTTTTGTTCGTAATATAGCTTGTAGTGGTAAGCCATGATCGTTCGCTGAGACTTAGTTTCGTTTTGGTAACCAATATAATAATTGAAGAAAGAAATGATTGATATTAATAACAATATTAACAAACATGACTAATATGGGATAGTTCGTATGAGTCCGTGATGATGATAATAATGATCGAGATATGTTTATGTAGGTAAAGAGTGATAATCCTTTTTCGTCAAAATGGCGTTTGCACAATTTACTTTAGGGTGATTCAAGACTTATGTTTATTCGAGCGACTAAACTCAAAACAAGTTGCCAACGAGTTCAATATTTTATCATGGTTTCTAAGCGGATCTCTACAACCAAAGATTCAAAACCATAGACAAGCCTTTAAAAACTTATTACAACGATTTGCGTTTCTCAACGCCAAGACATCGTAACAAATCAACTCTAGATAAAATATGGTTTATAGAACGAGGTGGTAAAATGGTTCTACAACATTAGCTTGAAATCAATTTATAAAGGATCATATCATAACATCATCACTAATCATAGTCACATACCCATATAGTCACAAATAGCTTAGCCTAACATAGTAATCAAAGTAACAAATGGAAAAGAGTAAGAGAACGTCATACTTATATGTGATCGAATAAACGAGTACACAAGTGTCACTATTGTATCGCTCCTCCAAGAATCTAAGAGTGGAATACTCTCGTTACAAGTATTTCCCAAAAGTGGATAATACTGAAAATACTACTAAGAAGCTAAGAATATTCGGATTAGAGTAGTAGTTGAAAGATGAGATATGTCAAATGAGTATAAGTGGCTCCTATTTATAGTGCTGGCTGAGAGAAAATGTATGCCTCACTTATCTGAAAGTGCCCCGCACTTCGGATATGGGAATGTACGCCACACTTCCGACTATGTGCGCCGCACTTTTGTGCGTTCCAGCATCTTCTTTCAATAGTTTGGCTAAATTGCACAATAAGGACCCTTCTTTGTATTTTCTTCAATTTGCTTCTCCATACTTCATACCTGTATATAAAACGCAATATATTAAGCATTGAAATCTCTTACTTATAATACAAAGTGGCATTATAATAACAGGCTAAATATGTATATTTTGGTCGTCATCAGAAGTCAAAGATTATCCAAGACATAATCGCCAGTTGCTATGGATAAGTTGTGATGTAGAAAGAATGTGTTGGTGTTCGAGGACCTCTGAGGTGGCAATACTCAGAGGTCACTCCAGACCCTTTGAATACTTAGCAAGTAGAGACTTGCCTTATCTCTTCGTTGTTTACGCGAGAGAATCTGAGAAAGCACTTTGGGCGGGACAAAGTGAAGATCCACGTTAAATAAGCCTAGTACAACCTACTAGGAAAAGTGAACAGTTGGCAGAACTGTTCACTAAAAGTTGGTTAAAGGGATTTCCAATATTAAACATGCATTTAATGTAGTGTACGTCTTTCACTCAGAAGACGACACGTACCAACTACCCCTACTAAGGTAGCAACCTCGCACCACTATAAATGGGGATATAAAAAGGGAGAAAAGCATCACTTGTATTTACTGTTATTATTGTTTGTCTTTTCTCCCCGTTGAACCTCTAGAGTCCAAGGCTTTGTTCAGCGGCTCAGTTGGTTCACTTTTAAACTTGATACAAGTATCAAGTTTACTTGTTCAAAAGGGTTTTATACATTTTCATTCAACAAGTGTGATCCATAGCACTTTGTAATACTTTATTTATAAGTAATAAAGCATTACATGTTTGAAAAGTAAACTAACAAGTGTTATATCTTGGTTATAGAGTTTTAGTATTACAATAGGCTTATATTTAGGACTTTCAGTTGGTATCAGAGCAGTTTGATTTATAAAAATTTATAAATAGTTCTTGTTTTTAAAATCAAGATACTAATATTCTTGATACTATGCCTCTTATACCACCACCTTTTGGCCAAACTAGCCAAACTAATGATGCGAACACTACAACATCGACCACCACTACACCTACACCTACACCAGTTGTAAATGTGGGTGTTAATGATGACAATCTTCCTCAACTTCTTAATAGTAGAGGAGGATCTCATGTGTCTAATGTTCTTGCATTTGATGAAGAAGACTTCTCAAGTTGGAAAATTAAATTTCTCATTTACTTGGATGGTCTTGAACCCTTCCTTCTATAAATCCTAGAAGGTGGACCCTATGTTCCCATGGGCCACCACCTCAACCCTAAGAGAACTTTGAAAAAGCCAGTGAAACACTGGTCTCCTATTGACAGACATCTGGCCAACCAAGACAAACGGCTGAAAAACATCATAGTCTATTGTCTACCCAAAAACATAATAAAGTCTATCATCCAGTGCGCATCTACGAAAGAGATGTGGACTGAATTAGTTCTTGGATACGAAGGTCCAGCTGAGACAAAAGAAACAAAGATTCAAGCCCTTAGGCATAAATTCAATGCTTTCAAAGCACTGGATGGTGAAACTGTTAGTCAAACATACACCAGACTTAAATCTTACTCAATGACCTTGGAAATAATGATGTAGTTATACCTCAAGCTAAAGTCAATACCACTTATGTAAATGGTTACCTAGGAAATGACTGAGCTTAAACCAGACCCTAAGATCTAATAATGCCATTAAGAATGATACTTTAGCTCAACTCTTCAGAATATATAACTATGAGGAAGGAGTGATTGACTTTATATATAAGTCTAAAACTGATAGGTTTACGACTCAAATCTCTGGTTCAAAAGCTCTTGTTGCTAATCATTATTTTTAGGACAGTGACTCTAATGTAAAAGAAGACAACAAAAGCATTCAAGAGTTCCTTGATGAACTAAATGCCGAACTTCACGACAGAGCTTTACTTGCTGATCAAAAGAGATACTACAAAAATCTGGAAGAGTTGGAGCTGCCAAAGCAGACAAGTCTAAAGTAATCTGTTTCTCTTGTTGAAAGCCTGGTCACTTTCAAAAGGATTTTTACTCCAACGGAAAAAGCTATCCTTCTACAAGCAAGAACAATGGAAAAAGCAAGTTTCCTCCATCTCTCTTTAAACAATCCTCTCAGTCAGACTCTGAGGGCAAGAAGGATTACAAAGTCAAACACAAGCCCCTAAAAGCTAAGTTGATGAAGCTAAATCAAAAGGTTGATGAAGCAAGAAAGAAAAAGGATGGTAAAAAGACTAAGAAGGGTCTGATAGCTGCTTCATTTGACTGGGATGATGAACCTCTAACATCTGAGGATGAAACCACGACAACGGTTCGAGCCTTCATGACCATTACCGATGATGAACTAGCGGTTGGTAAAAGCGAACCCAAATATGGTCATTGGGTTGACATCACTATGAAAAAGGTACAAAGATTTCTAACCATGACAGAAGGTTGGGACAAAGACCATGTCCTTGATTACACTCTAATTGATCTCCACTTTGAGGAAGAATAGAGAAAGAACCTGTTCAATGATTTTCATACACTAAAACAGGAACTAAACTTATGTCAATCTGAATTAACCAACCTTAAACCTTTTGTTGCCCAATACTCTCACTTCCTAAATGAGGTAAGCCGACTCTCATCTGACAATGAGTCTCTGACTGATGAGATTGATGAACACAAAAAGGTGATTGAAAAATGGACCAAAAGTCAATTGACTATTGAAGACCTAGTGTTTGAGAATGTGCCTGGAAATACTGTTCAAGCTAAGGGTAGATATAACATATACCCGTATCAAAGGTTAAGTTTGTTGCATCAGATGAATCCTCTCTTAAAAACACTCAAGTGTGTGAGGATAAATCTGAATATGAACTGGAATAACTGTCCATTGCCTTCCCTGCCTAAACTGACCCTGGGGCTAATCCTTATGAGTTCTCCTCTTGTCCTAATCCTGCCACCAACACCTCTAGAGATAGCGCTGAACCCAAATATTTAGCCAGAGCTATTGATAAACCTTACAAAAAGGTTTTTGTGGCCAAGGATGTTAAGGAAACCAAACCTATCTTACCTTCAGAGTATTTGTCCCTTACCATGAAGCTACTTCTTACCCTCATGGAAGAGGTTATGGTTCTGAAAGAGCAAATCAAACATCTCTCACACAGTTCCTCCTTTGGATCTCATGGTAAAGGAACTAGTAGTGTTCAGTCTAAGGGAAGAACTATGTCTAGACCATGTACGTTTTGTGGGTTCAGAAATCATCTGTCTGATAATTGTGTAAAGAAACCCAAATGTATTACATGTGAATCTACTGACCATACCTCTAGTAAACATGAAGAAGTGATAGCTGTCCAAAAGGCCAGCCTTAAACTAAGATCTCAAACTCCTCATAAGTCCAATAGACGACCTAACCACAGACTCCCTACAAATATTATGGTTTCCATGATCATCACTCTGATGAGTATGAACAGTATCCAGGTTGTGACATTTGTGGTAGCATGAATCATGAGACTAGAGATTACAACCAAAGAGGGGAGATAGAAACCAATAAGACCCAGAGTCGATAATAAGCGACAGAATGGACCCACTGGAAAGTGGGTTCGTCATTGAAACTAATACGTTTCATCAAATCTATGCAATAAAATTTGAAGAGGTCTGTATGGTATTTGGACAGTGGTTGCTCTAGACACATGATAAGGGTTAAACAATATATGCACATATATAAAAAGGAGTCTGTTCTTAAGGTAGTGTTTGGAGATGACTCTTCAGAGGCTATAAAGGGATATGGCTTACTGGATTGTAATGGAATCACTTTCACAAGGGTCTCTTATGTCAATGGACTAAAGAATAACGTGATCAGCATTAACTAACTCTGTGATGCAGGCTTCAAAGTTTTGTTCACCAAGATCCAAGGAACAATCTTCAATCAAAATGATGATGTTGTTCTAATTTCTCTAAGAAGAAGAGATCTGTATGTTATTGACATGACATCATGTCCAGAGGCAAGTAACACTTGTCTCTTTGCTAAAGCCTCCAACAGTGAAAATTAGCTTTGGCACAAGAGACTGTCCCACCTTAATTTCAAGAACATAAACAAACTGGCCAAGAATGATTTGGTTGTTGGGCTTTCCTGTCTGACGTACTCAAAGAACAAGCCTTGCTCAGCTTGTGAGAAAGGAAATCATCACAAAGCTTCTTTCAAAACCAAACAATCATTATCCATCAACAAATGCCTTCATCTTTTACACATGGATTTGTTTGGACCAGTCAAGCCTCAATCTCTTAACCATAACAAATATACTCTTGTCATTGTTGATGAGTACTCAAGATTCACTTGGGTATTTTTTTTTCTTCAAAGGAAGAGTAAGGCTGCTGATTGCATTATGTTTTTCATAAGGGAAATTGAAAACTTCAATGACTGCAAAGTCAAAGCAATCAGAAGTAACAATGGCACAAAATTAAAAAATCATGTCATGGAAGCCTTTTGTGATGAAAAAGGTATACCATAGAAGTTCTCCACCCATGGAACACCATAACAAAATGGGGTAGCTGAAAGAAGAATCAAGACCCTCATTGAAGTCGCTAGAAACAAGCTCAGTGAGTCCAGACTTCCCAAACAATTATGCGATGAAGCTATGTACATTGCATATTACACACATAACTGATCCATCATTGTAAAGAGACATGGTAAAACTTCATATGAAGTTAAAATGAAAAGAGCTCCAGATGTAAGCTATTCCCATGTCTTTAGGTGTCCTGTTTTCATCCACAACTACAAGGATCATCTTGATAAATTTGATAAAAAATCATATGATGGTTTCTTTCTTGGATATTCTCCTACCTCCAGAGCCTTCAGAGTTTTCAATATTCGCAGACAAGAATTAGAGGAGTGAATTCATGACCCTTTTAATGAGTCTGATGAAGTCATCTCTCATCATAACTTTGAGGCTGGCGACATTGACTTTAATGAAATTAAGTCATAGCCTGAAGACAGTTTCTCAGCTCCCAAGAAACTAAGTCAAACAAATCATCACACCTTCCCCTTCGTTCATGCCTATGATCCACACTCTACCAGCAACCTCACCATCCTTGATCCCAAAGAAGTTGAAGCTCCTCCAACAGCCCCAACAACTGAAAGGCTTGATCAGATCACAGAACCTCTGGTCACAGGAAGTCCTGAACCAGAGATTGTTGAAATCGTGCTAGATGATGAGATTATGGATGAAGAAATAGTGTGTAAAGAAATACGCACATATAAAGTTCCCTCTCCGTCTCTTCTGACCTCACCTAAGCTTACTACTGAACCTAATGCAATTCCTGCTCCACAAGCCAAGTGGTGTAGAAATCAAGACATTCTTTTGGTAAATATGCTTGGAGAACCCTCCGAAGGGGTGGCTACTAGAAGCAAGTTGAAAGACTTGGGTGCAACCTCTGCCAATGAATGTTTATTCTTTGATTTTTATCAGAAGATGATCCTAAAAGCATTTCAGTTGCACTTCTAGACAAAGGTTGGGTGAGTGCTATGCATGAAGAACTAAATAAGATTAAGAGGAACACGGTGTGGACCCTGGTAAAAGCTCTCATTGGGAAGCAAGTGGTTGGAACCATATTGGTCTACATAAATTAAAGGGATCAGGATGGAAGAATCGTTAAGAACAAGGCCATACTTGTGGCTCTAGGATACAACCAATCATGTAAAACCCGTATGCTTTTACCATGAACAGTACACTTAGTAAACGTACGTACATATTAAAACTTTCCTTTTATAGCATGAACACGTGTCACGGTTAGTAATTACAGAAGTTATGTCCGTATTATTACACGATAAATATTAAGTACGTGATAGTACACGATAATTCTTAACAATAATAATTATAATCACGAACATGAAATACTGAACGTAAAAAAATCACGAACATGTAACTACGTACTTAATTAATATATACGATTAATATCGTTATGTACAAGTATTTAAATATAACACGAACAATTATTACACGAATATACGAACACACGAGCACGTAAATTTAGAACACAGGAAAACTCTGGGTTTTCCCTTGTGGGCCCTACTAGCCGCGACGCCAAAGAAGAAACGGGCCAAGCCCATTGGATTTAGTAATAAACAAAAAAGCAAGAAACCTTTTTCACTTTACAGAATTTTCAAGAAATCAAAAACCCTACTCTCTCTTTTCTATCTCTTGTGGTCGGTGACAATCATCACCACCAAATGGGTGTTGGTTTGATTTTGAGTTAATTGAATCTAAGATCGTGTTTGTGTTGATGTCCTCTAATCTTTACACGCATTCGGTAATCCGTTTTGTTTTTTTTCTTTTATTTAATTAATTAGCACATGAACATGAATTAAATAAAACATGGATTAAAAACATGTCACATGATCAAGGGGGGTAAATTAAGGGTTGTTCGGCCGAGACACAAACCGAAAGCCCAAGGCTCTCGGCGTGTTCTTGATCACGCCACCAACCGAGATCTATGATCTCGGTGGTGTTTGGTTCGATCGATAGCAGGGACAAGGAACCCTGACATGCGTCAGGGTGTCCTTGTGGTTCGGTTGGATCTCGGCAGCAAACAGCCCCACCACCGGCACACAGCCGGTGGCAGAGTGGGTCAATTAGGGGGGGACGCAACAGGCAGCACGGGTAACCACCGGCACACAGCCGGTGGGAACACCACTGCTGGCAACGGCTAGCCGAGAGACAAGACCACCGGCTTAAGCCGATGGCATCCTAAACAAAGGCAGTGGCAACCGGCCCAGCCGGTTTGCCACTGTTAAGGGGTGTTTGGTTCGGACCGGTATAAGGGGTTCCGGGTCTGGTTCACGACATGTATAAATTAAATAAATTGGTCTGGTTCATGACTAGAATATGTTCAAGTATTTTATTTTTACAAGTATTTATTTTAACAAGTTATTAAACTAATTAAAACATGACATGTAATTAATTTAATTAATCATGGACTTAGGTTAATTATTATTTAGTAAATAATACATGTTTTAACCTAAGTATTTACTTATTTAATTTAGACTATGGTACTAATTAATTATTAAGAAATGAAATATAATTAATTAATAAATAAGACTTAGGTTATTATTAATATAATATTAATACATGTTTTAACCTAAGTATTTCATACACTTTAATTTAATTAAATAATGCTTATATTTAATTAAATCATATAACCTATAGTTTATTTAATTAACATGTTATTATTAATAAACTATATTATAATCACATGACTTATGATATTTAATCAGTAAACTTAAGCTTACATTATTAGCTTATTAATTCAGCTTAATTCTAAATATGGAAACTTTCTAATTCAGAAAACTTACTATTTTTGGAAACTTTCAATTTTTAGAAACTGATCTATTTTAAGAAGTGATCTATTTTTAGAAACTTTTTATTTTTGGAAACTTTCTTTTTTAGGAAACCTGCTATTTTAGAAAGTTACTTATTATTACACAACAAGTATAATAATACAAGAAATACAAGTAATAATTAATCGGAATATACAGAATACATGATAACCACAGCATAACGTTAAAATCAGTAAAACAAGACATGAACATATAAAACAAGCTAAGACACGATATAAAATCAGTTACGTACTCAGTAAACAGAATACTTATACATGTATACTATTTATGTAGCATTAGTGAGATTGAAGTAGGACTTCCTTTCGTTCGTCTTCTTCTTTCACTGGACATAAGGTACGGATTTCGCGTCCTTCAGTATGGACATTCTTTCCTTATTAGGATTCCTCGTTTGTAGGCAACTATTTTCCTAGTATTTGTTTTATATGTTTGTTATTTATATTAGAATAAGAGCCTAAGCAATATACATGCATGACCAGTGTCACCTAGTTATGGAGGTACCATAACCATAACACTAGAGGCACCAGTGTTATGACTTCCCCACGGCGAAGTGATTGCTCGTGGCGTCCCTTTGTAGTTTTGGCCATTATATTATATTATCATGTGGGGCGTATGGATGCATCCTAGTTACATGTTTATCAGTATTATCAGAGTGAATGCGATGTGTGCCTTGCATCCTTTACTAGGAGTTGATCCCTCCTACCCAGACTATTTAATTAGAGGCAGCCCCTCTATTTGCATGACGAGATCTCCCCTCCAAGTATTCATGCACGGTGAAACCTCATGACCTATATGGGATATTTGGCTAATTAATACATAGTTTACATAAAAACATAAGTCTTTTCAAACTATAAAACCAGTTTTATGAACATGAATCCAGATTACTTAGAACTTATGATATTCCGCTGCTATTAGTCTTTATGCTTATGTTATTCCATGCTATACTTGTATATCCGTGCACTGAGCGTTATGCTCAGCCGTTTTCCTTTCATGTTCCCAAACGGCAGGTACTCAAGGGTGCTCGTAGACTATAAGCATACGTGCATATGAATTGGAAGCTATCTAGCCTTCTCTACTTTATGCATTTCATCATACATTTTGATACTTATTTCTTTGGATATTTTTTAGTCCTTTTCCTTTACAATACTTATGTTTGTGTGTGATGAGCTTATATTTGGAGTACTGATGTTTGTTTCCAGTATTTCCTTTCATGCTCATGTAATGTTTTAAGACGTTTTCCTTGTATGCTTTGATGGCACGCCATAATCACGCGTGACATTCCATTTACCAAAATGGGGTGTTACAATTATGGTATCAGAGCCAAGGCTTCGACCTGTAGGCTCTCAAAACACGACATGTGATTAGTGGGTAGTCACTATGGTCTTCCTAGAACTGACAGTCGGTTTTCATGCATTCATTGTTTTCATGCATTCAAGTTATGTCATTGTCACAGGTTAATGACTAAGTAATGGTTGGTACAGGACTGGCCCTATTTAGTCGCATATGCTTTTATCAAAACTTTTAACTTTGGGACCTACCCATTGGCGTCCGCTCGCCATGTCTTTTGTTTTGGGTGAACTGACCTTAGCCGTTCACTCTCGCTCATATAAAAGTTTCAATAAACTACATCATGCATTCATGCACTGTTTTCCTGCATAAAATTTTTCTCATGATTTATTGACGTAATTTTTTTTTCATGTATATATTTTATGTTTGATCAGTTTAATCATGTATTTTGTTCTATACTGTCAGATGGTTCTCACACGCGAGCAAGAACAACTCAATGCATCAGTCCAAGCTGTAATGCAAGCTTTGCTTCCTCAGCTGAGGAACAACATCCAGGCTGAGGTACAAGCTTCCAATAATAAGCAACATCACCTAGTTCCTCCTCCTCCTCCTCCAGCAACATTGGCCACATGGCTGGAGAGATTCAACAAGCAACGTCCTTGATCCTTCGAGAGATCTGACAGCCCTAGCGAAGCTGAAAGCTGGAAGCTGGTTGGATCATATCAAGAAGATATTTGGTGCAATGGGTTGTGACCCCGTCTTCAAGTCGAGGTTGGCCTGTTACAAGTTCGAAGGTGATGTACTGGGATGGTGGAAGGCAGTGAAGCAGTCTGAGAGAGGTGACAATTGGGTGGCTGGTTTGACTTGGGCTCAGTGCAGGGAGTTAGTGATGGGACAATTCTTCCCCAAGGCTGAGCAAGACAAGCTGAAGAGGGAGTACCATGGAATCAGGCAGAGAGTTGGGGAGAACAACAACGAGTTCATGCAACGCTTTCTTCGTTTGGCTGGTTTTCTTAGCGCGGCAGCAGGTACTGCCGAAGAGCAAGCATCCCACTTCTGGTGGGCTCTTCGTACATCGGTCACCAACAACTTGGTTTATGATACCTTCAACACGGTGGCACAAGTTGCCGATGCAACACGTAAGCTGGAGATGCTGCAGGAGAGAGATGAATTCGGGGAAGCAGAGAGACCCGAGAAGAGGTATTTGTTCATCATTCAACGGTGACCATTTAAAATTCATTTAGTAGTATCCAATATTTATCTTTCTCTTTAAACTGCATCTTTTAGGCAGAAGACTGGGGACTGGTCTCAAACGGCTACTCAGCAACAGCCTACTCAGCCCAAGGGCAACGGTCTGACTTAAGACCGTTCTGCTACGGATAGGCGTGGCGGTAATGATAATTACCGTAACAACGTTGGAAACTCCAACAACAATAGGTCCTTACACTACTCATTTCTTATGTTACATGTTGGTGATTTATAATTATGAAACATTAGCAATCTTCTACTAGGAATCATGGTAACGGTAGGGAGCAGGACCGAAGAGGTTCACAGCCTAACCGTCCAGATATCACTAGTATTACATCTTACGATTTTCTGCATTGTCCTTTCGTACCTATAAACCATGTCTTTGTGTACTTTTCCGAACATGTTACCAGCCAACAAGGGCACATGCTGGAGGGTATAATCACCCTGTCTGCACTACCTACAACCGTAGGCACACAGGGCCATGCCGCCGCGACATTGAAGCTTTCTTCAAGTGTGGCCTTACTGGCCATCGCATGAAGGACTACCGCAAGGGCGAGATGGAGGGCACATCTAGACATGCTGATTCCAAGCCACCTCCTACTAGTGGACGGGTGTACACGACTTCTCGCGATTAGGCCAACAAGTCTACAGGTACCATCACTGGAATCTTTTATATGTATGGTCAAGCTACAGGTGTTTTATTTGACACGGGTGCTACTCACTCGGTCATTTCTACTACTTATGCCAAGAATGTTAGGATATCCCCTATGCCTTTAGAGAATGTATTAAAAATTTCCACGCCTTTAAGTGACTCTGTACGCGTAACCCATGGGTACAAGAGCCTTCCCCTAGAATTTGACGACAAGATTCGTCCTGTTGACGTACTTCCATTGGATATGTGCGATTTTGACATGATATTGGGCATGGACTGGCTATCCAAACATCATGCCACCATTTACTTCCATACATATCATGTCATCTTCGGTGATGTAAATGCACCAGAGTACATTCATAACGGTTTCGTACCCGGAAGTTATGTACAAATAATTTCGACCTTGCAAGCACGTGCACTACTGTCACATGGTTGTGAGGGCTATCTTGCTACTGTTCATGATTTGGAGGCTGAATCTCCATCTATCCAGAATTAGTAAATCATGTTAGAATTCCCAGACGTGTTTCCAGAAGAAATTCCGGGCATACCACTTGCTCGTGAAGTGGAGTTTAAATTGAGCTCGTCCTAGGAGCCGAGCCAATATCCAAGGCTCCTTATCGCATGGCTCCCATAGAGCTGAAGGAGTTAAAGGAAAAACTGTAGGAATTATTGGAACGCGGTTTCATTCGACCTAGTACTTCTCCATGGGACACACCTGTTCTGTTTGTAAAGAAGAAGGACGACAGTATGCGTCTGTGCATAGATTATCGTGAGCTCAACAAGATTACCATCAGGAATAGATATCCGTTGCCACGCATTGACGACTTGTTTGACCAACTCCAAGGGGCCAAACATTTCTCCAAGATTGAACTGAGGTCGGGCTATCATCAGTTACGGGTTAAAGAGCAGGACATCGCCAAGACTGCTTTCTATACACGTTATGGGCACTACGAGTTTGTAGTCATGCCTTTTGGCCTTACCAATGGCCCAACTGTTTTCATGGATCTGATGAACCGTATCTTCCATGAGTTCCTGGACAAGTTCGTCATTGTCTTCATTGACGACATTCTGATTTTCTCTAAGTCCAAGGAGGAACACGAAGACCATCTTCGTACTGTGCTACAAATACTTCGCCAGAAGCAATTATATGCTAAATTCTCCAAGTGTGAGTTCTGGTTAGACAAGGTGGCGTTCCTAGGCCATATTGTATCAGCAGAAGGAATCACTATGGATCCAGCAAAGGTTGAGGCTATAACCAAGTGGCCAAGACTGACATCAGCGACAGAGGTTCGCAGTTTCCTAGGCTTAGCTGGTTACTACCATAGGTTCATAGAGAAACTTTCCCGTTTAGCACTGCTATTGACCAAACTGATGCGGAAAGGGGAGAAATTCGTATGGAATGAAGAAAGAGAGAAGAGCTTTAAAGACCTAAAGCAGAAGTTAGTATCTGCACCAATTCTTACTCTCCCATCTGGTACAGGTGGATTTCAAATATACAATGATGCTTCAGGGAAGGGACTTGGCTGTGTTCTCATGCAACATGTGAAAGTGATTGCGTATGCTTCACGGCACCTTAAGCCTTATGAGGAGAATTACCCTACGCATGACTTGGAACTTACAACAATCATGTTTGCATTGAAGATATGGAGGCACTACTTGTATGGAGAATCATGTGATATCTTCACAGATCACAAGAGCCTGAAGTACATCTTCACTCAACGTGAGCTTAACATGAGGCAGAGGAGATGGTTAGAGCTGTTGAAGGATTATGACATTAATCTGAAGTATCATCCCGGCAAGGCGAATGTAGTGGCAGATGCACTTAGTAGAAAGTCCGGTATGATAAACGGCATTAAAATTGAGGAAGAGATTATAAGAGACTTAGAGCGACTAGACATTGAGATCATGGTACGTGGACAACACGGTTACTGGGCTAATCTTAGAGTGGAACTTGAGTTACTCTCTAGGATCAAGGAAGCTCAGAAGGATGATGGTGAAGTTTGGGCGATTATTAAGAAGTTAGAACAGTAGACGGAGTTTCGGTTGGATGACGATGGTATCTTATGGCAGGGCACAAGACTTTGTGTTTCTGATGATCTTACTCACAGGGAAGCGTTGTTAGCTGAAGATCATAGCTCCACATTCTCCATTCATCATGGTTTGACCAAGATGTACCACGACATCAAGCAATACTTTTGGTGGAGTGGTATGAAACAGGATGTTGTTTCTTACGTCTCCAAGTGTCTTACCTGCGAGCAGGTTAAGATCGAGCATCAGCGGTCTAGTGGTTTACTAAAACCATTAGACATTCCAGAGTGGAAGTAGGACAAGATCACCATGGATTTTGTTACTGGTATTCCGCAGACAAAGAGGAGGCATGATGCGATTTGGGTTATCGTTGATCGACTTACTAAGTCAGCTCATTTCTTACCGATCCGCAAGGATGATCCAGTTAGCAAACTCGCCGATACTTACAAGAAGGAGATCATGAGACTTCATGGTGCTCTATCCAGCATCTTCTCAGACAGAGATCCTCGTTTCACTTCGCGATTCTTGAAGAGTCTGCAGAAAGCTTGGGGTACAAAGCTTAAGCTTAGCACGGCTTTTCATCCTCAAACAGACGAGCAATCGGAGATTGAGACGATTACATCTTTTTTGTACGGTTTGCATACAACAACAGTTGGCACACCAGCATTAAGTGTGCACCATTCGAGATGTTGTATGGCAGGAAGTGTCGCGCCCTAATCTGCTAGGATCAGGTTGGCGAGCGAACACTTGAAGGGTCGGAGATGATTGAGTTGACCAATACGAAAGTCGCTGTAGCTAAGCAGAAATTGCAGGAAGCCCGTACACATCAGAAGAGTTATGCCGACAAGCATCGTAGGGACTTACATTTCAACGTGGGAGATCACGTCTTTCTTAAGGTATCATCAGCACGTGGTGTTAGACGTTTTGGAATCAAAGGGAAACTCAGTCCTCGATTCATCGGACCGTTTGATGTCATCGAGCGAGTCGGTGAAGTATCTTATCGCTTAGTGTTACCTTCGCAGCTTTCTCACGTTCATGACGTTTTCCATGTGTCCTTACTTAGAGGGTACAATTATCATCCACTTCACATGGTTCAGTATCCGCTGGAGCAGATTCGTGAAGATCTTACCTTCATAGAGGAACCCGAACGTGTTCTTGACAGACAAGAACGAGTCACGAGGAAGAAGACGATTCTAATCATCAAAATCCTTTGGAGGGACCATACCGAGCGGGAAGCCACTTGGGAAACAGAGGAGTTTATCCGGGCTTCTTACCCTCATTTCATATTTTGAATTCGGGTATGTTCCTCTTTCAGTTTATTTTATCTATAATTCGGAGACGAATTATTATTTTTAGGGGGGAAGAGTTGTAAAACCCGCATGCTTTTACCATGAACAGTACACTTAGTAAACGTACGTACATATTAAAACTTTCCTTTTATAGCATGAACAGTGTCACGGTTAGTAATTACAAAAGTTATGTACGTATTATTACACGATAAGTATTAAGTACATGATAGTACACAATAATTATTAACAATAATAATTATAATCACGAACATGAAATCATGAACGTAAAAAAATCACGAACATGTAACTACGTACTTAATTAATATTATACGATTAATATCGTTATGTACAAGTATTTAAATATAACACGAACAATTATTACATGACTATACGAACACACGAGCACGTAAATTTAAAACACGGGAAAACTACGGGTTTTCCCTTGTGGGCCCTACTAGCCGCGACACCAAAGAAGAAACGGGCCAAACCCATTTGATTTTTAGTTATAAACAAAAAAGGAAGAAACCTTTTCACTTTACAGACTTTTCAAGAAATCAAAAACCATACTCTCTCTTTTCTCTCTCTTGTGGCCGGCGGCAATCATCACCACCAAAGGGGTGTTGGTTTGATTTTTAGCTAATTGAATCCAAGATCGTGTTCGTGTTATTGTCCTCTAATCTTTACATGCATTCGGTAATCCGTAAACCCTTTTTTTCTTTTTTTTAATTAATTAGAACATGAACATGAATTAAATAAAATATGGATTAAAAACATGTCACATGATCAAGGGAAGGGGGGGTAAATTAAGGGTTGTTCGGGTTTGGTTGTTCGGCCGACACACAAACCGAGAGCCCAAGTCTCTCGGCGTGTTCTTGATCATGCCACCAACCAAGATCTATGATCTCGGTGGTGTTTGGTTCGGTCGACAGTAGGGACAAGGAACCCCGACATGCGTTGGGGTATCCTTGTGGTTCGGTTGGGTCTCGGCAGCAAACAACCCTACCACCGGTACACAACCGGTGGCATAGTGGGTCAAGCAGGTGGGAACGCAGCAGGCAGCAAGGGTAACCAGCAGCACACAGCCGGTGGGAACACCACTGCTGGCAGCGGCTAGCCGAGAGACAAGACCACCGGCTTAAGCCGGTAGCAGTCTAAACAAAGGCAGTGGCAACCAACCAAGCCGGTTTGCGACAGTTAATGGGTGTTTTGGTCGGACCGGTTCAAGGGGTTCCGGGTCCGGTTCACGACATGTCTAAATTAAGTGCATTGGTTCGGTTCATGACTAAAATATGTACAAGTATTTTATTTTTACAAGTATTTATTTTAACTAGTTATTAAATTAATTAATACATGACATGTAATTAATTTAATTAATCGTGGACTTAGGTTAATTATTATTTAGTAAATAATACATGTTTTAACCTAAGTATATAATTATTTAATTTAGAATATGGTATTAATTAATTATTAAGACATGAAATATAATTAATTAATAAACATGACTTAGGTTATTATTAATATAATATTAATACATGTTTTAACCTAAGTATTTCATACACTTGAATTTAATTAAATCATGCTTATATTTAATTAAATCATATAACCTATAGTTTATTTAATTAACATGCTATTATTAATAAACTATATTATAATCACATGACTTATGATATTTAATCAGTAAACTTAAGCGTATATTATTAGCTTATTAATTCAGCTTGATTCTAAATATGGAAACTTTCTAATTCAGGAAACTTACTATTTCTAGAAACTTTCTATTTTTAATAACTGATCTATTTTAAGAAGTAATCTATTTTTGGAAACTTTCTATTTTTGGAAACTTTCTATTCTGGAAACTTTCTATTTTAGGAAACCTGCTATTTTTAGAAAGTTACTTATTATTACACAACAAGTATAATAATACAAGAAATACAAGTAATAACTAATCAGAATATACATAACACATGATAACCACGGCATAACTTAAAATCAGTAAAACAAGACATGAACATATAAAACAAGCTAAGACACGATATAAAATCAGTTACGTACTCAGTAAACAGAATACTTATACATGTATACTATTTATGTAGCATTAGTGAGATCGAAGTAGGACTTCCTTTCGTTTGTCTTCTTCGTTCATTGGACATAAGGTACGGATTTTCCTTCCTTCAGTATGGACATTCTTTCCTTCTTAGGATTCCCCGTTTGCAGCCAACTGTTTTCCCAGTATTTGTTTTATATGTTTGATACTTATGTTAGAATAAGAGCTTAAGCCATATACATGCATGACCAGTGTCACCTAGTTATGGAGGTACCATAACTATAAGACTGGAGGCACCAGTGTTATGACTTTCTCACAGTGAAGTGATTGCTTGTGGCTTCCCTTTACAGTTTTGGCCTTATATTATATTATTATATGGGGTGTATGGGTGCATCCTAGTTACATGTTTATCAGTATTATCAGAGTGAATGCGATGTGTGCCTTGCATCCTTCACTAGGAGCTGATCCCTCCTACCCAGACTATTTTTTTACAGGCAACCCCTCTAATTGCATGACGAGGTCTCCCCTCCAAGTATTCATGCACGGTGGAACCTCATGACCTATATGGCCTATTTGGCTAATTAATACAGATTTTACATATAAACATAAGTCTTTTCAAACTATAAAAACAGTTTTATGAACATGAATCCAGATTACTTAGAACTTATGATATTCCGCTGCTATTAGTCTTTATGCTTATGCTATTCCATGCTATACTTGTATATCCGTGCATTGAGCGTTATGCTCAGCCGTTTTCCTTTCATGTTCCCAAACGGCAGGTACTCAAGGGCGCTTATAGACTTTAAGCGTACGTGCATATGGATTGGAAGCTATCTAGCCTTCTCTACTTTATGCATTTTATGATACATTTTGATAATTATTTCTTTGGACATTATTTAGTCCTTTTCCTTTACAGTACTTATGTTTGTATGTGATGAATTTATATTTGGGGTACCGATGTTTGTTTTTGGTATTTCCTTTTATGGTCATGTAATGTTTTTAGACATTTTCCTTGTATGCTTTGATGACACGCCATAATCACGCGTGACATTCCATTTACCAAAATGGGGTGTTACAAATCAGATGGGATTGACTATGATGAAACCTTCACCTCAGTTGCTAGATTGGAATCCATCAGGATACTTTTTGCTTATGCTGCTTACATAGGTTTCATAGTGTACCAGATGGATGTTAAAAGTTCTTTTCTCAATGGGAAGTTATTTGAGGAGGTGTATGTAGAACATGCTACAGGGTTTGAAAGTAGTGAACACCCAGACTATGTATGCAGACTTCACAAAGCACTCTATGGGCTCAAACAAGGACCTAGAGTCTGGTATGAAACTCTTTCAAAATTTGTACTTGATAATAAGTTTGTTAGATGTACTATTGACAAATCCTTGTTTACATACAAATCCAAGGGTGATGTCATTATAGTTAAGATATATGTGGATGATATTATTTTTGGGTTAACCAATATTACCTTGAGCAAGAAATTTGTCAAACTTATGACTAAAAAGTATGAAATGAGCATGATGAGGGAACTAACTTTTTTCTTAGGATTTCAAATTAAATGGAATTCCCTAGGAATTTCTATTTGCTAATAAAAATATGTTAGAGACTTGCTCAAGAAATATGATATGTTTTATTGTGCATCAATGAAATGTCCTATGCTTCCTCCTAATGACTTAGGCCCTGATGATATTGAAGTGTCTATTAATGAGACTATACAGAGGCATGATTGATGTACCTCTTGGAGGGCAGACCAAATATTCAATTCTCCATATGTCTTTGTGCTAGGTACTAAGCTAACCCCAAGGAATCCCATATTTGTAGTGGTTAAAAGAGTTTTCAGGTATCTCAAAGGATCATCCTCACTAGGTCTCTGGTATCCTAATGGATCTGGATTTGACTTAAAAGCCTACTTAGACTCAGACTACGCTGGATGTTGCCTATATAGGAAGAGTACCTCTGGAAGTTGTCAGATCATTGGTGAAAAGTTAGTATGTTGGAGAGCAAAGAAGCAAAACTCAGTGGTCATGTCATCAGTTGAAGCTGAATATGTAGCTGCCGCTGATTGTTGCGCTCAAGTCTTTTAGATGAAAAGTCAACTGGCTGATTATGAGATCTCTTATGAAAAGGTTCCCATATTCTATGACAACACCAGTGCCATTTCCATTTCCAATAATCTGATACTTCATTTCAAAGCCAAAACATATTGACATTAGGTACCATTTCACAGAGACCACATTTTAAAGGTGATATTGAGATACACTTTATACCCACTGAATGCCAGCTCATTGACATATTTACAAGCCTTTGGCTGAGTTAAGTTTTACAAGGTTGGTAGTTGAGTTGGGTATGCTCAATATTTGGAAGGAAAAGGTCTGATGTATGGTCTCTGTCTCTAGGTATTAAATGGTATTGAATGTAACTAAGTAGTTACATTCTAAGTGAAAGACATATATTCTTCATATTAAATTCAAATGATTTCCATTTAATGCGAACCACTTTCCACTTTTCAAGGGCAACAGTTTGACGAAGAGTCAAGGGGACCCACATAACTGTAAAATTTCACTTTGCATTAAATGCATTTAATCAAAACGTTTGAAGTTTTTGGATTAACCCTTGACTCATCAAGAAAGTGAATCATTTTCATCTCATCTTCTCGCACACACTTTCTCTATCTAAACCTCTAAACCTTCACAATCATCAATGGCGTCTGCATCAAAGTCTACAAAGTATTCGATCTCGGTTACATCAAACGTTGATTTACGAGTAGATGAAGGAAAGATCAATCAAAACAATTGTGTGGCATTGCTTGAACATTAAAATCCCCTTTACTCTCCCTTGTTTCAGTTCTTGAAAAACAGTTTTATTTCTGAAGCCCTCACAAGAACTCCTTCAGCCTGCTACTATGAATACCTAAAGGAGTTTTAGTTTTCGGCCAAAGTCGATCATGCCACTAAAAGTATCTCGTTCAATTCATCCAGCCATCCCAAAACCCTAACCTTCAATTTAAATGATTTTGCTAAAATCATAAGACTTAACATCAATGAAGATATGATGGTTGTACCAAGTAGTGACACTGTGAAGAAAGCACCGATGACCCTTAAGCCCCATGATGATGACCACAAATACTTTTCCACTGACTCATTTGTCAAGAGATCTCTCGTCAAGGTTAACTTTTGCTCACCTCTATGGAAGACGCTGATGTTGTATATCGTCAAGTGCTTAGGTGGAAACCAAGGATCTCATGATCAATTTAATGCCTATTAGTAGGCTATCACCTGCAGCCTCATTGGGGTTTGGATATTGGCATTGCCCACATCCTCTACTCCGATCTCATCATTAAATTGGTAAACAAAGGAAAGAAAATCAGGCTACTAAACATCAGCTACACCAGATACATCTCACTAATAATTGAGCACTTCTTGGGAAAGAACTACATGAACTCTAGTCTTCCATCTTTTTATCCCTTTTGCATCACTGATGCGTCCTTGAAGACTTCGTTGGAAGATGAGATGCCTCTTACAAGACACATGTACAAGGTTGCTGGTCTTGTTATACCATAGGAGCTCTTAATCCCTAAAAAATCTGAGGTGAATGTTGATGAAAAATCTGACAAGTCCTTGTCCAGTACCTCTGTGTAGACTATCACTCAACCCAAGGCTCCCAAGGACAAGAAGAAAAAGAAGAAGGAAATACCCCCTTCATCTGAACCTAAACTTTCAAAAGATGTCTGAAGGAAGAGGAAAACCAAGAAACATCCATCTGTTGATCAACATGATGTTGATGATGCTGAGCCCAAAGCTGATAAACAACAAGAGTCTAACGTCTCCATATCAGCAGAGACATTAGGGAACCCATCAACAACTGTTGATATCACTAATGTTGGGTCGAATTATTGAGTTGATAAGTCAAAACACAAAAGACAAGGACTAAATCTGACAATGAAGAATTCTACAAGTTGGTGGACAAACTTGTAGAAGATATTATCACATAATAATAGAAGATTTAGTTGTCTTATTATCAGATTTCTTTGTAAGCTATGTTTTCTAATATATAAAGAAAACATACGTAGGTTTTTATTCATAACAATCATTCACAATGTAACCTACAAGCAATTCATGTGTCTAGACGGGGGATTCAATGTATACACGTCTAGATGTTATTTGTGTTTAATAATACAAGTAACGTTTGGGAAAATTCATCTTGTCCACAACACCTTGTTATAGTCAATGTTCTAATTCCGCTATGTTTATCATCTGAATGTTGATTATCCTAGTAAGCTTAATCGATCCATGAATAATGGATTCCACAACTAAGCTATTCAGTCCTTCTATATTTTTTAGAGATTCACAAGCAACCACTCTCAAACATCTGCAAGAGAGAGTGGTGAAGTTTAGGGATGTCCTCGACCCTTAGAGAGTCTGCGTCGTCCCTTAGATCATAAATAGGAATTCAGTACTCTCTGTCTATGCACCAGGGGATGATTAATTTATGTTTATAAAGCACCTTGATAACCCTGCACCCTCTAGACAATGCTTTGGGAAACAACAACCGTAGTACACATATGTCTCGACCTAGAGTCTTTAAACCTCACTCGGTCTCTAGGTTCCCTTACTTAAAGAATGATAGAGAATTTATTCTTTGGGGGGGGGGGGGGGGGGGGCTAAAAACCACCCTCAGCCTTCCTATAGGCAGCAAAACATGGAGATCCTAACCCATGTCATTCTCACAATTAAAAGAGTTCCAAGGAGTAATCTTTAAGGGGTACCTAGATAATCACACCCAGCTATCCTAGAGACAGCGAACAAAGACCATTCACCTTATCATACTTAACCAATAAAAGAAAACCAAGGAGGAATCCTTATGGCAGGTTGGATAATCACACCCAGCTTTCCTAGGGACAGTGAATGGCAATCCTTAACTTTATTACAAACTCACAATAAAAGCGTCCCAAGGAGAAATCCTTAAAGGGGGCTGGATAATCACACCCAACTTTCCATGGGACAGCGAATGGCGATCCTTAACCTTATTACAAACTCACAATAAAAGAGTCCCAAGGAGAAATCCTTACGGGGGGGGGCTGGATAATCACACCCAGCTTTTCTAGGGGCATCTAATGGCGATCTATACCTTCATTACAAACTCATCATTCATGTACTAACTTATCTTATACAGGAACAAACACTTAATGATGAACAAAGAGGTGACCAGTCATACACAGTCACGGGCAATAATATTGTTGGTGCCTCCATTGAAATGGATCAAGACTTCTCTGACCTGGAGTTCATGCCAGTTGATGATGTATTGGAGATTGATGATGATCCCTTACTATCGGATTTGAGGACATGGAGGATGATGATTATGTAACTTTCACTACAAACAAATATATCCTTGAAACATCTGCTGAAATCACATCCTTGCCAGATGTCCAAGAACTTGTAGCCCAGAGACTCTGGGCTCAACGACAAGTTACACCCATCTCCTTCCCAAGATGTAGAGTGTTCAGGAGCTTGAAGCCATAAAGCTCTGGACACAGCACCAGGCTAAGCCAATTCCATTTCCTTGTATGATAAATGTTCAAGAATTTAGTCTTGAGGAACTCTGGGTGAAACGAGGTAACCTAAGCTCATCAAAGCCATATGTTAAACACGATATTATCTTATCTGAGCTACATGCCATCTCAAATACTACTATGGATCTGAGCAATAATCTAGAGAGTTCTATTTCTAAGACACTTGAAACAACTCTCAGATCCCTGCTTTCACAGCTTTTAGGTGAAGCTCTGTCAAGTAAACTTTCAGAAACTCTGACTCACTGCTTTGATCAACAACTATCCGCTGCTTTAGCTTCTGTTGTGAAAGACAATGTTGATGCACTATCCAAATCTGCTATGTCCCATTCCTCTTCTCGTTTAAATTGCTACAAGGGGACTTGACAAAGGTTTGCAACTTTGTTCATAATGAGTTTTTTGAACTCTACAAAGCTGAACCCAAACACTTTGCTATCGTGTAAACATCTCTGAAGAAAACTTTCAGACATTCCATCAAAGCATAACTCTCCAAAGTCTCTGACCGATATCAAGACTGCACCAGGCATGTAATGAAAAATATGGAGCTGCTAGAAAGGATTGCCAACTTAAAACTTCCTGAAATTGGCCCTATGAGCCACTTGTCTGTTACTCTCTCACAAATGCCCAAGGACTTTATTGAAATGGTGGCATTAGTCACCAAAGTTTTCTAGATGATAGATTCAGTTATAGCTCGTGATGGGGCTACCCCTAAGGGGGAGAAATCTGCACCATCTGGCGACCAGCCAAAGGCAGAGACAGAGGCTCCCAAAACTTCCATTGTGCCAGATACTCAAATCATTTCATCTAAATTTGCTAAAAGGTATAAGGGGGAGCCAGCAATGGGGGAGCTCAATGTTGATTCTACTAAACCTTCTTCCAAGAAGCTAAAAATCACAACTGAGGAAATTCCCCAACCTAAGCCTCTGAGATCGGTAACAAATGCTGAGTTTGATAACTTTGTTGCTCATCTCTTCAAATAATCTAACACTGCATTTTCCCGATCACCTCTTCATGATAACTCCAACGACAAAGGCGAAGCCATTATCAATGAACCAGAACAAATCATGAAGATAATATCTCTCCAAGTGGAATGAGGATTTGTTGCCAAAGTCCCCGAGCTCCAAAATTTTAAAAGTGTTAGTGAAAACCCTTTGACCCTGGAAGCCCCAAGAACTAAAGACTAAACAAAAATGATTAACATATCTCAAACAAGTTGAGCTAAAGAGTAGATAAACTCTAAAACAAATGACTCCAGCATAGAAGGAATCCCAAAGAAGGAAGGTGGAAGAGATTGAAACCAAAAGAAACAAGCTTAAGGAAGAATACCTAAGTATTGTCAACAATAGAGCTGATCCAAACCCTATCTCTAAGTATACCTGCTTCACTGACAAGAACAAGAAGGTGAATATGACCATCTTCAAAAGTAACCAACCAGCTAACTATAAAGTTGACTGTGACTTCAAGCTTAAGAGTTTGGGACTCTCGAAGTGGTCGGAACTTCTAGCTCTAGCATCTAAGAAGAATGGGCCTGGTGCAGCCCAGCTGATGAAAAATATCAAAGATAAAATCAGCTGGATAAAAGACACTGCTCAAAAACTCAAACTCCCCTTACCCTCTCAACTATATGATAATCAACGAAAGAACTTCAAGAAACGAAAGATGCCCATGGGTCAGATGTTTAAAAGGTTGGTCATAAAGGACATAGTTGTAGATGAGATGTACCAAAATCTGGTTCTTCCCAAAGAAATAACCAAACCGATCAAAGGACAAGTTGTCACTAAACCCAAAAGAGGAATGATCTTTATAAACAGATTCTGCGACTATGGTTTCCAAAGGGAGAGTGAGCTGATATTTGCTTCCACAGTACAACTAACAGACTCTCAAAGTGGACTCTGAATATGCCAAGCTACTTGAAAATTAAATTCAAGCTGTGATTAACTCAACACCATATAAGAGTGAAGCTGAAAGAATATGTAATAAGTGTGAAAACACTTATCCTTTTACCACTTATTTCCAATAATAACAAGACCAAAGCGTGTATTTTATGTCGTAAAAGTCGGAATTATGCGTGGTTTGTGTTTTTATTGTGTTTTAGGACCAAAAGATGCAAAAGGAAGAAAACATGGGCTATCACGGGCTCTTATCGAAGAAAATGACTAAAGACGAAGTCGAAAGATCAAGAATGCAAAAAGAACGGAAGTCCAAGGCCAATTCTGAAGATTTATCGAAGAAAGAGTCTAAAGACGGAAGTTTAATGAAGTCGAAGAACTCAAGTCTAATTATAGAAGAAAATTATAAGACAAGTTCAACTTATATCGACAAATCCCGAGACGACATCGAGAAAGACAAAGAATTTAAGTCGAGTAGAGACGAGAAGAAAGAAATAAGATAGGTTAAGCATGTAATCTCCTCACCTCCTATAAATACCCTCCTAATATGTCATTAGGAGGGTGTTAGGTGTTTTAGTTTTTAATAGTTGTAGTTTAATTTTTAAGTGCTTTTAATTTTTCTCTCTAGTTTTCCTTCAAAACTTATTCTTGTAATCTTTTGATATTCATATTGAATCAATCAAGCTTATTTTCTTAACTCTCATTCTACCTTTCTTAATCTTTTTCTTAATCTTGATAATCATGTAGTTAATCTCATCTCTTTGATTATGTGATTGTTTTATTCATGTGATTGATCTTGTAGTTTTGATGTGGTGGGTGTTTTGAGCTTATTGTGGTATTTCATCTTCAAGTGTTTGGCTTATTTTTGATTAAGTTGTTTTGATGGATTAATAGAGTAGCTTATTAGTTGATTTTAAATGTTTTGATTATTTATTGTTTTTATAGTTCTTAATTTGTGGCTTATTTTGTTCTTCTTAAAACTTATTTGGTTAAAGTTTTGGTTAATTGCTTGTTTGGTTCATGCTTATTCGTAGCTTATTTCTTAAATTTTGTTGTTACTGATCAATTGTGTCTGTGTTGTTATATTTTCGGAAAAGGGTTTTAAACTCTGAGTTCATCCTTTTTCTGAAATTGCAATTATTCCGAAATTCCCTTTTCTCTGAATTCATCATTTCTATGAATTCATCATTTTTCCTAAAAGTTCACTATTCCGAAAAAGCTCATTATGTTGGAAATACGTTTTTACGTATTTAGGAAGATTCGGTCACTCCGACAATTTATTAAGTAGTAGCTCGTAGTCTAGACATCGTTATTTAACAAACAAGTCCAAGCCTAGCCTACAACATGTGTAGGCCGGCCCAAACGTGTAAGCCCAAGCCCATTACAAGGCTTGGGTATATAAACCCTCTCCTTAGATGGAGAGGGTGTGTGGTTATTCACTTTTCACGTAGTAAACATTGGTTTTCTCTCTCTAAGTGTGTGTGTAATCCACCATCTCTCTATCTCTTTCTCTCTCTAAAAACATAAGCATAGATTTACATTTCATACAAATGGTATCAAGAGCTTGGGATGAAATATAGGTTTGTTTTAGTGTTGCGTATGTTTTATAAACATTTCGTAGGTTGTTGAGTATTTCTTGCCGAATCATCAAATTTTTTTTGTGTTTGATCGTGATTTCAAGTAATATAACGTAGTGATTCGTGTTATAGTGTTTTTGGTATCTTGGTTTTGGTTAAAACACAATCTTTCTTGGATCAAAAGTTCAAAAAGTTCTTGTTTCTTCATTCCGAATTTCAAGCAACCATCACCATCGGAATGTACAAGTGCAAAGGGGTCTCCATCGCAATAACCATCACCATCGGAAAGTGAGTGGTTCCACATTGCGATATTTGGATTTCGATACTTATTCCGATCTGGACATTCCGATCGTTCTTTGCGATCTGGGATTCCGACGGTTATAAGGAAGTTTTAAGTCGTTACTTTGCCTAAATTTTATCAGCTATATTCCGATCTGAATCATTTCGACAACACTTTGCGATCTGAGCATTCTGATAGGACTTTGCGATCTGAACATTTCAACAGCTTTGCTTTGCGATCTGAGCATTCTGATAGGACTTTGCGATCTGAATCATTTCGACAGCTTTGCATTGCGATCTAGGCATTTCGATACCAACAACATTTCGATAGGGTTATATTACGATCTGGACATTCCGATCTGACATTCCGATCTGGACATTCAAATAGTGTGACATTCCGATCTAGCATTCCGATCTAGACATTCCGATAATCCAAAAAATTATTTTAGGGGATTTTAACATTGTTTCTCGACTTCAACACAAAAACACTTAACCTTATTTCATTGTTCGATCAACTTTGTAAATCTTAACTTATTGAAATGGAGTACACATCTCTTACGAATAAGTCCATCCTCTCGGGTACGGATAATCGTCCACCAATGTTGGAGAAGTCTATGTACGAGAATTGGACTTCCCGAATGGAACTTTACATGTTGAACAAAGAGAATGGACATCTCATTTGGGCATCGGTGCTCAATGGACCATTAGATTATGGTACAGTGACGGAAGGTACGACTACTCGTCATCGCACAACGGGTGAGTTGACTGGAGATATGAAGATTCAAGACAAATGTGATAAGTATGCTACAAACATCATTCTCCAAGCCCTTCCTCCAGATGTCTACAAACTCGTCAGCAAACATAAAGTTGCCAAAGAGTTATGGGATAGAATTCGGGTTCTAATGCAAGGCACCTCGTTAACTAAACAAGAACGAGAGTGTAAGCTTTATGATACTTTTGATAAGTTTGCCTATGTGCCAGGGGAGACTCTCAATGATTACTATATGAGATTTACCCTATTGTTGAATGAGCTTAATATATATGGCATGGCAATTCCAACCTTTCAATTGAACACCAAGTATTTGAACACTCTTCCTCCAGAATGGAAAAAATACGTGACAGATGTTAAATTGGCTAAGGACTTGCATAACACCAATGTGGATCAACTTCAAGCTTTTCTTCAACAACACGAATGCCATGTGATCGAGGCTCGGTTGTCTACACCTCAAGTTCATGATCCACTTGCAATGTATGCTTCTCAACAAAACATGGATTATACTTATCAGCAACCATCATACTTGCAGCAGACACCACCACACAACTATCAGCAACCACAGCAACCATCTTATCAACCACTAATGATGCCACAACAAGCATATCAACAAAGTGTTCATCAACAATCTTTTCCACAGCAACCACCATATCAGACATCACCATCACAAGCCAACACTTCTCCAATGGGCTATACTCCTCAGCAAGGATATTTTCCAATAGAAGCACAACCAGCACAAGCTTTCTACTCTAATGAACTTCCACCAATCCAAGCACCGGTCTTTACTCCAAATGATACGCCAGCTGATGTACTAAACCATCTCACTGCCTACTTATCAAAACTTGTTGCAACTAGAGGATTTCCACCAACAAACAATAAGCTCCGCACCTCTTCAAATCCTCGACAACAAGCTACTGTTCAAGATGGTCAAGTAACAGTGCAACCTATTCAGGGAAGGCAACATTCATATGGACCTCCTACAAGGACGATGAATGCTCAAGTCGTGAATTCACAAGCTAATGGAAATGGAAGCCCCATTGGTCCTAAGAAAGTTGTGACTTGCTACAATTTCCGAGGATAAGGTCATATGGTTAGGGAATGCACTCAGCCAAAAAGGAGGAGGGATGATGCATGGTTTCGTGAGAAGATGTATTTGGTTGATGCTCAGTCTAAGGGGAAGATTTTGGATTCACATGAGTTGGCATTTCTTGCAGACCCAGGGGCAACAGATACTGAAGGCATTGCAGTCGTTTCCACTTATAATGCAGCTTATCAAGCAGATGATCTTGACGCATATGATTCGGATTGTGATGACATTCACTCTGCCCAAGCTACTCTCGTTGCTAATCTCTCTCACTACGGTTCTGATGTCATCAGTGAGGTACCAACCACATCTAATAATATTGATGATAACCAACATCAAGTTGGGCATGAAAATGACAACCTCGAACAGCATTCGGGAACTAGTAATTCAAATAATGTGGTACCCAAACCTACACATTTGAGTGAACCTCAACCAAATGCTACGACGGGTATGGAGTCTTATGCTCAACATGATTTGGTCATGGTGCCTAAACATATTATTGATCAAATGCATATGGCCCTCAGACAATCCGTATATACCAATTCCACCCTAACTGCTGAGCTTGCGTTACATAAAGAAAAGGTCAAAACTTTTGAAATGCTCCCTCAAATAGAGAAAATAACATGTTCTGAATTTGACCAATTTCGTTTTGAAAAGATTGAACACTTGAAAGAAATAGAATCATTAAAAGCTAACCTTTCCAATGAATTAAAAGCAAAAGAGTCGGTTGTCAATGACTTTCAGAAACTTAAAATGGATTTCGAAACTCTTGAGTCTAAAAAGTTTGAATCGGAAATTAATGCTACCAAACTTCTTAAATTCAAAGAACAACAGCTTTTAAAACAATACGCTTCCACAGAAAAGGTTCATCTTTTAACTAAATCATTTAAAGAACTAGAACTTAAACGTATTCAAGATTTACCACCTAATCCCGGTTATGCAAAACAAGCTCAGGAATATATTCCCGGTCTTTATGATATGACCATAATTGGCAAATCGAAAGAAGCACCTTATGTTCGTAGTACTGAGGAGACACAATCACTTGCGGATGAAACTCATTCTAAAATGATTTCAAAATTCCATACAATTGATTATGATCAACACAACAAAGATCAATTTTCGAAAAAGACACGCATTCGCTTACAAAAGGAATTAGCAGAAGTAACAGTTCTTGTGCCCTAAAGTTTGTCAAATGAAAACCTTCCTAGTACGTCTTCTACACTTGTCAAAAAGGATTTAACGAAGTTAATCCCACCGGTAAGTAAGGCGTCCGTTAACTTAAATGCGGTTCACCAACACTTAGCCGATTTTGACAAGGTCATTTTGGAACGTACGACGGCCACGGCCATAACGGAAGGTGAATGGAACTTTGAGCACACTAGAGCTGCGTTTCGAGATGAAATTGTTCCGTTTGTAGATAATGTTAAAGCTTGTCTTAGTAATAATGATCAAGATTTGTTTTTGGAAATAGAAGAAGTTAGACGTGTTTTCAATGAAATGGAAGATGCTTATGAAAACAGTTTACTTGAAATAGAACGGATTTTATGCCAAAATGATCTGCTTCTGAAGCAAGTGATGTCTCATGATATAGTTTCTGTCTGTGTGAATAAAAGTGTTGATAATGATTCTATTGTGCATAATGTTGAATCTGTGGATACTGTGGTAGATAGTACTTGTCACGAATCTGACGCTGAATTTTTAATGCTTTAAGATTCATATTCATCGCTTTCAAAACGTTTTGATGAGATTCAAACACATTGTATTTCGCTTGAATGCAAGCAACAATTTATTCAAGAAATCTTTGAAACGTCATTCGAAGGTGTTAATATCGATGATGCAAACTTTGAAAAGAATTTTCGATTGAATTTACAATCAAAACAGCGTCAGCCAAGTGACAAGGTTGCTCAATCTTTGCCGATAGACATAGAGAAATCTAAGGAGCTTAACTGTGTGAACATACTTGAGGCCGCGGAGAATCTTAAACTTGATCTAGATAATCGAGTTTCCAAGATTTTGTCCAAAGTTGATAACTTAAAACAGAAAAATACACGACTCTTCGATTCAGTAAAGCCCGCATGTGCTAATACCACTGCACAGAATCAATCGTTGATTGAACAATTGAATCGAAAGTCGGTGGAAATATCTGATTTGAGGGAACAAATTTGTGATAAAAATCTGGTCTTGGCTGAGTTAAAGGAAACACTTTGTACTCTAAAAGGTGAGAATGTTGTGGATAACGCAGCCACTGTCTCAGCATCATCCTCTAGTGCAATCAAAAGGAACCTTATAGCCGTCACACCATCTCAAACTTTGGTCACTAAAGATAAGGCGGAATCAAAACCAGCTTCTAATATTTCTGTGTTGCTTTCTACAGGAATAAGCACCACTACTAAGGCTCAAAGATCTAAGCTTAAGAGAAACAAGAAGAATGATAGGATCTTTCCCCCATCTAGTAGTCAAGTGAAGAAGAAAGTAGAAGCCCATCCTAGGAATGTTATTTGTGTTTTGAATAAAAAGAATCATGTAGCTAAACCTAAAGGCTCTGCGGTTGTGCAGCGTTCTAAGCCTAGTGTGAATTCTAATTTGAAATGTTGGAATTGCAATGAATGTATGTTTTCTAGTCGTCATGATTCTTGCCTTATTGACCATGTGAATGAGATGCATGCCCAGAAAAATGGATTAGAATGGAAACTGACTGGGAAAGTGTTAACCCAAGTTGGTTGGATGTGGCGCCCCACTGGTAGTACTTTCACTATAGTAGGAAATACGTGCCCTTTGACTAGGATTACTCCCACTACAGTGAAGAAAGCGTGCCCTTTAACTAGGAGTACCAAGGCTACCAAAACACAAGCGTGTCCTTTAACTAGGAACACCGACACTACTGTAGGAAACAATTTCCCTTTAAATAGGTCTACTCCCACTGTAGTGCCCGCGAATAATCCAAAACCTAAGAAAGTTGGAACAGTAAAACTTGTTAGTGCTAAAACTCACATTAGAAAACGCAGGAAATCTAAGGGTCTCACAAATGTTAGCAATTCTAATAATCTTACACTTGTATCTGTTAACACTCCGGAACCAATAGTTTCCAATGCATTGTCTACTGTTGTTATTGAAAACAGGTGGTCCAAATTGTTCTCTGGTATTTGGACTCTGGTTGCTCCAAGCATATGACCGGAGATCGCTCTTAGCTCAGAAATTTCGTCAGCAAGTTTCTTGGTACGGTTCGATTTGGAAATGATCATATTGCAAAGATAATGGGTTATGGTGAATATCATATTGGGAATGTTATTATTTCAAGAGTGCATTATGTGGAAGGTCTCGGTCACAACTTATTTTCTGTGGGACAATTTTGTGATGCAAACCTAGAAGTTGCTTTTCGAGAGCATACCTGCTTCATTCGTAATTTGGAAGGGGTTGATTTATTGAAAGGTACTCGGGGTAATAATTTGTACACTTTGTCTCTACAAGACATGATGGCCGCTTCTCCCGTATGTCTTCTCTCCAAAGCTTCGAAGACTAAGTCATGGTTATGACATCGACAGTTATCTCATCTTAACTTTTACGCTATTAATCATTTGGCGAAAAACGAACTTGTTCGTGGTCTTCCTAAACTTTCATTTCACAAGGATCATTTGTGTTTCGCGTGTACAATGGGGAAAAGCACTAAGAAATCATACAAACCTAAGACGGAAGACACCAACCAAGAGAAACTTTATCTTTTGCATATGGATCTTTGTGGGCCAATGTGTGTTGAAAGTCTTAGTGGCAAAAAGTACATCCTCGTCATTGTCGATGATTACTCTCGGTTTACATGGGTGAAATTTCTTAAAGGAAAAAATGAGGCACCTAAATTCATCATCGGATTTCTCAAGATGATTCAAGTGCGTCTCAACACTACTGTCCGACGCATTCGTACAGATAATGGAACCGAATTTGTGAATCAAATCTTGCGTGATTATTATGAAGAAGTTGGCATATCTCATGGAACATCCGTTGCACGCACTCCACAACAAAACGGTGTCGTTGAAAGGAGAAATCGCACACTTATGGAAGCTGCTCGAACGATGTTAATTTACGCTAAGGCTCCATTATTTTTATGGGCGGAAGCAGTATCTACCGCAGTGTACACCCAAAACCGGTCACTAATTCATAAACGCCATGGTAAAACACCTTATGAGCTTCTCCATGGAAAAGTACCAAACTTATCATATCTTCATGTATTTGGTTCTCTTTGCTATCCAAATAATGATGGTGACAATTTGGGAAAACTTCAACCAAAGGCTGATATTGGTATTTTCATTGGTTACGCACCCGCAAAGAAAGCATACCGAATCTACAACCGTAACTCTCGCAAGATCCTCGAAACTATGAATGTTGATTTTGATGAGCTGACAGCAATGGCTTCTGAGCAAAGCAGCTCTGAACCCGCACTTCATGAAATGGGACCCAGTAACATTAGCTCTGGTCTTGTCCCAAACAAACCTACTTCATCATCATTTACACCACCTTCTAGGACTGAATGGGGTACATTGTTTCAACCGTTCTTTGATAAATTCTTTACTCCTCCAAGTATTGTTGCTCCAGAACCTGAGGTAATAGCTCCGGTAACCGAAGTTGTCGCTCCAGCAACCGTTGCACAATCAGACACATCTGCACCTACAATTGGTCAAGTTATACCTACAACAAGTAATTCTCAACCAACACCTGTTTCAACTACCCATGTCATGCCTATTGATGATGAAGAGGATGATGATGATCACGATTTGGAGTTCGCTCAAATGCGTAAACTTCCATTCTTTGGTGTACCTATTCCCGACCCTAATCAAGCCGGGTCGTCCACCTCAGAGGAAGCTCCTTCTGCGGTTTACTCCAATACACGGATTCATGAACATGACAGCAAGTGGACAAAGGATCATCCTATAGATTCTATTATTGGTGACCCTAATCGTCCGGTATCCACACGAAGTCAGTTACAAGAAAGTGCAATGTTTTGTCACTTTGATGCTTTTCTCACTGAAGTTGAACCTAAGACATGGCAACAAGCTTTTACTCAATCATGTTGGATAGAAGCTATGCAAGAAGAACTTAATGAATTTATACGTCTTGAAGTATGGGAACTTGTCCCATGCCCGGATCAAGTTCATTTAGTCACTTTGAAATGGGTTTACAAGGTGAAACTCGATGAGTTAGGCGGAATATTGAAGAACAAAGCTCGACTAGTAGCTCGTGGATACAAGCAATTATTGGGCATCGGCTTTATGGAATCCTTTGCACCTGTTGCCCGTTTGGAAGCTATTAGACTATTCCTCGCTTATGCAGCCCACATGAACATGATCGTCTATCAGATGGATGTGAAGATGGCATTTCTTAATGGTGAACTCAAGGAAGAGGTCTATGTTCAACAACCGGATGGTTTTGTGAATCCTAATTATCCTAATCATGTGTACAAGCTTAAGAAGGCTCTCTATGGGTTGAAGCAAGCTCCACGCGCATGGTATGATCTATTGTCACAATTCCTCATTACGCAAGGCTTCGCTAAAGGCAAGGTAGATCCCACGCTGTTCATTCAGAAACGAGGTAAAGATATGATTATGGTACAAATATATGTTGATGATATTATATTTGCAGCATCGACCCAAACTTTATCCGATGAATTTGGGACACTCATGTCTTCCAAGTTTAAGATTTCAATGATGGGCAAGGTATCATTCTTCTTAACTCTTCAGATATCTCAGAGTCCTAGAGGGATCTTTATCAATCAATCCAAGTATGCCCTTGAATCGCTTAAGAAATATAAGATGGAATCTTGCGACCCCGTGGACACTCCAATGGTGGAAAAAAACTAAGCTTGATGCAGATCCACATGGAATTGCCGTTGATCCGACACTTTATCGTGGAATGATCGGTACTCTTCTGTATATCACAGCTAGTCGACCTGATCTTCAGTTTGCTATATGTATGTGTGCTCGGTATCAAACTAGGCCTACTGAGTTACACTTAGCTACTGTTAAAAGGATCTTTCGATATCTTAAAGGAACCATTAATCAGGGACTTTGGTATTCGAAGGACTCTTCTATTACACTAATGGCATATGCAGATGCGGATCACGCGGGTTGTCAAGACACAAGGCGTAGCATGAGTGGAACTTTGCAACTACTAGGAGATCGACTAATCAGTTGGGCATCGAAAAGGCAGAAATGCGCTGCAATTTCAAGTACGGAAGCAGAATACATAGCTATGTCCGGTTGCTGTGCTCAAATTCTTTGGATGAGATCGGAATTAACCGACTATGGTCTAGGTTTCAATAAGATTCCGATGTACTGTGACAACAAGAGTGCAATTGCCTTATGCTGCAACAACATTCAATTCTCCCTTTAACACCCCCAAATTTACACGCAGCGGAATACATCTTTGGGTGCTAAACAATGATACAACAACACATAATTTATAAAGAACGACTCGAAAAGAGACGTTTCAAATTTATCGTTCCAAAAACATTTGTCAGAGTAGCGTAGTCCCAAGACATCGTAACCAAAGTACAACCAAAACAAAAGATTTAAATTGTTTTGAACAAAAGGAACGACAAATATTCAAAGAGTTTATATTGCAAAGTAGTGCACAACATTCATTCCCGTGGCTTCCAAGCTTCACCCTTCCTGATTACCTGAAATACATGTGAGAAAATCCTCAGCAAAATGCCGAGTGAATCTATAGATTTATATAATCATTTTGAACACAAGCAAAGATTATAAGTTTGTGGCATGCTTAAAGGCAACAAGCATCAAATAATAATTTGCATCAACAATAATAATTGTATATAGCATAAATTTCAATAAGCTCATGGACCGAGCCCTTAGACACTCCCATATCAGTCTAATAAGACGAGAGATTTATTAATTGTCGGTTACCTCCAGATTATTGGTACATTGCCATATACCTGACTTCTCAATACAATATGTTCAAACAGTGTGGAGGTCGGGCCTAAGCTTCTATGACAAGTCCACAAAAACTGAACCGGGGCGGCTTCCCCCATAGATCTATTAATTGTACTAGCGGTTAACGCATCATAGGTTAATTAACGGTCCATAATTGAGGCTTTAACTAAGGCAATCACTTAATGCAATTTAAAGGCAACCACCGGTCCATTCATAAAGGGACAAGCATACCATAAAAATCTTGTGTTCTAAGTTTACAAAACATGTATTCCCCCTCGCGGGTTTTTAAAATCGTATAATTGCGCAAACGAGGCTATAGACTCACCTTAGTACTTATAGTAGTCGAAGACGATCGCCGACGATAGTAGATGCCCGAAAAACACGACAACCGTAACCTAGCAAATAAGGTGCGTACATTAATAATAGACTCGAGAAATAAATGATACTTAATAAAATCAAACTCAAGTATAAAATCACGACAACTCGAGAGAAAACGATGCAAGTGGTTCTATTATATTCTCCTATATATTCATTTTATTATTATATGCCTTTAATAAAAATCTGTCGGAACATACCGAATGTCCAAGCCGTTTTCCCATACTTAAACATATCAAATTTTCATGATACTACTCAGAGAACTTACTTACTATATATAGAAAGTCCTCTCAACAGCCCATTAAAAGATTTTACTTCTAAAGTTCCCTGCCCAACTCATCTTTGAATCACAAAATTCGGACAGTTTAGCGACCTTGACTTACGATACCATTTTGACCATTCTAAACAACTCCATTTGTAAAACCGCCACTTGATTCTAAAAATAGACTCAAAATGCTAAACTTGGAGCCTGAGAACAGCCCTTGAATCATTTTGAAACTCATTTTATAGTCCCCGAGATTCGATCCAAATATCGACAACAATTTTTGGATTGTGTCGACACTCGTCTCCCGGTACACGAAAATCAAACTAGTGTATCTTCCACCTCGTTTGGAGTTGGAAGGCCTACTTTATATGAAATCGAAGCTAACGAAATTCTCTACAACCCTATCCAATTAGTTAAGTGATTACCAAACAGTAAGACCCCCAAAAACAGCCTCAAGCCTACTGCCCAAAATCACCTTTCAAAATCTCCCACAAAATCATGTTTTTGATCAATTCTAACAATTTTCCTCATCATCCTACACCCCTAATATCATCATAAACCATACCTAACACTTGCATCATCATCAAAATCAAAAACCCAAAAATTTAAAAATAAGTTTTTAGTGAAAAACTAGCATAAACATCATTTGATGATTACTACTAACACATGCATGATCATTTTTACAAAAAATTTAATTCTTTCAACCACAAAAACTAAAAAGTCCATGGATACAATATAAAATCAATATGATAAGATGATCATACAACTATATAAATGATCAAAATTCATAAAATTAAAAAGTATGGTACATGTAGCTAAAATTTGTACCAAAATATAGCCCTTTGAATTCTAAGGATGGGACTTTGCTTGGTTTTGGAAGATTCAAGCTAGAAAAAATGTTGATGATGGTTTTAAGGTGGTGGTGATGGAAGGTTTGTACAAGAGAGTGGAGGGGAGGATTGTGTGTTTTTATTTGTATAAAATATATGAGACATTTTTAGTGGAAAAGATTTATATAGTGTAGGTAGGGTGTTGTTTGCAAATATTAGATAGTTTTGGTCCAAAATGTAAATATTAGTTAAAAAGCGGGAAATGACTAAAAGTCAATTTTAAAAATATTTACGGGACTCGGGTTTCGTAAAAAATACTTAAAAGTTTAAATGCACACGAAAAATAATAATATAACGACTTGATACGTAATTAAAACGATATCGTCGAAAATATTAAATATCGAAACGATTGATAATAAAATATAAAATTATGGGCATCCGTCGGTATCGCGATCACTAGTAGTCCTCGTTGCTCGTCAAAATATAAAAATAAAATATTTAATATCTGTTTCAACTTAAACCGTTAAACATACTAATATTTAATATTATAAAATACTTCAAAAATATTTGAAAAGTAAGATTAAGTAATGACCTTATTTTGTGGGTTTTACATCCTCACCACCTTAGGAGAGCACCGTCCCGGGGCTTACTTCTCCTTAGGTCCGTCTACGAATAAATGTGGATACTTGCTCTTGAAGTAGTCCTCTCGCTCCCAAGTGTATTCGGGTACACGTCGAGAATTCCATCGCACTTTCACTATCGGGATCCGACTTTGCTTAAGCCGTTTCACCTCTCGATCCATAATCTCCACCGGTTCTTCAATAAAATGCAGCTTGTCGTCCAGTTGAATCTCCTCAAGTGGAATTATCAAATTCTCGTCCGCCAAACACCTCTTAAGATTAGAAACGTGAAAAGTATTGTGAATAGCACTTAACTTCTCTGGCAATTCCAACTTATATGCCACAGGACCAACTCGATCAATAATCTTGAATGGACCTATATAGCGCGGACTAAGCTTTCCTCGCTTGCCAAATCGAATTACTCCTTATCAAGGTGATACTTTTAGCATAACCATGTCGCCAATATCAAACTTCTCCTCTTATCCGCATAGCTCTTCTGTCTACTATGAGCTGTCAATAAACGATTCTTGATTTGCACGATCTTCTCAGTCGTTTCTCTAATCAATTCAGGACCCGTCAACTAACTTTCTCCAATCTCACACCAACCAACTGGTGATCTACACTTTCGCCCGTAAAGTGCTTCAAAAGGTGCAGCCTTAATACTTGCATGATAACTGTTGTTGTATGAGAATTCCACCAAAGGTAAGTGTCGATCCCAACTACCTCCAAAGTCTATTACACACGCTCGTAACATATCCTCCAAGGTCTGAATAGTCCTCTCACTTTGTCCATCCGTTTCCGGATGATACGCAGTGCTCATATCCAACTGAGTCCCCAGAGCTCGCTGAAGCGATTTCCAAAACTCAGATGTGAACCGACTATCTCGATCAGAAATAATTGACAAAGGAACCCCATGTCTACAAACAACTTCCTTCAAATACAACCGAGTAAGTTTTTCTAAGTCATCAGTTTTCTTTATCGGCAAGAAATGAGCCGACTTAGTCAACCGATCAACAATCACCCAAATCGTATCATAACCACTAGAAGTCCTCGGAAGTCCCGAAACAAAGTCCATAGTGATCTTCTCCCATTTCCATTCTGGAATTTCAGGTTGTTGCAGTAAACCCGAAGGTCTCTTGTGCTCAAACTTCACCTTAGCACACGTCAAGCATTTACTAACATAAGTAGCAATGTTAGCCTTCATATTCGGCCACCAGTAACATTTCTTCAAGTCTTGGTACATTTTATCCGATCCTGGGTGAATCGAATATTTAGACTTATGAGATTCGTGCATAATTAGATCTCTCAGTCCTCCATACACCGGTAACCACACACGATTCTCGAAATATCGAATTCCGTCATCACGAATTTCGAATATAGGTTTCATCCTTCTACCCAAATCTTCATCTCTCACATTCTCTTCCTCCATCGCCTTAGTTTGAGCTTTAAGTATTCGATTAGATAAATCAGAATAAGTTTTCATGGCTAAAGCTCTAACCCTTTTGGTTATTTCTCTGTCCTTCCTACTAAGTGCATCGGCAACTACATTCGCCTTGTCAGGATGGTAGCAAATTTGAATGTCGTAATCACTCAACAATTCTACCCATCTTCTCTGCCTCATATTGAGCTCCTTCTGATCTAAAATATGTTGCAGGCTTTTATGATCGGTATATACCACACTCTTTGTACCGTAGAGATAGTGTCTCCAAAGACTAAGAGCAAAGACAACAACTCCTAATTCCAAATCATGTGTAGTATAGTTCTCCTCATGCTTCCTCAATTGACGAGATGCATACGCGATCACTTTCTCCCTTTGCATCAACACAACACCAAAACCCTTACGTGATGCGTCACAATATACCACAAAGTCTTCAGCTCCGTCGGGCAAAGCCAAAATTGGTGCAGAACACAGCTTCCGCTTCAAAGTTTGGAATGCTTCTTCTTCTTCTGAACCCCATTCATACTTCTTGTTTTTTTGTGTAAGTTTAGTAAGAGGTTTAGAAATTAAAGAGAACCCTTCAATAAATCGCCGGTAGTATCCAGCTAATCCCAGGAATTGTCTAACTTCAGTCGGGGTCGTAGGCCTAGCCCAATCTCTAATAGCTTCAATTTTAGAAGGATCAACATGAACACCGCTACTATCGATCACGTGCCCAAGGAATTGGACTGAATCCAACCAAAAATCACACTTGGAGAATTTCGCATACAACTTCTCCCTCTTCAACAACTCCAAAATAATCTTCAAATGACCTTCATGCTCCTCCTGACTTTTGGAATAAATCAGGATATCGTCGATAAATACAATCACAAACTTGTCGAGGTATGGTTTACACACACGATTCATTAAGTCCATGAATACCGCAGGTGCGTTAGTTAACCCAAACGGCATTACTTGAAATTCAAAGTGTCCATAACGCGTCCGAAAAGCTGTAATAGGTATGTCCTCCTCTTTAACACGAAGTTGATGATAACCCGACCTCAAGTCGATCTTCGAGTACACAGAAGAACCTTGAAGTTGATCGAACAAATCATCGATCCTAGGAAGTGGATAATGATTTTTAATAGTTAACTTGTTCAACTCTCGGTAGTCTATGCACATTCTGAACGATCCGTCCTTCTTCTTCACGAACAATACTGGAGCTCCCCAGGGTGACGAACTTGGTCTAATGAACCCCTTCTCCATTAACTCCTTCAACTGATCTGCCAACTCCTTCATCTCAGACGGTGCCAAACGATAAGGTGCACGCGCCACCGGTGCAGCTCCTGGCACTAGATCAATCTTGAATTTGACTTCTCGCTGAGGCGGAAGCCCTGGCAAGTCATCGGGAAATACTTCAGGAAAATCACGAATAACCGGAACATCTTCCACACGCCTAACCGGTAGTTCTTTCTCCACTACTTGAGCCAAGAACAGATGACAACCTCTTTCTACATAATTCTTCGCCTTGATACAAGATATCACCGTCAGACGAGATCTACCGACATCACCTTTAACTACTAACACCTTGCTCTTCACCGGTATGTGAACAACTTTCTCCCCACATACAATTACCGCATCATGAGCAACCAACCAATCCATACCAACAATCACATCAAATGAACCCAACTCTATCGGCATCAAATCAATTTCAAACAAATGATTTGCTAATTTCAAAGGACACTTCTTAAATATAGTGGTAGTACTAACTAATTGTCCATCAGCTAACTCGACCTCATAACTAGCATTTAGGCTTGTTGGCTCAACATTAATTAAACGACTAAAGGAAGTGCTTATAATGCTCCTATCAGATCCTGAGTCAAACAACACACTAGCATAACGATGGTTGAGTAAGAACATACCCGTCACCACATTTGGACCTTGTGCCTGATCAGCATCCTTAACAACACAAACTGCCCCAGCAGCTTCACCTGCCTTTTTGTTCTTCAACTTCGGGCATTTGGGACGAACATGATCACGTTCTCCACATTCAAAGCAAGTCTTGATCGGAATAGCATTTGCTCCAGTGGCAGGGATCCATGGCTTGCACTTCTCCGCAGCATGCCCAACCTTTCCACATTTAGTGCACCTTGGTGGACAATTACCAAAGTGACAAACACCACAGCTCTTACATTTCTGGGCTGGTCCCCCATAGTCAGCATTGTCATTCTTGTTAGTTGCAGCTCTAGCCCCATCATTTCTCTTCTGATTGTACTGCCTATGGCGGCTACTACCTTGATTACCACTCTGCGAATTCTCCCATTTCCTTTTATTACCCTCGGCAGCTTTCTCAGCCCTATCTTGAACTTTCTGCCCCATGAGTGTATGAGCCATTCTTACAGTCTCAACAAAGTTCTTGGGTCGAGATGAAGTCGTCTCACCTTTAATGTACCCAGGCAACCCTTTGATGTATTGATCCATCTTCTTTTTCTCAGCAACAAAAGCATCTGGACACAACAAAACCAACTCATTGAATCGGCTAGTGTATGCAGCAATGTTGTTATCTTTCAGCTTCAGGTGCCTCAACTCATCCTCCAAAGCAGATAACTCTTCTTCTGGACAGAACTCTTCTTTTAGCAACCTTTTAATTTCATCCCAAGGTTTCCTGTTTACAGCTTCTAAACCAACTGTAGCAACTTGAGTCTTCCACCAGCTTAAAGCTCGATCCTTGAAAGTAGCAACTGCGAACTTAACCTTGTTCCTTTCTGAGCAATCACTAATCTCAAATGTTGTTTCTGTTTTCTCAATCCACCTGAATAATTCCAGTGCTCCACCAGTTCCTTGAAATGTAGTGGGTCCACATTTCATGTATCCAACAAAAGTACATTCTTTAACCGTAGTAGCAGCCGGAGCAACCTCATCTGCAGGATTCTCAGCTACACCTGCCCCAGCGGCTTCTGGTCCAGCAGGTTCACCTTCACCTTCAGCACCCGCACCTCCAGAGCCACCTGCTCCTTCAGTGTTAACACGCGCAGCTCTATCTGCAGCTAATGCTTTCGCAACCTCTTCAGCAACTAGCCTTGCAATGGCATCATTTGTCATTCTCCTAGGTGGCATGATTCTGTCACATCACAAAGAGAAGATAAAATGAATGAGTTAATTGTATTCATGGTATAGTCATATCATGTACAAAATCAATCATCCTCCTCATCGAAGACGTAATTTGACGGTGGTAAATTTCACAAAATAGGTATAAGGTCATAACAAAATGAAATAGGATAATTTCCAATAATTTAAATAAATGTAGAGAATCCTTCAAAATAATTGCAGGAAAAATTCCCAAAATTTATTTAAGTAAATCATTAATAAATGATAACGCTCATCGAAAAGTTTAACGATATCAATATATATATCGATAAAGGATTATAGTATTTATTTAGAAATACTCAGCAATAAGGCATACATAATAATGTATACTAAAGTTGTAATCCCAGAAGTAGCTTGAACCTGAAGTCACGCGAAATCATGTGCACCGACTCTTTGAAAAATAAAACCGACAGTTATAGTTTAGGTTTTTAGAAAAAGACCTAGTTCTCTATAACTCATGGCTCTGATACCAATCTTTAACACCCCCAAATTTACACGCAGCGGAATACATCTTTGGGTGCTAAACAATGATACAACAACACATAATTTATAAAGAACGACTCGAAAAGAGACGTTTCAAATTTATCGTTCCAAAAACATTTGTCAGAGTTGCGTAGTCCCAAGACATCGTAACCAAAGTACAACCAAAACAAAAGATTTAAATTGTTTTGAACAAAAGGAACGACAAATATTCAAAGAGTTTATATTGCAAAGTAGTGCACAACATTCATTCCCGTGGCTTCCAAGCTTCACCCTTCCTGATTACCTGAAATACATGTGAGAAAATCCTCATTAAAATGCCGAGTGAATCTATAGGTTTATATAATCATTTTGAACACAAGCAAAGATTATAAGTTTGTGGCATGCTTAAAGGCAACAAGCATCAAATAATAATTTGCATCAACAATAATAATTGTATATAGCATAAATTGCAATAAGCTCATGGAACCGAGCCCTTAGACACTCCCATATCAGTCTACTAAGACGAGAGATTTATTAATTGTCGGTTACCTCCAGATTATTGGTACATTGCCGTATACCTGACTTCTCAATACAATATGTTCAAACAGTGTGGAGGTCGGGCCTAAGCTTCTATGACAAGTCCACAAAAACTGAACCGGGGCGGCTTCCCCCATAGATCTATTAATTGTACTAGCGGTTAACCCATCATAGGTTAATTAACGGTCCATAATTGAGGCTTTAACTAAGGCAATCACTTAATGCAATTTAAAGGCAACCACGGGTCCATTCATAAAGGGACAAGCATACCATAAAAATCTTGTGTTCTAAGTTTACAAAACATGGATTTCCCCTCGCGGGTTTTTAAAATCGTATAATTGAGCAAACGAGGCTATAGACTCACCTTAGTACTTATAGTAGTTGAAGACGATCGCCAACGATAGTAGATGCCCGAAAAACACGACAACCGCAACCTAGCAAATAAGGTGCGTACATTAATAATAGACTCGAGAAATAAATGATACTTAATAAAATCAAACTCAAGTATAAAATCACGACAACTTGAGAGAAAACGATGCAAGTGGTTCTATTATACTCTGCTATATATTCATTTTATTATTATATGCCTTTAATAAAAATCTATCGGAACATACCGAATGTCCAAGCCGTTTTCCCATACTTAAACATATCAAATTTTCATGATACTACTCAGAGAACTTACTTACTATATATAGAAAGTCCTCTCAAAAGCCCATTAAAAGATTTTACTTCTAAAGTTCCCTGCCCGACTCATCTTTGAATCACAAAATCCGGACAGTTTAGCGACCTTGACTTACGAAACCATTTTGACCATTCTAAACAACTCCATTTGTAAAACCGCCACTTGATTCTAAAAATAGACTCAAAATGCTAAACTTGGAGCTTGAGAACAGCCCTTGAATCATTTTGAAACTCATTTTATAGTCCCCGAGATTCGATCCAAATATCGACAACAATTTTCGGATTGTGTCGACACTCGTCTCCCGGTACACGAAAATTAAACTAGTGTATCTTCCACCTCGTTTGGAGTTGGAAGGCCTACTTTATATGAAATCGAAGCTAACGAAATTCTCTACAACCCTATCCAATTAGTTAAGTGATTACCAAACAGTAAGACCCCCAAAAACAGCCTCAAGCCTACTGCCCAAAATCACCTTTCAAAATCTCCCACAAAATCATGTTTTTGATCAATTCTAACAATTTTCCTCATCATCCTACACCCCTAATATCATCATAAACCATCCCTAACACTTGCATCATCATCAAAATCAAAAACCCAAAAATTTAAAAATAAGTTTTTAGTGAAAAACTAGCATAAACATCATTTGATGATTACTACTAACACATGCATGATCATTTTTACAAAAAAATTAATTCTTTCAACCACAAAAACTAAAAAGTCCATGGATACAATATAAAATCAATATGATAAGATGATCATACAACTATATAAACGATCAAAATTCATAAAATTAAAAAGTATGATGCATGTAGCTAAAATTTGTACCAAAATGTAGCTCTTTGAATTCTAAGGATGGGACTTTGCTTGGTTTTGGAAGATTCAAGCTAGAAAAAATGTTGATGATGGTTTTAAGGTGGTGGTGATGGAAGGTTTGTACAAGAGAGTGGAGGGGAGGATTGTGTGTTTTTATTTGTATAAAATATATGAGACATTTTTAGTGGAAAAGATTTATATAGTGTAGGTAGGGTGTTGTTTGCAAATATTAGATAGTTTTGGTCCAAAATGTAAAATATTAGTTAAAAAGCGGGAAATGACTAAAAGTCAATTTTAAAAATATTTACGGGACTCGGGTTTCGTAAAAAATACTTAAAAGTTTAAACGCACACGAAAAATAATAATATAACGACTCGATACGTAATTAAAACGATATCGTCGAAAATATTAAATATCGAAACGATTGATAATAAAATATAAAATTATGGGCATCTGTCGGTATCGCGATCACTAGTAGTCCTCGTTGCTCGTCAAAATATAAAAATAAAATATTTAATATCTGTTTCAACTTAAACCGTTAAACATAATAATATTTAATATTATAAAATACTTCAAAAATATTTGAAAAGTAAGATTAAGTAATGACCTTATTTTGTGGGTTTTACACTCCCGGTCGAAGCATATTGACATTCGCTACCATTTCATCAAGGAGCAAGTGGAAAATGGAGTAATAGAGCTTTACTTGGTCCGATCTGAGTATCAACTGGCGGATATTTTCACGAAGGCTTTAGATCGCGCTCGAATTGAATTTTTGGCCGACAAGCTAGGAATGAGAACCTTCTCGCCTGAGACTCTTAAGGAACTAGCAGATGAAGTGAAAGAATAGTGATGGTAAACTATTCTCCGTATCCTTGGTGATCATTTGTATATATTGTTTATATTTTTATCCACAAAAGCAAAATACAAAAATATAAAACCATATAAAAACCATAAAAATTGAAAAATTAAGAAAAATCCAAAAATATTTTTTCTTTATTTTTCAAAGGCATGTCTTTTGGTACGATAATATTTACGGCCTTAGAAATGTTGATTAATATCGACACAACACCATAAATAGAGTTCGTACAAAAGTTGTAAATATTCATAAAACATGCCTAAATGGGTTGTAGTTATTTCAGACTGCAACCCGGTGTTCATATTAAAGTTAAGTATTTCTTATGAAAGCTTTGGCTCACAACGGGAATTAATTTTCTCGGGCAAGGTTTACTTTAAAACCTTGTAAGGGATCAAGTTTACTTTATAACTTGGTCTAACACAAATCTATGTACGCCTCAGTGCATTTATTTGTTAAAACAAGAGAAGTCTTGTTCTTATGAAGCTATCATCTCTACAACCATGCTATCTACAATTGGTATCTACATACTCGACGATGCGACTACTCAACTGACGACTACAGTTCTTTCGATAGAACACGGGTCAACAATTGAGGGGGAGAAATTGTCAAGCATTCAGAATCTTCGATGCCGAACGTGCCAAGCTCACTAACTGGTGTCAAGACAACAATACCAATCGTACACGTGGTGTCAAGAGATGACGTCAGACGTGACGAGGCGACCAACATATGCTGACAAGAACCATTTGATCTTATCATATAATGTTCTCATCTATCAGGTCCAACCTTGTCAATTCTTTTCTAATATGGTGAATATGTGATCATGTTACAAATCGGTATCATATCTTATCCGTTTGATATCATGAAGATAAAATAAACTTGCATTTTTCTTCCCAAAACGTTTGTTAAAACTTCATTAAATCAATTGATATTAAAAACATCGATTGGGTTAATATTTTTAATATGGGGGAGAAAATGTGATTTAATATGGTATATTATCACAAATGGTTTGACTTAATGTGCTGGCTCATCCCGACATATGCGAAATGTTTTCGAATATCGTGGCATATGTTAAGGGGGAGCAAAATGGATTTGCTATATCAAAATGGATTTTCATGGTGACATATACTTACCCAAAACCCATTTATTTCACGACGATGAAGATTGTGGTGACATAAGGATGGTAGGATAGGTTAAGTCCTATGATTCTTCCAAAACCGGAGGAATCTTCCCAAGGACATTCCATAACTAGAAATAGTAGTCCTTAGGAAAGATGGAGAAAGATTGTGAACGTAGCTGAATGCCGACCAAGTACTTAAGCTAGCACTGGAGCAATCACAACAATGTGCTAGTTATGACGTATTGGTAAGCATTGAAGGGGTTGAAGAATGAAAAAGAATTATAAAGATAAAGGGTGTAAAGAAAGAAGCCCTCCTTACAACTTTAGGCAGAAACCGGGTCAATACATATGCTATTGAGATCATTTTAATGATTCTTGATATTGAAGACATACATCATTGACCCACTGATGCAATGCACAACCCATCCCAGCTAACTCAGATATCTCTCAAAAGATATTTGTTTTAATCACACGGAGATCAACACGTTATCTATCAATTTATTCACTCCGAGTAAATTGGTATTGAAAAGGTGGCACTCCTCTCCAGCCTCCGATCACAAAAATCCAAAATGCACGATCGAGTCTAGAGCCATTTGAGATCATCAAATATCTCATTAGGACACACTTTCATATTTCCTTGCTTCTTCACACACTGTGAAAAGTAAGAAAGATTTTAAGAGTCCTACGCAGAATCTTCATGATCTTGCCTGAACATCCGAGTAATACGAAAGTATTTACAATGAAGATGGAAATCCTTCTTGAGCGAATATCAAAAAGCTCATGGTAGGTGACTTGTGCGATTCTTTATGAATCAAACTTGTGATAACTGGAAAGCAACAGCTGTTTAATTCTTAACTGAATTTAAACACGTTCCAGGCCTCTACGCAAAGTCTCAGTGATCTTGCCAGAACACTCAGAGTGATACCTTAGTGTTCACAATGATGAGTGGAAATCCTTCTAGTGTTAACATCAAACAGCACTTGGTAGGTAACTTGCAAGATTCAATATGAATCAAGCTCGTGACAACTGGAAAGCAACGATGGTGCGGTTCTTAATTGAATTTCACTTGTTCCAGGAACATGAATTGACGGCTTCAAATCATGCGGATATTATTATCCAAATGATTCACTCTTTATGTTCGCAGTCAGCTTTGGACGGTCGAATAAAGAGAACGGGTTTACCTGCGAAATCCTGTCAGGAAGTTACTTAATTGAAACTATCCGTCACGGGTACGATATCTAATATCGTCCAACGGTCCTCACCGTCCGGAGGTAAAATGTGACAATCCGTCAATTTCAGGTCGTTATTTTAGTCTCGACTATTAAGAATTATAAATTTATTTTAATGAGAATTTTAAATTATCGATTAACCGAGAAGGTTATGGCTTGAAACTAGCGTAAGAATGTCGATTAGATGAAAACCGACAAGGAATATGTTAAGTATCGATATTATATTCTCAAATAATCATGGAAATGATTTTTCTTATATTTATTTTTATTCCTCGTATTTTTCGTTTTAACGAATGACGAGAACTACGAATGATCGCGATACCGATGGATGCCCAAAAATTTACGTTTTATTATCGATTGTCTCGATATTTAATATTTTCGACGTTTTCGATTTAATTACGTTTTAAGTCGTGTCGAAGTTATATTAATTTATTTTTGAAGCGTTTTAACTTTTAAAAAGTATTTTTACGAAACCCAAGTCCCGTAAATATTTTTAAAATGTAATATTTACATTTTCTACCCTTACAACTATTTAATTACTTTTTGGACCAAAACTATACCTTATTGGCAAAAACTACCCTCACCCCACTATATAAAAAGCCCCCACTCACACACACACCTCATTTTATTAATTAAAAAAATTTCAACAAAACTCTCTCTTTCTCTCTTGGATGCCACGGCCAAAAACCACCACACAAACACCTTGATTTTTCAAAATCAAGCTTGAATCCAAGAAAACTAAAAGAAGACCCACTTTGCAAATTCAACAAGGATCATGTTGGTATAATTTTCATCCACATGCATTAACTTTTCAAAAAATTTATTTTTCTTGATGAACTAGTAGTGTTTGATCCATTTTTATGTTGTATATTAGTGTTAATAATATTATATTCATAGTGGGAGGTGTTGCATGTTTATTATTTTAAGTGGGTAAATCTTTGGATGATCATCCAAGGGTGTTAGAGGTTAGATGGCTTGATATAGATGATTGATAGATGATATTAGAAGTATAAAAATTGTTAAAATGGGTTGAAAAATTGTTTTAGTATGATTTTTAGAAAGGCATTTTAGACCAGTAGGTAAAACGTAATTTTTGAAAATCTTACTGTTTGAAAAAGATGAAACTAATAGGATAGGCTTGTAGAGGATTCTTTTAGCTTCGATTTGCCGCTTGAATGAGCTTCTAACTCATTTCGAGCGAAAAGTTATGCTACTTTTAGTATTCGTGTACCGGGAGACGGGTATCGGCACAATCCGAAAATTGTTGTCGATATTTGGATCGAATCTCGGGGACTATAGAATGAGTTTTAAAAATGTTCAAGGACTGATGTAAGTTGCTAAACCTCAGGTCATGAGTCTATTTTCAAACCCGAGTGTCGGTTTTATAAACGGAATTGTTTAGATAAGTCGAAATGGTTTTACAAGTAAAAGACGTAAAACTGTCCGGTTTTTATAACACGAAGATGTGTCGGGCAGAAGGTCTTAGAAGTAATATTTTTGAATGAAACTTTTACTGAGTCTTATTCATATTATGTGTGAGTTTTTCACCAAGTTTCGTCGAAATCGGACAAGTGTAGATAGGGTAGATTGGTGTGTACATTTGGAGTGTACATGCTGAGTGGTATTTTGGACACGTAGTCCAATACTTGTATGGCGTGAGTTGAGTATTCGCCATTGGACATGGTAATTTACTCAAGTGTTAAGTCATTATATAAATGACTTAGCTACTGGTCCGAGGGAAGTAAAATGATAAGTTGACTTGCGTTGACTTGGCGTCTCATGACGGGTCAATGTAGAGTGCAAGTTTTTAAATGGTTAAGTGTTGAATAAAAGGGTATAGAATAACACTTGTATCGTTAAAATTTTCGGGATTGTCTTGGTTTTGTAATTTTGATTTTTATATTATTTAAGTATGATTTATACTTAAGTCGATTATTAACGAACGCGCCTTATTCGGTAGGTTGCGGTTTTCGTGTTTTAACGGGCATCACTAATCGTCGGCGATCGTCTCATTACCACTATTGGCTAAGGTGAGTCTATAGCCTCGCTCTTAACATGTTTACTTGTTTTTATAAAACCCGCGAGGGGGATAACATGCTTGTTTTACTAAAATAAAAGGGGGCAACGAGAAGTTGTGGAAACCCTTATTTTACTTGAAGAGTAATTATTGAAATTAAAGGATACAACAGTAAGTTGTGGAAACTCTACTTATTAGAAGAGTAGGGGTGCAACGAGAAGTTGTGGGAACCCTTATTATTGGAAAAGTATTTATTATAAATGAAAGGGTGCAACGAGAAGTTGTGGTAAACCCTCTTTGTTTTAAAATTGAACACAAAGGACCCGATTGTATGCTTAGATGAAAGTTGTTATATAAGTTTGTTTAGCCTTAAAGACCCATGAATCGTGAATTGTTAATCGAAAAGAACGCTAATACTATGGATAGATCTATCGGGGTGACGCCCAGTCCGGTCGCGACTAGCTATCGCGTGGTGTTGTGATGCACCAGTAATGAAACATCGGATGCAATTGTATAAGAGAAATATACGCACTTGGCTAGGTGTGTTGGGCTGAAATAATATATGTTAACGTTCAATTTCACGAGACTTATAGAAATAACAACGATAATTATGTCCATACAACATAGTCGTCTTTGATAAATTATTAACCATGGAAGGTTATTTTTCATACTTGTGTTCACTTTATTTAAATTAAAACTCTATAGATTCACTCGGCAAATTTTTGCTGACTTTTTAGCATGTTTTATCTCAGGTCCATTTTGAAGGCACTCGAGGAAGGCGGTTTCGTGAAGCTTGCATATTTGAAATGTTTTGGCCCGCTTTTTCTAAAACATATCCATTCAAATAACTTTTATCATTTATAATAGTTTGTAAACTTTTGAATCATCCGGGACCATGTATGAAATTTTATCTTGATTAAATGGAATTGAATGGATGTTTATTAAAACGACTCGTTTTGAGACGTTTTCTATGATTATGAGATTGAACCATGATAGTAACACCCAATGACCCTTCCGCTGTTATGATCGAAATTGGGGGTGTTACAGATTGGTATCAGAGCTCAAGTTATAGAGAACGAAAAGATTTTCCAAAAATGAATTTTTGAAATCTTTTAACTATAACTGTTGCAAGCGAAACCTCCGAGTTGCCAATGGACGAGAATGATAGTATTTATATATATATGTCATTATATATGTTGCTGTAATCTTTATCGATTATTTGTACTTGTGAATTACAAGGTATGTTTTCATTTTTTTTTTAAATTATAAATGATAGTTTTATATTAATACGAGGTATTATTATGACGCAGATTGTCATGGTTTTGTAACCTATCGCATATCGACTTGTTTAAATTCGATTGTTATCATCGTATCGTGATGTGCCATTTTTGGACATCTCCTTTCGAAACGTAATTTATAGATGCGATGTTCGTGTTTTCGTTACTACTTATGATTTTGAAGAATCATTTATCTGGGGCGACATCTTCTACGTAATGCGACGTGTGATTTGGTTTTATATGATTACGTTTTATTGCCGAAAGGAGGATGCCAATGTTGGGCTTAAGATATATATATCCTAATCAAATATATATAGTTTGGGTACAACAAAGATATGCTCGTAGTAGTCATTCGGTTGAGTGGCTTAATGCCTTGTATCTAATTGGAATGGGACATTTAGATATAGAGATTTTAACTCACCCAACTAAGAGTCGTTTAATGTTGTCTTACTTAAATGGATTAGGACATTTGAATAAGAAAAATTTAAACGACTGGACCTTAGATTGTTGTGTTTTCCTTATTCAGATGGAATGAGACGTTTGAATACGGAAATTATGATGTATGTTTATTGACACCTTGTATTTATCATGGTATTTTGATATGATCGTGTTGAGAGGTAGTAATACTTGAGTAAGTTGTGGAAACTCTACTTATTAGAAGAGTAGGGGTGCAACGAGAAGTTGTGGGAACCCTTATTATTGGAAAAGTATTTATTATAAATGAAAGGGTGCAACGAGAAGTTGTGGTAAACCCTCTTTGTTTTAAAATTGAACACAAAGGACCCGATTGTATGCTTAGATGAAAGTTGTTATATAAGTTTGTTTAGCCTTAAAGACCCATGAATCGTGAATTGTTAATCGAAAAGAACGCTAATACTATGGATAGATCTATCGGGGTGACGCCCAGTCCGGTCGCGACTAGCTATCGCGTGGTGTTGTGATGCACCAGTAATGAAACATCGGATGCAATTGTATAAGAGAAATATACGCACTTGGCTAGGTGTGTTGGGCTGAAATAATATATGTTAACGTTCAATTTCACGAGACTTATAGAAATAACAACGATAATTATGTCCATACAACATGGTCGTCTTTGATAAATTATTAACCATGGAAGGTTATTTTTAATACTTGTGTTCACTTTATTTAAATTAAAATCCTATAGATTCACTCGGCAAATTTTGCTGACTTTTTAAGCATGTTTTATCTCAGGTCCATTTAGAAGGCACTCGAGGAAGGCGGTTTCGTGAAGCTTGCATATTTGAAATGTTTTGGCCCGCTTTTCTAAAACATATCCATTCAAATAACTTTTATCATTTATAATAGTTTGTAAACTTTTGAATCATCCGGGACCATGTATGAAATTTTATCTTGATTAAATGGAATTGAATGGATGTTTATTAAAACGACTCGTTTTGAGACGTTTTCTATGATTATGAGATTGAACCATGATAGTAACACCCAATGACCCTTCCGCTGTTATGATCGAAATTGGGGGTGTTACATAAAATGCTACCGAATTAGAATGAAATGTTCAAAGCCATTTCGTTCGTGTCTACTTATGTTGCGGCATTTGAAGACGGTGGCGTTGCGGGATCCAAGAAGAAGTCGTCCCCGCATGCTTATACTTTATGCATTTAATACCTCATCAAATTCAAGAAAGCCTAAAAGTTAAGTCTTCCGCTGTATCGAACTCTGAAGCTTTCAAGAATTACGAAGGTATAAGTATGTGGGACATGGTGTCACGAAGAGGCGAAGATCACAAGTGATGGATGCACGAGATCAAGGCAAGAGATGGATGCTAAAGATTGATATCAAAGATCACATCAGCATGTTCACCAGAAAAGAAAAAAGGAAAAGAAAGACGAAGATTACGAGCTCAAGACAAGCATAGTATGCTAGGTTTATTTCATTATTGTAACTCGGGTAACGCCCTTGTTTGGAGTGACCTCCCTTAGGGGGAGATTGTTAGAAATACGTTTTTACGTATTTAGGAAGATTCGGTCACTCCGACAATTTATTAAGTAGTAGCTCGTAGTCTAGACATCGTTATTTAACAAAAAGTCCAAGCCTAGCCTACAACATGTGTAGGCCGGCCCAAACGTGTAAGCCCAAGCCCATTACAAGGCTTGGGTATATAAACCCTCTCCTTAGATGGAGAGGGTGTGTGGTTATTCACTTTTCACATAGTAAACATTGGTTTTCTCTCTCTAAGTGTGTGTGTAATCCACCATCTCTCTATATCTTTCTCTCTCTAAAAACATAAGCATAGATTTACATTTCATACACATTATTCTGAAAATATCTTTTTTCTGAAAACCCATTTTTTCTGAAAAGTCAGTTATTCCGAAAAAGCTCATTATTCTGAAAACATCTTTATTTCGAAAACCCTTCTTTTTCTGAAAAGTCAGTTATTCCGAAAAACACAATTTCTCTGAAAAGTTTTTAATTCCGAAAATGTCATTATTCCGAAAACACCAATTTTTCTGAAAAAGCTTTTATTCCGAAATAATCACTTTTCCGAAAACCCTTGTTTTTCCGAAGAAACCTCTTTCTCTGAAAAGACCATTTTTCCGAAGATCCCATTTTTTCTGAAAACATTGTTATTCTGAAAATCCCATTTTTCAGAAAAGCTTGTTATTCCGAAGAAACCTTTTTTTTCTGAAAAGTGTCTTTATTCCGAAAATCTATTTTTCTGAAATTCCAATTTTCAAACTTAGTTTAATTAGTAATTTTCTGAATTGTTTCTATTTTCCAAACTTTAATTTTTCCCGCCTTTTACTTAGCATTGTTTTAACTTGTTTTATCTTAGATTAAATTTTCAAGCTTTCAACGACATTGTTATTTTTAGTTAAAATAGATAACTTTAGCCCATTTATGATTCCACCATGAACGACTGAGTCACACTTTCTTCCAATAATCAATTCGAAAAGATCGGACGATAACTCTTTTATATCGGCCAAAAACCAAGTATTAAATGGCGCTGCTGCCGGCTCTTTTCGTTAAGATTAACGGTTTTAAGTGAGAGACGCGTTGGATTTTGGGATCCGTTCATCTTTGAACGTTATTTCCCTTTCTTTAAAACTTTTAAAAATCCATAAAAATTAATTTTTTTTCAAAAATACAATAAAATAGAAAAACATATAAAAACAAAAAATTTCTTGTCTATTTTTCTTTTCCTTTTGTAGGTGTGCATGCGTACTCGTGCTCGTAAGAAGAAAGTAGCTCAAGCCGAAGTCATTACTCCACCTATTGTCACCATGGACAATCAACCAATGATCGAGCTTTTGCAATCGCACGTAGAAGGCAACATCGATGCTATTGTCATACCCGAGATTGGAGCCAACAACTTTGAGCTTAAATCCGGGTTCATTCAAATGGTCTCTGCTCAACCCTTCTTGGGGCGTTTAATTGATGATCCTCATGACCATATAAAAAGGTTCCTTCAACTCACTAATACGGTTAAGTATAATGGGGTTTCACAAGAGGTAATTCGCTTGCAACTTTTTCCTTTCTCCTTAGAGGGAGAAGCCCAACATTGGCTTGATAAGGAACCGCCACAAGGTATTCTTACGTGGACGGATTTAGAGACCAAATTCATCAACTACTTTTTCCCACCCTCCTACGTACTACCGCTTTACGGAATGAAATCATTACTTTTGAACAAAAGTACGGTGAGACATTTAGTGAATCTTGGGACCGTTTTAAGGAACTTTTAAGAAAGTGTCCACAACATGGTTTAACAAAAGTACATCAAATTAATACTTTTTACAATGGTTTAAGCATGAATGACCAAGATTCACTAAATAGTGCCTCGGGGGGTAACATTTTGGTTAAGTCTTCTAATGCCGCTTGGGATATTATTGAGAACAAGTCTAGAGTGCAAACCAAGAGTGTTCGGACTAATGTGGCTAGTGCTAGCACTAATGAGATTGACAAGAGAATTGATAAGCTTACTTCGCTTGTTGAGTCACTTGCTCTCCAAGCCGCCAACAATACCAAAGCTATCACTGCCCAAGCTAGTGCTTTGACTCAATCATGTGAAATTTGCGGGGGATCTCATTCATACACCGATTGTCCTTCGACTCATGACAATCCGGAAAATGTGCATGCCGCCAACGGTACCTATTCTACAGGAGGCTATCAAGCACGTCCTCAAGGTGACCGCAATTTGCTCAGCTATTGCTCAAACAACTTTCTTTCACCACCCGGTTTTACCCCACAAACCCCAAACAACCTCAATCGCAACAATCAAAACCAACCTCGTGCTCCAAATCAATATCAAACCCAAAGAACCCCATATCCACCTCAAAGAAACAACCAAGTCTACCAACAACCCGCTTATCAACCACCTACCTACCATACTCCTCCTCCCAACCAACCCACCGTATTTAATCACGAGGTTGAAACTTACATGAGGACTAATGATGCGATAGTGCAAAATCTTCAGCAGGAAATGGCCAACATGAAAGCAGATATGGTGAAACAAGGGAATGATCTTCGGGCCGATATGCGAAACTCTTTTACAAGTCAAACGAATGACTTAAGGAACATGATGGCTAGTTTCTTCCCAAGTAATCAAGCCTCTGGTTCGGGTTCTCTTCCGAGTAACACCGTTGCTAATCCAAGAGGGGAGATGAAAGCAATCACCACTCGAAGTGGAAAAGGTTTAAAGGAACCCGAGCTTCCTACACCTACACCGGTGATTGTGACAAAGGAAAACGAGTCTCCTTCTCCGGTTTCTCCACCTTCTATTCCTCCAACTTCTACTTCTCCAATTCCACTACCTTCTACTTCCACCCCTACACCACCCAAGGATGTGAGTGAGAATTCCATACCAAAGCCTTCATCTCAACCCAATATACCTTATCCTTCGAGGTTACGGAAAGAGAAATTGAAGAACAAGGATGATATTCAGGTTTCTAACATTCTTAAAATGTTTAAACAACTAAATTTCAATATCTCCTTTGCTGAGGCTCTCGTTCACATGCCGAAATATGCTAAAATGTTTAAAGATCTTCTCGATATTGCTTAGACCCAACTTAATGAGAATTGCTCCGTAGTGCTCTTAAGGAAATTACCAACCAAACTTGGTGATCCTGGTCGTTCCTTGATTCCTTGTAACTTCCCCGGGGTAGAGAATTGTATGGCCCTAGCCGATCTAGGTGCTAGTATAAACTTAATGCCTTTAAGCGTTTGGAAACAATTGTCTCTACCCGAGCTAGTCCCCACACGAATGACTTTGGAATTAGCTAACCGTACGGTTGCTTATCCAGTGGGGATAGCCGAAGACGCCTTCGTTGGTGTCGACAAATTCACCTTTCCGGCGGATTTTGTTGTCGTTGACTACGAGATAGACCCCCGTGTTCCATTAATCGTTGGACGTCCATTCTTGAGGACCGATCGCACTCTCGTTGATGTAGCCGCTGGTGAATTAATCATGAGAGTTGGTGACGATAAAATCGTCTTCAACATGGGTAAACATTCTAAGCAGCCTTCTGAAAACGAGAGTTTTAATTTCATTGACGTTCTTGATGAGGCTTGTGAAGAACATTTCAAAGACGCTTGTAAAAGTGGTTCTTCTTCTCTACCCACTGTTGAGACCGTTGCCTCTATTGCTCCATCACTAACTCCATTTGGAGAAAGTGATTTCATTTTCAAAGACTTTGAAGCAACTTTGGGAGATGTGGACTTAAAATATGACGATTCTCCCTTCAATTGGGATGAAGACATTTGTACCATTGAGAAACTTCTCAATGAGGACCATATTTCTCCACCTTCTCCTAAGGATATCTCTATCGATGAATCGAATTTGACTACGCCTTCCATCGAAAATCCTCCGGATTTAGAACTTAAGGACCTACCGTCTCATCTCGAGTACGTTTTCCTTGAAGTCAACAAGAAGTCACCCGTCATCATCGCTAACGACTTGAAAGAGGAAGAAAAATCCCGACTTATCGCCGTGCTGAAGAATTACAAGAAAGCAATTGCTTGGAAGATCTCCGATATTCGTGGAATTGATCCTCACTTTTGCACACATAAAATTCTCATGGAGGACGACTTTAAACCCATTATTCAAAGCCAAAGAAGGGTGAATCCTAAGATCCATGACGTTATCAAAAAAGAGGTTATCAAACTTCTTGATGCGGGAATGATCTACCCTATCTCGGATTCACCATGGGTTAGTCCCGTCCATTGCGTGCCTAAGAAAGGCGGAATCACCGTTGTGCCCAATGAAAACAACGAGTTGATTCCTACTCGTCTCGTTACAGGGTGGAGAGTTTGTATAGACTATCGCAAACTCAATGATGCTACGAGAAAGGATCATTTTCCCCTTCCTTTCATGGACCAAATGCTTGAACGTCTAGCGGGTAATGACTATTACTGCTTATTAGACGGTTTCTCTGGGTATTTTCAAATTCCCATCGATCCCAAAGACCAAGAGAAAACCACATTCACTTGTCCTTATGGAACATTTGCCTACAAAAGAATGCCTTTCGGCTTATGCAATGCTCTTGGGACCTTCCAAAGGTGTATGATGGCTATCTTCCATGACATGGTTGAAGAAACTATGGAAGTCTTCATGGATGATTTCTCGGTCTATGGTGATTCCTTCTCTACTTGCCTTGCCAATTTGGAACGCATGCTTAAGCGGTGTGAAGACACTCGCCTTGTTCTAAATTGGGAAAAATGCCATTTCATGGTAAAAGAAGGCATTATGCTTGGACATAAAATCTCAAAAGCCGGTCTTGAAGTGGACCGTGCTAAAGTGGATGTCATAGCCAAATTACCTCCACCTTCAACCGTGAAGGATGTGAGAAGTTTCCTTGGTCATGCGGGCTTCTATCGTCGATTCATTCAAGATTTTTCTAAAATCGCTCCCCCGATGACCCACCTCTTGGAAAAATATACTCCTTTCATATTTTCCAAAGAGTGTCTTGAACCCTTCAATCTTCTCAAGGATAAGCTAACTAAGGCACCGGTCTTGGTTACCCCTAATTGGGAGCTACCTTTTGAATTGATGTGTGATGCTAGCGACTTTTCTATTGGAGCGGTTTTGGGCCAAAGAGTGAACAAACACTTCCAACCAATCCACTATGCTAGCAAGACAATGACGGGGGCTCAATTGCATTATACCACTACCGAAAAAGAGCTTTTAGCCGTAGTGTATGCTTTTGAAAAATTCCGCCCCTATCTTGTCCTTTCTACCACCATCGTGTATAACGATCATTCCGCGTTGAAGTACTTGTTGACTAAGCAAGATTCTAAGCCAATACTTCTTCGTTGGGTTTTGCTCCTTCAAGAATTCAACATTGAAATTCGTGACAAGAAGGGTGCCGAAAACCTAGTCGCGGATCATCTAAGTAGAATTGAGGATCCTTATCAAGGGCATCATCCGAATCAAGAGATCAATGACTCTTTTCCCCTTGAAGCCTTAATGTCTATCAATCCAAATCTTGATGACACCCCGTGGTTTGCGGACATTGCAAACTACTTAGCGGGTGGAATTCTCAAGGACGGGTTAACGTCCCAACAGAAGAAAAGGTTCTATAAAGATATTGAACATTATTTCTGGGACGACCCTTACCTCTTCAAACAATGTGCGGATCTTGTCATTCGTCGATGTGTTGATGGGCCGGCAGCGGTACAAATCCTTGATGCTTGCCATAAAGGACCCACCGGTGGTCACTTTGGTCCCAATTACACCGCGAAGAAAGTATTCGACTCTGGATTTTATTGGCCCACCATTTATCGTGACGCTCACGACATGGTTAAACATTGTGATGCTTGCCAAAGACAAGGCAAGATCACAAATAAAGGGAACAAGTACATCCTCGTAGCCGTTGACTACGTTTCTAAATGGGTTGAAGGTAAGGCTCTCCCTACGAACGATGCGAGGGTGGTTGTGAACTTTTTGAAGCAACTTTTTGCTCGATTCGGTGTTCATCGTGCTATAATCAGTGACCGCGGGACTCATTTTTGCAATGATCAATTCGCAAGAGTCATGGCTAAGTACGGTGTCAATCACCGTCTTTCCACCGCCTATCAATACAAAACCAATGGTCAAGCCAAGATATCTAACCGCGAATTGAAACGAATTCTGGAGCGTACTGTGGGAGAGCATCGTTCCTCGTGGGCCGATAAGTTAGATGATGCTTTGTGGGCTTTCCGTACCGCTTATAAGACCCCGATTGGTTGTACACCTTATCGTCTTGTGTACGGGAAAGCATGCCACCTCCCTATAGAGCTAGAACTTAAGGCATACTGGGCCTTGAAGTGGGCTAACTTCGACATCAACAAAGCCGGTGATCTTCGGAAGATTCAACTCAACGAACTTAATGAACTGAGGAATGAAGCTTACGAGAACTCATTGATCTACAAGGAGAAGACAAAGATCATCAATTATGAAAGGATTAAGAACCGAGAGTTCCACGTTGGTGATCAAGTCTTACTTTTTAACTCTCGGTTGAAGATCTTCTCGGGCAAGTTGAAGAGCCGCTGGTCTGGTCCATTCACCGTCGCCAAAGTCTTTCCCTATGGCACCATTGAGCTTTCTCATCCAAATGGGCCCAATTTTAAGGTGAATGGCCAGCGCGTGAAGTTGTACTTTGGTGAGGACATCTCTCATGAGATGATTCCATCCCTCACCACTTTTCCCTTGAATTAAGTTTTGGGTCGAGTCAGGCTCGTGACTCGGTTAACAAAAACAAGCGCTTCTCGAGAGGCAACCCGTTGATCTATCCTTTACCGTTTTCATAATAAGTGTAGGGGGAGCCCCGTATGTGTTTTGTTGTCTTGTTTCTTCTTTTGTGCAGGGATTAAAGCTTCAAATATCCATTCTCGATAACTTTTGACAAACCGTGATCCCGTGTACCCGTCTTCCCGGTTCTATCCTAAAACTGTCGTGATTTAATATTTCATATCTTATATGTTCACTTTGAAATCACTATAGTTGTCCTTTCCTTAGCAAGATTTAAACAAAGTGCACAATGTCCTAAGTGTAGGGGAGTTTACTCCCACATGCTTAAACATTGAGGACAATGTTTATATCAAGTGTAGGGGGGACTTCTATCGAAGTAAGTGATCTTTTCCATGAATTTTTCCTCATTTTAACCGGAAAATTTGATTTCTCGACATTTTTCAAAATTTTTACTCTATTTTGGCCCAGTTGTATAGTTGTATTTTCCTTTGTTATGGTTATTTTCTTTCCTTGCTAAAATAAAGTTTAATAAAGTGGTTTTAAAATTTTTCAAAGTCGTGAATATTTTGACTCAACCCGAGTTTATTTATTTAAGTTTACACTAGCTAGTATCCTTAACGTGTTTAAGTCAAGTTTTGCTAGGCTTTTATATAGGGAACTTTAAAACGCGAAAGTCTTAACTCTCACGGGTTAAGAACAAGAACTTTTCGCAAGTTCCTATAATTTATTCCTAGAGAGTTTTTTATCAAGGGAACTTTAAAATGCGATTTCTAAACTTGAAAAAGTCTAAGAGTTTGCAAGATCCTATAGATGACTCGAAAACCCAAAACTTTGATTTAATTGGCTAAGCATCCACGAGTCTCATTCCTTGAGATTTTAAATTGTGGAGAACGAGAGATGATAGAGTAAATTATAAGTTCGGTATTCTTTCGTGAATTTATGTGAGTTGATTATAAGCCTATTCTCCCATCGCTTGCTAATAAATTTATCTGCAATAAATAAGGTTGTACGATTTGAAAAGTTACTTAGCTTCTAGCGCAAGATCGTTTAAAAGTTGCTCGGTATTAATTAGAGTTCATAGCCAAGGCATAACTTATTGAAGCGGGATGCGAAGATTGGCAAGTCCGAAAAGGCCCTAACAAGGCACGAGGGCTACATTTTGTTTCTAAAGATCCCAAAAGTGATGTGAAGAATCATTTATCGAAGATCAATATGAAGGATCGAGACACACGACGAAAAGCAAATACTCCCCTAAAGATCATGGAGAAGTCTATACGAAAAGACCCTAACAAGGTATGAGGATAAATAGATCCAAGTTCTAAAAGGAGGCGGATCGTTGTATATCAAAGTCCAAAATAAAGATTGGAGAAAAATGAAGAAGTCGTGGTCTAAATATGAAGAATCTCTCAAAATTTCAAGTGAAGAAATTCCTATTATGAAGAGAAGACCATAATTTCAAGAACGTCTCTCAAAGATTTGAAGTATGAAGTCGCTGCCAAACATCGGTCCGAGAAAGGTCTCAAATCGTGAAGCGAGTTATGCCAAGATATGAACTTTATGAGGTCCCGAGAAGCAGTTTTAAAATATTTTGTCCTTTAGCTAACTATTGATGAAATCGTTCCACTTTATTTTCAGCTTAAATAACTATCAAAATAAGTCAAACAATGCATCCTCGTGATCATTCAAGATAGCAATAAAATATAAGAGATACACCTAGGAATAAGGGAGTCTAAGTGAATAATTGGGCCACATGAGTTCGTGTTAGTTTGCTAACTTATAATAACAATGATCTCGTTTTTAAGCTTGGTATGGGGAACGTGAAACTTGATAATGATGAACATTCATGACAACCTAAAACCCCAATGTAAGTCTTTGATTTCTTACTTGTTTTGTTCTTATAGTTTCCTTAGTTATTTAATAAAGGCCAAGATTGGTTATTTATGATGAGAAATGTAAACCGTGCTTTGAAATTAGTACATTGCATGAGGACATTGCAATGGTCAAGTGTAGGGGATTTAATAAGTGTGAAAACATTTATCCTTTTACCACTTATTTCCAATAATAATAAGACCAAAGCGTGTATTTTATGTCGTAAAAGTCGGAATTATGTGTGGTTTTTGTTTTTATTGTGTTTTCGGACCAAAAGATGCAAAAGGAAGAAAACATGGGCTATCACGGGCTCTTATCGAAAAAAAGAATAAAGACGAAGTCGAAAGATCGAGAATGCAAAAAGAACGGAAGTCCAAGGCCAATTCTGATGATTTATCGAAGAAAAAGTCTAAAGATGGAAGTTTAATGAAGTCGAAGAACTCAAGTCTAATTATAGAAGAAAATTATAAGACAAGTTCAACTTATATCGACAAATCCCGAGACGACGTCGAGAAAGACAAAGAAATTAAGTCGAGTCGAGACGAGAAGAAATAAATAAGATAGCTTAAGCATGTAATCTCCCCACCTCCTATAAATACCCTCCTAATATGTTATTAGGAGGGTGTTAGGTGTTTTAGTTTTTAATAGTTGTAGTTTAATTTTTAAGTGCTTTTAATTTTTCTCTCTACTTTTCCTTCAAAATTTATTCTTGTAATCTTTTGATATTCATCTTGAATCAATCAAGCTTATTTTCTTAATTCTCATTCTACCTTTCTTAATCTTTTTCTTAATCTTGATAATCATGTAGTTAATCTCATCTCTTTGATTATGTGATTGTTTTATTCATGTGATTGATCTTGTAGTTTTGATGTGGTGGATGTTTTGAGCTTATTGTGGTATTTCATCTTCTAGTGTTTGTCTTATTTTTGATTAAGTTGTTTTGATAGATTAATAGAGTTGCTTATTAGTTGATTTTAAATGTTTTGATTATTTAGTGTTTTTATAGTTCATAATTTGTGGCTTATTTTGTTCTTCTTAAAACTTATTTGGTTAAAGTTTTGGTTAATTACTTGTTTGGTTCATGCTTATTCGTAGCTTATTTCTTAAATTTTGTTGTTACTGATCAATTGTGTATGTGTTGTTATATTTTCGGAAAAGGGTTTTAAACTCTGAATTCATCCTTTTTCTGAAATTGCAATTATTCTGAAATTCCCTTTTCTCTGAATTCATCATTTTTATGAATTCATCATTTTTCCTAAAAGTTCACTATTCCGAAAAAGCTCATTATTCTGAAAACATCTTTTTTCCGAAAACCCTTTTTTTCTGAAAAGTCAGTTATTCCGAAAAAGCTCATTATTCTGAAAACATCTTTATTCCGAAAACCCTTCTTTTTCTGAAAAGTCAGTTATTCCGAAGAACACAATTTCTCTAAAAAGTCTTTTATTCCGAAAATGTCATTATTTCGAAAAAACCAATTTTTATGAAAAAGCTTTTATTCCGAAATAATCACTTTTCCGAAAACCCTTGTTTTTCCGAAGAAACCTCTTTCTCTGAAAAGACCATTTTTCCGAAGATCCCATTTTTTCTGAAAACATTGTTATTCTGAAAATCCCATTTTTCTGAAAAGCTTGTTATTCCGAAGAAACATTTTTTTTTCTGAAAAGTGTCTTTATTCCGAAAATCTATTTTTCTGAAATTCCAATTTTCAAACTTAGTTTAGTTAGTAATTTTCTGAATTGTTTCTATTTTCCAAACTTTAATTTTTCTCGCCTTTTACTTAGCATTGTTTTAACTTGTTTTATATTAGATTAAATTTTCAAGCTTTCAACGACATTGTTCTTTTTAGTTAAAATAGATAACTTTCCCCATTTATTATTCCACCAAGAACGACTGAGTCGCATTTTCTTCCAATAATCAATTCGAAAAGATCGGACGATAACTCTTTTATACTTGGCTAAAACCTTGTATTAATATGTGAACAACATCTTGATGAATGAAGATTTATTTATTTTCCTTTATGTTTCATTGTTACACTTCATAGTGTCTCTATAATAGACTAGGCTTTCAATGAAATATCAAGTTTGTTTGTTTAAATTATGTGTAAGAAGAAGTTGTGTACTCACTTACAATAATTTCTAGACTTAGTATAATTTATGCTCAAATAGGGGAAGATTATTGGGCCAATGAAAGTTCTAACTATGACCCAGTCTAGATTTGATTTAAATTAGACAAAGTGTTATGTGTCGTTGATGGAGTCCAACGACATAGACAATGACCAAGTTAAGGCAAAGCCTTACATGGCACACAATACACATTCAAGTAAAAGACATCGTCAGAGAATTCAAAGATTATCTGAAGACATACTCACCAGCTGTTATGGATAAGCTGGGATGTAGAAGGAATGTGTTGGTGTTCGAGGACCTCTAAGGCGACAATACTCAAAGGTCACTCTAGACCCTTTGAAGACTTATCAAGTAGAGACTTTCCTTATCTCTTTGTGGTTTAGGCAGGAGAATCTGATAAATCACTTTAGACGGGACAAAGTGAAGATTCAAGTTAAAGAAGCCTAGTACGACCTAATGAGAAAAGTTAACAGTTGGCAGAACTGTTCACTAAAAGTTAGTTGAAGGGATGTCCAGGAATAGACATGTATTTAATGTAGTGTACGTCTTCCACTCGGAAGACGACACATACCAACTACCCCACTAAGGTAGTAACCTCGTACCATTATTTACAGAGATAGAAAAAAAGGAGAAAAGCATCATGTGTCTTTACTGTTATTATTCTTTGTCTTTTCTTTCTTTTGAACCTCTGGAGTCTAAGGCTGTGTTTAGCGATCAGCTTGTTCACTTATAAACTTGATATAAGTATCAAGTTTACTTGTTCAAAGGGTTTTATACATTATCATTCAATAAGTGTGATCCATAACACTTTGTAATACTTTGTTTATAAGTAATAAAACATTACATGTTTAAAAAGTAAACTAACGAGTGTTATATCTTGGTTACGGAGTTTTAGTATTACAATAGGCATATATTTGGGACTTTCAGTAATAAAAGTACCAAAATAAAAATCAATACAAAAATAACAAACATAAAAATCTAAAAGGGGCACAAATAAAAAAAATTAGTAAATTATATTGATCACAAGGTTAATTGGCACTTTTCGTCCAAAAAAGTCAAACACAAGTGGTTCATGTGGAAGTCGTTTTAAAACAGACCGATCATTTGACCATTTTTAATCCGATTTTCATTTAACAACATAGGCATTTTAGTCAATTCACATCCAATGGTTAACCTCGTAGGACATATTTTCAAAAAAAATTGTTGTTTTTCATATATATTATTATTATTATTTTTTATTTTATTTTAAACATCACTTTGTTAGAAGAAATATGATATTTTTAAAAGTAAATAAGAAGCCAAGATCACATTATTATTATTATTATTATTATTATTTTTTAAAACGAACTTTATTTATTTATCACACAAAATTGGAAGGGAGTCGAGAAACCAGCTGCGCTCTCACCCCTTTCTGGATACAAAAACCAAATCTAGAAAATAGAAAAATACCACTCCTAACATCATTAGAATGACAAACAGATAAGCGCTTGAGACGCGAAAGAGTAACCAAGGCTTCCTCGTCAAGCTCTCCAAAAGTAGAGAAGGCAAAAGGGATGAACGAGTAACCAGGCTCTGCACAAATAGAAGAATACTTCCTCCTCTTCTTCTGGACTGCAGTCTGCTAAGCAACCCCGGGGACCCAAGAATCCAAAAACATCACTTTATCAGAATAATAAGATTTACAAAAAGTTAGTGGGGAGCCGAGATACTATCTAAGCCCCCACTCCTTTAGCGATAGCGAAACTAATCGTATTAAAAATGTGAATAGCAGCACGTGCTCCAAGATCTTGAGTCATGGAAAAACTTTGGATCCGCTTTAGTAAGCTCACAACATCCTTCTCAAGTTCTCCAAAACAAGAGAAAGAAAAGGGAGAAAAGAATATTCAATATCCACGCACTTAGCCTCGTACTTGACACGTTTACGCTTTGATGCCTCAATCACTGCACGACCTGGCAAAAAAAATCAACCATCCCAGATTTCGTCAAGGGAGATGACTCTGTGAGATCCACACATATATCAGTACCTCTATCCCACGAGTAAAGCAACATATCAGCTGGGCGTAATGGTTTGTCCCGGCCTCCACCCAGTCCAATATTAACCTCTTTTCTCACTGAAACCCCTGACCGAAAACAAATGTCAACAAGGGTATCTCGCACAACGTTATGTCGATGTTTAATTCCAACAATACTAGCACATGATATAACATGATCACCATAAATATTATTATTATTATTATTTTGTTTGTAATGTTTATGTTTTTTTATTATCAACATCATTTTATTAGAAAAATAAAATAAGATATTTATAACAAGTTGATGAAAATCTAAGTATTATCTCCTAACTCTTTCAGTTCAACACTCACATAAATCTCGTCAAGATCAAATATTGCATTAACTGACCAAAAGGGGTACTACTAAATCTATCAAATAAACATATTAAGCATTAACTATTTTAATTTATTTTTCTCGTAATTTACAAAATTAATTATTAAAAAGGTGTAACTAATCAATGCCTGGCGGTAACACATGATAAGGCTATACGTTTCTTTATTAAATATATTTCATATATAGATTGTTTTGACAACTTTTTTTTTGCGTATACTTTTTATTTTTATGTAGTTTCACATTCTTTTTTAATATAAATTGGATATCATGCTTAAAGACATATTTATGTTTCAGTTGCTATATTCTGAATAATACACGGCGAATGTGTTTTAAGGGAAACGTGTCAAATACATGTCTTCATCTTTTTGTGCTAAGCGTGTTTAACACGTGCCTGAACTTGATAGTGATTTACTAAGTTTTTATTTTGTTTTATCATTTTATTTAATTAATGTTTATAATTATTTATGTATTTAATTTTCTATTAATTTAACTATGATTATTTATTCAAATTATTAATAAAAGTGTTATAGTTTTCGTACGTTTTTATTATTTTCTGTTTATAACCTATAACTTTTTTTATCAAAACAATTATTTTTTGATATAAAATTCACTATAAAAGTGTTATAAATTATCACTAGTGATATTTAATTATTTAATCATTAGTGATATCTCATTAATTTTATCACTAGTGATAAATATTTTTCATCAAATTTACAACATTATCTCCTTCGTCGTTTTTTACAACTTTTTAACATTTTGGCAAAAATTATCTCTCCGTATTTTCATTTTAAATTTTAATTTTAAATAATAGTGTAGAACGAAACAATTTGACTTTTTATAAAAAAATGTTTGATTTTTAATCATTCTGTCTTTTATATGTTTTTAATCTATGATGTGCTAAATGATATATATGACATGTTTGGATCAAATACGTATATTTGTTTGTATGTTTTTTTTAATCTTTTAATTTGAATTTTTAATTTTTTTCAGGGTTGACAAATTTGTGATAATATAAAAAATTTGAATTTGAATACCATAATAAGAATTAGGTTTTAATGACGTAAGTTGAATCACTTGATTTTAGCTAAACTATGAAACGCATCATACCCTTCCCTTACATATGAACCGAAATTTTAGTTATTTTAAAATTTTTTAACCTAATTAGCCATATATATATATATGGAGTTTACCATATAATGAAAAACACATTACTCTCTGTTCTCTTCATCTTTACTGAGGTAATAATAAAATTTAATGTGTATACCTGTTTAACACACATTATTTCTATTATAATGAATACTCAATTCATGATTTCTTAATATATATACCCATGTTTTTTAATTCATGCTTTGTCAATATCATCATTAGTTGTATAACATTTTTTATATTTATCTTATTCATGTAGTGTAAACAAATGGATCAACAAATAGTTTCTTCAGAATATGAAAAAGTCATGCAATTGGGAGGCCAAATGAACCATAAGGTTTGGATGTGGTTCACCAGTGATATTATATAGTTTTTTAGGTTTACTTTTGTAAACAACTAAATTCTTCAATATTTAATATATGACTATCACTGATGATACGTATTATCACCAGTGATAATATATAGGTGTTTTTATTTAATTTGATAAACAACTAAATTTATCAATATTAAAAATATTTGACTAGCACTAGTGCTATGTATTATCACCAGTGATAATCAAAACAAAACAAATACTAACAAAGTAATTTACTAACAAATCCCAAATTCTATTATCACAAGTTTATTTTTATGTGTATTATACTGTTAATATTAAAAAAAAAACAATCTAAAAATCAAAACTATATAATATCGCTGATGATAACAAACAGAAGAAAAAAAACATGATAATACATATGACCAAAAAAAGTCTAAAAAGCTACATATGACAAAATGCAAAACTAATATTCACAATTAGGATTTACATCAACAGAAGCACATGTTGCATCAGCTACAAATGCATTCAAAACATCAACATAAGAATTGCATCACCTACACTGGCATTCAAAACATCAACAAAAAGCTAAAAACACGTGTAACTTTTCAGAATCTAAAAATCAAAAGTATATAATATCACTGATGATAACAAACAGAAAAACTAGAAAAAACACGACAATCAAAATATTCAGAAAATAAGCAAAAATAAAAGACAATTAATAATCAACAAAACTACACACAAAACTTACATTCATAACTAGGATTTACATCCACATAAGCACTTGCATCAGCTACAGATACTTACATTCATAACTAGGATTTACATCCACATAAGCACTTGCATCAGCTACAGATGCATTCAAAACATCTACACTTTCAGAATCTACAACAGGATGTTGATTTAGATCAAAATCCATGAGTTGAGGGAAGATGAAGGATTAATAACCAGCGATGATTAAGAATCAATGATTATAATGAAGAATTGATAAGAAATCGATGATGAATGATCGGTGATAATGAAACGAGGATTATGATGTTGATGATGAATGATCAGCGTTAACAAATTTGGGTAACTGAAAGCCGAGATGGAGGGAAATGGTTAGCTAAAACACACAGTTCGTGTGTGGGATAAAAAACGATTAAATGTTAAAAAGAAAAGAAAAAAGGGTTTATATAATGGACAAAAAAAGTTTATAAAATTAAATTTTAGAATATTTTTATCCTTTACATCAAACCCAAATCAAAGGCCTAGATATGTCCCCCTACTTATGAGGAAAAACAAGTTTACATTTGAATTTTTGTCATACGAATAAACCAAATAAAAAAACATAGAATTGATTCAAGTATTCTAAGTTTTGGTGGAGTTAAATTCTTATCACTTTTTATGTATATATATATATATAACTATATAAGAAACAAAAAGGAACGAGTAATGCATATAAAAAAAATACCAATATGTATGTAAATTATTCATGTTATACGTTTGTGGATGTGATGGTTACTCACATTCTCTATAGTAACTCATTTTTTTATTAATATACTCGGTTCTGGGCAGAAATTTTTTTTACACGTGCCATGTCAGCACATCTATCCATTTAACCTTTAAACAATACACATCGTGCATACCTAACTTCATTTAGTCATCTTATCAGAATCTTATCAAACAAAACACACACACACACATACACACCATTTATGTGTTTATTTCTTTCTATGGTGTTTTTATGGTCTTTTGACCATGAAGTTGCCTCCAATGTTTGATTAGGTTGCTGATGTTCGTGATATGATGAGGTATTTTCAGCATCATATATGGTTGACCTCAATCTTCGATTGGGTTGGCAACAGTCGAGATATTATACACAATATACGTTTCTGGATGTGGTCGTTACTTACATTCTCTATAGTAACTCATTTTTTGATAATAGTGTTTTATGGTGTTTTGATGGTGTTTAGACCATGACGTTTCCCCTAATCTTTGATTGGTTTGGTGACGTTCATCATATGATGAGGTGTTTTCAACATCATGGTTGCCCCCAATGTTTGATTGGGTTGGTGACGTTTTGGTTGTTGACTGATTGAGGTAATCTATTAGGTTTTTAGTGATTCGGTTAATTGAGGGTTTTGTCATCACCAAGTTGATTTAATCTCATGCAAGGTAGATTAGATTGTTTAAATTAATTTGTATCAGTTGTTTAGATTAATTAACCCTAGGGTTGTTGCCTTTTAGGTGGCTCGATTAATTAGGGGTTTTATGAGGCTAATGCACATAGATTGAAATGCTTAAATTTATTTGATTCAGTTGTTTAGATTGATTAAGGCTAAGGTTTGAGGTTTTTGATATTCCAGTTAACTGGGGGTTATGTGATTATCGGTGTGTGTGTGTGTGTGTTTTCATAAAATTGTGATAAGATGAGATGAATGATATTAGGTATGAACGGTGTATACTGTTTTTAGGTTAAGTGGATAGATTTGTTGGCATGGCACGTCGGTGTAGTCGTTATGTTGCCTAATGTTGTTGTAGATGACACTTAGTGGGTTTAGGCTCATGATGCGTTCTTTGTGAGTATACACAAGTTTTAAATTTATACACGGATTTCCAAATAAGCTAAGAACACACGGGAAGTATGACCCTTTCGTTTGTAGCTAGCTTATTGTGGTAAGCCGAGGTCGTTCACTAGGATTTGGGTGTTTTAGATTGTAAAAGATCTTTGTAACAATGTAACGTTTGTGGTAAAAATGGTTGTCACCCCCATAATTACCATACAAGTAACAATAAGCAAATAATAACAAGTAACACGAAGATGATGATTAAGCTAATAAGATAAGATAACAATAATAATAAAGATACTTGCTTGTAACTAGTATTCATTTCAATGGAGTGAAAAGATTATCGGGTAGATATTTAAGCAATAGCACACAGATTATAAGTATACAATTCTAAGTCAATGGGTAATATCATGAAATTGCACATGACATGGTTTAGAATAAAGAACCCTTTCGACCTATGATCAATATTACAAACCGGTAATTAAAGCCATTTGTGAGAAGTATGATTTTAGCCAACTTGTTCATTAGAGCCTTTTCGACCTATACTCTAGATTAAATCTTTATAAATCCATTTAACTTGTTTACTCATGGTTGTCAATCATGATACACCAAACATATATGCGCATTAACATTTGGAACAAAACATAACAAGGAATCCTTTCGACCTTTAGACCCGATTATAGTTTACCAACAAGTTATCAAGACTCGTATCAATTCAAACAAACTCATTAACAAAATCATAATTCAACATTGCATAAGTAATAAACACTCCATATCCATGTTTACATTATTCCAAACAAGTATAAGAAAACTACTCAATGATCATATTAATAAAGAACAAACATTTAACATATGACATAGAGTTCAACATAATAAAAATAACAAGAATTGACCCAAAGTATGAATACAATAAGTAAATGGAAGGAATTAGAGTAATCCTTAGGCCTCCAATTGACTACAAGTTTTGTGGTCTTTCGGGTTATGCAAATGAAATTCGTATTCGAGATTTGAGGAGGGTTTTGGAGAGGTTTGGTGAAGGTTGGTGGTGATTTAGGTATCAAGAAACACTACCAATGATAAGGGTAATGATCCCTTAGAGTTTGGCAATGTTATTTTGATGATTGGAGCTTCAAAAGGATGAGTTTTTGGCACACTTGGACCAAATCCGGGATTTTCACCAAGGAGAGAGTTTCCTTGATGAATAATGAAGGTGATGTTGTAAGTGTTATATTACAATGACCCCAAGGGTCTTATTTATAATGAAATTAAGGCCTTTGTCATAAATGTATGAACTTGGAGCCAAAGAAATGTACATGGAGCTAAAGTACTTCTAGAATGCTCCATAGAAGATTCATGAAGGCTTGAATAAGTTCATTGTATGTAGACAAATATCTGCCTACACAAAAGTAGGTGGCAACTTTGCATGTTGATCAACTTGTACACTTTATGAAAACACTTGTTCTTGCACTCGAAATGCATCTTCAAAGCTTGTAGCTAGTCAGGATTCCTTCGTATATGCATGAATCGTCAATTATTCTTTATTTCCTTGTATTTTCTTCACTTTCCTTGATATTGGCTAACTAACAACACAAAACACAACTTTACACATATATGAGCTATAAAGCCTGTTAGTATAACCAAAAACCATGCAAAATATACGGATAAAGCTCAAGAAAACATGTTGGATTTGGGCGTTATCAAATCCCCTAACACTTAAGTTTTGCTCGTCCTCGAGCAAGGAAAAGAAAAACTTTGCTTGCCCTCAATCGAATAAAAGTAAAGTTAGAAACTACCTAGGTTCTAAAAGAAAAGAAATTTTTTAAAATTTTATGAAAAATTGAAAATATTTTTGGTTTTTTATAAGAAATGGCTAAAGGTGAAAACCCCCTCATACTTAAGAGTTTGCTTGTCCTCAAGCAAGTAAAAGAAAAACTTCCCACATCGTACATGAAAATGGTTTATTGAAAAATAAGATGCAAATCTACTAAATACAACAAGATTAAACCGAATGGCATGAGCACCAAGTTTACACATCTAAAGAGGACTTTTATTGGGTTACAAGGATAAGGGTTAATGGGGTATGGATAAGGCATTGGAATTTTATGAGAGGTGTATCACGAATATACAAGGTAAAAAGTCTAAGTCCCATGTTGCTAGTTACCGAACAAATCACAAGCCCAAAAATGATCATAGCTACGAGCTTTATTCAACACCTATCGATCAACACAAATATATATCACGTCTTAGCACATTGCCTAATCGATATCCAAATATACTTCGTCTTCCTTCATCTTCATAATATAGCTCATTGGCTATTTTTGTCATCATCAACTTTTTTTTTTCGATGACTTATTTTTTTTTTCTTTTTCTTTCTCATCCTCCTTTTTTTCAACATACATAACATGCTCCCCTCACACTTCGCTTAAGCACACACCACAAAAAATACAAATAGAAGCATGCACTCTGCATCTTTGTTGGAATGGCACACACACATAGCAAAGTGTGACAACTAATAATCATCAAAAATGATCCACCATACCAAGTAACTAGCAACCCACCATTTGGACTTCGACATGGGTTAGGCTAAGGTTTAAGGTTAGATATTTTTTTTATTGGATTTAATAAAAACGAAAAGAATGGCTCAACGGGTTTTCTAAGGGTATCTAGCACTAAGCGAGAGTGCTAACAGAAGTGTTAATATAGGTGGTTAGCTAATCGATGCAACTAGCTAAAAAGAAAATGGAAAAGGATATTTTGGTTTTATTCCTAAGGTCGCCTCTTTGTCACGCATATACACTTACATCACACAAGTGTGATCTCACAAAAACTTATTATTTTTTAAAAAAAAATTAATTTTTTTTATTATTTTTTTTTTTACCATGTGGATGATTATTTAAAATATATTTACAAACAAACGTGTAAGAAAAAATAAATCCTAAGGGCAAACATGTGTACAAACTCTCCCTTTTTTTGTTTTATTCTTTTTTTATACTTTTTTTTAATTTTTATTAGCCAAAAAATTTAATATTTTGAAAATTCGGTTTCGTGTTTCCATTTATTTCTCCTCACACTTAAGTTTTGTATTGGACCTAACGTTAAAAATAAACATCAAAGAATGAAAAGTGAGAAAATAAATAAACAGTCTAAGAGAAAGAAACTTCACGGGCTAAGAATTTGCAATTGATCTCCATGTAATACAATGCTACACCATAAGCTTGTGAGATCAACTGGTTCTTGATACTTCATTCCTTCTCCATGTATGCATCCTCCATTACCTATTGCTACATTTATTCAAACAAAACACACAAAACAAAACAAACAAACAAACACACAAGCACACTTAGATATATAAAAACACTACAAGCAAAGTACACCCCTCACACTTAAGATTCCCCAAGTTAGAAAAATACTTTTGGGGTGTACATATTTATTCTAAACACACAAAATTAAACACACAAACAATAAAAGCACGGGTTGCCTCCCGAGAAGCGCTTAATTTATTATTGAGTCGTTAGCTAGACTCTTCCCCTCGATGTTAGGATTCTTTGATGATACGATTAAGATGGGGAACTTTGGTTGGGTGCCATTGATTTTGATATTTATCATCTTTGAACCAAAGCAATTCTCCATTTATAGTCCAAAATTTGAAAGGTTTCTTCGGCACATAGTTGTCGTCCTTCTTTATCATTCTTCTACTTCCAACGTCGTTTATTGATTTCAACTCAACGTCATGAATCGACAGTACATCATGTTAAAACGTCTTCTCCTTTTTGTTTGGGATATGCACGGTTGGAATAGGTTCTTCTTCTTCTTCCTCGATAAATGCAACATCACCCTTATCAATCTCGTTTCGGATAGAGGGTTTTTTATCTCTTGTTTTGGTATTGGTGATTTGAGGAAGGGACTAGGTATGTTTTATGTCCTCTTCTATATAACCGCATTTTCTCTCCAAGTCATCGATTATGGCTGTGTGGTTCCGGAAGTTTAGATTGATTTGAAACTCCAAGTCAACCAAATTGTTCTTGACACGTTCATTTTCTTTCATTTGCCAAGCCATAAATTCTCTTATAATCTCCTCCGTGGAGGCTTCGGGTTTTTGGTGATATTGTGATGAGTATGTTGTCACATCTCGCGGTCGAGATTGAGGAATGGGACGGTTCGGGTTTAGGGTAAGATAGGAATGTGAATTCCTTGAATTTTGGTCGTGATATCCTCGGTGATAATCTTCGACATAATTCGCTTCATGAGGTCCACACATCGGCGTGTCATCCTTCATGGTGAGTTGGGAATTGTGATCGTCTCTACGATCGTCTCGCATATCTTTTAGTTCATTCCTTATGATTAGGAATTGGGAATCTATAAGCCTAGCAAGAGCTTCGAATTTCTCCATTAACACGGTGTGATCGGAGATGAAATTGTTTCTACCGGAGGAAACAACAGTTTGTGGTTTAGGCTGGATATGAGAATCCTTCGAAAAATCAAACTTGATAAGGACCTTGTCCTCGAGGATTTGGAAAGCTTCGTTAGGAGTATTATTGAGGAAGATTCCTCCAGCATTGAGAGATACTTGAGTTGGATCGTCTAAGCCATGATAATATGTTACAATTATCATTCTCATGGTTAGATCATGTCCATAACAAGCGCGAAGCATATGTTTCATTCGGAGCTAAGCTTCAACGAGAGATTGGTCATCGAGTTGGTGAAAGTTAAGGATATCGTTTAGGAGACACTTAAACTTTGCGGGTGAAAAGAATCTTCTTATGAAAGCTTCTCTTAATTCATTCCACGAAGTAATTGTTCCTTTGTTTAGTTCATTCAACCAAGACTTAGCTTCTCCGGTTAATGAGAATGGGAATATCCTCAAGTTAATCGCTTCCTCTTGATTTTCACCATAATGGAAAAGGCTACTAATCTCAAGAAAATCGCGAACGTGTCGGTGAGGATTGAATAGGACTTGTCCATCAAATTGGTTTTCCCGAATCATTTTCATGTAGGTACTCGTGATAGTGAAATTATTCAAAATAGGGATTGAACAATAGAGGAACTAGGCGTTGGAGCAACGATCCTAGTGTTTGACCACATCGGTTGATCATCGGGATCAATGGTAATAATGGTTGAGGAATTGGATTCGGTGTCATAAGAGAAGATTCGTTCGGTATGGAATGGGTTTTCAAATTTCGACTCGAGTATGTCGATTATGACAACAAGTTCCTTGGTGAACGGTTCGGGTGACTCGATGTAAAATTTGGTTTTATCAGGTTCACGGGTCTTCTTCTTGAACTTACGTTTAAGTTCATAGATTTTATTAACGAGGCATTTACCTCTAAGACGTGGGTTTATGAAAAATCGAAATAATTTGAAATTTTTATTAAAGACTAAAAACAAAAATGAAAATATAAATAAAATAAAAATAAACTCAAACAAGAAATATTTTTGCATTTTTTTTAAAAAAAATAGTTTATTATTTTTTATATATTAACTAACGAAAACAAATAAATAAACAATAGAAAATAAAAATGAAAACGTAAAAGAATTATTGTACCAAATCAATCAAACCGGACGGTTCAAATGACTTCAGGTTCTAGAAACGGGGTTTGTAAATAAACCGGGGCGAATAGAAATATGAACGAGGAACAAAATAATTAAACGGGGTGGTTGGGTGGGATACGATAAAATAAGGATGATTGGTTATAAACAAGCTTACTCTAAACACACTTAAAACGCAATAAGCACAAAATAAAATAAGAACTAAGGAGATTAAACGATACACGATATGCAACAAAGATTCAAAACATGAAAAGCACAAAACACAAATCCCCCGGCAGTGGCGCCAAAAACTTGATGCGTTCTTTGTGAGTATACACAAGTTTTAAATTTATACACGGATTTCCAAATAAGCTAAGAACACACGGGCAAGTATGACCCTTTCGTTTGTAGCTAGCTTGTTGTGGTAAGCCGAGGTCGTTCACTAGGATTTGGGTGTTTTCGGTTGTAAAGGATATTTGTAACAATGTAACGCTTGTGGTAAAAATGGTTGTCACCCCCACAATTACCATACAAGTAACAATAAGCAAATAATAACAAGTAACACGAAGATGATGATTAAACTAATAAGATTAGATAACAATAATAATAAAGATACTTGCTTGGAACTAGTATTCATTTCATGGAGTGAATAGATTATGGGTAGATATTTAAGCAATAGCACACAAATTATAAGTATACAATTCTAAGTCAATGGGTGATATCATGGAATTGCACATGACACGGTTTAGAATAAAGAACCTTTTTGACCTATGATCAATATTACAAACCGGTAATTAAAGCCATTTGTGAGAAGTATGATTTTAGCCAACTTGTTCATTAGAGCCCTTTCGACCTATACTCTAGATTAAATCTTTATAAATCCATTTAACTTGTTTACTCATGGTTGTCAATCATGATACACCAAACATATATGCGCATTAACATTTGGAACAAAACATAACAAGGAATCCTTTCGACCTTTAGACCCGATTATGGTTTACCAACAAGTTATCAAGACTCGCATCAATTCAAACAAACTCATTAACAAAATCATAATTCAACATTGCATAAGTAATAAACACTCCATATCCATGTTTACATTATTCCAAACAAGTATAAGAAAACTACTCCATGATCATATTAATAAAGAACAAACATTCAACATATGACATAGAGTTCAACATAATAAAAATAACAAGAATGTACCCAAAGTATGAATAAAATAAGTAAATGGAAGGAATTAGAGCAATCCTTAGGCCTCCAATTGACTACAAGTTTTGTGGTCTTTTGGGTTATGCAAATGAAATTCGTATTCGAGATTTGAGGCAGGTTTTGGAGAGGTTTGGTGAAGGTTGGTGGTGATTTAGGTATCAAGAAACACTACCAATGATAAAGGTAATGATCCCTTAGAGTTTGGCAATGTTATTTTAATGATTGGAGCTTCAAAAGGATGAGTTTCTGGCACACTTGGACCAAATCCGGGATTTTCACCAAGGAGAGAGTTTCCTTGATGAATAATGAAGGTGATGTTATAAGTGTTATATTACAATGACCCCAAGGGTCTTATTTATAATGAAATTAAGGCTTTTGTCATGAATGTATGAACTTGGAGCCAAAGAAATGTACATGGAGCCAAAGTACTTCTAGAATGCTCCATAGAAGATTCATGAAGGCTTGAAGAAGTTCATTGTATGTAGATAAAATTCTGCCTACACAAAAGTAGGTGGCAACTTTGCATGTTGATCAACTTGTACACTTCATGAAAACACTTGTTCTTGCACTCGAAATGGATCTTCAAAGCTTGTAGCTAGTCGGGATTCCTTCGTATATGCATGAATCGTCAATTATTCTTTATTTTCTTGTATTTTATTCACTTTCCTTGATCTTGGATAACTAACAACACAAAACACAACTTTACACATAAATGAGCTATAAAGCCCGTTAGTATAACTAAAAACCATGCAAAATATACGGATAACGCTTAAGAAAACATGTTAGATTTGGGCGTTATCAGCTCACCAAAGGCAGATGGGTGACGCTTAGTTTCTGCAATGCCTTAGTGGCATGGCACGTTTAATGCGGACAAAACTAATTCTGTCCGTGATGTGTTTAAAAAGGATAGGGCAAAACTGAGATCATACGTATCTTGGTGGGGCAACCCGTAGGGGTTGCAGCCATGGCGTGCATATCCTTTTTCGCATCTGCTTTTCGAATCTAAGACACGTTATGCGTTATAACATACACATGTTGCAATGTGGTGTTTCCACGCCAGAACCTGAGTATATTATTGAAAAATTTGTTACTTTAGTTATACTTTACACAATGTGACTAATCACCACTTCATAAAAAAGACCACGTGTTTGAGTTTTGGATTTGCCATACCTCGAGAAAATGTAATGCCGAAGGGGTGGCTTTTCCATGATACTGTTAGTTTCAATTGTCTGCGTTTTGAAAGGGCGATGACGAATACGTTGACAGAGAGAACCGAAAGTGAAGCATTCTACATCTTGGCACAATAGCTTGCTATAGTTGCAGCCATGGCAGATTTGAACTGTTTCTCCGATGCTCTGCCTTCTTGAGCAAAAAAAATCCCTTTTTCGATGTATAGTTTGTTTCTATTTGTAGGACATTGAGAAAGCGGTGGTTATTCGCATTGTTGTTAGGACTTATGTAATAGACGTTTTGTAATAGGGTGACTAGGATGTATGTAGTTCCTCCTGGTCATAGTAGTAGTAGGAGTAATACGTTGCTCATGGTATAATAAAAAGTCAAACAATGTTATTAGTAGTAATCTGTTAGGATATGCATGAGATATCTTAGGAAATGATATGCATATCATATGTTACACGTTTTGTGTTAATGTGGTTTTAGGGTTTCCTTGTAGTATAAAAAGAACCCACCAGTAGAAGGGTTAGACACACCTTTCACCATTTCATTTCATATCAATAATAGTAAAAATCCTTAGAAAGGATCATGTTATTCATTTAGCTAGTGTTTCTTCTTGTTCTTAGTGTTTGTATTCCGCACAAATACTTTGTTTCCATTAGATTCTCTTTATGAATAAACTTGTGATTACAGAAGTTGTTCACCATCCTTAACAGGCTGAGAGATCTTTATCTAAATGACCCAAAAAGTGGTATCAAAGCCTGGGAGAGTCTCTATACAAGAAGAACCATTTTTTGTTTCTAACATCATCCCTGAATCATGTCTGCTTCAAGTTCTACTAAAACTGGACCCCAAACCACCACTCCTACACAACAAACACAACAAATTGTTGCTATTGTCTCCAACACAAATGGAAAATTCCCACACCTAAAGAAAGAAGAGTGTGAGAGCTGGGCTATGAAAATGGAGTGCTGGATCACCAACACTAATCTAACATTATGGAAGATTATTCAAAATGGTAACAACAAGAAAAGTACTAACAGAGATAAGAATGGTAATATTGTTAGAATATGTAAACCCCATTACTATAATATTATTGATCAATCAATATATAGAGTACAAAACATCAAACCCTAATTGACCCTAAACCCACAAACCGGGCCAGGCCATAGTTATTCACTAATACTCCCCCGTAGTTTAAACGGGATACTTCTTGACGGACAAACTGGAACTGAAAGCCTCTTCGATCATTTTCTTTATTTACGAAAGAATAATTGTATTTGACGACATAATTGATGACTGCTTGCGGCTTCCTCCTTTGCGTGACGTTTTTTTTACGTCGTGGCTTGCTTTGCCTTTAGGTAAGAGCGGCATTTTTTACCAACTAATGTTGAAAAATAAAAATAATTTGCTGTTGTATAATAAGAATAATGATGATGAGACATTAGTCGTCTTAAGAATTAATACCCTAGATTCGAAGAAAAAAACCGAAAACAATTAAACAAGATAATTTTTTTTCTTCTTTTACACAATTAATAGATAAACACTCTCCACTAAAAGAAACCAAATCACATGATCATTATATGATGTCGTTATTATCACATAGCTAACAACAACTACCAAACAGAGTCAACAAGATGAACCCACAACACCTTTTTTTAAAAAGAAAAGGTTGTTGAGGTTTGATTAGAAGACGGGGACACGTGATTAGAAGATGGGTACACGTTTACTGGTATGGTTTAGGATCGGTAGAGGAGAGATCTGAGATTTAGAAGATTTATTTTTCCTTTTTCTTTTGAACGGTAGATGAACTTAGGGTTAGGACCGATTTGGCCTGATACCATGTTAGAATATGTAAACCCCCATGACTATAATATTATTTATCAATCAATATATAGAGTACAGAACATCAAACCCTAATGGACCCTAAACCCACAAACCGGGCCAGGCCATAATTATTCACTAATAAATATCACCATTCTAGATCCTAAAACACATGAAGAAATTGTTGGGTCTAAAAGTTGATGTGGCAGAAACTCAAAACAAAGAAAAGATCAAGACGCTGACACGGCTTGTCTAGCTGCTGATGGATGTCAACGGGCTGATAGAATCTTCTATTTAGGGAATATATTGAGTATATTATTTATGATATATTTAGTATATAGTTATCTAAATAGAAGATATACATGTTTATTTGTTATTATCTCTTGTAGATTATGTTCCTTTCTCTATAAAAGGAACAAGGGTCTTAGGTTTTATTCATATCAGTTTCATACAAAATGTAAACCTAAAGTGTGTGTCGACTAGGCATGGGATAAAATGCATACACGCCTAGTGGTTGTTTATTATTAATATAATGAGCAATCGTTGGGAGTAATTCATCTTGTGTTATTGTGCCGAAACACCTTGTTAAACGTTTTTCATTCTATTCCGCCTTGATTAAATCAAGTGAATGGGATTCGTTCCTAGTAGCTAAAAGATCGAGGAAACCTAGGTTTCCACAGTTGGTATTAGAGCCTCGTGGCTCTTGATGCTAGCACCACCAAGGTGTTTGTGTTAGTTGTTATTAAGAAAAATCCGTATAGGGTTTTTCTGGGCGGTTTTGTGTGTGTAGTAGTATTTAGAAGACCTAATTCCGTGTCGATCACTTGATTGAATCAAGGCGGAATAGAATGAAAACGTTTAACAAGGTGTTTAGTCATAATAACACAAGATGAATTACTCCCAAGGATTGCTCATTATATTAATAATAAATAACCACTAGGCATGTATGCCTTTAATCCCACGCCTAGTCGACACACACTTTAGGTTTACATTTTGTATGAAACTGATATGAATAAAACCTAAGACCCTTTTTCCCTTTATAGAGCAAGGAACAGAATCTACAAGAGATAATAACAAATAAACATGTATATCTTCTATTTAGATAACTATATACTCAATATATCATATATAATATACTCAATATATTCCCTAATTAGAAGATTCTATCAGCCCGTAGACATCCATCAGCGGCTAGACAAGCCGTGTCAGTGAAACTAGGATTTTTGTATGTATCAATTAAGTTCGTTTTTCCTCGACTCGACTCGAATTGATTTCTGGTTTAACGTAAGATTAAATTTGTTCTGGGTAAAATAAAATTAAACTTTTATATAAATTTAATTAAACCTAAAATTTGATTTAAACTAATTAAATTTTAAAACTGCTAAATTGAAACGTCCTATATTAATTTAACTAATAGAAAACAAACACAAGAACTAGTCTAGAGCAACTGGTTGAGTCGTATGGCTATGAGACGAGAGGTCCTGGGTTCGATTCCCAGCAGACCTATTATTTTGCTATTTATTTATTTTTTTTAATTTTTTTTGGAATGTCTAAAAACCCAACAGATCAATTGGATCTGTTGGCTTAATCAGCAAAACAAAAGAACCCAAGCAATAAGCAGAAACCAAATAAGCTATGACAGATTAGAGCAATTCAAAGTTTCAACAAAATTTAAACAAACCAAATAAGCTAAACCAGTTAAAACATGAAAATAAATAAGCCAAACAAAACAGTTAAGTAAGTTGAAATATCAATAAGCTGAGTAACAAATAATAAAACCTGAAAATAAGCCGAATCTTAACAAGAATAAGCAAACTATCAGCAAATAAAAGAAAAAGTCCAATTAAGCTACCCAGCCTAACAATAAGCATATAAAATGACCTAAAAACTGAAACAAAAATAAGCCAAATTAGATTAACTAATAAGCAAAACCTAAACTACTAGAAATCCAATCAAATCAAACGCAGCTAGCAAAGCTAAAATAAGCAAACCAATTAAGCTATAAAAATAGTTAAGACGACGAAACAAAATAAGCTTATATTTAAAACCTAGATTAAACCAAACAATAAGCAGATGAACAGATTAAACACATATATATTAAATAAACATCAAGCAGATTCAAACAAATACTAAATAGATAAAATTAAAATAGTCAAAATTAACAGCCACGAACCACAACAAATCCAAACCAATACTGAGAAAAATTTAAACAGATACTAGACCAGCAGATACGAACTATTCCAACACCAAACAGCAGATAAACAGAACCAAGCAAATATAAGCAGACAAAATCAAACTCAAACCATATAAAACATTAACTAAATAAAATTTAACATAAAATTAAAAGAAGACAAACCTAATGTAGAAAACCTTTGAGTAGTAGGTGGGCGTTGTACCCCTTAATGAACCGAATCAATCGAACTAACACCTTCCTTACCCAAATTTCATCACCATGATCTTTGTCTTCAACAATAACCGAACCAATATATATTTTTTATATATATAATTTCCCAGTAGGGGAAATTATCTCTTAACTTTTTAATCCAATAATTATTATATCAAAAATAAATTCAAGAACATGAAGCAATAATATTAAACGAGACACAAAATTTAAATTGAAACTTTAATTTTCATTAATTGAAATTTAGAATACAATACTTTTAAAAAGAAATTACATCAAATCCTAAATCTATTTTCAAAAAAATAAATATTAAAGTAAAAAGAAAGGCACACCCAAATTACATGATAAGATGGGTTTTTATAGGAGAACCCCAACAAACCCTCTTGATAGCTTCACTTGTAAGCTTTGATTCTGAGCCGTAGATTCCTTCTTTTCTTCTTTCTCTCTCTTTTCTTCTAATCAAACGGCTGAGAATGATTCTTGCATCCACGGATTGCCAGCATGGCACTGATTTGTGCTAGTTGTGTTTGTTACAAAGTGATGTGGAATGAATTAATTGGTTGAGGGGTTAGTGGTGAGGTGGCATAACCAATCAAATCACAAAGATTTGTCCACGTTGGATGGAGAGGGGAGGACCACAATAGTGCTTCATCCGAAAACCATGGGGATTTAATCCCCCATGGTATGAATTAACTTTTTAGGGTAAAACCCCCAATTTTGGGTGAGTAATTTTTGAGAGTGAAAATTAGGGTTTGGGTGTTGAGGCTGTGTAAATGGGGAGAAGAAAGTGAGCAGTGAAAAACTCTTCATTGTTTGTAACGAATGATAAATGGGATGGGATTTTTTATTTATTGATTTAGTGTGTTGGGATGGGATAAGTTACACGTGTGAGTGAATAATGTGAGGGTTGAGGGTTGACTGACTGGGAACTTTGACCAAGTGAAAATAAATTTCACTCATTCTTTTCATTCGTCCCAAACTCCCAATATCCATCATGGGCTTTGGCCCAATAATCATTAAATCCGTCACTTGTGATATACCAAATGGGCTTGGCCCAAAACATATTTTCCATCCGTATTAAAAACATTTGGGCTTAATTGGGCTTGTATTCCAAGAGTAAATAAATTGTACTCTTTAATAGGCTTTTAGGCCCATTTACCCAAATGTGGGACCCACAAAGCTTAAAAATCTTCATAAAGATTAAATCCACTGAAATCGAGCTCGACTTTGGCTTTCTTGATCATTTCTTCAAAATTAAGTTGACTTTGTCGGTTTTCGTGATCTTCGACACACTTTTGGTCTTTGACTTTGTCTTTGTCTCTTTTCTTCAACATTTGACCGTGAAATCCCGTGTTTTCTCTTGTTTTTATCATTTGTACCTATTTAAACACAAGAACACAAAACCACGCGTAATTCCAACATTTATGATATAAAACACATGATTAGGTCTTGTTTTTACTTGATTTCAGTGGCAAAAGGATAAGTGTTTACATACTTATTAAATCCCCTACACTTGACCATTGCAATGACCCCATGCAATGCATTATTTTAAAGCATAAAGTTACATTTTTCTCATTATTAATCCATCTCGGCCTTTATTACTACTATGATGAAAAAAAAACTTTTAAAGGAAACAAAAGCTATAACAATTTATTTAACTTGGAAATTATTTGATGGAAGAAACTCGTAAAGAAATCTAAGACTTGAATTAGGGCTTTGGTGTCATGAATATTAATCACCCTCAAGTTTCATGTTCCCCATACCAAGCTTAAAAACGAGATCATTGTTACTACAAGTTAGCACAACTAACACTTACTCATGTGGTTTAATTAATCACTTAGACCCCCTTATTCCTACGGTGTAACTCTTGTATTTTATTTTTGTCTTGAATGATCACGAGGATGCATTTTTGACTTTTTTCGATAATTTATTAAGGCCGAAAATAAAGTGGGACGATTTAATCAATAGTTAGCTAAAGGACAAAATCTTTTAAAACTGCTTCTCGAGACCTCATAAAGTTCATATCTTGGCATAACTCGTTTCACAATTTGAGACCTTTCTCGGACCGATATTTGGCTTGTACTTCAAACTTCAAATCTTGAGAGACGATCTTGAAATTATGGTCTTCTCTTCATTTTGGTATACATCTTTATTAGGAGTGAAAGATGCTTCAAACGTTGACCACGACTTCCTCATTTATCCTCTTCTTTATTTAGGATTTTGATATACAACGATCCGCCTCCTTTTCGGACTTGGATCTATTTATCCTCATACCTTGTTAGGGTCTTTTTGGATAGACTTCTCCATGATCTTTAGGGGAGTAATTGCTTCTCGTTGTGTATCTTGATCCTTAATATTGATTTGGATTAATGATCTTCACAATCTCTTAGGATCTTTAGCAAAAAGTGAATCCTCGTGCCTTGTGAGGGCCTTTTTGGACTCGGGTATCCTCATGCCTTGTTAGGGCCTTTTTGGATAAGCCAATCTTCGCGTCCCGCTTCTATAAGTTATGCCTTGGCTATGAAATCTAATTAATACCGAGCAACTTTTTAACGATCTTCTGCTAGAAGCTAAGTAACTTTTCAAATCGTACAACCTTATTTATTGCAAGTATATTTATTAACAAGCGATGGGAGAAAAAGCTCATAATTAACTCACATAAGTTAATGAAAGAATACCAAACTTATAATTAACTCTATCATCTCTCGTTCTCCACAATTTAAAATCTCAAGGAATGAGACTCGTGGATGCTTAGCCTAATAAACCAATTAAGGTCCATATGGTTAAGGATACTAGCTAGAGTAAACTTAGATAAATAAACTCGGGTTGAGTCAAAATATTCACGACGGGCCTAATATATCAAAGATATCTAAACTTGTTAAAACCATTTTATTTATTAATTTTTGACTTTATTCTTGAAATGGAAATTATTACTATGCGATAATAAAAGGAAAGAAAATAAATAAAAATACTACTAGGCCAAAATAGATCAAAAATTTGAAAAATGTTAAAAACTTTTTTAAATTTTCCGGTTAAATGGGGTCAAATTCATGGAAAAGCCCACTAAAATTCGATAGAAGTCCCCCTATACTTAATATAAACATTGTCCTCAATGTTTAAGCATGTGGGAGAATAAACTCCCCTACACTTAGGACATTGAGTACGTTGTTTAAAATCAAGCTAAGGAAGGGACAACTAAAGTGATTACATTTATTCGTTTTATTTATATACAAGTATGAATCACAATAGTTTTGATAGAACCGGGTACACGAGAACACGGGAGCACGAGTCTTGTCAAAAGTACCAAAAGTGGATCATCAAAGCACATGTCCCTGCACACAATCACAACACACAAACAACCTACTTGGCTCCCCCTACACTTATTGGTGGAAATGGATGAAGGTGAAAAAGGGTGGAAAGGATGGTAAAGGTAAAAATCTAACCTAGTTATACGATGCTTGATTTATTTATCACGAGTCTCTAGCTCGACTCGATTTCCCGAATTAATTCAAGGGAAATGTGGAGAGGGATGGAATCATCTCGTGAGAGATGTCCTCTCCATAGTACAACTTAACCCGTTGGCCATTCACCTTAAAGTTGGGCCCATTTGGTTGGGATAACTCAATGGTGCCATAAGGGAAGACTTGGGCCACGGTGAATGGACCGGACCAACGGCTCTTAAGTTTACTGATAGGTGTGAAAACACCCATCCTTTTGGGATCCGTTCACTTGTGAACGTTATTTTTTCGAGTCAAAAATTTTCAAAAAAAACAAAAAAAACAAAAAAAAAACAAAAATCACAAAAACATTTGTAAAATCATAAAAAGCATTTCTTTTTCAAAGTTTTGCACCAAAAATATTCTTCTTTCTTATCTATCTTTCTTTATGGATTTTTATGTCCATTGCGTCCGCTGTGGGAAACAATTATCTGGGAACAACTCTTGTCAATGGTGTACATGTGAGAGGTGCGGAAACGATATCGACAACACACAATTCGGATTTTGTCCCTTGTGCAACTCGACTAATTCATTCTTTTTGAACCCACCTCCTGTTCCCCCGTGCATCTATTGTGGAAGCGATTCTCATTGGCATGTTTCGTGCCCGGTTCGATACCCGTATAGTCACGGGCAAGAACCGGGGTACAATTATGACAATGATAATAGCTATCCACAAGACGCACCTGATTTTTCTCCATACCCGGTTTGCAACAACTGTGGGGGTCCTCACGATACTTATTATTGTCAACCAATGAATTATTATGAGCAAAATCCATGTCCTCAGTTTTCTTCACCAATGGATTATTATGAACCAAACCCGGTTTCTAATTCTTCCCAACCGATGAACTACTATGAGCCACAACCATGCTATAATTCAGGTTTTCAACACTTTGAGCCCCCACATCACACCCTCAATCATCAATCCTCTCAGCAAATTAATCTTGACCCACAACGCACTACTTTGAATGACGAACTACACTCCATCATTCTGCAACTTCAAGAAGCCGTTGTTCTTACAAAAGAAGCATGGGCGGAGGAAAAGCGACTGCAACAAGAGCAAGTATCTAATCTTAGTGATTATACCCCTCCGCTTGTGCGTCAATACTATTATGATGATGATGACGATGATGCTGTATGCACTTTCAACACATCTTCTGAAGTTACTGCTCCTACTGTCGATGTTCCTACTGCATCTAAGGATCTAGATTCGTTGAATGAGCTTAGTTATGTTGGTCTAGACAAAGTATTGGATGATGAGGTTTGTGACTTACCTGCTATGGAGCCTGAGGACGACGTTGCTCTTACGGACGAGGTCGATCCTAGTGATGACGATTCTTCTCTCTGCTATGAGAATTTCACTTTTGAAATTTCTCAATCTCCACCGGGAGATGCAGACGATGACGATTTATTCTCTCTGGTTTACGAGAAGTTCACCGATGAACATGATCTTGTGGATAAGGTGGAAGACGTGCTTCTTCGCTATAGATTACGGAAAGTTCATCTTCTTATTGCTCAAATCGAAGAGTTGACTTCTCCTTCTCTTTCCAAGTCTTTACCTCCATCTATCCCTCCCGTTGAAGATAATGACCCATTGCTGGAAGAAATCGACATCCACTCCATCCCTCCAGGTATTGATGATTCTGACACGTAGGAAGACATTATTTTTGATAATTTGATGCAGGAAGATATTGTCCCAAGTCCCCCTCCCGAGCACATTTCATCCTCCCCTTTAGCCACCATCACGGAGGATGAATGCTTTGATCCGGGAGGTGACATTGATTATGCTATGATTGATAACAATACGGCTTTGCCGCTTGCTCAGCATCCATTGTCTTTGGGGGAGGACAATGTGCTTACTTTACCCACCCCACCTCCCGTGGACCTTGAATTCACATACTTTTCGTATGTCGAAAGGACCTTTCTCCCTTTCAAGACTTATCCCCCCGCCTCTCCTTTGTTGATGTCAACCGGGAACGAGGACAAGGTCTTTGATCCCGGTATCACATTCGAGGCTTCCCCATGGACCATTTAATTCGGGGACGAGTCAGGCTCGTGACTCGGTTAATATAAACAAGCGCTTTTTGGGAGGCAACCCAATTATCTATCTATCTTTACCATAAGTGTAGGGGGAGCCCCGTGGTGTTTCTTGCTTTCTTTCTTATCATGTGAAGGGATTAGAGCTTCAAAGACACACTCTTGATGACTTTTGACGAACCATGACTCCGTGTTCCCTTCTTCCCGGTTCTATCCTAAACTCTTTTCGATTCACTATTTTATATTTCTCAATATTAAAATAGGAATCTCTTTAGTTGTCTTTTCCTTAGCGAGATTTAAACAACGTTCACAATGTCCTAAGTGTAGGGGAGTTTACTCCCACATGCTTAAACATTGAGGACAATGTTTATATTAAGTGTAGGGGGACTTCTATCGAAGTTAAGTGGCCTTTTCCTTGTATTTGTCCTCATTTTAACCGGAAAATTTGATTTTTCGACATTTTTCAAAATTTTTAATCTATTTTGGCCTAGTTGTATAGTTGTTTTTACCTCTGTTTAGTTATTTTCTTTCCTTATTAGAATACAATTTTAATAAAGTGGTTTTAATTTTCAAACGTTGTGAATCTTTTGACTCAACCCGAGTTTACTTATCTAAGTTACTCTAGCTAGTATCCTTAACATGTTTAAGTCAAGTTTTGCTAGGCTTTTATATAGGGAGCTATAAAACGCGAAAGTCTTAACTCTCACGGGTTAAGAACAAGAACTTTTCGCAAGTTCCTATAATTGATCCTAGAGAGTCGTTTATCAAGGGAACTTTAAAAAGCGATTTCTAAAACTTGAAAAAGTCTAAGAATTTGCAAGATCCTATAGATGACTCGAAAACCCAAAACTTTAATTTAATAGGCTAAGCATCCACGAGTCTCATTCCTTGAGATTTTTAAAATGTGGAGAACGAGAGATGATAGAGTCAATTATAAGTTTGGTATTCTTTCGTGAATTTATGTGAGTTAATTATAAGCCTATTCTCCCATCGCTTGTTAATAAATTTATCTGCAATAAATAAGGTTGTACGATTTGAAAAGTTACTTAGCTTCTAGCCCAAGATCGTTTAAAAGTTGCTCGGTATTAATTAGAGTTCATAGCCAATGCATAACTTATTGAAGCGGGATGCGAAGATTGGCGAGTCCGAAAAGGCCCTAACAAGGCATGAGGGCTATATTTTGTTGCTAAAGATCCAAAGTGATGTGAAGAATCATTTATCGAAAATCAATATGAAGGATCGAGACACACGACGAAAAGCAAATACTCCCCTAAAGATCATGGAGAAGTCTATCCAAAAAGGCCCTAACAAGGTATGAGGATAAATAGATCCAAGTCCTAAAAGGAGGCGGATCGTTGTATATCAAAGTCCAAAATAAATATTGGAGAAAAATGAAGAAGTCGTGGTCCAAGTATGAATCTCTCAAAATTTCAAGTGAAGAAATTCCTATTATGAAGAGAAGACCATTATTTCATGAACGTCTCTCAAGATTTGAAGTATGAAGTCGCTGCCAAATATCGGTCCGAGAAAGGTCTCAAATCGCGAAGCGAGTTATGCCAAGATATGAACTTTATGAGGTCCCGAGAAGCAGTTTTAAAAGATTTTGTCCTTTAGCTAACTATTGATTAAATCGTTCACTTTATTTTCGGACTAAATAACTATCGAAATAAATCAAAAATGCATCCTCGTGATCATTCAAGACAACAATAAAATAAAAGAGATACACCTAGGAATAAGGGAGTCTAAGTGAATAATTGGCCCACATGAGTTCGTGTTAGTTTGCTAACTTATAATAACAATGATCTCATTTCTAAGCATGGTTTGGAGAAAGTGAAAACTTGAGGATGATGATCATTCACGACATTTCCAAAACCCAAAGGTATGTTTTTGATTTCTTTACTTTGTATGTTTATAATTTTCTATCTCTTTAGTAAAGGCCAACGTGGATTGATTATGATGGAAAATGTAATCTTGCTTTGTAACTAATGCATTGCATGAGGACATTGCAATGGTTAAGTGTAGGGGATTTGATAGGTGTGAAAACACCCATCCTTTTTACCACTTAATTACAATAATAACCGAGCCAAAACGTGTATTTTATGTCATTTATGTTGGAATTATGTGTGGTTTGTGTTTTTGTTGTGATTTAGGACGAAAAAGTGAAAAGTGGAGAAAACACGGCATTCACGGGCTTTTATCGAAGAAAAAGACGAAAGATCAAGTCGAAAGATCAAGAGTGGAAAAAGAACGGAAGTCCAAGACCAATTCTGAAGATTTATCGAAGAAAAAGTCAAAGGACGGAAGTTTACTAAAAAGTCGAAGAACTCGAGTCTTATTTATAAAGAAAAATCAAGACGAGTTAAAGAAATCCCAAGACAAAGTCCAAGATTAACAAAAGATAAAGAAGAAAAGGACTTAAGTGTGCAATTAAGGCAAAGAGGAAAGAGGGAGGAAGCTTCCTAAGCTCCTCCCTAATCACCCCTATATATAGATGATCCTAGTTTCATTTTCATGTTGTTGGTGGCTTGACAAGCCACACTTCCACCATTTTCATTTCTTGTCATTTAATTTCTTGCAATTTAACTTCATGTTATGCATTTTTAATTTCTTCAATTCAAGTAAGTCTTTTTATTTTCGAATCTTTTCTTTTAATCAAGTTCTTATCTTTAATCATCTTCTTCTCCCTTTCTTACTTTGCTTCTCTTTGATTCATGTTCATCTTTGATTTGTTTTCATCTTAATGCTTATTTGATCTAAAGTTTTCTTAAAAAGTTCATCTTTTTAAAAGTTTGATTTGAAAGTTTGCTTATTTTTAAGTTTGATAAGTTGTTATTCATGCTTATTAAGTCAATTTCGATTTAGATTCGTGCAAGTTTTAGTTTGAGCTTATTAACCATAGCTTATTGCTTTTGCTTAATTTTCGGATCAAAAAGTTAGATCGGAAAGGGTAAACCCCTTTCCAATCACGTATTCCAATCACCTTGATTGGAAAAGGGTTTTACATTCCAATCAGCATTCCAATCAACATTCCAATCAGCATTCCAATCAACATTCCAATCAGCATTCCAATCAACATTCCAATCAGCATTCCTTTCGCATTCCTATCAGCATTCCAATCAGCATTCCAATCAGCATTCCAATCAACATTCCAATCAACATTCCTATTAGCATTCCAATCAACATTCCAATCAACATTCCAATCAGCATTCCAATCAGCATTCCAATCTACATTCCAATCAGCATTCCAATCAACATTCCAATCAGCATTCCAATCAACATTCCAATCAGCATTCCAATAAACATTCCAATCAGCATTCCAATCAACATTCCAATTAGCATTCCTATTAGCATTCCAATCAACATTCCGATCAATATTCCCTTTTAACATTCCGACAATGCCTCTTTCCGATGGGCATATTTCGATCGGATTCCGATTGGATTCTGATCGGGTGTATTCCGATGGGTATTTTTGTTTTGTTTTAATATTTTGTTTTAGTTAATGTGTCAATTTTTTCTCGTTTTATTTCATTTTAATTACATCTTGCATTTTTTAGTTGTCAATTCACTTTTCGTTAAGTTTAAATTTTACGTCATTTAATTTCTCGTCATTTACTTTCCAAGTTTTAAATATTGCACCGTTTATGTTTCAACTAGTTTTAATTTTAATTACTCGTCATTTATTTTATAGTCTTGCACATTTATTTTACCAAACCCACAAATATTTGTTTCACCAAGAACAACTAAGCTCACACAGTTAACCATAGATCAATTCGAGGAGATACCGAGAACTCAATCCGAACCCCATACAAGAACGCAAGTATTATTTACCCGAAAAGATTTTCAACCGAGAGTTAAAGAGCAAAACTTGATCACCAACATGGAACTCTCGGTTTTTAATCTTGGAATCATGAATGAGCTTAGTCTTCTCTTTGTAGATTAATGAATTTTCATAAGCCTCATTCCTAAGTTCATTAAGTTCATTGAGTTGGATTTTCCTATGATCACCGGCTTTGTTTATGTCAAAATTAGCCCATTTCAAGGCCCAATAAGCCTTATGCTCCAACTCAATGGGGAGGTGGCATGCCTTTCCGTACACAAAGCGATAACGGGTACAACCTATAGGTGTCTTATAAGCGGTACGGAAAGCCCACAAAGCATCATCTAATTTATCGGCCCATGAGGCACGATGCTCTCCCACGGTTCACTCTAAGATTCTCTTAAGAACACGGTTAGAAACCTCGGCTTGTCCATTAGTTTGAGGATGATATGCGGTGGAAAGTCGGTGATTGACACCATACTTAGCCATGACTCGTGCAAATTGATCACTGCAAAAATGAGTCCCGCGATCACTAATAATAGCACGAGGCACACTGAATCGAGCAAACAATTGTTTCAAAAAGTTAACAACCACCCTCGCATCGTTAGTAGGTAAAGCCTTTGCTTCAACCCATTTTGATACGTAGTCAACGGCTACGAGGATGTACTTGTTTCGTTTCGATGATGGAAACGGCCCCATAAAGTCGATGCCCCATACGTCAAAGATTTCACATTCTTGGATGAAATTTTGAGGCATCATAATGTTTAACCATTTCATGTGCATCATGATAAATGGAGGGCCAATATAATCCGGAGTCGAAAACTTTTTTAGCGGTGTAATTAGGACCAAAGTGACCACCGGTGGGTCCTTTATGGCAAGTTTCAAGGATTTGTAAAGCCGCCGGCCCATCAACACATCTACGAATGATTAAATCCACACATTGCTTGAAAAGATAAGGGTCGTCCCAATAGTTCGTTTTAACGTCCTTGAAGAATTTTTTCTTTTGTTGGGACGTTAACCCTTCGATAAGAACACCACCCGCCAAATAGTTTGCAATGTCGGCAAACCATGGGGTATCATCAAGATTGGAATTAATAGACATTAAGGTCTCAAGGGGAAATGATTCATTAATCACTTGATTTGGAGATTCCCCTTGATAAGGATCCTCAAGTCTACTAAGGTGATCCGCGGCTAGGTTTTCCGCTCCCTTTTTATCACGAATTTCGATTTTAAATTCTTGTAGGAGCAAAACCCAACGAAGGAGTCTCGGTTTAGCATCTTGCTTGGTCAACAAGTATTTCAAGGCGGAATGGTCGGTGTAAACGATGGTGGTGGAAAGCACAAGATAGGGGCGGAATTTCTCAAAAGCATACACTACGGCTAAAAGCTCTTTTTCGGTAGTGGTATAATGCAATTGAGCCCCCGTCATTGTCTTACTAGCATAATGAATGGGTTGGAAATGTTTGTTAACTTGTTGACCTAAAACCGCTCCTACCGCGAAATCACTAGCATCGCACATGAGCTCGAAAGGTAACTCCCAATTTGGAGAGACTAAGACCGGTGCCTTAGTTAATTTTCCTTTAAGAAGTTCGAAAGAGTCGAGACATTCTTGAGAGAAGATGAAAGGAGCATCCTTTTCTAAGAGATGAGTCATTGGACGAGCTAGTTTCGAGAAATCTTGGATGAAACGTCGATAAAATCCCGCATGGCCTAAAAAACTTCTAACTCCTTTGACGGTGGTAGGTGGAGGTAACTTAGCAATGACGTCAACTTTAGCACGGTCGACTTCGATACCGGCTTTGGAAATTTTATGACCGAGGACGATGCCTTCTATTACTATAAAATGGCATTTTTCCCAATTAAGAACGAGACGAGTGTCTTCACACCGTTGAAGCATACGTTCTAAAATAGCAAGGCAATAAGAGAAAGAATCACCATAGACCGAAAAATCGTCCATAAAGACTTCCATAGTTTCTTCAACCATGTCATGAAATATCTCCATCATACACCTTTGGAAAGTCCCGGGAGCATTGCATAAGCCGAAAGGCATTCGTTTGTAAGCAAATGTTCCATAGGGACAAGTGAATGTGGTTTTCTCTTGGTCTTTTGGATCGATAGGGATTTGAAAATATCCGAAAAAACCATCTAAGAAACAATAGAAATCATTACCCGCTAAACGCTCGAGCATTTGATCCATGAAAGGAAGAGGGAAATGATCCTTACGAGTGGCATCATTGAGCTTACGATAGTCGATGCAAACTCGCCAACCCGTTACGAGTCGAGTAGGAATCAACTCGTTGTTTTCGTTGGGAACAACGGTGATTCCGCCTTTCTTAGGCGCACAATGGACGGGACTAACCCATGGCGAATCCGAGATAGGGTAAATCATTCCGGCATCAAGAAGTTTGATAACTTCTTTCTTAATGACTTCATGAATTTTTGGATTAACCCTTCTTTGATTTTGGATTGCGGGATTAAAGTCATCTTCCATGAGAATTTTATGAGTACAAAAATTAGGATCAATTCCGCGAATGTCGGAGATTTTCCAAGCAGTTGCTTTCTTATGATTCTTAAGCACATCGATAAGTCAGGATTTTTCATCTACTTTTAAGTCCTTAGCAATAATGACGGGCAACTTATTATCCTCCTCTAAGAAAACGTACTCTAAATGAGACGGTAAATCCTTAAGCTCTAAATCCGGCGGATTGTCAATGGAAGGCTTAGTCAAAGTAGGATCATCGTTTGTAACTTCCTTAGGAGTAGGTGGAGATATGGTCCTCATTGAGAAGTCTCTCAATGGTACGAATGTCTTCATCCCAATCGGTGGGAGAATTATCATACTTAAGATCGAGAGGACCCAAGCTAGCTTCAAAATCATCTAAGTCACTTTCTCCAAATGGAGTCAATGAAGGAGCAATAGAAGCTACGGTCTCAACATGAGGTAAAGGAGAAATCCCGCTCTTACAAGCCTCGTGAAAATGTTCTTCGCATGCTTCGTCGAGCACATCGATGTAATTCACGGATTCGGGCTCATCAGGAAGTTTGGAAAGTTTACCCATGTTAAAGACGATTTTGTCATCCCCGACCCTCATGATAAGTTCACCCGCGGCTACATAAACTAATGTACGCCCGGTTCTCAAGAAGGGTCGTCCCACAATTAAGGGAACACGGGGATCCATTTCATAGTCGACTACGACGAAATCGGCGGGAAAAGTGAATTTGTCGACTCCTACAAAAACATCCTCGGCTATCCCCACCGGATAAGCAACCGTACGGTTAGCTAATTCCAATGTCATACGAGTGGGGACTAGCTCGGGTAAAGATAATTCTTTCCACACGGACAATGGCATAAGATTGATATTCGCTCCGAGATCCGCCAAGGCCATACAATTCTCAACACCCGGAAAATTACAAGGAATAAGGAATCGACTGGGATCTCCTAACTTAACCGGTAATTTTCTCAAAAGAACCGCGGAACAATTCTCATTCAATTGGGTATTGGCAATATCAAGCAACTTTTCCTTATCACTTAAAAGATCCTTAAACATATTAGCGTACTTAGGCATGAGAGCGAGCGCCTCGGCAAAGGTGATATTAAAATTCAATTGTTTGAACATTTTTAGGAAGTTCGAAACTTGAATATCATCCTTATTCTTCAATTTCTCTTTCTGCAACCTTGAGGGATAAGGTATATTGGGTTGAGATGAAGGTTTTGGAGTGGATTGCTCACTCACATCCTTTGGTGGAGGAGGAGTAGAAATGATAGGTGAAGGAACCGGTTTTGGAACCGAAGGTGTGGTAGAAAATTTAGGTATCGGTGGAACATAAGGTGTAGACGAATGCATAACGGGAGGTATGTCACAAGTGGAAGAAGAAGGAGGTTGTGTCGAAGAAGAAGGTATCTCGGGTCCTTGGTTAGGTGGGGAAGGTTCTACGGTGGTCTTACCGCTCCTAGTAGTGATAGCATTAACATTAGCCCTATGATTGGTCACGGTGTTCGAAGGGAGGGCACCTTGGGGACGAAAGGTATGAATCATAGTCAAAAATTTCTTATCGGTCGATTCTTGCATCTCTCTCATCATTCGTTCATAGTCCGATAATTTTTGTAAAACCAATTCCATTTGAGGATTATGCATGTTCATTTTATTATACCCTTGATTAGAAAAACCTTGGTTTTGATATTGATTAGAACCTTGATTAAATCCTTGATTTTGAAAACTTTGGTTATTAAATCCTTGATTATTTAACCCTTGGTTTTGCCCTTCAAAATTCCCTTGATTTTGATTAAAACCCCGTTGATTAGAATTTCCTTGAAAATTACTCCGTTGAGGACCTTGGTTCCTATTTTGGGCGGGTGGGGGTGGTATTTGTGGTTCTACAAAACCCAGGGGAGCCAAATAGTTATTAGACTTGTAAGATAAATGGTTAACATCAACATTTGGTTTGAAATGAATCCACTCGTTTTCATTATTATTATAAGCATAAACTTCTTGTTGATTATTGTAAACCTTGTCACAATTATAGTACGAATGTGGTCCACCACAAGTTTCACACTTTTCACAAGTTTCTTTCACGGCATGCACATGTGTAGTGAGGGCGAGAGCGAGTGTTTCAACAAGCGAAGTAAGTTTATCAATTCTCTTGTCACTCTCACTAGAACTAGCACTTGCCATAATGGCCCTAACACTCTTGGTTTGCACATTAGCCTTGTTTTCAATAATGGCCCAAGCCTCGTTCATGGTTTTCACAAGAATATTGCCCCCCGCGGCACTATTAAGTGAGTCTTGGTCGTTTAGAGTTAAACCATTATAAAACGTGTTGATTTGATGCACTTTAGTGAAACCGTGTTGTGTACATTTTCTCAAAAGATCTTTAAAACGATCCCAAGACTCACTAAACGTTTCCCCATATTGTTGCTCAAAGGTAATTATTTCATTCCTTAAGGACGTGGTCCGTGATGGTTGGAAAAACTAGTTAATGAACTTGGTCTCTAAGTCGATCCATGTGGTAATACTTTGGGGTGGTTCCTTATCAAGCCAAATCTGGGCTTGTCCCTCGAGGGAAAAAGGAAAAAGTTGTAGGCGAACGGCCTCTTGTGGAACCCCATTGTATTTGACGGTATTAGCTAATTGGATGAAACGTTTGATATGAGCGTGTTGGTCATCATTAGTACGGCCTAAAAATGGTGTAGCGGAAACCATTTGAAAAAAACCTGATTTAAGTTCGAAATGATTAGCTCCAATATTCGGCACCACAATCGCGTCATCGTTTCCTTCAACGTGAGATTGTAGAATCTCAATCATTGGTCGATTATCCGTTGCCATCGTATTGTCGAAAGCTCGATTCTCGGGATCGGCTTTAATGACGGTCTTTTTGATTTCTTCTTCTTCTTTTTAGAAGAATTAGAAGTATTTGGTACACCAATCGGTATGTATGTATGCGCGCGAGTGCGCATACAATTAAAACTTTGGAATGAGGTAGGTGACCTCGGTCGACTTTGAGAGGAAAAGGACTTTCCCTCTCGATGAGCAATATGAAAAAGCTACAAAAATATATACGTAAATACTTATTGAGTTGGCAAACCAATAATCGGTCGTCCCTCTCAATATACGTACAAGCGAGCGGGGAAATGAGGTGGCACAAAGCACTTAAAAACCTTTTTCCTTAGACGGCTTTTATAGCGCGTCGCCTTATACCCACCTTATAGTTTGTATATGTCGAGTTCAAACGTCTTACTAGTATTTATCTATTTTGCCATTTTTTCTTGTTATGGATGCGACTACAATAGTTAGGTGATGAAATCCCAACTAAGGCTTATTTGAAAAGTAGGTAAATTTATTGTGCTACGTAATATATTATAGTAAAAGAAAAATCTTTTTGTATTTTTTTAGAAAAATATATATTCACAAGAAAAACGAAAGAAATCGAACTAAAAATTAACACTAATACGTAATATTTTTGGTGTAATACTTTTAGGAAAAAGTATTACTTTTGGATTTTTTAATTTTTTTGTGCAATTCTTTGGAAAGAAATTGCTTTTGTGATTTTTAATTTTTTTGTAGTTTTAAGTTTTTTATTTTTTTATATTTTTGATTTTTGTTGCAAGAAAATTAACGTTCAAAGCGAACGGATCACAAAATCTAAACGTCTTCATGAAAAATCGCCAATCGTACGAGCGAAGCGGCAGCGGCGCCAATTTGAAACTAGGATTTTTGTATGTATCAATTAAGTTCGTTTTTCCTCGACTCGACTCGAATTGATTTCCGGTTTAACGTAAGATTAAATTTGTTCTGGGTAAATAATGACTTTGGTATTTTTTAAACTAATTTAAATCTACTAATTAATTAATTGTCTAATATTAAAAACTAATTTAAATTTAATAAACTAATTTTTAAGAAAAAACTATTTTAAACTAATTTATATAAAAACTATTTTAATTTAATTAATTTATACTAGAATAAACTTTTAAATGAAATCTAAAAATACTATTTAAAAAAAACAAAACTTAATTTTATGAAAACTAAATTTTAAAACATAAAATAAAACTATTTAATTAAAAGTAATTTTAAAGTAAAACTATTTTTTAGATTTTTTTTATATTTTATATAAAAAACTGAATTAAAGTAAAATAAAATTAAACTTTTATATAAATTTAATTAAACCTAAAATTTGATTTAAACTAATTTAATTTTAAAACTGCTAAATTGAAACGTCCTATATTAACTTAACTAATAGAAAACAAACACAAGAACTAGTCTAGAGCAACTGGTTGAGTCGTATGGCTATGAGGCGAGAGGTCCTGGGTTCGATTCCCAGCAGACCTATTATTTTGTTATTTTTTTTTCTTTTTTCGGAATGTCTAAAAACCCAACAGATCAATTGGATCTGTTGGCTTAATCAGCAAAACAAAACAACCCAAACAATAAGCAGAAACCAAATAAGCTATGACAGATTAGAGTAATTCAAAGTTTCAACAAAATTTAAACAAACCAAATAAGCTAAACCAGTTAAAACATGAAAATAAATAAGCCAAACAAAACAGTTAAGTAAGCTGAAATATCAATAAGCTGAGTAACAAATAATAAAAGCTTAAAATAAGCCGAATCTTAACAAGAATAAGCAAACTATCAGCAAATAAAAGAAAAAGTCCAATTAAGCTACGCAACCTAACAATAAGTAGATAAATAGATCTAAAAACTGAAACAAAAATAAGCCAAATTAGATTAACTAATAAGCAAAACCTAAACTACTAGAAATCCAATCAAATCAAACGCAACTAGCAAAGCTAAAATAAGCAAACCAATTAAGATATAAAAATAGTTAAGACGACTAAACAAAATAAGCTTATATTTAAAACCTAGATTAAACCAAACAATAAGCAGATGAACAGATTAAACACATATATTAAATAAACATCAAGCAGATTCAAACAAATACTAAATAGATAAAATTAAAACAGTCAAAATTAACAGCCACGAACCACAACAAATCCAAACCAATACTGAGAAAATTTTAAACAAATACTAGACCAGCAGATACGAACTATTCCAACACCAAACAGCATATAAACAGAACCAAGGAAATATAAGCAGACAAAATCAAACTCAAACCATATAAAACATTAACTAAATAAAATTTAACATAAAATTAAAAGAAGACAAACCTAATGTAGAAAACTTTTGAGTAGTAGGTGGGCGCTGTACCCCCTAATGAACCGAATCAATCAAACCAACACCTTCCTTACCCAAATTTCATCACCACGATCTTTGTCTTCAACAATAACTGAACCAATATATATTATTTATATATATAATTTCCCAGTAGGGGGAATTATCTCTTAACTTTTTAATCCAATAATTAATATATCAAAAATAAATTCAAGAACATGAAGCAATAATATTAAACCAGACACAAAATTTAAATTGAAACTTTAATTTTCATTAATTGAAATTCAGAATACAATACTTTTAAAAAGAAATTACATCAAATCCTAAATCTATTTTCAGAAAAATAAATATTAAACTAAAAAGAAAGGCACACCCAAATTACATGATAAGAGGGGTTTTTATAGGAGAACCCCAACAAACCCTCTTGATAGCTTCACTTGTAAGCTTTGATTCTGAGCTGTAGATTCCTTCTTTTCTTCTTTCTCTCTCTTTTCTTCTAATCAAATGGCTAAGAATGATTCTTGCATCCACGGATTGCCAGCATGGCACTGATTTGTGCTAGTTGTGTTTGTTGCAAAGTGATGTGGAATGAATTAATTGGTTGAGGGGTTTGTGGTGAGGTGGCATAACCAATCAAATCACAAAGATTTGGCCACGTTGGATGGAGAGGGGAGGACCACAATAGTGCTTCATCCGAAAACCATGGGGATTTAATCCCCCATGGTATGAATTAACTTTTTAGGGTAAAACCCCCAATTTTAGGTGAGTAATTTTTGAGAGTGAAAATTAGGGTTTGTGTGTTGAGGCTGTGTAAATAGGGAGAAGAAAGTGAGCAGTGAAAAACTCTTCATTGTTTGTAACGAATGATAAATGGGATGGGATTTTTTATTTATTGATTTAGTGTGTTGGGATGGGATAAGTTACACGTGTGAGTGAATAATGTGAGGGTTGAGCGTTGACTGACTGGGAACTTTGACCAAGTGAAAATAAATTTCACTCATTCTTTTCATTCGTCCCAAACTCCCAATATCCATTATGGGCTTTGGCCCAATAATCATTAAATCCTTCACTTGTGATATACCAAATGGGCTTGGCCCAAAACATATTTTCCATCCGTATTAAAAACATTTGGGCTTAATTGGGCTTGTATTCCAAGAGTAAATAAATTGTACTCTTTAATGGGCTTTTAGGCCCATTTACCCAAATGTGGGACCCACAAAGCTTAAAAATCTTCATAAAGATTAAATCTGCTGAAATCGAGCTCGACTTTGGCTTTCTTGATCATTTCTTCAAAATTAAGTTGACTTTGGCGGTTTTCGTGATCTTCGGCACACTTTTGGTCTTTGACTTTGTCTTTGTCTCTTTTCTTCAACATTTGTACCTATTTAAACACAAGAACACAAAACCACGCGTAATTCTGACATTTATGATATAAAACACATGATTAGGTCTTGTTTTTACTTGATTTCAGTGGCAAAAGGATAAGTGCTTACACACTTATTAGTCATCGTCTTGATCTTTTCTTTGTTTTGAGTTTCTGCCACATCAACTTTTAGACCCAACAATCTTCCCCTAGTTGATGTCGGCAAAACTCTTTGTGTATCTCTTGTAAGTGGTACATCATCTTCAAATTGCTTCCCCTCAAGTATAGCATGTATATACTGTGGAAACCTAAGTTTCCTCGATCTTTTAGCTACTAGGAACGAATCCCATTCACTTGATTGAATCAAGGCGGAATAGAATGAAAAATGTTTAACAAGGTGTTTAGGCACAATAACACAAGATGGATTACTCCCAAGGATTGCTCATTATATTAATAATAAACAACCACTAGGCGTGTATGCATTTAATCCCACGCCTAGTCGACACACACTTTAGGTTTACATTTTGTATGAAACTGATATGAATAAAATCTAAGACCCTTGTTCCTTTTATAGAGCAAGGAACAGAATCTATAAGAGATAATAACAAATAAACATGTATATCTTCTATTTAGATAACTATGTACTGAATATATCATTTAACACCCTCAAATTTACACGCAGCGGAATATATCTTTGGGTGCTAAACAATGATACAACAACACATAATTTATAAAGAACGACTCGAAAAGAGACGTTTTAGATTTATCGTTCCTAAAACATTTGTCAGAGTAGCGTATTCCCAAGACATCGTAACCAAAGTACAACCAAAACAAAAGATTTAAATTTTTTTGAACAAAAGGAACGACAAACATTCAAAGAGTTTATATTACAAAGTAGTGCACAACATTCATTCCCGTGGCTTCCAAGCTTCACCCTTCCTGATTACCTGAAATACATGTGAGAAAATCATCAGCAAAAATACCGAGTGAATCTATAGGTTTATATAATCATTTTGAACACAAGCAAAGATTATAAGTTTGTGGCATGCTTAATAAGCATCGAATAATAATTTGCATCAACAATGATAATTGTATATAGCATAAATTGCAATAAGCTCATTGAACCGAGCCCTTAGACACTCTCATATCAGTCTAATAAGACGAGAGATTTATTAATTGTCGGTTACCTCCAGATTATTGGTACATTGCCGTATACCAGACTTCTCAATACAATATGTTCAAACAGTGTGGAGGTTGGGCCTAAGCTTTTATGACAAGTCCACAAAAACTGAACCGGGGCGGCTTCCCCCATAGATCTATTAATTGTACTAGCGGTTAACCCATCATAGGTTAATTAAAAGTCCATAACTGAGGCTTTAACAATGGCAATCACTTAATGCAATTTATAGGCAACTACGGGTCCATTCATAGAGGGACAAGCATACCATAAAAATCTTGTGTTCTAAGTTTACAAAACATGTATTCCCCCTCGCGGGTTTTAAAATATTTGAATGAGCTCAAACGAGGCTATAGACTCACCTTAGTACTTATAGTAGTTGAAGACGATCGCCGACGATAATAGATGCCCGATAAACACGACAACCGCAACCTAGCAAATAAGGTGCGTATATTAATAATAAACTCGAGAAATAATCATACATAACAACGTCAAACTCAAACTCATAAAACCACAATACACTTGAGAGTAAACGATATAAATAACTTCATTATACTTTACTACTCATTTACTTTACCATTTTACACTTTTAACAAAGTCCGCCGGCACATACTACATGTACTAGCTTATTTACCCCTTTTAAACTTGTCAACCGTTTATGAAACGACTCGATAAACTAACTTACTATATATAGAAAGTCCTCCTACAAGTTTATCAAGTGAAATTACTTTTAATGTTCTTAACACGACTCATTTTCAAACTACAAAATCCGGACAAATTTACGTTAATTTTTCATACAACCGTTTTAACTTATTTAAACGACTCCGTTTACAAAACCGACACTCGGGTTTTAAAGTAAACTCAACCTAATAAGTAAACACCTCATTATCAGTAGGTTACACATTTCAAAACATCCATTTAGAGTCCCCGAGATTCGATCCAAATATCGACAACAACTATTTGTTGTGTCGATACTCGTCTCCCGGTACACGATCATCCAAAACATCATAACTTCGCGCTCGTTTTGAGCTAGAAGCTCTACCTTATATCAAATCGAAGCTAAGGAAATTATCTACAACCCTAGGCTATAAGTTAAGTCATTTTCAAAACATAAAAATTCGGATTTTACAGTTTACTTACTGTTATAAAATGGCTACCAAAATCTTGTACAAAATCAACTTTTTGACCAAAACCAACCATAGAAATGATCATTTATATACTCTAATATCATCATACATCCACCATAACATCAAAATCATAATAAAAATAAAAATCTTTAGATCAAAATAAAGTTTTTAACAAGATTTCTAGCAAGAACCACCATGGATCATGCTAAAAACACCATGCATGAACATGGCTTCTACCTACCAACATCAAGAAATTAAAAAGTGCTTGCATGTGTGAAGTTTTTATACCAATGTGATCCTTGATCAAAAATAGAGATGGGTCTATGCTTGGTTTAGCTTGAATCAACCTCAAACTCAAGTAAAAATTGAAAATGTATGGATTTGGGGTGGTGGGTGGTGTTTTGGCAATAAGAGAGAGAAAGAGAGGATGAGAGGAATTTTTGGAAGTGAAAAATGTGTAGTGTGTGTTTATTTTGGGTTTTTATATAGTGGGGTAGGGACCATAGTTGCAATTTGGCAATAGTTGTGGCTAAAAATATAAATAGTTAGTTAAAAAACGGGAAATAATTATTAGTCAATTTTGAAAATATTTACGGGGCTCAGGTTTCATTAAAATACTTAAAAGTTTAAACGCACACGAAAAATAATAATATAACGACTCGGTACGTAATTAAAACGATATCGTTGAAAATATTAAATATCGAAACGATCGATAATAAAATATAAAATTGTGGGCATCCGTCAGTATCGCGATCACTAGTAGTCCTTGTTGCTCGTCAAAATATTAAAATAAAATATTTAATATTGGTTTCAACTTAAACCGTTAAACATAATAATATTTAATGTTATAAAATACTTCAAAAATATTTGAAAAGTAAGAAATAAGTAATGACCTTATTTTGTGGGTTTTACATCCTCACCACCTTAGGAGAGCACCGTCCCGGGGCTTACTTCTCCTTAGGTCCGTCTACGAATAAATGTGGATACTTGCTCTTGAAGTAGTCCTCTCGCTCCCAAGTGTATTCGGGTCCACGTCGGGAATTCCATCGCACTTTCACCATCGGAATCCGACTTTGCTTAAGTCGTTTCACCTCTCGATCCATAATCTCCACCGGTTCCTCAATAAAATGTAGCTTGTCGTCCAGTTGAATCTCCTCAAGTGGAAATATCAAATTCTCATCCGCCAAACACCTCTTAAGATTAGAAACGTGAAAAGTATTGTGAATTGCACTTAACTTCTCTGGCAATTCCAACTTATATGCCACAGGACCAACTCAATCAATAATCTTGAATGGACCAATATAACGTGGACTAAGCTTTCCTCGCTTGCCAAATCGAATTACTCCTTTCCAAGGTGATACTTTCAACATAACCATATCGCCAATATCAAACTCCAATGGTTTTCTCCTCTTATCCGCATAACTCTTCTGCCTACTACGAGCTGCCAATAAACGATTCTTGATTTGCACGATCTTCTCAGTTGTTTCTCTAATCAATTCAGGACCCGTCAACTGACTTTCTCCAACCTCACACCAACCAACTGGTGATCTACACTTTCGCCCGTAAAGTGCTTCAAAAGGCGCAGCTTTGATACTTGCATGATAACTGTTGTTGTATGAGAACTCCACCAAAGGTAAGTGTCGATCCCAACTACCTCCAAAATCCATTACACACACTCGTAACATATCCTCCAAGGTATGAATAGTCCTTTCGCTTTGTCCGTCCGTTTCCGGATGATACGCAGTGCTCATGTCCAACTGAGTGCCCAAAGCTCGCTAAAGAGATTTCCAAAACTCAGATGTGAACCGACTATCTCGATCAGAAATAATTGACAAAGGAACTCCATGTCTACAAACAACTTCCTTCAAATACAACCGAGTAAGCTTGTCTAAGTCATCAGTTTTCTTTATCGGCAAGAAATGAGCCGACTTAGTCAACCGATCAACAATCACCCAAATCGCATCGTAACCACTAGAAGTTCTCGGAAGTCCCGAAACAAAGTCCATAGTGATCTTCTCCCATTTCCATTCTGGGATTTCAGGTTGTTCCAGTAAACCCGAAGGTCTCTTGTGCTCAAACTTCGCCTTAGCACACGTCAAGCATTTACTAACATAAGTAGCAAGGTTAGCCTTCATATTCGGCCACCAGTAGCATTTCTTCAACTCTTGGTACATTTTATCCGATCCTGGGTGAATCGAATATTTAGACTTATGAGATTCGTGCATAATTAGATCTCCCAATCCTCCACACACCGGTAACCATACACGATACTCGAAATTCCGAATTCCGTCATCACGAATTTCGAATATAGGTGTCATCCTTCTACCCAAGTCTTCATTTCTCACATTCTCTTCTTTCATCGCCTTTGTTTGAGCTTTAAGTATTAGATTAGATAAACTAGAATAAGTTTTCATGGCTAAAGCTCTAAACCTTTTGGTTATTTCTCTATCCTTCCTACTAAGTGCATCGGCAACTACATTCGCCTTGCCAGGATGGTAGCAAATTTGAATGTCGTAATCACTCAACAATTCTACCCATCTTCTCTGCCTCATATTGAGCTCCTTCTGATCCAAAATATGTTGCAGGCTTTTATGATCGGTATATACCACACTCTTTGTACCGTAGAGATAGTGTCTCCAAAGTCTAAGAGCAAAGACAACAGCTCCTAATTCCAAATCATGTGTAGTATAATTCTCCTCATGCTTCCTCAATTGACGAGATGCATACGCGATCACTTTCTCCTTCTGCATCAACACAACACCAAAACCCTTACGTGATGCGTCACAATATACCACAAAGTCTTCAGCTCCGTCGGGCAAAGCCAAAATTGGTGCAGAACACAGCTTCCGCTTCAAAGTTTGGCATGCTTCTTCTTCTTCTGAACCCCACTCATACTTCTTGTTTTTCTCGGTAGTTTAGTAAGAGGTTTAGAAATTAAAGAGAATCCTTCTATGAATCGCCGGTAGTACCCAGCTAATCCCAAGAATTATCTAACTTCAGTCGGGGTCGTAGGCCTAGCCCAATCTCTAATAGCTTCAATTTTGGAAGGATCAACATGAATACCGTTACTATCGATCACGTGCCCAAGGAATTGGACGGAATCCAACCAAAAATCACACTTGGAGAATTTTGCATACAACTTCTCCTTTTTCAACAACTCCAAAATAATCCTCAGATGACCTTCATGCTCTTCCCGACTCTTAGAATAAATCAGGATATCGTCGATAAATACAATCACAAACTTGTCGAGGTATGGTTTACACACACGATTCATTAAGTCCATGAATACCGCAGGTGCGTTAGTTAACCCAAACGACATCACTTGAAATTCAAAGTGTCCATAACGCGTCCGAAAAGCTGTAATAGGTATGTCCTCCTCTTTAACACGGAGTTGATGATAACCCGACCTCAAGTCGATCTTCGAGTACACACACGAACCTTGAAGTTGATCGAACAAATCATCGATCCTAGGAAGTGGATAACGATTTTGATAGTTAACTTGGTCAACTCTAGGTAGTCTATGCACATTCTGAACGATCTGTCCTTCTTCTTCACGAACAATACTGGAGCTCCCCAAGGTGACGAACTTGGTCTAATGAACCCCTTCTCCATTAACTCCTTCAACTGATCTGCCAACTCCTTCATCTCAGACGGTGCCAAACGATAAGGTGCACGCGCCACCGGTGCAGCTCCCGGCACTAAATCAATCTTGAATTCGACTTCTCGTTGAGGCGGAAGCCCTGGCAAGTCATCGGGAAATACTTCAGGAAAATCAGGAATAACCGGAACATCTTCCACACGCCTAACCGGTAGTTCTTTCTCCACTACTTGAGCCAAGAACAGGTGACAACCTCTTTCTAAATATTTCCTCGCCTTGATACAAGATATCACCGTCAGACGAGATCTACCGACATCACCTTTAACTACTAACACCTTGCCCTCAACCGGTATGTGAACAAATCTCTCCCCACATACAATCACCGCATCATGAGCAACCAACCAATCCATACCAACAATCACATCAAACGAACCCAGCTCTATCGGCATCAAATCAATTTCAAACAAATGATTTGCTAATTTCAAAGGACACTTCTTAAATATAGTGGTAGTACTAACTAATTGTCCATCAGCTAACTCGACCTCATAACTAGTATTTAGGCTTGTTGGCTCAATATCAATTAAATGACTAAAGGAAGTGCTTATAAAGCTCCTATCAGATCCTGAGTCAAACAACACACTAGCATAACGATGGCTGAGTAAGAACATACCCGTCACCACATTTGGACCTTGGGCCTGATCAGCATCCTTAACAACATAAACTGCCCCAGCAGCTTCACCTGATTTCTTGTTCTTCAACTTCGGGCATTTGGGACGAACATGATCACGTTCTCCACATTCAAAGCAAGTCTTGATCGGAATAGCATTTTCTCTAGTGGCAGGGATCCATGGCTTGCATTTCTCCGCAGCATGCCCAACCTTTCCACATTTAGTGCACTTTGGTGGACAATTACCAAAGTGATAAACACCACAGCTCTTACATTTCTGGGCTGGTCCCCCATGGTCAGCATTGTCATTCTTGTTAGTTGCAGCTCTAGCCCCATCATTTCTCTTCTGATTGTACTGCCTATGGCGGTTACTACTTTGATTACCACTCTGCGAATTCTCCCATTTCCTTTTACTACCCACAGTAGCTCTCTCAGCCCTATCTTGAAATTTCTGCCCCATAAGTGTATGAGCCATTCTTACAGTTTCAACAAAGTTCTTGGTTCGAGATGAAGTTGTCTCACCTTTAATGTACCCAGGCAACCCTTTGATGTATTGATCCATCTTTTTCTTCTCAGTAACAAAAGCATCTGGACACAACAAAACCAACTCATTGAATCAGCTAGTATATGCAGCAATGTTATTATCCTTCAGCTTTAGGTGCCTCAACTCATCCTCCAAAGCAGATAACTCTTCTTCTGGACAGAACTCTTCTTTCAACAACCTTTTAATTTCATCCCAAGGTTTCCTGTTTGCAGCTTCTAAACCAACTGTAGCAACTTGAGCCTTCCACCAGCTTAAAGCTCGATCCTTAAAAGTAGCAACTGCGAACTTAACCTTGTTCCTTTCTGAGCAATCACTAATCTCAAATGTTGTTTCTGTTTTCTCGATCCACCTGAATAATTCCAGCGCTGTACCAGTTCCTTGAAATGTAGTAGGTCCACACTTCATGTATCCAGCAAGAGTACTTCATCTGTAGGATTCTCAGCTACAACTGCTCCTCCAGCAGCTTCTGGTCCAGCAGGTTCACCTTCACCTTCAGCACCCACACCTCCAGAGCCACCTGCTCCTTCAGTGTTAACACGTGCAACTCTATCCACAGCTAATGCTTTTGCAACCTCTTCAGCAACTAGCCTTGCAATGGCATCATTCGTCATTCTCCTAGGTGGCATGATTCTGTCACATCACAAAGAGAGAAGATAAAATGAATGAGTTAATTGTAATCATGGTATAGTCATATCATGTACAAAATCAATCATCAAATGCATACACATTATCAATACATGGATTCACAATCATTATAAGGATCAAATGAAACTATTATCATCGATCAACTAGGAATGATCTTAAGGACAAATAGAGTACAATGACACAAAATAATAGACACTAGTCATGTGGGGATACACATGTCTTAGTTGATTGTGTCTCGCTTGCATCAGTGAAACCTGCTTCCTCCTCATCAAAGACGAAATTTGACGGTGGTAAATTCACAAAATAGGTAAAAGGTAATAATAAAATGAAATAGAATAATTTCCAAAAATCTAAATAAGTATAGAGAATCCTTCAAAATAATTACAGGAAAAATTCCAGAAATTTATTTAAATAAATCATTAATAAATGATAACTTTTATCGAAAAGTTTTAACGATATTAATAGATATCGATCATGAATTATCGTATTTATTTATAAATACTTAGCAATAAGGCATACATAGTAATGTATACTAAAGTTGTAATCCCAGAACTAGCTTGAACCTGAAGTCACGCGAAATCATGTGCACCGACTCTTTGAAAATTAAAACCGACAGTTATAGTTTAGGTTTTCAGAAAAAGACCTAGTTCTCTATAACTCATGGCTCTGGTACCAATCTTTAACACCCCCAAATTTACACGCAGCGGAATACATCTTTGGGTGCTAAACAATGATACAACAACACATAATTTATAAAGAACGACTCGAAAAGAGACGTTTTAGATTTATCGTTCCTAAAACATTTGTCAGAGTAGCGTAGTCCCAAGACATCGTAACCAAAGTACAACCAAAACAAAAGATTTAAATTGTTTTGAACAAAAGGAACGACAAACATTCAAAGAGTTTATATTACAAAGTAGTGCACAACATTCATTCCCGTGGCTTCCAAGCTTCACCCTTCCTAATTACCTGAAATACATGTGAGAAAATCATCAGCAAAAATGTCGAGTGAATCTATAGGTTTATATAATCATTTTGAACACAAGCAAAGATTATAAGTTTGTGGCATGCTTAATAAGCATCGAATAATAATTTACATCAACAATGATAATTATATATAGCATAAATTGCAATAAGCTCATGGAACCGAGCCCTTAGACACTCCCATATCAGTATAATAAGACGAGAGATTTATTAATTGTCGGTTACCTCCAGATTATTGGTACATTGCCGTATACCTGATTTCTCAATACAATATGTTCAAACAGTGTGGAGGTCGGGTCTAAGCTTCTATGACAAGTCCACAAAAACTGAACCGGGGCGACTTCCCCTATAGATCTATTAATTGTACTAGCGGTTAACCCATCATAGGTTAATTAACGGTCCATAATTGAGGCTTTAACAATGGCAATCACTTAATGCAATTTAAAGGCAACCACGGGTCCATTCATAGAGGGACAAGCATACCATAAAAATCTTGTGTTCTAATTTTACAAAACATGTATTCCCCCTCGCGGGTTTTAAAATATTTGAATGAGCTCAAACGAGGCTATAGACTCAGCTTAGTACTTATAGTAGTTGAAGACGATCGCCGACGATAGTAGATGCCCGATAAACACGACAACCGCAACCTAGCAAATAAGGTGCGTATATTAATAATAAACTCGAGAAATAATCATACATAACAACGTCAAACTCAAACTCATAAAACCACAATACACTCGAGAGTAAACGATATAAATAAATTCATTATACTTTACTACTCATTTACTTTACCATTTTACACTTTTAACAAAGTCCGCCGGCACATACTACATGTACTAGCTTATTTACCCCTTTTAAACTTGTCAACCGTTTATGAAACGACTCGATAAACTAACTTACTATATATAGAAAGTCCTCCTACAAGTTTATCAAGTGAAATTACTTTTAAAGTTCTTTACACGACTCATTTTCAAACTACAAAATCCGGACAGATTTACGTTAATTTTTCATACAACCGTTTTAACTTATTTAAACGACTCCGTTTACAAAACCGACACTCGGGTTTTAAAGTAAACTCAACCTAATAAGTAAACACCTCATTATCAGTAGGTTACACATTTCAAAACATCCATTTAGAGTCCCCGAGATTCGATCCGAATATCGACAACAACTATTTGTAGTGTCGATACTCGTCTCCCGGTACACGATCATTCAAAACATCATAACTTCGCGCTCGTTTTGAGCTAGTAGCTCTACCTTATATCAAATAGAAGCTAAGGAAATTATCTACAACCCTAGGCTATAAGTTAAGTCATTTTCAAAACATAAAAATTCGGATTTTACAGTTTACTTACTGTTATAAAATGGCTACCAAAATCTTGTACAAAATCAACTTTTTGACCAAAACCAACCATAGAAATGATCATTTATATACTCTAATATCATCATACATCCACCATAACATCAAAATCATAATAAAAATAAAAATCTCTAGATCAAAATAAAGTTTTTAACAAGATTTCTAGCAAGAACCACCATGGATCATGCTAAAAACACCATGCATGATCATGGCTTCTACCTACCAACATCAAGAAAATAAAAAGTGCTTGCATGTGTGAAATTTTTATACCAATGTGATCCTTGATCAAAAATAGAGATGGGTATATGCTTGGTTTAGCTTGAATCAACCTCAAACTCAAGTAAAAATTGAAAATGTATGGATTTGGGGTGGTGGGTGGTTTTTCGGCAATAAGAGAGAGAAAGAGAATATGAGAGATATTTTTGGAAGTGAAAAATGTGTAGTGTGTGTGTCTTTTGGGTTTTTATATAGTGGGGTAGGGACCATAGTTGCAATTTGGCAATAGTTGTGGCTAAAAATATAAATAGTTAGTTAAAAAGTGGGAAATAATTATTAGTCAATTTTGAAAATATTTACGGTGCTCGAGTTTCGCAAAAATACTTAAAAGTTTAAACGCACACAAAAAATAATAATATAAGGACTCGATACGTAATTAAAACGATATCGTTGAAAATATTAAATATCGAAACGATCGATAATAAAATATAAAATTGTGGGCATCCGTCGGTATCGCGATCACTATTAGTCCTCGTTGCTCGTCAAAATATTAAAATAAAATATTTAATATCGGTTTCAACTTAAACCGTTAAACATAATAATATTTAATGTTATAAAATACTTCAAAAATATTTGAAAAGTAAGAAATAAGTAATGACCTTATTTTGTGGGTTTTACATATCATAAATAATATACTCAATATATTCCCTAATTAGAATATTCTATCAGCCCGTAGACATCCATCAACGGCTAGACAAGCCGTGTCAGCGTCTTGATCTTTTCTTCGTTTTGAGTTTCTGCCACATCAACTTTTAGACCCAACAATCTTCCCCTAGTTGATGTCGGTAAAACTCTTTGTGTATCTCTTGTAAGTGGTACATCATCTTCAAATTTCTTCCCCTCAAGTCTAGCATGTATATCTTCCCCTTTTTGAAGTAGAAGTAGAATAACCCAAGCCTGTGTTTCCATATCTTATAGTAAACATGCGACTCTAAAACTCACGGCTATAATGAGTAGACTTTAAAACTCACGGCTATAATGAGTAGTCCCTTGATAAAATATAATCCTCACACTGACAAAGTGAGGATAGCAAATATGAGCATAGAGCATCTTAAGAAAAATCTCATAACTTTCTACCTTTTTATCAAGTCCATTGTCACAACTAAAGATGATCTTCAAACCAATGTATGTTATCCATGATTTAAAGATAAAACACAAACCCGCGAAAATCTTCTTCGAACATTAAACTTATCATAAGAATTCTTCCCCTTAATCATATGCGTCTTCTAAAAATATGCGAGCCATAAATATCATAATGATATTCTGAATAATAACAGAGATCCCATGTACCTGTGTGTATAATCTCCTTGTTTTGTGTGCCAAAACGTAACCAATTTTCAAACAACAACATTTCCTTTGTTATCCAAGATCCCTAATTGTCCGATAACCATACAGCATGTGTTGTCCGAAATCGGACAACACTTGTCAGTGGACCCAAACTCATATCTCGGACAACACTTGTCAGTGCTTCTGCCAATGCATGACTTATTCATGTCAGCGGCTTGGCTCAACCGCTGACGTCATCTGAGCTACAATCTTCAACAGCGGCTAGAAAATAATATGACAGTGGAGAAAACAAAGATTACTCGTACCTACCTCCAATCAACCAAAATACTAGCCCAGTACTTTTGCAGCCCACATAACTCATTTACGTCCAATAATTCCAACAGCATAGTATCATGGGATAAACACAATCCCTAAAAATAAGGGAAGCATATAACTGACATAATTTATGCCTAAAAATCAGCCATCACCCACTGTATCCTTAAAATATTCGTACAAATCATTCCTATAACTTATGCATGGCATGTAGAATCACACGTTCATCAATTAATCCAAAAAATATGCACCCATAATCTTTCTAAACCATACGTCTTCTTACCATGCGTACAATAATCAAGACATCTAGCATCTTTTTACTCAAAGCCCAACGCATACATGAGTAATTCTCAAGGACCATAAGTCACACAGAAACATTACTCTCAGTTCCAGCTTTTCTCGACATGGACATGGCTGCATCATTCTAGGATTTGAACAGCAAAATTTTTGAAATATCTAACACAGATCTAGGGTTTATACAAAAACCCTTTTCTTGCTGCTTTCTCTTCGATCTGCTGGAACCATGCTGTTAGGGTTCATCACCAGTCCATAATGAACTGATTCCCCAAGGCTAACAAAATGTAATCTATGTCAACAACAACAAACAATGAATCTAGGGTTTTTAAACAAAACCCTAAAAACAAACATTCAATCTGCTGTGAACTTTGACGGACAATAACTTTTGATTGAGGGCTTATCTGGACAATCCCCCTGATTGACATCTAGATCTATGTGTGTAGAACACATACACAAAATTTCGTGTCGATCCAACGGTTGAATAAAAAGTTATAGTCTTCTGAATACTGCTGCGCATACAAAACCGCCCAGAAAAACCCTATACTGAGTTTTCTTAATAACAACTAACATGAACACCTTGTTGGTCTTAGCATCAAGAGCCACGAGGCTCTGATACCAACTGTAGAAACCTAAGTTTCCTCGATCTTTTAGCTACTAGGAACGTATCCCGTTCACTTTATTAAATCAAGGTGGAATAGAATGAAAAATGTTTAACAAGGTGTTTAGGCACAATAACACAAGATGAATTACTCCTAAGGATTGCTCATTATAACAAAGTTTCTCTAAGTATTAATCTTGATTAAATCTCGTTTAATACAAAGCTAATCGATCTAAGTTTGGGATCAACAAGTGGTATCAGAGCTTGTTGAGGAACTTTGATCTAAAAGAACTGTAACCCTAAAAACACCAGAAACCCTAAAACCAGACAAGATGTCTGCTACAAAATCCTCTTCCTCATCAAATCACAACCTAAAAATCCCTATGCTCGACCCTGACAACTTTGAAGAATAGAAGTTTAATTTTGAACAATACCTTCAAATTTATGACCATACTCTTTGGGAAATTATTGAATTTGGAAATCAATTTGTTAAAGCAGCTAGGATTACTTCTGCTATTGCAACAAGAACCACAGCTGGTTCCAGTGCTAAAGAGCTTAGAGAAAGACCTGAAGATGGAAGAGTTATCTCAACTGCAGATATAGCTGCAAGAAGGAATGACATGAAAACTTTGAGCATTCTTAAACTCTCATTGGGACCAAAGAATCAACACAAGTACAGAAGTTTTGAGTCTGCTAAAGAACTTTGGGCAGCTCCTCAAGTCACCTATGGTGGTAATGAAGATACTGCCAAAGAAAGGAAGAAGAAACTTTTGCATGAATATGCTGTGTTTAAGGCTCATCCCAATGAGAAGCTAAGTGAGGTGAGAAGTAGGCTTCTAGACATCACAAGCAAGTTGTCCTTTATGGGAACAGATAATGATGATGCTGATGTCATTACTACTTTTCTTAGAAGTCTTGGTGATGCATGGAAAATTGAAGCTAGGTCAATCATTGCTACGAATGCCCATAAGAGTTCTTCCTTTGATGATGTCTACAATAAGTTAAAGATTGTGGAAAGTGAAATCTTGATCATGGAAGCAAGTCAACATCTGGAAACATGGCTTTCATCTCACACAGTGAAGCTCAAACCAGTGAAAGAGAGTCATATGTACATCCTGTTACTGGATCGACTTGTGTCAGCGTGGATCAACCTTTGTCGGTGGCTCACATTTTGACGCTGATACATACAGTGTTGATTCACCAAAGCTTAAACCTGATGGTATTGATTTGGATACAGTATGTGCATACATTGATGCATTGCCCAATGGTTCCTTAATTACTTATGAGGATATTGAGCAAATCAGCGATGAGAATTTGGAAGAGATGGATATCAAGTGGAATATGGCACTTGCAAGCATAAGGGCCAACATATAGAATAGGATATTTGGAAGAAAGATGACCTTCAATGCTAAAGACACAATTGGATTTGATAAATCCAAGGTTGAGTATTATAACTGCCATAGGATGGGTCACTTCATGAGGGAGTGCAGATCTCCAATAAGATCTGATGCTGGAAAGACTTCACGCCAAATAATCAAGGTTGAAGATGCTAAGCCAAAGGCTATGGTCGCCATGTAAGATATTGATGGTGTTGGAAAGGACTGGAGCTTTATGGCAAAGGATGTGGAAGAGAACCAGGCTTTGATTGCTAGAGTAGATATCAAGTTTAGGGGAGGATTGTTGAGAATAAAATGAGCTAAGTCACTAAGACGCTGACAAGAGTAATTTGGACGCCGACAAGAGGAAATGAATCGCTGACAGATCAAGCACTGACAAGAGATATCCAAGCGTTGACAAGAAGAAGTCCAACCACTGATAGGAATACTTAGTCAACACGTTTAATATTTGAAGTAAAGATATGCTCAATATTGTATTTTCTATATTTATCTTTACCTAGAATAGTTGATAGGTAATCCTTTGTACACGAAACCTTATGTTATAAAAGGAGGTCGTAGGGTTTGTAGTATATATACGTTTTTATTCAGTTATCAAAACTTTCATTGTAAGCAAATACGTTTATCAATCTAAAGTGAAAGTTTGGTTTACTTGTTTATTTGTTCTTTATTCTGAGTGTTAATTCCGCATAAAACTTGGACTGTTCATTACAACAAAGTTTCTCTAAGTATTAATCTTGATTCAAACTCGTTTAATACAAAGCTAATCGATCTAAGTTTGGGAGCAATAGAAATCATAGCTGTACAAAAGGAAATCAAAGCAAAAACCATTTTGCTTCAATCTCTTCCTGATGATCATATGGGTGATTTCTATCACTTGGATGATGCAAGGGAAATATGGAATGCTATCAAAGCAAGGTTTGGAGGAATGAAGAATCCAAGAAGATGAGAAGATCAATGCTCAGAGATGAATTTTCAGAATTCAAGATCTTTGAATCAGAAGGACTTCATCAAGGGTATGACATGTTTCAGAAGATTATTAACCAATTGAATCAACTCAAGTCTAAACCAGATAATGAAGACATCAATTCTAGGTTTCTTAGAGCTCTGCCTCACTCCTGGAACTAGGTAGTCATCTCTCTCAAAATAAAAGGAGGACTTAAGTACCTTTCTTTTGATGATCTATTTTACAAACTCAAAACCTTTGAGTCTGATGTGAGTGGGTACCCAAGTGGATCTTACTCCACTCCTGCTAATTCTACTTTTGTGAGTTCCATGGAATCCATTCCAATGACTTATGCTAGTAGCCCAAGTTATGTCATGTCCTATCAACATAATCCTACTCCTGAACCAAAGGCTAAGACCACTAGTATGGTTGCATCTATTCTTCATTCTTTTGTTGCTGATGTTGAACCACAACAACAACTATCATTTGATGATTTCAAACAGGTGGACAAGCTTGATTTGGATGAGATGGATCTCAAGTGGCAGATGGCTATGCTCACTCCCCGAGTTCACAAGCTTGAAAAGAAGGCTGGTAGAAAATTCAGCTACAACCCAAAGGAGCCAGCCAGGTTTGATAGGAGCAAAGTCAAATGCTACAACTGTCATTAGCAAAGACATTTTGCTAGAGAATGCTCTAGTAGAAATGACCAGGATAGGAATAGGTACTCAGCCTTTAAGGTTTAAGAGCTTCAGGAGGAGAAGAAAGCCTTGGTATCCTGCGATACCATGATTAATTGGAATGAACGTGACACTCCAGCTCTAGCAATAGTAGAAGTTGGTACCGATGTGTTTGCTATGATTGTTGGTCACATATCCGAGGTAGAGGAAGCAGAGAAATTGGCATTGATGGGAATCTCTCCTCATGTACAAAACTGTCTTCTTGGCTGTGATGATAAATACTCTGACCTTGTGAAACAATGTGATGAACTTAATACTCAAAATGATAAGTATTTTCTAGAAGTTCAAGCATACAAGAGTTCACTCAAAAAATTAGAACAACAAAAGAAGTGGTTGCAAAACGCTGAGCTAAAATATGAGGATAAAATAAGAATATTAAGTATTGATTTAGAAAACACATCTAATTTTCTTAAAGACACTGAAAAACTTAATTCCAAAAAGTATCAAAGAAAAACAAGAACTGCAAGTTAAATTAGATGCTACTTTAATGATGTTTGATAAATGGAAAAATGCACACAAAAATCTGTCTAAACTTATTTATAGCAGCACGCCTCACTACAAAAAATAGAGTTATTAGGACCTTTTGGTAGGACGCTTTTGATAGAGACGTCCTCAAAACCAATTTATAAAACAAATTAACTTATTAGTCCTATTATGATCCTTTTTTATAAAACCTTGTCATTATTGGGTCCTAATAAACTAATATATAAAACGGTTTCTTACAAGGGTCTTATTAAAATGAAAGATAATATATAAAGTCCTTTTACAAGAAGTTTTAAAGGACGCTTTTTTGTCATGGTCACGTTAGAATAAAAATAATGTGACAACTAAAATACAGGTCTTATCACATATATCTGAAAAGACGCTTATTTGTTGGGTTCTTTTAAGGTTAAAGATAATAGGACACTTGACACATGTAAAACGGTTTTGGCATACTAGTTGTGGCTTGCTCGGTTTATTTTTATTTAACATAATAGGATACTGAAAGGCAACAAAAACCCACCATGGTTCGGGTGGTCGGGGATGATCAAAGAACATATATGCCATTGTTGTTCTTAGTGAGAGAAAGTTAGAGAGAGGTGAAAGGAATGTTATGTGTTTTATTTCAAGTGAAAGAAAACAAAATGAAAAATGAACAAACTTCCACACCCCCATGGAGAGTCATGGGGGGTATTTATAGACCTATCCTACCTAGACTTTCCATCCTTTACATAATAAGTCCCTGCGTATAGCAAAGGATATAAATCTAGTCCAACTCACGTGAAAGGCGCCAGCTTACCAAAAAGTAAGTCTAACAATCTCCCTCCAAGATGGTGACTCACGTGAGTTGGTTACAATGATTCCTACAAGCAAAAATAAAGAAAAATGATAAGCTTGAATTCCAGCATTCCTTGAGACAGTCTTCAGCGACCTTCATCTTCTTGAATACTCCAGCTCTATTTCTTCAGCTTTGTAGAATCTAGTTGAGTTTAACTCCCTCCCAACTAGAAGGCCTTTCATAAAACAAGCAGTAAAGACTGCTCCCTCCCAAACAGATCATACAGAGGAAATATGTGGGAGGTGATAACGTCATCAACATTTTCTCACAAATTGAAGCAATCCCAGTATTGATTCTATGATAGATTACCAGAAGTACACACTCTATCCCGAACATGAAGTCAACCTGTAGCACCAGAGTCAATTAAGTCCCGGAAATGCACATTTCTCCTGACAGGACAGTGATGATAAAAAGTTGCCACATCAAAGTCAATTAAGTCCCGAATGTAGTCAACTTATCCCTCTATGTAGAAACGGTAACACCAAAGTCAAGTGACCCCGCATGTACACATTTCTCCCTCCAGGATGATACCTAATAAGGGAATCATCCTTCATGTGTGTACGTGGTATGCCAACTGGAACCGCTTACTTAGTAACTATTACTATGTGAGAAGATGTCAACAATATCTCTCTAAACAAAATTCTCTCAAGATCACCCCGAACCGAATCCCCTTATCAATTCTGTTGGCTATTTATAGTGACCACTGATGAAGATAACTCGATAATCCAAACTTGAAACTGAAGTAGAATTCCCCAAACTTGAACTTAAGCTTGCACTATAATAGAATGAAGAGCGATGCAGAGAAGTCTTAAACGTACCCCATACCAAAGGGCGGTATTAAAAAGGTACAACCTCTCTAAAGTACCCTATACCAAAACAGGCGGTATATGAAAAGATACTACATCTCTTGAAGAAATCCACAACTGCAAGTGCGTGTGACACTGAGAACCGCAACGAAGCTCCCAAAAAATGATAGTTATCCATGGCGTCGTCCATCCTCCCCTTGACAATGGAAAATAGATACTTCAAGTCTTATTCATAACCGTATATGTTTGAACAAGTTATCTTAGAAAGTCGTAAGTACTCCTTTCAAGATAAAATAAGAACGCCTCTAAAAAATCTCACTTCAACCTCAAATAAGTAGCATCGAATCATCTTCGTAATCACATAAACCGTAATAGCCATTAGGAATTTAGGTGAATTTTTGATAAGTATCGTTTTAGTGTAATGTATTGTGTTGTTGTGTTTGTTGTGTTTGTTGTTCGTGAAGAAGTGAAATGATCGAACACGGATACCCGGCCTGAATGTCACTGTTTAAACGGCCTGCCACAATAATAAAATCCTGTCCTATAAGCCTTGAACTCGACAACAATTTTATCACTTGGTTCTATCGAAAATACCCGGTTCAATCCAATGACCCTGTAACATAAGATGATTAATTTTGCAAGATTTGGATATAAAATCTATCGTCCCGAATTATGTTGCAAAAATAATCAGCCCACTCGATGCCTTCGATAAATGTAGTGAACGGCCCGTTAATCTTACGTTTTTGTCCATAAAATCTTCAACATCCGAAGGGGTTAATACAAAAAACAAGATATCTTATATGGCCCATTTGAAAAACAAATATGCGGCCCACCATGAGTTGCGGTTAACCCAAAAACCAACCCACAATCCAAATATTCTTATGATATCCGCCCTTTTGTTTTCTTTTGTCTAGAAGGCCACGTGTAAGATGATTGGGAAATGTAGTGATAGCATGTGTGTCGCATGTGTACTTGTGTAAGAGATTTGGCCCACCAAGAAAACTAATACCCGATCCATACCTAGATTAGAGATATATATTCTCTCCACCCTAAATAATCTCACAGTTAAGCCAAAACGCACCAAACCCACTTTCTTTTCTGGTTACCTCCGCCCCCATTTGCATACATCGCCCAACAACATATTACCCACCTCAATCAATCAGCCACCATTTCAGCATACGTTATCACCATCAAATCCCAAGCCTTTTTCACCAAGAACACTGACGAACACAATTTGACTATATGAAAGAGATCAAGCGGATTTGTGGTTCGTAGGAAACTGACAACATCAACCCACAAGTTAAAACAGACTAAAGTCAAACACATCCCGAAACATCATCCTTAGGAAAAGAACGAAGACGGTTGTGCAACAAGGTCATAATTGATCTCGAGTAGGTTTGGTATTTGCATGAGTCGATTTGATATGGTCAATGATGGTAACTTGTTAAACGTAAAAATCTTTTTATAGATATAAAAAACGTTTATCAAAGCTGAGATCATGAGAGTGAGTGTTTTCGAGTCAATGTTTTTCGAGTGAAAAGGATCGAGTCTAGGTGTTGGGTTAGGTGACGAAGGGATTAGGATAGGATTGAGTGGTGTTGAGGAGATAAAAGGTTGGTTTAGGTCTCGGATAGGTTTGAAGGTCCATGAGTCAGATTTAAAAGATACAGGTTTGCATCAAGTGATACTGGATTGAATATGTTTCTGCTTAAAATCATTGAGGTTTGATTTAACTGAAAAAGGTAGATGTTTTTCAAGACAAGATGAAAAGAGTCCAAATCTGATTTTAAACTTTGACTGATTTAGACTTTCTTCAAAATGAATTTCACGAAGAAAAACAAACACCCATCGTAATAATATCACTCTGTCCATCGCAATGATATTTTTTTTTCCTTCCATCGCAATGTAATTAATTTCATCCATCGCAATATTACACAAATCCCCATCGAAATAGTACATGAACTCATCGCAAAACACACTCCCTATCGTAAAGTCATCAGAAAAATTTGGGCAGCATGACGACTTAAAAAAACCATTGCGATGAATCAAGCCGCCCATCGCAATGTGGACAGCCCAACCCATCGGAATGTAAAAAAAACCCATCGGAATAAATCCGAAAAAGAAGCCGTCGCAATGAGTTCATCTGGATGAGTATCGCAATGTGTCATCTGAAAATCTCATTTTAATATCCCATCTTAAAAGGTTTTTGAACCATAATTTTTGTACCCCAAAAAAATTGGATCTGAACCAAAATTTTTCGTCCTTATCCCCATAAATAGATATACAGGGACAAACAACAAAAAAACGGGTAAAAATAAAGGAATGGACAAGTAATATTGTTAAGCAGCATGACAAGACGCAACAGGTTCGGACAAGAGATTCATGACTTTTAACAGAATCAAAGGCATCATAATAATGAGACATGTTAAAAATCTGATAACGATTTTAATCCAAAAAAAACACGAACCTAGAATCTAGATAACATAACACGAATCTGATGACACAACGCAAACACACGGATACAAAACACCCCCGGTTAGCTCTGATACCAATTGACAAGCATCAAAAACCCACCATGGTTCCGGTGGTCGGGGATGATCAAAGAATATATATGCCATTGTTGTTCTTAGTGAGAGAAAGTTAGAGAGAGGTGAAAGGAATGTTACGTGTTTTATTTCAAGTGAAAGAAAACAAAATGAAAAATGAACAAACTTCCACACCCCCATGAAGAGTCATGGGGGGTATTTATAGACCTATCCTACCTAGACTTTCCATCCTTTACATAATAAGTCCCTGCGTATAGCAAAGGATATAAATCTAGTCCAACTCACGTGAAAGGCGCCAGCTTACCAAAAAGTAAGTCTAACAGATACGTATGTTTATATCAAAGTATATGATGTTTGAACAAACTAATCGTGCATATAACAAAGCAAACGACACATTTAAGGTTTTAAAACGACGTTGTTTTGATATGGCATCCGATACAAACGGCAGTCGATCCGGTCCAGTTCATTTTTGACACCTCAAAACCAATTTATAAAACCAATTAACTTATAAGTCCTATTATTAGTCATATTATGATCATTTTTGACACCTAAAATCAACCTGGACCAGAAAATTGAATCAGGCGAACGTATCTAAAATGAACCTAAGGACCATTTCGGTATTCGATGCGATCGATCCGGTCTAGTTCGGTCTTGGCAAAAATCTCGTCGATTATGCCTAATAAGACCGGACAGGACCAGAGCATTTTGATCCGGTCTCGGTCCGGGATTTCGGACCATTTCGATCCTCGGTCCAAGCCGATCTTAGCCGGTCTAGTCCGGACTTGATCGGTCCGGTTCGGTCTGGTCTTGGCTGTTCCGGTTCGGTTCGAGCTCGATGCTCAGCCTTACACACCAGGTTCACATAGAGACCAAAATCGAGATATTTGACAATGATATTCGAACGACGATCATTGTTTGATTCCTAATGATAAGGTGTCATTGTATATATTTTTACGGGTCATTTCACCTGATTATTTGTCCTAAATGCCTTAAAAACATCTTAATCCCTTTCTTTTTGTTATTTTAGCAATAAGGAAGCACTTTCAACGTTCGTATGGTTTTCAAAACGTTTTCATGCATTTTCAAGGCTATTAGAGCAAGTATGAAAGATTCCAAGTCAAGTATGCACAGATTTCTAAGTCACAAGGAAGTCTTGTCATCAGGCTGCATCGACGGCACCGTGTCCAACAACTGACGTCATCACCACGATCGTCCATACAATGTTGTGCCTTACCTCTAAAGGCGTCACATCCAACCGACTCTAGAAGCCCATGGAGTATTTGACAGGCCTGAACGTGTCGTGATCAACACCCGACGCTGTCGCGACCCAGACTCTATATACAAAACACCTTGTGTAAACATACATTACATGTAGAATTTTAGGATTCGCTTGGAGCAGCCATTGTCAGTCGATTTTAGAATTTCTTACACTAAAAAACTTCATTCTTTCACACGTATCAATTGAGAAATAAGGTTTTACTTATTTTCATTAATCATTGTGTTTGATGATTATATCATGTATCTTCTCTTCTTTTGCTATGATAGGTTAGATCTTGTGTGTGTTTACCTATGGTTATGGTCGTAGACGTTATGGGCTATGCTTTATGCTTAGGACCAGTTAGTTTAATCATTATTATCGTTGGAGTGATCGATCCTTCTAAATATGTAAAAATATATTTCCAACTAAATAAGGTCACTTCAAATTACAATGTCTTAAACCTAGCATATTATGCTTATCTTAAGCTCGTAATCTTTTTTTCTCTTTCTTGTGAATATGTTAACGTAATATTTGACTATAACCCAGAGCACATTCATTTTAACAATATGAAAAACAACTCATGTTTACAAAATATTAACCAATATTAGTGTTCATTACTTCTATTTGTCAATAAACTTAGACATATTTATGAAAAATGAAAACTTTTTATTAGACATTTTTTAAAGTCACGTCTCGGTCGGGTTTATCAAATCGGATCAACGAAAATCGACAACTCAATCCATTTCTAAAAAAATCCGGGCAAATGCAGGCCCGTCTTCAAGTGGTTTTTTTATGCAATCGATTGGATCAATCCAAAGTATAAAACATTCATTTTTATTTATTTTTCCTATTGTCAAAATCAAGACTATAGATAGAGTAAGGCGTGGCGTGACCGCATGGCCAAACCTTAAGCCTTAACAGCTAATGCGAAGCATTTGCTGATGATGTATAGTCCCTAGTCGGGCTGGATAGCCCGACCCACTAGTACTACTCGTATCCATTTAAGTATGGATTGACAGCGCCTAAAGCTCATGAGGCCCAATAAGCCGTTGTCGCGTCCGGTTTTATCTTAACCGTGTCCCATTCGCACTGCGACGGGATCAAACAGAATATAATCTAAATAATGATTATATTCAGTTAAGCCAAAGAGATATACACCATCCTTATTTACGTGATAAGGATCAACCTATATTCGGTAATTATCTCTTGCTTAGGCCGCAAGAATAGGGAAGCTCGAACTAGGGTTCCCTCGATTATAAAAGGAACCCCAGAGGTTCCACAAAGGTACGATATTCACAATACTCAAACCAATTACTTACTCTCACGTCGGAGTCTAATCGTGGAACACACACCAACGGTAAACCTAACGGCGTCTGTCATTTAGTGTGTAGGGTCTCAAACAAATTCACTTGGTACAAAAGCCGGAGCCCACAAAACCCCGAATTAAGTCTAATTCGATCAAGCGCGGTCCATCCAACTTTTGTATCACCATTTGCATTTTTAAGGCATGAAATAAGACGGAAAAATTATGAAATATATTTATAAGTTATTATATTTATATCATATTAAAATATTATTAAGTTTATAAAAGTGTTATATATAAAGAATAAAGTCAAAAAATTATATTTGTTCATCATTTATATATATATATAATTTATTTTATCGAATTTGAGTTGAATAAAACCTCCTTGCATCATGACTTATAATGTTAAACATTGCGCGCTTACGACATTTTTGCTAGCATTTAAAAACATTATCCAAAAAACAAAACAAAAAACACTAATGGTTCCCTCCCACCCAAAATATTATTATTCCCGCTTCATTATTCGTTTATTTCTGACTTCCCTCCTAATACTGGACCAAGGCAAAACTGAATCCTATCATTTCTCAATCTCGTCAGTTACTTCAGAATACACACGTCTTCTAATCTTTATCTCTCAAATGGCTATGGCTTACCCATCTGATTCCCGACCACTCCAGTGAGACTCGTTGTTACAAATTACTTTGTCATAACCCCTAACCATGTACCAAAATTTAGACGTACGATAGAGAAGTAAGTATTTTTGTCAAAATAATAATTGAAATTAGTTATCGTTTCTTATATCAACTGTGATTATTGGCTTACATCTATTGGGGGTATTCTCCAGCGATTTGCAGTAATTTGTGTCTAGTTTTATATCTGTAATGTTAATATTGTTTTTGTTCTGGTATTATGTTTCTCATATGCTACATTATTATAACAATGAAAAATTCCTCGCCTTTTTTTGCTGTTCCATATTGTTTATATAATTATAAATATATACTTCTCTAATTTAGTTATCTTTGGATTTTCAGTTTGCAAGTTGGCTCTAATAGTCCAATCTGGAATACCCTGAGGCTATGAAATCTTTTATTAAATAGATAAAATATTACTGTTGTTTGGTTCTTTCTTTTATAAAGGGCATTTAAAGGATGCAGTTGAAGTTATGAAAAGACAAGGTTACATTTAGCTCTTGCAAAGACACTTGTTTCTTTATTTATGTTTGATGAGACTCCTTTTGAAAGACCCCGTGACTATTTTTTACTCTCTTTTATTGACTAATTTTCAAAGAAAGTTAAAATGTAACTATATGTGTAACTATTTGATCCTTTCTTGTTCAGGTGATATTTATTTAGGTTTAGTTGATGTATGATGTGATGTTTGGCACCTTTGGTGAGAAGATATAAATTGTTTGATCCCATCAGCGACCCTAAACCGAGTATCTAACTAATTATTCACGGCTATGTCCGTTTACTTCAATAAGGTAACACATTTGAACTTTGAGAATGCGTGCGTGAGACCATGATTTCAGCAATACTAACCCTCGTATATGTTCTTTTCACCATAGGTGCATTCATGATGATTATATGCATGCAAGAATTCATCCAAAGATGTTCCGTTTTTTCTTTTAAAGTGTGGCGAATGGATGATAGCTTATATATATATTTGGGTTTGGCTTATTATCATTATTGGATCAATGTACAAATGTTGGATTATATACATTTTACTGTATTGTTTACTTAATACTCTTCTGTACTACGGAGTGACCATCAGTTTTTTTAATGATAGTAAATATGTGTTTATATAATTTTTTGTATATATTTACGAAGATAATACATTTCAAATATGGCAACTTGTGTCGCACGTACGTTTATATAATCGAATACTGTGAGGACCTTTTGTTTTGTCCTATCGACGTTGTTATGTTTGGTCCTATGAAACGAACATTTAGGACACCTACTTAAGTTCTTAAAAGTAACATCAACGCAATCAAAGAACAGACTTTTTGTGACATTATACATGGTCCTATATTATTGTTTGTTAGGACGAACTTACTGTTTCATAAATATACATTATAGAACTACAAAAGTGGTTTCGTAAAAATAACACTTCTTAGGTCGCCCAAAAGGGTTTTAGGCACTTATTACAACCCCCACTTATAGAACACATTTATATTGGTCCTATAAAATCAAAGGTCCTATCATGTATTGTATGAGGACGCTAATGGGTGTCCTAAAAACCCTTTTCTCTTGTAGTGCCTGGAAGAACAAAAAGGGGGTTAGGTTTTGACAAATACATTGGACCAGATGATTTTTTTTACTTATCTTTTTTCTAGTGTCTTTGATCCTGACAAGGAGGAGGAGGGAAAATCTAGCAACAATAAGTTTAAACCAGCTGCAGCAATGCATGTTGTTCCTCCACTTCTTACAGGAACCTGTATGCCTATACATACCCATAAAGACTTAGATGAATCACAGATGCATGAGTCCCCTAAAAGTACTACTAACACTAATGACTTAGTCTCTTGTACTTTTAGTGACAAGGGCAGTGATTCTGCACCTTGTGGTTCAAGTGAAAAGTCTAGTCCCTCAAGTCCCAAGACAAATGACACTACTGCTTCTAGTGCTAGGACTAGTGATGAGAGAGTTGCTACTGCTTCTACTTCCATTGGTTTATATTCCAGTACTATGTCTTCTAGGAATATTGTTTTTCTTAGACCAGTGTGTAATAAGAATAGAAGCAATAAACATTGTCATTTGAATAAAAGGTCTTTGTCTTCTAAAACATGTTTTGTGTGTGGTAGTAAATTTCATTTGATTAAAGATTGTGATTTTTATGACCAATGACCGGCCAACATCAATATGGTACTCCTGGTCCACCTGTAGTTACTCCTACTGGTATGGGTTCCTCTTCTAGTAGACTAAACCCTTGTGCTCAACCTTTTTCTACTTACCTGAGGAATTCTCCTTCAGCTTCTACTAATTGTAGAAACATACGATGTACCACAAACATACCAACAAGCACTTACTTTCAAAATTTTCATAAGTCTAGTGCTAATCAAAATAATACTACTGACCACATGAACTTTCGCATGGGACATATGGGTGCTGCTGTTAAGCCCTCAACAGGTTGTTCTTGGACATAAATTAGAACCCCAATGATGCCAAGGATACACAAGAAAAACAACGGATCCCATCAATCTCCATGGCTATCTTACAATGATCCACAAGGCAGGCTCAAGACAGGAATGGCTTGGGTCTCCTTATGATACTAACTGTTACATATGTTTCTTGTTGTTGTAGATTAATCCATACCAAGATCCATCTCTTGGAATTGTAGATACTGGTTATTATAGAAGCATGACAGGGACCAAAGAACTTTTGACTAAATTTGTACCATTTCAAGGCGGAAAGGTGTATTTTGGCGGGGGTGAAGGGCGTATCACAGGCAAAGGAACAATTCAAACTCCTAAACTTAATTTTGAGCAGGTGTACTATGTAGAGGCACTCCAACACTTCAACTTGATCTTTGTCTCTCAGATTTGTGACAAGAAGCAATTTGTCCTATTTACAAATACTGATTGCCTGGTGTTGTCCAAAGAATTTCAAATTCCGGATGACTCCCAAGTACTACTCAAAGTTCCAAGAAGACATAATCTCTACAGTATCAAGTTGAATGAAGTCAATCCTACTGTTTAATTGGCTTGTTTGGTTGCCAGAGCCTCAGAAGATGAAGCTACTAAATGGCATAGAAGGATGGGGCATTTTAATTTTAAAACAATTCATAAGCTGGATAATATGAACCTGGTTTCCGGGATACCTCCCAAAACCTTCAAGAATGACATAAATTGTCTTGCTTGCAGCAAAGGCAAACAACACAAAGCATCCTTCAAGGCCATTACTGCTCTCAATCTTATCACTGAACCTTTGTAACTCCTTCACATGGATCTCTTTGGTCCTACCTCCATAAGAAGCATTGATCATAAACAATACTGACTAGTGGTAACTGATGACTATAGCAGGTTCTCATGGGTTTTTTTCTTGCTACTAAGAATGAGACTGACCCCATTCTCAAAGACTTCATTACCTTGATTGAGAATCAGATGTCAAAGAAATTAAAAGGTATTCGTTGTGACAATGGCACTGAGTTCAAGAATGCAGAACTCATAGCACACTACAATTCCAAAGGTATTAAAAGAGACTACAGTGCTGCCCAAACTCCTCAACAAAATGGTGTTGCTGAAAGGAAGAACAAGACTCTTATCGAAGCATTAAGAACCATGCTTGCTGATTCAAAGCTTCCGACTATGTTTTGGACAGAAGCGGTCAACACTGCTTGTTATGTTTTGAATAAGGTCTCCATTACAAACCCTCATCAGAAGACTTCCTATGAGCTACTCATAGCCAAAGTACCAAGCATTACTCATTTGAAACCTTTTGGCTGTCCTGTCACCATTCTCAACACTAGTGACTATTTGGGGAAATTTGATGGCAAGGATGATGAAGGCTTCATTATAGGATATTCAGCTTACTCTAGAGCCTATAGAGTCTATAATATTACTGCCATGCGTGCCATTGAAAAAATCAAATTAAGGTATTTTGAAGAGAAGTCAAACCTTCAAGGGAAAGGTCCTGATTGGTATTTTGATCTCGATTATCTCAGTGATTCATTCGTATATTTTCTCTTCAAAACTAACCAACATGCAGGTCCACAAGAGTTTGTCCCTTCTAATGCAGGTGCTTCTTCAAGCTTCTCGGACTCAAAGGAGGATGATGATATTATTGTTATCCCATCTTATTCTTCATCAGCTGCTCCTAACACTACTTCTACTCCTGCTGGTACTACTTCACCAAAAATCACAAGCTCACAAGAAGATCTTGATAAGAAGTATACTACTAAGTGATGGGATAACCAGAAGTTATATTGGCATCACAAAAAGAAACTAGGACAACATGAGTAGACTTCTCCTGCTGGAAGTCCACTTAGTGATCCTACTTCCACAACTAGGTTCTCTGGTTCTTCTGACCTAGGAAACTACAATAAGAAGTCTACTACTAAGCTGGATGATATTCATAAGCAACCCATGTCAGGCATCTTCAATTTTGCATCTTATGATGATGACTTGGTTGATGATCTTAATAACATGGAACCAGAAGTGGAAGAAACTCCTACTCCTATTCAACGAATTAACATAGTGCATCCTACATCTCAAATTATTAGGGATCATGGTTCTACTGTAAAGACTCACAACATGCATAAGAAAGCTACTTCTGGTCATCATGCTCTTGTGAGCTATATTGTAGACCAAAAGCGGAATAACCACACATATTTTCTTCACTGCTTGTTTGCTTGTATTCTGTCTCAAGTTGAAACTAGGTCTGTCTCACAAGCACTTGAAGATAAAAGTTCGGTAGAAGCTATGCAGGAGGAAATGCAACAATTCTTGTTTTAGAATGTATGGATCTTGGTTGATCTGCCGGAAAGTCAGCCATAGGAACCAAATTGATTCTCAAAAACAAGAGAGATGATCGGGGCATTGTGGTAAGGAATAAGGCAAGACTAGTAGCACAGGGTCACACTCAGCTTGAAGGAATTGATTATGATGAGTTTTTTGCTCCCGTTTCCATAATTGAGGCAATACGATTGTTTTTGGCTTTTGCTTCTTACATCGGCTTTATAGTGTTTCAAATGGATGTCAAGAGTGCGTTTCTGTATGTCAAGATTGAATAAGAAGTCTATGTCACTCAACCTAAAGGTTTTGTGGACCCTCTTCATCCTAAGAAGGGTCTATAAGGTTATTAAGGATCTTTATGGTCTTCATCAAGCTCCTTGAGCCTGGTATGAGCGTCTATCTACTTTCTTCTTGAAGCATGGCTACAGGAGAGGTACCATTGACAAAACACTATTTCTTAAGAAGAATGCTAAAGACATCATTCTTGTCCATGTATATGTAGATGATATCATCTTCGGTTCTACCAAGAAGGAATGGTGTAATGAGTTTGAACAACTGATGAAGGGTGAGTTTCAGATGAGTGCTATAGGATAGCTTACCTTTTTCCTTGGACTTCAAGTCACGCAACAACAAGATAACATCTTCATTATTCAAGTAACTATATTCATGACATTATTCAAAAGTTTGATGTGGAACCTCTTAGACCAGCAGCAACACCTTATGAAGTCACAAAGGTCAAACTCAAGAATGAGTTGGATCCTCCTGCTAATGTTCACTTATACAGGTCTATGATAGGCTCACTCATGTATTTGACTATGTCTCGACCCGATATTATGTTTGCAGTTAGTGCTTGCTCTATACATCAAGTAGCACCTACCACCTCAAATTTGAATGCTGTCAAGAAGATGTTGAGCAACAGCAAGATGATACTACTACAGGAGAAGGAATTTCACCAGAAGTTATATTGGCATCACAAAAAGAAACTAGGACAACAGGAGTAGACTTCTCCTGGTGGAAGTCCACTTAGTGATTCTACTTCCACAACTAGGTTCTCTGGTCCTTCTGACCTAGGAAACTACAATAAGAAGTCTACTACTAAGCTGGATGACATTCATAAGCAACCCATGTCAGGCATCTTCAATTTTGCATTTTATGATGATGACTTGGTTGATGATCTTAATAACATGGAACCAGAAGTGGAAGAAACTCCTACTCCTATTCAACGATATAACATAGTACATCCTACATCTCAAATTATTGGGGATCATGGTTCTACTGTAAAGACTCGCAGCATGCATAAGAAAGCTACTTCTGGTCATCATGCTCTTGTGAGCTATATTGAAGACCAAAAACAGAATAACCACATATATTTTCTTCACTGCTTGTTTGCTTGTATTCTGTCTCAAGTTGAACCTAGGTCTGTCTCACAAGCACTTGAAGATCAAAGTTGGGTAGAAGCTATGCAGGAGGAAATGCAACAATTCTTGTTTTAGAATGTATGGATCTTGGTTGATCTGCCGGAAAGTCGGCCATAGGAACCAAATTGATTCTCAAAAATAAGAGAGATGATCGGGGCATTGTGGTAAGGAATAAGGCAAGACTAGTAGCACAGGGTCACACTCAGCTTGAAGGAATTGATTATGATGAATTTTTTGCTCCTGTTTCCATAATTGAGGCAATATGATTGTTTTTGGCTTTTGCTTCTTACATCGGCTTTATAGTGTTTCAAATGGATGTCAAGAGTGCGTTTCTGTATGGCAAGATTGAATAAGAAGTCTATGTCACTCAACCTAAAGGTTTTGTGGACCCTCTTCATCCTAAGAAGGTCTATAAGGTTATTAAGGATCTTTAAGGTCTTCATCAAGCTCCTTGAGCCCGGTATGAGCGTCTATCTATGATGAGACTACAATTATACATAGTCTCATCGTCCAAATCGGGCTTAAAACGCTTAAAATATCATTAAAATACCCCAAAATATGCTTGTGTTTGTTCATTGTGTATTTTAGGTACGGATATCGTGAAATCAACAAAAGATCAAAGGAATCAAGCAAAAAACGAACACGAAAACGAAGCCGCACAAAGAACCGGACCCAAGAAATGAATTTCTAAAAATACCCTTGTAATTTTGAAGATTGTCAACTTTGGTCCCTTAACTATTGAAGACTTGTCACTTTTAACCCTTGAAAATCTCAAAAATTGCATTTGGGTCCTTAAGTTTCAAGATTATCGAGCTTGGCCTTTGAAGAATGCTAAACTTGCACAAATAGTCCTTATTTCAAAGATTGATCAAAGTGAGGGACTGATTTATCATTTACCCTAAGTTACATTGCAAAGGGAAGTAATGAAATGCTGGGAGAAACTTTATTTGCATACATTTTGCAAATTCAAGGGCTGTTTGTGCCATTATCTAAACCTATACCCTGATTTTATCCAACATTAGCCCACAAAGCCCATCATGAATCACTAAACCCGGCCCATACTTAAACCTCAGCCAAACCAGTCAACAAGTTTAACATATTTAATTAGTTTTTTTTGTTAAAACGAGTTATAATATGTTTTTACTTTCCTGGTTTTCACTTCCTGTTCACCCCTAACCCCAGCTAATCCCCAAATCACCTAACAAGAAACCTAATTAGGCTTATCCCTTATTACCCCATATTAGTCCAATTACATCTCCAGTAATATAATTTACCATCCCCACATCACTTTCCTACCTCGAAGATCAACCCACGACATCTCCACATGGACATGGGACCCTCCCCTGTTACACTTTGGGCAAGAAAACAAAAAGCCACAGAAAATCAATGGCTAGCACGAATTACTTGGCCCCCAATGGTTCAATGGACGACTAAGATCAAGATGCACCAGCTATAAACACATGGGCAAAGTCAGACTCATCACATGATCATCTTGGACCATATTTTTGAAGTTTCAGCAAGGGTATTTTTGGTAGATTATGTTCTAGGGTTTTATATGTTTCCAATGTATCTAGAATCCTCTTTCCAGTAGTATTTATATGTGGTGACTGTACCCATATAATTTTGTTCTAGATTTTATATTTTTCAAGAATTCTTGTAATTTTAGTGAATTATTGATGATATAAAATTTCAGTTCCCATTTTAATATTTGTTTTTTAAATTTCTGCATTTACCTTTCAGTTTATTCAAAGTATAAGTCTCTTTGAGAGTTTATTGTTGAAGAACCATTTGAGCTTAAGCTGATAATAAGCTAAGTTGACACCTCAGCTTATTATCTTGTTTAAGTTCAAGTGTTATTTTCCTTGCATTTTAACTATTCCGCAAATCTTTACTTCATTTTGTTCATCAAAGGTTTTTCCAAAAAAAAATTTGTAAAATTCTTTGAGACCCATTAAGTTTTAAGCTGTGCATAAGGTAGTTTTGACACAACATAGCTTATGCACTAGGTTTATGGCTTAATGTCATGGTTCTCTACATATTTTTAAGTCTTTTTCAAAAGGTTTTCATGTTTTAAGTTTCACTAGTGAAATTTATTCCAAGTTTGTAAATTTCCTTTTCAAACTTCAACAATCACATAACGGTACTGTATCATAAGCTGCTAGTGGAGGTTTTTGACAAAAATCGCTTCAGAGGCTTGTGAGTACGTGACAAGTAGCTTGGAGGTGTTTGGGGAAGTTCTATTATAGATGCGGTTATGATTTGAAGATGTTCAGATCGATGTTCTTTGGTATTGGGTATAAAAATCTGTGGATTAAGTTGTGGGAGCTTATTGTATTAGATAAGGTGAAAAGAGACGAGGTTGAGGTGCTTATAGTCGTTGGTTAGAGGTTTTCGAGCTTTGGACCTATTGTAAGTGATTTCCCCCCCTTTTAAATCTTATTTTCCTATAATCTGCTATATTATTGATCTATGTGCTTTCGTACTTATTTGTTTATTGTTATTGTTTATTTCATGCTTATTTACTGGTTTGATCATTCACTTTATATGATTTCACTTTTGATTGCTATTTTCATTTTATAAATTTCAAATTTTGAGTTTTAACCACTGTTTAGAAGAAGTAGTAATTTTGTCTTAGGGATAGGGTATTGTATTAAGTTTGATGGCTACAATATTAAGAGGTTAGTAGTAGTTGATTTAAGCTTTGGTTTCATTATAATAGTCATACAAAAAAATAGGAGTTCATATTTTTCTATGATTGGATAATCAGTAGGTCTCATTAGGAGTTTTAAGGCGTGTTTTGAGTTTGAACGTTGAGTAATTAGTAGTTATAGGGCTCGTTTAGGTTTGTATGTAGCTAGATTGTGGTTTATGTGGACTTGTCGTAAGCTTTGAGTGACCAAACACTCACTTTTGGACCACATACACCAGCAATAGCACCACACGCCACTTTTCTGCCAAACAAACCACATCAGCAGGTCTCTTGACTTATTTTTGCATTTTGGTGTGTTAAATTTTGTTCACAGTTAGTTTAAGGGGTTGTTCTAGGTTTGTGTGATGTTCATTTGTTGATTAGTGGAGTTAACATAAAGTTTTAGTTTGATAAAAGTCATAATATAGTCAGTACACCAGCAAAACACCCCTCTTTTGCCTGCTGCTGTACAACAGGTATTTAAGGATATTTGTTGATATTTTTGGCTTAGAAACCTGTTAATAGTTAGCTCATAGGGCAACCGAAGGCTGTGTGTAAGAAAATTGGGTGGTTATATAGCTTAAAAACTAGTTAAGAGCTGTCAAAACCCATTGCGTACCAATTGCATCAGCAACCTCAACATAATCTGCCAACTGCTGGTGCACAATAGGGTTTAGGTAGTGATTTTGTGCTTTTGAGTAGTGACACTTGGTCATTTAGATAGGGTTTTTGTTTAGATAAAACGAGCCTAAAACGAGCCGAAAAACCATACAGCAAGCTTTTCTTTGTTGTCCGAGAACGCTGCAATTTTTTTTAATTTTTTATTGTGTTGTTCGATATCGGACAACACTGAACTTGGACAAGCCTGTTGTCTGGTGATATCTTGGACAACACTGAAGTACTCCACCATGGGGTACTTTGGGGTACTTTCAATTTTAGCCTTTTTTTAGTTTTTTTTTAACTTTTTCATTTTCCCTTGTTAATTTAGTTAAAATATAATTTTTAGAAAAATAAAATTTATTTTTAGCATTATTTTATTATTTTTTATCATTATTTTAGTTTAAAAATTGTTTTTAGCCTATAAAAAATAGAAAAATAGTTTAAAAAATTTAGGAAAAATACCTTTTAGTCTTTGAATAATATAAGTGAGTTATTTGTTCAATAAAATAATATTTTAGGCTTTTTGTTAATTATATTTAATTTTTGGGCTTTAATTAGAATTTAAAATTGAATATTTAATTAATAAAAGGTTTTAAAATTTATTTATTGAGTTTTTATTCTTATTTATATTATTCTAGACTTAGTCTTAATTTTTAATTAATTTTTAAGTTTAATTTTTAATTTCGTCACGTTTTACGTATTTACGTTCGCGTTTTACGTCATTACGTCGTAGTTTAACCGTAGTCGTAGCTCGTCTTTACTTTTTCTCTTCTAAACCAAAAACGTCACTAATCCAAACTTGATTATTTTATATTGGCACATTAATCCACACACCTCCTTTGAGAACGAACTTGGAATTTATTCGTCTTTACGGTTTTTCATTAAATCGTATCGATTAATACTTGCCGCACTTATACGTTGTTTTCCTAAACACGTATTTTTACCATAATCATTTTGGCCCCGCTGTCGGGGAGGTGTTTTTAGTGTGCCATTATTATTATCGTGTTTGTGTGAATAATGCGTTTTTGCTTTTCATTTTTGGAAAGCGTACATAAACGTACATACTCATTTTTGTTATTTTTCCTTAATATATTATAGTATCCAAATAAATCGTGTTTAATTTTCCTAAATTAAACACAAACCAATCATTTACTATATTGTAGATATCCCATTATTGTTTTCGGTTTTCTTTGTGAATATATTAATATATTGTACTACGTAGAACAATAAATATACAAGTACTCCAAAAGCGTGAAAACGCAATCTTGATTCGGGATTTCATCACTCGATCATTGTATTCGAATCTAAAGCAAAAGTTTAAAGGCAAAATAGATAAATACTTTCGTGAGGCCTAAATTCAATTAACACAAACTATAAGGTGGGTATATGGCGGTTGTATTTCACGACCTAAGGGAAAAAGGCTCTTAAGTGCTTAGCGCCGCCTCGTTTCCCCCGCTTGCTTGTGCGTGTTTTGAGAAAGAGGGCCAATCGAGGGTTTGCCGCCCAAGTATTATCTACGTATATTATATTTGCTTGTTTTCAAGATTAAACCCTCTTGAACGTTTTGGTGTTCCACCAACGTTCTAAAGTCATCGAAGGTGTTCACTCCACGTGATCGTTTTCATTCTTTAAGGCTCCTTTAATCGAGAAATCGATTCGAGGAGAGATTTGTAGATTTGAGTCTACGTAATACAACAAAAATCCAAAAAAATTATAAAAACAATCAAACATGAAAAATATTCTTCTTACCCCTAATCAATTAATTCTTTTTCTAACCCTCTAGTGTTTAATTCTCGTAACACCATTCGCGTTTCGTCATGTCCAACAATGGATATTACTCTTGTCCATATTGTGGAGGTCCGCCCGACGGTGGTAATTGCTTCAATTGCGAGATTTATGGAGGAAGGGAGGGGTATATATACAACTCTCCTCAAAACGACCATGGTTACGGATTTCAATCCTATGACCAAACTCCACAACCGCCTTCGTCTTATTCGTGTAATTTTTGTGGTTTGGAGCACGACTTCGGATTTAGTTGTACGAATTATAATGACCCCAAACCGAATCCTAATTTCTTTAACCAATCATCGCAATATCCATCGTCGTATTCATGTGAGTCTTGTGGAAACGCACCTCATTATGGGTATGATTGTCAACCGATGAACCATGATACGTCTTTCGACAACCAATTCTCCGGTTTTGACCAATAACCTCCACAAAATTTTTTCGATGATGATCTCGGTGCAAGTCGCGTCGACAAGGGATTTGAAGAAATTAAATTGCTTTTTCAACAAATTATGGAGAAAAAGGAACTTTCAATCGTCGAAGTGATCGAAGAAAGCATCAAAGATATGGAAGAGGAGAAACGACGAATCAATCAAGAAATAAACGATATAACTAATGAACTCGGCATTAGGAGATATCGTAAAGAAGAAATAAGTGACGAGTTTAAAAGAGAGTGTGAGATTAGAACTAAACAACTTTTACAAGATTACAATGGTTTAAGCATCGATATTCGTCATAAAACAAGAACTAGAAAGAGAGGAGCATCTAGCTAGATGTGATCTCACGCCTCCTATTTATGATGACGACGACGATTGCGACATTTGTAACACCCCCACAAATGCTATGCGCAGCGGAACTACAACATTGGGTGCTACACAGTATTCATTGCACACAAGATATATCAAACGACGCTAAAAAGACGTCAACTTAAAACTTGAAATTTAAAAATTGTTAGATGATACATGTCCACGGTTTTTCTAACCCCACTTGGTACAACAGAGTTTAGCGTTTTCGGTCCCCATGAATCTTAACCCAAGAATTTCAGTTTCACAACAACATTACATTAAAACTTAAAAATTTTTAAGTAGAAAAGGAGGAAAAACAAGCGGACTCCAAGCCATACACACAACATCCATCCCATGCATGCTCCATTCTACACTTCAGCGGTTACCTGAAACACATGCCAAAATTTGGTCAACGAAAACGTTGAGTGGAATTCATAGGTTTTACAATTCATTTGAACGTATATAAAATAAAAACCATTCGTGATTATTTATAGACTTGTCGATCAAACAATCTATATTCAGGATACTGACAATTGTGTTTAAGCTCATGACACTAATCCGTTAACTCAATCACCCGCGTAATAATTACCGGCGTGATTCAGATGAAACCAGTGCCCCTTCTAAAGGCATCAGTTGCAATTATACCTTATCTCTCATACAAGATAATCTACCGCAGAACTTACTTAACGTACAGCTTCTCGGCTAGCATTGGGTCGTTAGCCCCGTAGTACTACAAATTGTATAAGCGGCTATTTCCCCCTACTCGAGGGCAGGACAATAGTTAATAGTTCATGATTTTAGGGACTTTTGCAACTTTGGTACTCAACACAATTTCTAAGGCAACTTTCGGGTCTAACAATCATTCATGATATACGTTCCTTTTAAAAACTAGCATGCATTTCCCTCGCGGGTAAAACAATTTGAAATAAATATAAGCGAGGCTATAAATTCACACCTTATATATTAAGTGGTCGGTAGTTCGAGAGATGATCACTGACGATGTTACGGATGCCCGGGTAAATCAACACCTATCACAAATAACGCGTAATGAGTAATCTCATTTTTAAATACCTTACGGTACTGTGTAAAATACATATATACTAGTCACTTAGGACAATTATAACTCACGCCAAAAACAAAACAACAAGCATTACTCATTTTATACCATTCGTTCTTATTACTTACGTTATCCATTTTTATCCATTTCCGCCGGTACTCACCGAAAGTACGGGCTGTTTTACCATATTTAGCCATACTTATAAAATTTGACAAAATTCTCAAAAATCCTATAAGACCTGTAGATAACATGTTTTTAATCCCAATAAAAGTTTTTACTTTTACGACTCGTTACTTAACGCTTTTCCAAAACTACATTTTACGGGCTGAAATTGTACTTCGACCAACTTTGACCTCTTTGACCTATATGAAATGTACCTTTGACTTCTTTGACTCCTATGTCAACTTATAGACTCATTTATACAGGTTTGTGACCAAAATTTGACCCTTGACCATTTACCAATTCATACTTGTGGTCCTCGGGATTTGACTAAAACTATGCATAAATTCGGATTATGAAAGTTCTCGTCTCCCGGTACTCGATCTTTAAAACCTCATAACTTTTAGCTCGTTTTGAGTCACGGGCTCTACCTTATACCAAATTAAAGATAAGAAGACCCTCTACAACTACATTTAGTTTTCAAGTCCTGTAGGAAAAATAATTTTTATGAAATGACCTTAAACTTTCTGCCTAAATTTGGCTATACCAAAACCATGCTTAAACTCGATTCCAAACTCATCCATCACTACTAGGCATCATCCTAAGCTTCCCTAATCATATCCAAACACAAGTTTTCAGTCCTACCCCTATTGATCAACCAACCTCATAATCAAGAAAATATAAAAACAAACATGCAACCACTAATACCCATCTAAAACATCACTAAACACAATACCAAACACAAGACAATGCTCAAAATTCATCAACCACCATGGCTCCCCAAACACCCCTTGTGCCGTGGGGTTTGGGTGACCAAATCACCACAACCAAATTAATTTTGGTGGGTTTTATTGGTGATTATACTCACACTAGGCATGAATTTAACATGCATCCACACAATTAGCCTCAAAAACGAATTTGAATCATCTTGAAAATTTTTGGAAAATTTATTTGAATGCATGTGGGATTTAAGTACATAGAAAGGTGGGGAATGACAAGATTAGATGTGGTCTAACCTTAATTTCAATAAAAATTAAGTGAAGAAAATTTTTTGATGGTGTTCTTGGTGGGTTTGGGGGTGACCGTCGGCTAGAGGGCAAGAGAGGAGAGGGTTGGATTTGTTTTTGGTGAAATGTTCTATGTGTTTGTGTTTGTGCATTTTTGTGTGATTGGGAGGGACCAATTTGCAAATAAAGGTTTCTTTTGGCCTTAAGTTAAAAACGTCCTCAAAACTTTGCGGTTTCGACTCACTAGTCAATTTTGAAAATTTTACGGGAGTCGGAAATCATCCCGAACACTCCAAAATATTTTTGGGATACTTTAAATGTACTCGGAAGGCTATAAAACTCACCCGACTCAACTTAACACGAACCGTAAATAAAATTCTCGAAAAATTTCATTATCGATAAATCGTCAATAATTATGAAAATTTGGGCATCCATCGGGATCGTAATCGTCATCGTCCTTCTTGATTCGTCAAACGTAAAAATTATAACCTCGAACATCGGCTTTAACCAATATACTTATAAATATAGAAATTAAAATTTATTAAAAATTTCAAAAATTAGCGTAATTTAGGGTAACGTTAATGACCTCGGTTCTAGGGTGTCACATCCACCCCTCCTTAAAGAGAGCGACGTCCCGGCGCTCGCCTCTTCTTGTACTCACATTTCGTTCTACTGGAACAGATGAGGATACCTTTCCTTGAAAAAGTCCTCACGTTCCCAAGTGTATTCCGGTCCACGCTTAGAATTCCATCGGACCTTCACAATAGGAATTCTACTACGCTTCAGTCTCTTGACCTCCCGGTCCATAATTTCCACAGGTTCTTCCACAAAGTGCATTTTGTCGTCTAGTCGAATCTCGTCCAAAGGAATCACCAATTCCTTATCCGCCAAACTCTTCTTCAGGTTCGATACGTGAAACGTGTCGTGAATAGCACTAAGCTCGCTCGGTAATTCTAATTTGTACGCTACTGGTCCAATTCGTTCAACGATCTTAAATGGTCCTATATACCTCGGACTCAACTTTCCTTTCTTCCCAAAACGAATTACACCCTTCCACGGCGATACCTTGAGCATAACCATATCTCCAACTTCAAACTCCAACAGTTTCCTTCTGTTATCGGCATAACTCTTCTGTCGGCTTCTCGCAGCAAGTAGTCGGTTCTTGATTTGCACAATCTTCTCTGTCGTTTCTAAAACCATTTCGGGTCCAGTCAATTGACTTTCTCCTACTTCACTCCAACACACAGGCGATCTACACTTCCTTCCATACAATGCTTCGAACGGTGCTGCCTTGATACTCGCATGATAACTATTATTATACGAAAATTCCACAAGAGGCAAGTGGCGTTTCCAACTTCCTCCAAAATCAATCACGCATGCTCGGAGCATGTCCTCCATCGTCTGAATAGTTCGTTCACTCTGGCCGTCAGTTTCCGGGTGATAAGCCGTGCTTAAACTCAATTCAGTGCCCATCGCACGTTGAAGCGATTTCCAAAATTCCGACGTAAATCTACTATCGCGATCCGAAATGATCGATAACGGCACTCCGTGTCTACAGACGATCTCCTTCACGTACACACTGGCGAGCTTTTCCATGCTGTCCGTCTTCTTCATAGGTAAGAAATGAGCAGATTTCGTTAACCTATCCACTATTACCCATATCATATCACATCCACTAGGAGTTCTAGGTAAACCCGTCACGAAATCCATAGCGATTTTCTCCCATTTCCATTCTGGGATCTCTGGTTGTACCAACAATCCAGATAGTTTCTTATGTTCTGCTTGAACCTTCGCGCAAGTCAAACACTTACTAACGTAACGAGCAATATCCGCCTTCATATTTGGCCACCAATAAACTTTCTTCAGGTCGTGATACATTTTATCCGATCCAGGATGTATCGAATACTTCGACTTATGCGACTCATTCATAACCAATTCTCGAACTCCAGGCTTTCCTTCCTCAGATGAACACAATGGTAACCAAATCCGATTCTCAAAATATCTCAGTCCGTCTGACCTAATCACGAAAAGAGGTTTCAACATTCGTCCCAAATTTTCAGCTTCAACATTCCCTTTCATTAGTCCTCTCTCTTGAGCTTTCAGTATAGTTTCGGTTAAGTCAACGCTCTCAGTCATCACTAAAGCTCTAACCCTCAAAGGTTTCTCCCGTTCCTTCCTACTTAGTGCATCCGCTACAACATTCGCCTTGCCAGGGTGGTAGCGAATTTCGCAGTCATAATCACTCAGTAGTTCAACCCATCGTCTCTGTCGCATATTCAACTCCTTTTAATCTAAAATATGTTGCAAACTCTTGTGGTCAGTGAATACAACACACTTCGTCCCATACAAATAATGTCTCCACAACTTCAACGCAAAAACTACAGCTCCTAATTCCAAATCGTGCGTCGTGTAGTTCTCCTCATTCTTCCTTAGTTGCCTCGACGCGTAAGCTATCACCTTTTCACGTTGCATCAATACCGCTCCATAACCCTTACGAGATGCATCACAATACACTACGAAGTCTTCGGTTCCTTCAGGCAATGACAATATCGGTGCGGAACATAACTTATCCTTGGGCGTTTTGAAAGCAAGTTCTTCCTCATTTTCCCATTCATACACCCTATTCTTTTCGGTAAGCCTTGTCAATGGTTTTGCAATCAACGAAAATCCTTCAATGAACCTTCGATAATACCCAGCTAAACCAAGGAACTGTCGAACTTCAGTCGGCGTTGTCGGTGCCGACCATTCCCTGATCGCTTCGACCTTGGCAGGATCCACACGAACTCCCTTACTATCAATCACGTGACCTAAGAACTGCACTGATTCCAACCAAAATTCACACTTCGAGAATTTCGCATACAGCTTCTCCTTCTTTAACAACTCCAAAATCTTTCTCAGGTGCTTCTCGTGCTCCTCCTTACTCTTAGAGTAAATAAGTATATCGTCGATGAAAACAATAACAAACTTATCTAGATACGGCTTGCACACGCGATTCATAAGGTCCATGAATACAGCAGGCGCGTTTGTCAACCCAAACGGCATCACTCGAAATTCAAAGTGTCCATACCGCGTACGAAAGGCAGTTACAGGAGTATCCTCCTCTCTTACACGCAGTTGATGATACCCTGATCTTAAATCGATCTTTGAGTATACACTGGAACCTTGCAATTGATCGAACAAATCGTCAATCCTCGGCAATGGGTACCGATTCTTAACCGTCAGCTTATTGAGTTCCCTATAGTTAATACACATCCGAAACGAACCATCTTTCTTCTTTACGAACAACACTGGCGCTCCCCAAGGTGATGAGCTCGGCCTAATAAATCCTTTGTCCATTAATTCCTTCAGTTGATCCGATAACTCCTTTAACTCGGATGGTGCTAAGCGATAAGGTGCACGCGCAACCGGCGCAGCTCCTGGCACCAAATCAATTCGAAACTCGACCTCACGGGTAGGTGGTAAACCTGGCAACTCGTCTGGAAAAACTTCCGGATATTCGCAGATAACTGGTACCTCTTCAATCCTCGCCTCTAAATCACCATCACTCGAAACTTGTGCCAAAAACACATCGCATCCGTTCTCTACGTACTTCATCATTTTCAAACAGGAAATCACTTTCAAACGAGAAGTGCATTCGTCTCCCTTTATCGTCAAAACTTTATTCCTCAACGGAATCTGAACTAATCTCTCGCCACAGACGATCATAGCACTATGCGCCATTAGCCAATCCATTCCCACAATCACGTCAAACGATCCTAGTTCTATAGGCATCAAGTCGATTTTAAAAGCTTAATTTCCTAACTTCAAGGTACACCCTTTCAGTATAGAATTCGTACTAACAATTTTTCCATCGGCTAACTCGACGTTATAACTAGTCGCTAACAACACCGGTTCTCTATCAATATGACGACTAAATTTAACATCTACAAAACTCTTGTCGGAGCCAGAATCAAACAAAATACTAGCATAACAAGCGTCTAGCAAAAACGTACCGGTAACCACATTAGGACCCTGTGGTTTATCAGCCGTTCCCACTTGATACACAGCAGCCGCATTATTACCTCCCCGCTTGTTTCCTGCCTTCGGGCAATTCACTTGCACATGACCTCTCTCTCCACAACCATAACATCCCCTCATTCTGATAGCATTCGCCCCTGTGGCTACTCCTCCCGTTCGGCAACCAGATGTCCTATGACCTGCTTTTCCACACTTGCCGCATGCAGGCGGGCAATTCCCGACATGATACAAATTGCACCTACCACAATGGGGATTCACTTTCACTCCTCTAGGGTTCGTCACTGCCCTCATCCCTTCGTTCCTTCTTTGGTTAAACTGCTGATTGCGGTTCGGCCCATGGTTGTTTCGATTTCCACCTCGGTTCTGGCCCTGGGATTGATTGCTTTGTGCTGCTTCCCATTTCCTTTTGTTGCCTTCAGCAATTGAGTTCTGCTTGTCCTGGAGCTTGACGTCCATCAATGCGTGAGCCATCTGGACCGCTTCATCAAACGATCCGGGTTTCGACGAAGTTGTTTCACCTTTAATATTGCTGGATAAACCCTTAATGTACTGTTTCATTTTCTTGGCGTCATTGGCAAAAACGTCTGGACACAAAAGGCTTAATTCATTAAACCTCCTAGTGTAAGCAGCTATATCATTGTTCTTCAAGGTCAAGTGCCTCAACTCATCCTCCAATTGCCCCAATTCCTCTTCCGGGCAAAACTTCTTAGTCAACAGAGCTTTTGTCGCATTCCACGTCCTTGCATTCGCTACAGCCAATCCAACCGTGGCTACCTGAGTATTCCACCAACTTAACGCATCATCAAGAAACGTAGCAGCCGCAAACTTCACTTTGTCCGCTTCTGCACAACCGCTGATTTCGAACGTACTTTCAACTTTTTCCAACCATCGTCTAAGTTCTAAAGCTCCACCCGTTCCACGAAACTGCGTGGGACCGCACTTCATAAAACTAGAATAGGTACACACTCTCGGGGCTTGCTGTCTCCCCGCGTTCCTTCCCTGGTCCTGATTTCTCCCGGCTCGGTCCGCTTCCAGCGCATTTGCTATAGCTTCCTGAATCATTGTGTTTACACGATCGGCGGTCAACTTTGGAGGCATGGTGTTATCGAATATCTCTTTCTGCAAGACAGGGAAAATAGAAAAACAATGTAAGTATACACATCAAGTTTCCGAGACATAATATACATACAACGACACATCACTACAGAGTTACTAATATTCATCAATTCACATCACAAAAGATCAAATTTAAGACATATCACAGATCATGAAAGGTAACATGGATTGTATTGATAATTAACCAAAATCGTGACAAGTATTGCCACTACAATCGTTCACCACAAAACTTAAGTCCTCAAGTTTCTCGTCATAATGCCATCATACAAAAGTCTAAAACAGTTCTATTACAATGATCAAAGAAAAATACAAAACAAGCAACTAGGCATGTGGTGATCCACACGGCCTCTTGGATGGCGGTTCGTCATCATCTTCCTCGGGTTCCTCATCACTATCGTCCTCATCCACATCATCCATTTTTCTCTTTCCTTTATCATCCGGCCCACATTCCGTCTCCTTTTTCGTCCCAGATGTAGACCCACACTCAACCGCTACCTGACTTCCCACCGTAATACAAGCACCTCTAGTAGGCGGCTGAATCATGAAGTCGTTAGCCTCCATCTCCAAATCGTCCATGAATCTCCAATCCGGGGGCAATGATGCTCTCACACGATGCTCCCAACTCTGCATCCTCGACAACCTCATTTGATCCTCCCTAACACGGTCAAGACTAGCGCTCAGATTTGCAACCATCGATCTGAAACTGTTGATGTCACTTTTGTTCACATTTCCATCATACTCAATTCTTGCAGTCCTTTCCAACAGTCTTTGGTCTGCCCTTTCATTCTCGTCGAATCTACTGATCACCCTTGATTCCACTACGTACCGCATGCACATCGATTCGTCCAAACCTCTCACAACCCGTCGTACGTCATGATGAACTCTCGGTCCGGGGAAGCAAATTCTTGAGATGCCTTGATGAAGAGAATTTGCGCTCACTGCACCTTCGGCTCTTCTGGGGATACCTGGTGCACCAACCAGATGGGAAGTACGCATAGGCCTGGGGCAAGTAGTTCTCCTTTGGTCGGGGTCCTGGGCTTGTACATCGTTCGTCTCAGCTTGTCCTTCAGCTGCTGTTCCAACACTTCCCCCTTCGCGACCTACGACGTAATCGTTTCCATTATCATTAGGCGGTACCTCGGCCATTCCTGCAATAACAGCGAATTTCGGAGGGTACATAAGTAATTATACAATATTTATAAATACATGCATGCAAATGCAATGCAAAGGTGGTACATATGCCCGAAAATGTAATAATATGATGCTCATGCATGATTAATACAATAATTACGATGTCGGATATTTCACGTAAAATTCAACGTCTACATATAGTAATTCCATACTTACGTAATAATTACCCACATATATACTTCACTCAAAAGTATACGTCAAATGCCATGAATACAAAAATAAATCTTACCGGAGCCATGCAGGATAGCTGTGTGTGCTTGGACCACTTCTTACGACACCAAAAGTTATAGTTTAGGATTTTCAAAAACGACCTAGTTCTCTATAACTCGTGGCTCTGATTACCAATCTGTAACACCCCCACAAATGCTATGCGCAGCGGAACTACAACATTGGGTGCTACACAGTATTCATTGCACACAAGATATATCAAACGACGCTAAAAAGACGTCAACTTAAAACTTGAAATTTAAAAATTGTTAGATGATACATGTCCACGGTTTTTCCAACCCCACTTGGTACAACAGAGTTTAGCGTTTTCGGTCCCCATGAATCTTAACCCAAGAATTTCAGTTTCACAACAACATTACATTAAAACTTAAAAATGTTTAAGTAGAAAAGGAGGAAAAACAAGCGGACTCCAAGCCATACACACAACATCCATCCCATGCATGCTCCATTCTACACTTCAGCGGTTACCTGAAACACATGCCAAAATTTGGTCAACGAAAACGTTGAGTGGAATTCATAGGTTTTACAATTCATTTGAACGTATATAAAATAAAAACCATTCGTGATTATTTATAGACTTGTCGATCAAACAATCTATATTCAGGATACTGACAATTGTGTTTAAGCTCATGACACTAATCCGTTAACTCAATCACCCGCGTAATAATTACCGGCGTGATTCAGATGAAACCAGTGCCCCTTCTAAAGGCATCAGTTGCAATTATACCTTATCTCTCATACAAGATAATCTACCGCAGAACTTACTTAACGTACAGCTTCTCGGCTAGCATTGGGTCGTTAGCCCCGTAGTACTACAAATTGTATAAGCGGCTATTTCCCCCTACTCGAGGGCAGGACAATAGTTAATAGTTCATGATTTTAGGGACTTTTGCAACTTTGGTACTCAACACAATTTCTAAGGCAACTTTCGGGTCTAACAATCATTCATGATATACGTTCCTTTTAAAAACTAGCATGCATTTCCCTCGCGGGTAAAACAATTTGAAATAAATATAAGCGAGGCTATAAATTCACACCTTATATATTAAGTGGTCGGTAGTTCGAGAGATGATCACTGACGATGTTACGGATGCCCGGGTAAATCAACACCTATCACAAATAACGCGTAATGAGTAATCTCATTTTTAAATACCTTACGGTACTGTGTAAAATACATATATACTAGTCACTTAGGACAATTATAACTCACGCCAAAAACAAAACAACAAGCATTACTCATTTTATACCATTCGTTCTTATTACTTACGTTATCCATTTTTATCCATTTCCGCCGGTACTCACCGAAAGTACGGGCTGTTTTACCATATTTAGCCATACTTATAAAATTTGACAAAATTCTCAAAAATCCTATAAGACCTGTAGATAACATGTTTTTAATCCCAATAAAAGTTTTTACTTTTACGACTCGTTACTTAACGCTTTTCCAAAACTACATTTTACGGGCTGAAATTGTACTTCGACCAACTTTGACCTCTTTGACCTATATGAAATGTACCTTTGACTTCTTTGACTCCTATGTCAACTTATAGACTCATTTATACAGGTTTGTGACCAAAATTTGACCCTTGACCATTTACCAATTCATACTTGTGGTCCTCGGGATTTGACTAAAACTATGCATAAATTCGGATTATGAAAGTTCTCGTCTCCCGGTACTCGATCTTTAAAACCTCATAACTTTTAGCTCGTTTTGAGTCACGGGCTCTACCTTATACCAAATTAAAGATAAGAAGACCCTCTACAACTACATTTAGTTTTCAAGTCCTGTAGGAAAAATAATTTTTATGAAATGACCTTAAACTTTCTGCCTAAATTTGGCTATACCAAAACCATGCTTAAACTCGATTCCAAACCCATCCATCACTACTAGGCATCATCCTAAGCTTCCCTAATCATATCCAAACACAAGTTTTCAGTCCTACCCCTATTTATCAACCAATCTCATAATCAAGAAAATATAAAAACAAACATGCAACCACTAATACCCATCTAAAACATCACTAAACACAATACCAAACACAAGACAATGCTCAAAATTCATCAACCACCATGGCTCCCCAAACACCCCTTGTGCCGTGGGGTTTGGGTGACCAAATCACCACAACCAAATTAATTTTGGTGGGTTTTATTGGTGATTATACTCACACTAGGCATGAATTTAACATGCATCCACACAATTAGCCTCAAAAACGAATTTGAATCATCTTGAAAATTTTTGGAAAATTTATTTGAATGCATGTGGGATTTAAGTACATAGAAAGGTGGGGAATGACAAGATTAGATGTGGTCTAACCTTAATTTCAATAAAAATCAAGTGAAAAAAAAATTTTGATGGTGTTCTTGGTGGGTTTGGGGGTGACCGTCGGCTAGAGGGCAAGAGAGGAGAGGGTTGGATTTGTTTTTGGTGAAATGTTCTATGTGTTTGTGTTTGTGCATTTTTGTGTGATTGGGAGGGACCAATTTGCAAATAAAGGTTTCTTTTGGCCTTAAGTTAAAAACGTCCTCAAAACTTTGCGGTTTCGACTCACTAGTCAATTTTGAAAATTTTACGGGAGTCGGAAATCATCCCGAACACTCCAAAATATTTTTGGGATACTTTAAATGTACTCGTAAGGCTATAAAACTCACCCGACTCAACTTAACACGAACCGTAAATAAAATTCTCGAAAAATTTCATTATCGATAAATCGTCAATAATTATGAAAATTTGGGCATCCATCGGGATCGTAATCGTCATCGTCCTTCTTGATTCGTCAAACGTAAAAATTATAACCTCGAACATCGGCTTTAACCAATATACTTATAAATATAGAAATTAAAATTTATTAAAAATTTCAAAAATTAGCGTAATTTAGGGTAACGTTAATGACCTCGGTTCTAGGGTGTCACAACATTTTTAATTTCAACTCGTCTTGTGAAACCATTACTCTCATGCTGCCTACGAAACCCGATGCCTCTCTAAGTATGGGGGAGAAGAATCTTAACACTAATCCTAGTGTTGAGATCCCTATTCCAATCCAAAGTGATCCTACGGTTGTCTCCGATGAGGAGTTAAGTGATTTTGTTCTCGATGAATTTTTCCACGAAAATTCTAACGAGGCAAATTACGATAGTGAGTGTGATACGATTTCATGTGATGATGTCTCTCCCAATGACACTTCGGGTAGAGAATCATTGACTTTTTCGAACCCGCTTTTCGATGATGATTTTTCCACTAGTGATGACGAGTCACTACTCGATGAGGAAGTTCGTGTCGACGAATTTAAAATCTACTCGAATTCCCTTTTTGAATTTGATGACGAGTTCGTTTTTGGCGACGTAAATCCTCTCTTTGATGAGACGTTCGAGGACATCGAGAGTGAGGATTCTAAGGATCCTAAACTCGATGAGCCGGATTTGCTAGTCACCCTCCCTAAGTCTCATTTGGATGAGCCTTCTCTTTTGACTTGTGATGCCTCCATTCTCGAGGGGTTCACCGATGGACCGCCTCTCGATGAGAATGAGGATTTTAATGAGGCCTTTGCCTTTGAACTGGGAGGAAACTTTGAGACCCCTATTTTTATTGATTCTCTTTCAAATTTGCCTTCATCTCAAAGTAGTCCTACCCACCCTCTCGGTTCTCATGACTACACGTACTTCGAGTACGTTGTAAGGAGTTTTCTTCCTTACAAAATGTATCCTCCGGCTTTGCCTTTATCATTTTCCACCAAAAGTAAGGATACGATCTTTGACCCCGGTATAAAGGCTTTGCCTTTATTATCGGTTGCTTTTGGGCATTGTTTATCATGTAAGCCCCACCAAAAATGACCAAACCAAGATTATCACTAAATGATCACATTTATGGGGATTCGAGTCGAGCTTTTGACTCGGTTATCAAAAATAAGGTGCCTCGTGGGGGATTCTCATGCTTATCCTTGTAAATATTATCGTTTTTCTAATTAGTTAACAAGGGGACTTATGCTCTTCCAACCTTTGTTTCGTGGTTGTTTGTGATTGTGATTTATTAGGTTCATAGTCATCATTGAAGCCTCTCGTGTTCGTTTTACGGATCACTCCAGCTTCGATCGTTGCCTTTGGAGATTCCTATATCCGATGATATCGTTTTATGTTCTAACGTTTATCTTATTAGCATAATTCATAAACGGCTTTTAGGTTATTCGTTTTACCCTTTCCATGCTTGAGATTAAGCATTCGACTTCGTCTCTAGTATGGGGGTATTTTCACCCCTAGTCTCGAAACATTGAGGACAATGTTTAGTTTTAGTATGGGGGGGTGAGTAGATACTTCACCTTGCTTACGTCACCACGCAATCCAATATTCATCTTTTTGTTATCGTTTTATGCAAAATAAGGCTAAAAATGGCCAAATTTTAAAATTTTTTCTTGTTTTTCATAAGTGTTTAAGACACGAATGTAGGTTTTCCGATGGTGAGAATAAGAGTAATTTTTTACTCGACCGTGCGTGATGAGCACTTAGCTTCGATTCCTTAACTTTTTAGGCTAAGTCTCTTAAATGAGGACGAGAAATGATAGAGTTATTTATAAGTCTCGTAATCGTCACGATCTCATGTGTACTAATTATTAGCTTATTCTCCCCATGCTTTTGTATAATAAATTGTTAATAAATATTGATTTAGCGGTTTAGTCACTATTGTTGGTTTCTAATTTGTTTTAGTAGCTTCCATGTAATTAAATTGGGAAAACATTAAGGTATCGCCAACGTCACGGTTTTGAAGTATTGGCACCCGAATAATCGAAAGCTTCACCTAATAATAAGATTTCAAGTGCTCACCTAAATTAAGCAAAAATTTGAAGCTCACAAGGCCGAAAAATCTATGCCCAAATTGAAAGTGAATCAAGCCTTAATCTTTGAAGCTTTAAAGATCCAAAATTCGCTTTAGCGTGAGGGTATACGTCTTTGGCTAATAAACCACCGATGAGGCGGATAATAAAAGGCAAGGCAAGACCGAAGTCATAATAAAAGCTTCATGGCGAAGTTGAATAAAAGATGGAGGTAAACCAAAGATAATAAGGCCCTTCCGTTAGGGGGCGTATAAAAGTCTTGGTAATAAGTCTCATGTTCAAAACTGTTATAAAACTGTGTTTATCGATCCTTCTTGTTGACTTAATTTTTTGACATCGTTGTCTATTAGGGTGAATTATTAATTCGATGATTTTGGTTACACCGTTAAAACTCTATTTTTAGACTTAATCTCTATTCACACATAAGTCAATGATGTATCCTCGTGATCATTAAGACAAAATAAAATATAAGAGATACCAAGTAGGAATAAGGGAGTTTAGGTTCATAATTAACACTCATGAGATATCATCGTGTTGCTAACTTATAATAACAATGATCTCGTTACACGCTTAGCATGGAATTGGGTGAAAATCGAGGACGACGAAATTATTTCTAACGAAGCATTCACATGTTCTTTTTCTACGATCCTAAAAGTCACTTAATCGTGATGAAGATCATACATTATGTCTAAAAAACACGTGTAGTGGCTTAAATTTATGTCTTCAATAAATGTTATCATAAAATGTATTTTGGAAGTGCTATGATACTTAATTCTAGCATTGGTGAGGACACGGCAATGGTTTAGTATGGGGGAGTGATGAGACTACAATTATGCATAGTCTCATCGTCCAAATCGGGCTTAAAACGCTTAAAATATCATTAAAATACCCCAAAATATGCTGGTGTTTGTTCATTGTGTATTTTAGGTACGGATATCGTGAAATCAATAAAAGATCAAAGGAATCAAGCAAAAACGAACACCGAAAACGAAGCCGCACAAAGAACCGGACCCAAGAAATGAATTTCTAAAAATACCCTTGTAATTTTGAAGTTTGTCAACTTTGGTCCCTTAACTATTGAAGACTTGTCACTTTTAACTCTTGAAAATCTCAAAAATTGCATTTGGGTCCTTAAGTTTCAAGATTATCGAGCTTGGCCTTTGAAGAATGCTAAACTTGCACAAATAGTCCTTATTTCAAAGATTGATCAAAGTGAGGGACTGATTTATCATTTACCCTAAGTTACATTGCAAAGGGAAGTAAGGAAATGCTGGTAGAAACTTTATTTGCATACATTTTGCAAATTCAAGGGCTGTTTGTGCCATTATCTAAACCCATACCCTGATTTTATCCAACATTAGCCCACAAAGCCCATCATGAATCACTAAACCCGGCCCATACTTAAACCTCAGCCAAACCAGTCAACAAGTTTAACATATTTAATTAGTTTTTTTTGTTAAAACGAGTTATAATATGTTTTTACTTTCATGGTTTTCACTTCCTGTTCACCCCTAACCCCAGCTAATCCCCAAATCACCCAACAAGAACCCTAATTAGGCTTATCCCTAATTACCCCATATTAGTCCAATTACATCTCCAGTAATATAATTTACCATCCCCACATCACTTTCCTACCTCGAAGATCAACCCACGACATCTCCACATGGACATGGGACCCTCCCCTGTTACACTTTGGGCAAGAAAACAAAAAGCCACAGAAAATCAATGGCTAGCACGAATTACTTGGCCCCTAATGGTTCAATGGACGACTAAGATCAAGATATACCAGCTGGAAACACATGGGCAAAGTCAGACTCATCACATGATCATCTTGGACCATATTTTTGAATTTTCAGCAAGGGTATTTTTGGTAGATTATGTTCTAGGGTTTTATATGTTTCCAATGTATCTAGAATCCTCTTTCTAGTAGTATTTATATGTGGTGACTATACCCATATAATTTTGTTCTAGATTTTATATTTTTCAAGAATTCTTGTAATTTTAGTGAATTATTGATGATATAAAATTTGAGTTCCCATTTTAATATTTGTTTTTTAAATTTCTGAATTTACCTTTCAGTTTATTCAAAGTATAAGTCTCTTTGAGAGTTTATTGTTGAAGAATCATTTGAGCTTAAGCTGATAATAAGCTAAGTTGACACCTCAGCTTATTATCTTGTTTAAGTTCAAGTGTTATTTTCCTTTCATTTTAACTATTATGCAAATCTTTACTTCATTTTGTTCATCAAAGGTTTTTCCAAAAAAAAATTTGTAAAATTCTTTGAGACCCATTAAGTTTTAAGCTGTGCATAAGCTAGTTTTGACACAACATAGCTTATGCACTAGGTTTATGGCTTAATGTCATGGTTCTCTGCATATTTTTAAGTCTTTTTCAAAAGGTTTTCAAGTTTTAAGTTTCACTAGTGAAATTTATTCCAAGTTTTGTAAATTTCCTTTTCAAACTTCAACAATCACATAACGGTACTGTATCATAAGCTGCTAGTGGAGGTTTTTGACAAAAATCGCTTCAGAGGCTTGTGAGTACGTGACAAGTAGCTTGGAGGTGTTTGGGGACGTTCTATTGTAGATGCGGTTATGATTTGAAGATGTTCAGATCGATGTTCTTTGGTATTGGGTATAAAAATTTGTGGATTAAGTTGTGGGAGCTTATTGTATTAGATAAGGTGAAAAGAGAGGAGGTTGAGGTGCTTATAGTCGTTGGTTAGAGGTTTTCGAGCTTTGGACCCATTGTAAGTGATTTCCCCCCCTTTTAAATCTTATTTTCCTATAATCTGCTATATTCTTGATCTATGTGCTTTCGTACTTATTTGTTTATTGTTATTGTTTATTTCATGCTTATTTACTGGTTTGATCATTCACTTTATATGATTTCACTTTTGATTGCTATTTTCATTTTATAAATTTCAATTTTTGAGTTTTAACCACTGTTTAGAAGAAGTAGTAATTTTGTCTTAGGGATAGGGTATTGTATTAAGTTTGATGGCTACAATATTAAGAGGTTAGTAGTAGTCGATTTAAGCTTTGGTTTCATTATAATGGTCATACAAAAAAATAGGAGTTCATATTTTTCTATGATTGGATAGTCAGTAGGACCCATTAGGAGTTTTAAGGCGTGTTTTGAGTTTGAACGTTGAGTAATTAGTAGTTATAGGGCTCGTTTAGGTTTGTATGTAGCTAGATTGTGGTTTATGTGGACTTGTCGTAAGCTTTGAGTAACCAAACACTCACTTTTGGACCACATACACCAGCAATAGCACCACACGCCACTTTTCTGCCAAACAAACCACATCAGCACGTCTCTTGACTTATTTTTGCATTTTGGTGTGTTAAATTTTGTTCACAGTTAGTTTAAGGGGCTGTTCTAGGTTTGTGTGATGTTCATTTGTTGATTAGTGGAGTTAACATAAAGTTTTAGTTTGATAAAAGTCATAATATAGTCAGTACACCAGCAAAACACCCCTCTTTTGCCTGCTGCTGTACAACAGGTATTTAAGGATACTTGTTGATATTTTTGGCTTAGAAACCTGTTAATAGTTAGCTCATAGGGCAACCTAAGGCTGTGTGTAAGAAAATTGGGTGATTATGTAGCTTAAAAACTAGTTAAGAGCTGTCAAAACCCATTGCGTACCAATTGCATCAGCAACCTCAACATAATCTGCCAACTGCTGGTGCACAGTAGGGTTTAGGTAGTGATTTTGTGCTTTTGAGTAGTGACACTTGGTCATTTAGATAGGTTTTTTGTTTAGATACGTGGTATCTAGGATAGAACAAGTTTTGGTGGTGTTAAGTTTCCTATAGAACTTACTGTGTACTATAACTAGCTACCAAACTCCACTTTCTTGTTCTTATTTATTGTATTTTGTTGATTTGGTGCTTTAATTGTGTTTGTTTTTGGTATATTTGTGTTTATCTTGACTCTCCACAATCCCAGGCTTGTGGGGGTGCCGTTTGTGCCCAAAAACGCCAACAAACAATCCTAAAACAAGCGAAAATGAGCCCAAAACGAGCCGAAAAAACCATACAGCAAGCTTTTCTTTGTTGTCCGAGAACGCTGCAATTTTTTTTATTTTTTATAGTGTTGTCCGGTATCGGACAACACTGAACTTGGACAAGCCTGTTGTCTGGTGATATCTTGGACAACACTGAAGTACTCCACCATGGGGTACTTTGGGGTACTTTCGTTTTTAGCCATCTTTTTTAGTTTTTTTTTTAACTTTTTCATTTTCCCTTGTTAATTTAGTTAAAATATAACTTTTATAAAAATAAAATTTATTTTTAGCATTATTTTATTATTTTTATCATTATTTTAGTTTAAAAATTGTTTTTAGCCTTTAAAAAATAGAAAAATAGTTTAAAAAATTTAGGAAAAATACTTTTTAGTCTTTAAATAATATAAGTGAGTTATTTGTTCAGTAAAATAATATTTTAGGCTTTTGTTAATTATATTTAATTTTAGGGCTTTAATTAGCATTTAAAATTGAATATTTAATTAATAAAAGGTTTTAAAATTTATTTATTGAGTTTTTATTCTTATTTATATTATTTTACACTTAGTCTTAATTTTTAATTAATTTTTAAGTTTAATTTTTAATTTCGTCACGTTTTACGTATTTACGTTCGCGTTTTACGTCATTACGTCGTAGTTTAACCGTAGTCGTAGCTCGTCTTTACTTTTTCTCTTCTAAACCAAAAACGTCACTAATTCAAACTTGATTATTTTATATTGGCACATTAATCCACACACCTCCTTCGATAACAAACTTGGAATTTATTCGTCTTTACGGTTTTTCATTAAATCGTATCGATTAATACTTGCCGCACTTATACGTTGTTTTCCTAAACACGTATTTTTACCATAATCAATCTACTTTCTTCTTGAAGCATGGCTACAGGAGAGGTACCATTGACAAAACACTATTTCTTAAGAAGAATGCTAAAGACATCATTCTTGTCCATGTATATGTAGATGATATCATCTTCGGTTCTACCAAGAAGGAATGGTGTAATGAGTTTGAACAACTGATGAAGGGTGAGTTTCAGATGAGTGCTATGGGATAGCTTACCTTTTTCCTTGGACTTCAAGTCACGCAACAACAAGATAACATCTTCATTAGTCAAGATAACTATATTCCTGACATTATTCAAAAGTTTGATGTGGAACCTCTTAGACCAGCAGCAACACCTTATGAAGTCACAAAGGTCAAACTCAAGAATGAGTTGGATCCTCCTGTTAATGTTCACTTATACAGGTCTATGATAGGCTCACTCATGTATTTGACTGCGTCTCGACCCGATATTATGTTTGCAGTTAGTGCTTGCTCTATACATCAAGTAGCACCTACCACCTCAAATTTGAATGCTGTCAAGAAGATGTTTAATTATCTTAAAGCCCAACCCAAGCTAGGCTTGTGGTATCCAAGGGAATCCCCTTTTGTACTTGAAGCCTACAGTGATAGTGACTATGTAGGGGCTAATAATGATAGAAGATCAACTACTGGTGGTTGTTAGTTTTTGGGCCGAAGACTTATCTCATGGTAATGTAAGAAATAGACAATAGTAGCTACTTTTTCAACAGAAGCTGAATATGTCGTTGCTGCTAGTTGTTATGGACAGGTGTTGTGGATACAAAACCAAATGTTAGACTATGGTTTCAACTTTATGAACACCAAAATCTTCATTTACAACCAAAGCACCATTTGCATTGTTAAGAATCCCGTGTTTCATCAAAGAACCAAGCATATAGAGATTCGACACCACTTTATCAGAGATGCCAATGAAAAGAAGTTGATACAGGTTCTCAAAGTTCATACAGATGACAATGTTACTGATTTGTTGACTAAAGCCTTTGATGGGCCTTGGTTTAATTACTTAGTGGTCCACATTGGTATGGTTAATCCTTGAAGCCTAGGATTGAGGGGAGGCAAAGCCTAAGGGGAGGCCTGTTGTACATGTATACTTGTTTATTCTTACTTCTTGTAGATTCTCTCGACACTTTTCATGGACATGTGGTGTGTTTGTGTTACTTCTGGTGGTTTGCTTAAGTTTCTCCTGGTGGATCTTACTTACTCCTAGTGGTTGAATGGTCATCCTAAATATGGTATGTTTGTTTCCTGTTCCTTATTGGAATTACTGTTCATTTTTGTTGACCTTTGTTGACCAAACGCTGCTACTGGTATGGACATATTGACCGTTTGACTTTTGTCTGCATAAGTTACTCCTGGTCTATCAGTTTATCCATTAATTAAGTAAAGGGGATTATCTATTAATGGATTAGTTGGCAAGTAGTTATTCCCATTAATGGTAATTTGTTGGAAAGGGAAAACCCTTAATTAGGGGTCAATGAACAGTTATTGGGGTAATTACTTATAGTCAATGGGGTCACTCTACTCATTTATCAGAATCAATCACACACACTCACGCTCCTACCCACCATCATCATCCATCTTCATGCAATACATCAATCATCAACATTAATGGCTAGACTCCAATACAAGGCAGATCACAAGGTTGTTTACCTTGGTGAAGGTCCACTTAGGGAAGACTATGCAGAGATATTAGAGTTCTTGGAGGCGTCTCATATCAGGTATTCTCTTACCGTTTGTCCCACTGTCTATGAAACAGTCATACGTCAGTTCTGGGCAACTGCTCATGTTAGGGATATGGTCTAACACCCCACAGAGATTCATGCCACCATAGATGGTCATCCATTTGTGGTGACAAAAGCTACTATTAAGTCTGACATGCACCTCCAAGATGTTGATAGCCTTGTATCACTTACCAATGATGAGGTCTTGGATGGGATGGCTGCCATTGGTATAATAATGAGGGCAAATTCAATTTTCTCAAAAATAGATTCTATCCCCAATGGAAGTTGCTTATTCACTTCCTGGTTCATTTCTTGAGCCCTAAGGCTGGGAGTTGAGATCAATTTCCCATCTCTCTTGCTACTGGTCTGATTTGTCTTACCAAAGGTCGTAGGTTCAATTTCTCAAGATATATATTGGATGGCATGGTAAGGAACCTTAGTGGCCTTAAGAAGAAGTTTTTAATGTATCCCAGGTTCTTACAGCAAATTCTTATGTGTGTGCCTAGCAATCGTAAGGAGTATGTACATGCTAAGTTAATTCCTAAGGTTTATGCAAATATGAAGCTTGCTTATCTTGGTCCTGACCTCCCCCTTACTCCTGCTATGTTGGGCCTTGCCCCTGAGGATCCCAATGAGATTTCTCCGGCTGCAGAAGCTTAGGAGGAACCTCATGTGGTTGTTGATCCCATGGATGAAGAGATACATGTTGTTGAGGAACCAATGACTGAGATCCCTCATGCGGATCTGGTTAATGAGGTAGTTGCTGAGGAGCCTTCTTCCTCGAATGGTGCTTCTCGTGTAACTCCTTCGGTCCCACATGTCTCTCCTTTTTTTTGAATCCCCACCAGCTAGTCATGTTCACCAATCTCATGAGGAGCCTTCTCCTTCTGGTGTGCCAGAAGCTCAGGCTCCCAATGTTGACCAAGCTTTTACTTATGGTCCCAATGAAGCTTCCCCTGAACCAAGTTCTCTTGGTCGAGAGGCTGAGAAACCTGTTACTCTCACATCTTTGCTTGCATTGGTTCACAGATACTATGAGAAGATCCAATCTCTTGAAGCTGATCTAAACACTCATCGTAAAGTGACAAGGGATGTGGTGGTTCCTTTGGTGGCAAGGGTGAAGCACTTGAAGAAGAGATTGAGACGCCAACAGAGACATATGCTAGTTTCTGATTCAGAAAGTGAGGCAACCAACATAGAAGAAGATGGTTTTACTGTATTGGCTAGGGCGGCTTTTGCATCCAAGCCTAGTGAGGATATACATGCTCCTCCTAGTGCTTCTAGCATCCCCACTCCGGCTACTACACCTAATCCAAGCTCTCTTACTCCTGGTCCCTCTACTGCAGACAAAGGTAAGGGTCCAATGCCCGATGAGCCAACTCTAACTCCCAAGAGCACTCGTCGACAGATGGAGGAAGAGAGATTGGGTGAAGAACCTGCTCAAAGATTAAATGCAGAGCAAGAGGCTGAGACTGAGGCACTCAAGAAGAAAAGACACGTGCAAGTTCGTCATAACGCCATGTTTTGGGACAACAAGGACTGGATGGATGTGGTTACTATCCTTACTTCCAATATCTCTCAGTTTTTAGATATTTTGGGAGAGGGTGTGAATGAAGCCAACTGTGCTCATCGGGTTATATCATTGATTCATAGGCAAAGGGAGGATCTTACTGCTCAACTAAGGGAAATCAGACGCAACAGGCCCTCTTTTATGCTAAAGAAAAGGAGCTTATGCAGAGATATGTTAAGAATCAAACGGGGGCTTATTTCACTACTGGTTGGTCTATGAAGAAGGTGAAAACCTTAACGGATGAGGAGCTTAAGAACATGTATGACCACATGCAAAGGCTTAAGAATAAGGAGGTTCGCTTGCCTGCTAATGCCACATTTCAAGTGCCTGCTGCCCAGGCTCCATCTGCTGCACCTGTTTCTTCTGCTCCTACACCCACTCCCATGGTTCCTCCTTCCATCCCTGTTGGTTCTAGTCCATTAGGTTCTACTGCTGCTCATACTTCTCCAAAGGTTGTTGTTTCCACTCCACCGTTTTATGAGTCTACTTCTACTCCAAATGTTGATGCTACTACTCCAATGGTTGAGTCTACTGCCAATGTTGATGCCAATGTTCCTCCACCGATCCCTGCTGCTACTGTTACACCTGTTGGTGCTGCTACTAAGGTCAAGGGAAAGGTATGTTGGAAATACGTTTTACGCATTTAGAAAGTCTCGGTCACTCCAACAATGTAGTTATAGGCTCGTAGTTATGTTTAGTTTCATTTATTAAATAGCCCGACCCATGAGCATGTTCATGGGCCGGAAGCCCAAGTCCATTAAGGACTTGGGGTATTTAAACCTCTTTCCACCATGGAAAGAGGTGTTGGTTGTTTCATTTCTTGTTTTCAATATACAAGTTTCTTTCACTTCTCTCTAAGTTTCTCTCTCTAGAAAAACATCAAACCCCTTGTTTCATAAAGATTATCATTGTTCTACAATTGGTATCAGAGCATGGGATGAGATATAGGTTTGTTTTTGTGTTGCGTATTGTTTTATAAACATATCGTAGGGTGTTGGTTTGTTTTTGCTGAATCTTCAAATTTTTTTTTTGTTTGATCGTAGTTTCAAGTAGTGTAACATAGGGATTCGTGTTAAAGTGTTTTTGGTATCTTGGTTTTGGTTAAAACACAATCTTTCTTGGATCAAAAGTGCAAAAAGGTCTTGTGTTCTTCATTCCGAAATACAAGCAAACATCTCCATCGGAAAGTACAAGTGAAAAGGGGCTTCCATCGCAATAACCATCACCATCGGAAAGTGTTTGGTTCCACATTGCGATACTTGGATTTCATTACTTATTCCGATTTGGACATTCCGATCGTTCTTTGCGATCTGGGATTCCGACGGCTATAAGGAAGTTGTTTAAGTCGTTACTCTGCTTAAATTTTGTCAGCTACATTGCGATATGAGCATTCCGATAGGCTTTGCGATCTGAGCATTCCGATAGGCTTTGCGATCTAAACATTTCGACAGCTTTGCATTGCGATCTAGGCATTCCGATACCATCATCATTTCGACAAGGCTACATTGCGATCTTAGCATTACGATCTGAATCATTCCGACAAGTTTTGCGATCTGAATCATTTCGACAGCTTTGCATTACGATCTAAGCATTCCGATAGTAAGATATTCCAATCTGGGTATTCCGACAGAAAGAACATTTCGATAGAACTTGTTTTTAGATACTTAGTGTATTTTCTTCTATTTGGCATTTAATTTGGTAATTTGGAAAATTTCAAAAGCAAACACAACAACAAGATAACAACATCTTCTAGTTAACAACACAAAAAACTCATAACCTTATTTCATTGTTCGATCATCTTTGATAATTTTTTTTTCAAGGGATCACAAAATGAATTCACATTCATTTATGCCAACTATGACTTCACTCACCGTTATATCGATCATTTCGGGTACCGATACTCGCCCGCCTTTGCTCATCAAAGATCTATTTGAAGCATGGCAAGGCCGTATGAGAACGTACATCATGGGAAAACAAAATGGTCGACTTATGCTTCAATCTATTGATAAAGGACCATTAGATTGGGGAGAGGTTACCGTCAACAACGTGACAAGGCCAAGGGAGTATCATGATTTAACCGATGCCAATAAAATCATTGCAGATGCTGATGAAAGGGCTATTCAGACAATTCTTCAAGCCCTTCCACCCGATATCTTTCGAATGGTAAGTGAACATACAGTAGCAAAGAATCTTTGGGATCGACTTGCGGTTTTGCTATAAGGGACATCTCTCACTAAGCAAGAACGAGAGTGTCAACTGTATGATTTGTTTGATAGGTTCAAATACATTCCAGGGGAGACTCTTCATGATTTTTACTGGCGTTTTACCACTCTGATGAATTACATGAATGTCTATAATCTTAGGATTGAACAGTTTCAGTTAAACACCAAGTTTTTGAACACATTACCCCCTGAATGGAGTCAATATGTCACAGATGTCAAAATGATTCGTGATCTACACAAGTCAAATTTATATCAACTCTATGCTTTCTTACAACAACATGAGAAGCATGTGATCCAAAACCGAATTTCTCAAGGACCTTATCATGAACCAATGGCATTATTGGCAAACCATCCTACACTGTCATACCACAACTCTCAGCTTGCTTTAGGACACAAATCTTCATATCAACCTGTGTATCAAACACCAAGCTTCCCACAGTACTCGATTCTGCCACTGCCACCAACATCTTATCACCAACCAGCAACTTCATCATCACAAGGAGATTCACACCCATTACCTTATGCTTCACACCAGTATTTACCGTATCAACCTCCCACCAACCTTGCTAGTACTTATCTACAACTTGAGGCTCCTCAACCTCATCAGTCTGTAGCTCATGCAGCACCAGCTTTCTACTGTGAAGATGACATCCCTGTCCCTGAATTTAAACAAGGAGATAGCCCTACTGAAATCCTTGCTCTGATGTCTGCTTATTTAAGTCAAACATTGAACAAACGAGGTTGCCGAGGTCCAGCAACAACTAACAATCAATTAAGGAACTCGTCTAACTCTCGACAACAGGCAACAATTCTGGACGGAAGAGTCATGGTGCAACCACTTCAAGGGAGATCGAATTCGTCTACTGCTGGTGCACGTTCATCCACTACTACTGTTACATAGGCAAACAGCACTAGTAAAATGAAGGTGGTTATTTGCTACAACTGTAAAGGGGAAGGGCACATGGCCCGAGAATGCAAGCAGCCTAAGAGGAGAAGGGACGACACATGGTTTAAGGAGAAGATTTACCTGGTGAATGCTCAAGACCAAGGTCGTGAGCTTGATGAAGAAGAATTGGCATTCCTTGCAGATCCGGGAGTAGCGGAAACTGATGGTCTCACAACAGTCATCACCAACAATGCTGCATATCAATCTGATGATTTGGATGCATATGACTCTGATTGTGATGATCTTAACACCGCCAAAGCAGCTCTTATGGCAAACCTTTCACTATATGGAGCTGATACCATTTCTGAGGTACCAAATACTGCTACAGATACTAGTATTGTACCTTATCAAGTTGAGCAAATGTCTGAGTATTCGGAACAGCCTCCGGTGGTTAGTAACTCAATCGACGAGACAAACAATGATAGCAATAACATTGCAAGTCCTCAGACTTTAAGTGAACCACAACCGGGAGCTCTTACAACTATCAATTCGTCTGCTCAACCTGATTTGGTTAGGGTCCCGGCATCTTTGCTTAGCAGAATGAATAATACGATCCTTGAAACCATGAATGCTAATCAGACTTTATTGTCCGAGCTTGCTTTGCATAAGGACAAGGTTAAAACCTTGGAAATGACTCATGTGTCTACTACCTTAACCAATCCTGAATTTGATAGGTTTAGGAAAGTTAAAATGGACAATCTGCTAGAAATTGAGATTTTAAGAGCAAATCTTTCGAATGAACTTAAAGAAAAAGAGTCAGTCGTTACTAATTTTCAAAAACTTCAAACGGATTTTGAAATTCTTGAGTCCAAACAGCTTGAAATGGAAATTAAAACGTCTGAAAGAATAAAAGAAACAGAAATTAAGCTTTTAAAACAATATGCTGCTTCACATCTAGTACACTTGTTTCATGCATCATTTAAAGAGTTCAATCTATCGCGTCTTATAGACTTACCACCTAACTCGGGGTATGCAAAGCAAGCGCTTAACCACAACCCACGATTTTATGATGCAACAAAGTTAGGATTGGTATTAGATCCAATTGTGTTCTCAAATGATTCTGAGAGTATGACACCATATGATGAGAAGTAGTTAAAATTACTTTCTACATATCCTGAATATGATTATGCTCAAATGAATGCAAAAAATGCCACAATAGATCTTAGAATTCGTTTTAATATGAAAAAGAGAACTCTCCAAAAATCCACTTTCATGCTTACTAGAGAATGCCTTAGTATAATTCCTACACTCGTTAATTCGGACAAACCAAAGGAAATTCCTAAGAATCTTCCACCGGTTAGTACGGTAAAGCTCAGCTTGGAAGAGATTGGGAAATACCTTACCGATTTTGACATGGTCATTTTGGAATGTACGACTTCAACGGCTCAAACCGCTGGAGAATGGGCGTTCGAACACATGAAAACGTTGTTTGAGAAAGAGATCGTTCCGTTTGTGGACCATATTAAACAAGGAGTCTATGATCTAGCGTGTAATTTAAGTTTTGAAATTGGTGAAGTTCAAAAAGTTTTCAATAAAATGGATGATGCTTATGAACAACACTTAATTGAAAAGGAAAAGATTTTATCAGAATATGACCGCTTTTTAGAACATATGGTGTCTCTCGAAGTGATGCAAGTTGTTACTGTTAAATATACTCATGAAATTTCATCTACTGTGAATATTTGTGATGATGTGCATGAATCTGTGAATACTGTTGAACATGTGGATACTGTAGATAATCATTTTTGTCACGAATCCAATGCTGAATTTTTAAAGCTTCAAGATTCGTATATTACACTTTCAAAAAGTTTTAATGAGCTTCAACAACATTCTATATCTCTCGAAATTGAGAATCAATCTAAAAATGAAACTCTTTCAAAACTAAACGATGGTAGCAACTCAGTTGAGACAAGTGACAAGATGATTCAGATGGTTCAGAATTTAGAGGACGAGATGATGAGAAATAAGAGAGAATTACTAGAAACAAAAACGGAACTAGAGGCTGCAGAGACTAAAAATCATGTCCTAGAAAATAGAATTAATTCTATACTAGGAGAGCATGAACAAGTAAGGCAGGGTGACTCATAAAATTCTGGTTCAATAGAAGAACGCCTCGCTTTTAATGCGACAGAACAAAAGTCATTATTTGACAAACTGAACAGGAAATGTGAGGAATCCTCTGACCTAAAAATTCAGCTCATAGACAAAAACATGGCTATAGCAGAATTAAAGGAGACACTTCAACTCAAAGGACGAGAAAGTGTTGATAATCCATCTACTGTCTCTGTGTCGACCTCTAGTGCTCCCAAACCCAACCCACGTGTGTTATATCGGGATCCGAAATTTAGGAAAAGTCCCACTAAGTTTGCCACATATATGAAAAATGCTTTAGAACATGCTGATCTAGCTAGAGAGATTATTGATGAAATGCGTGAACGTGATCCCACAAGTCATAGCGTATATGAGCTTTTATTATATGTAGATCACGTTCAAGACTGTTTAGCATACTTAGAGTACATTGGGCAACTGATATCTGCACCATCTAAACAACAAACCACCATTGCCATTACTCCATTTAACAAGACCCCAGGAGCTAAGCCTGTTTTAAACACACCCATCAAGGCTAAGTCATACTATGTAACTAATGTTCCCTTGGCTTCTACAGGAGTAACTGTGTCCACTATCATAAATTTTTGTGTAAATTACTGGATAACACCATTTATTTTCTTATTTTGTAGTGAAATTGTTTTTCAAACTGTATATGGATACCCTCTATCAGCCGTACATGTCAATTTGGAGACTTTGGCACCAAGGATATGGATAGATGCTAGTGTCATAGACTGTTTTGTCGCCATTCTTAATGCTGAGCATGGTACCAAACTTCCAGAGACCAAATATCACTATTTTCGACTGGTTGTATTGTAAGTTGTCATTTGACTATTCTTCAAGTGGTTCTATTAGTTTCATGTTTTCTCTTATGACTTTTTTTTCTTATACAGACACCAGATATGATTAGCGGAGTTCTTGGTGAGGATCCACCATATAAACTGTTTAAGGAAACAATATTGGCTCAGTTTGAAGGTGATGAAGTTTCTGCGTCTCTCTCTCGCGTTGAGTTGGCTTTTTTTCCTATATGTGCTTCAAATCATTTTTATGTGGTTGTTTTCAACCTCAAAATGCCAACTACAATGTTGATTCTGGATAATGCTTATGGATATTCCTATTCAGCAAAATACAAGGGAGCTTGCGATATTTTGGTAAGTTTTTTTATGGGGGTTTATATCTAATTATGGATTATGATTGTATATCGCTACACATGCATCTTTTTTTTATTTAATCTGTTTTTGTGTTTTTCTCTTTCTCGTTTTGTAGAAAAAGTACTTTGCAAGGTATTTGCAGGAGCATAAGCATCCAAGTCACTCCAAAGTTTCAAAAATGAAAGGCTATGTTCCAAAGTTGAGATGGAGTACTAAAGAAAATCATGAAGACTGCGGGATATTTGCTATGATCCATTTGGAGAACTACACCTGTGACAGTAAGAGGAGCTGGGATGTTGGTCTTTGCGAAGAATCTGCTATGCAAAGAACTTTGTTGATGCGTATGAGGTTCAAGATAGCTACAAAGATTCTTCTTCATAATTTCAACAAGGAAAGAGCCAAAATGTTCAAGCTAGCCTATGATTTTGAGACAAAGGTTGACAAGGAAGAAAGAATCTCAATCATTGTTCATGCGCTCAACAATAGAAATTAGCCTGATCCCGAGAAGGCTTCAGCTAAGAAAGGAGATGAGAAAGGAGAGGAGAAAGGAGAGTAGAATTGAGCAATGACTTTATTCTAATGATTGTGAATGGTAATTTAGGTATTCTAATGATTGTGAATGGTAGAAGCATAGGAAAAAACACTAATATGGGTCTGTCTTGGTAGATCTAGCTGTTGGGCCCCCTAATGTTTCTAATTTGTAGTTATTTTGAACAAGGTAGTATGAATTACATGTTGTTATTTTATATGTGTTCAAATGTTTGATAATCAGAAGGTTTAACTGTGTACAAAAAATGAATCATGTACGTTTCATCATGAAAAATGTATGATTCATCATGAAACATGTATGTTTCATCATGAAACATGTATGATTCATGATGAAACATGTATGATTCATGATGAAACTTACATGATTTTTGATGAAACATATATAATTCATCATGAATCATGTATGTTTCATTCCCAAATAATTCCAAACACTTTAAATTAAAATGATAATGCAGAAATAAACATATATGATTCATGTTGAATCATATATGTTTCTTGATGAAACATATATGATTCATCATGAATCATATATGTTTCATCCCCAAACACTTCCAAACTATATTGATAATGCAGAAATATCAAGTATTAATTGAACTAAATACTGCAAAGTTGATAGAAATATCAAGTATTAATTGAATATGTATGATTCATGATGAAACATAGATGATTCATCATGAATCATATATGTTTCATGGTGAATGAATCATTAACTGTTGTTACTGTACCAACATGTATGATTCATGATGAAACATATATGATTCATGTTGAATCATATATGTTTCTTGATGAAACATATATGATTCATCATGAATCATATATGTTTCATCCCCAAACACTTCCAAACTATAATGATAATGTATAAATATCAAGTATTAATTGAACTAAATGCTGCAAAGTTGATAGAAATATCAAGTATCCACCAAGTATAAAACTAAGAATGAAACAAAGTATCAATTGAAAAATATATTGAAAGTAAATATGACTTGAAAAAACATAGAATGATCAACAAGCTGTGTTTGTTGTTTGTTCCGTAGCAGCAACGTTTCCAACTTCTATAGCATCAACGTTTCCAGCTTCTGCTTGAGCAACTTCCATAAGCGCCAACTTTGCAATATACTTTGGATTTAATGGACATGTGTTCTTGGTATGTTGATTTGTCACTTGTTTGCAACATAAACATTTCCTAGCCTGCTTTTTCTTAGATTTTATAGCGATTTATCTTGCACTTTTTATTCGTGCTCCTTTAGGTGCTGCTTTACGTTCTCCTTTACGACCGGCTTTGTTTCGAGCCCCTTCTGGATTTCCTATGATCGGTTTATCAGCAGCCAGCTTTCCAATAGCATATAAATCTAGGATTACATCACTCGTTTTCTGGGAAGGTGGCTTAGGAACTTGAACTTGTATTTCCTTCTTAATTCTTTCCAACGTTTGCACAAATTCTGCCAACTTTTCTTCATCTTTACTCAACCAAAACAAGCATTCATCGACCACGTTGTTGGCGTCGTTAGTTAACCTTTCAATGGTTTCGTTCTTTTCTCCGTATCTGTTTGTCTTTCTTCTCAATCCAAGTGGTATTAAATCCCTTCTCCAACGCCTTAGAATGTATTTTTCTGGAATCTTTCCAACATCACGGTTCTTCAAAACACAAAATACGTGTCGACACAGAAAACCATACCGAGTGAAATGTCTACAAGTACAATTAACTGAACCGTCTTCTGGATGACGCAGAACCTGATTATGAAACATTAAAAACAAAATTAATACTTGGGCATTTACCAAAATAATTATGAAACATGTATAATTCATCAAGAAACATGTATGATTCTTCATGAAACATATATGATTCATGATGAATCATACATCATTTTAGTACAGTAACAACAGTTAATGATTCATTCACCATGAAACATATATGATTCATATGTTTCAAGATGAATCATACATGTTTCATGATGAATCATATATGTTTCATCAAGAAACATATATGATTCAACATGAATCATATATGTTTCATGGTGAATGAATCATATACTATTTTGGAAACAACAACAACAATTAACTGATTTAACTCACTAACCTTGTAGGTAGCAACCTTGTCTTCTTCTTGTATAACCATCTCTTTGCCTTCCTCGGTATAAATTGTCCGGTACTCCCCTGCCTTCTTGTCTTTAACATGAACCATCTCAACTCCCTCTTCCGTTCTAAGCTCTACTATTTGAAAAGCCCAAACCGATTCTATTATTTCCTTTTGAACAAGCAGAAATATTGTCCTAGTATATATCGTAGCTGCATGTGTTTCCATCTCTAACCTTGTATAAGGTTTTGAAGCTGCTTCAAATGTTTTGAAGTCTAAAATCTCTTGCCTGTGCCTTTGCCTTTCCATAGCCGCTTCATAGCACATCATGAAATTGAGTAATGTTGACCCATGATTCGTGAAACATTTGAAAAATGCATTTTCACTCTCGGATCTGGAAGTGGTTCTCATTAAGCCAAACAAAGGAGATGTAATAAAGTATGTCGGTAACCATATTTCTCGAAGGGTAAACATCTTTTCATCCACTTGTGGTCTTGCAATTTGAAGTCTTCGATTAATTTATTCCATCTTTCTTCAAAGTCCTTTGGCTCTATGAACATATTCCACACAATTTTGTTGAAACGTTCTTTGAAATTTGTTTCTTCATATGTTTCTTTGCATATCTGTAAAAATAATCAGATGAGAATGATTAGATACATGGTTCATCATGAATCATGTATGTTTCATAATGAAACATATATGATTCATCATGAATCATATATGTTTCATCACGAATCATGTATGTTTCATCATGAAACATATATGATTCATGATGAAACATACAGAATTCTACAAGAAAAATACAGACTTATGGTAAATGAAATTCACCTTTGATGGAACCTTCTCCATGATGTGCCACATGCATAATCTATGTTTAGACTGCATAAACACTACTTCAATTTCTCGCTTCATTGCCCCATCTTGATCTGTTACAACCATATCGGGTTGCTTTGGGTGAGCAGTCAAGAATGAAGTTAATAGCCATATATAAGCATCTGTGTCTTCACATAACAGCAATCCCGTGTCGACTTTCACTGACTTTCTGTGATTATCTATGGCGATGAATGGAACAAAAACCATTTCATACCTGCAAATTAAGTAAATCATAATCAGATGAGAATGATTAGATACATGGTTCATTAGATACATGTATCATCATGAAACATATATGTTTCAGCATGAAACATATATGATTCATGATGAAACATATATGATTCATCATGAATCATGTATGTTTCATGATGAAACATACATGATCCATGATGAATCATATATGTTTCATCTTGAAACATATATGTTTCATAGTAAACCATACAGAATTAGACAAGAAAAAGTTTTTATTCAACAACTTACTTATTCCTTCTGAATGTTGCGTCAAATGATATTACATCACCAAACTCATTGTAGCTGCATTTATCAACTTCATCTGCCCAAAAAAGTGCAACTAACACGCCGTTTTCAACCTTATACTGAAATGTAAAGTTTGGCGCAAACAACTTCCTATTTTCCATCTTCTCTATCAGCATATGTGGATCACTTTCTCCTATAACCTCATTAACGTCTCTGACATGATTCTTAAAATCATCAGTCGTGCCATGAACATACTGAGAACCCCCTTTCATCGTAGAAAACAAGTGGTGCGCCTTTGTTCCACCAAGTATCATTGTTGAAGCTTTTAAAGCAAACATTTTTTCCGCCTGAGTCATCTTTCGTTGTTTCTTTATAAGATGCTCAAATTCTTTCGAAATCATTCTGTGGTTGTGTCTCGGATCGAATGTAACTACTTCATACTTTCCGGTACGACTATCCAAAGCAATCTTAATTCTCGTACGGCAACCCGTTAGTCGATGCCTTGTATTTCTAACTTGCTTATTATTGTGTTGAGGATCCAATGTGTTAATATTTATCTCCTTTGGATTTCCTTCTCGATTACACATGACATACTTTGATTTCACCAAACCACTTTTTGTTTTCTTTTGGCATGTCATCTTAGCTTCAAACCCTGCCTTTTCAGTGTAAGTATTATAAAAATCGACACCTTGCTCTATTGTATCAAAATTTTGCCGCATAAAAGGTAGGTACTGCGTTTCGACATATGGTTCGCAATATATCTTTCATCCAGGTGTCTCGCCTTATGGGAACAAAGTTAGTGTGCTCCTTGGAACTGTTAAACAATAACATTTAGGTTTTGTTTTAGTAAATTATTTTTACAGTGAATCATGTATGTTTCATGTTAAATCATATATGTTTCATCATGAAGCATATATGATTCATGATGAAATATACATGATTCATTCAACTTGTTTTTGAAGTTTTTACCAATTACAGTGTTTTAAAGAATAACTCTTTTAACAAAATCATAGAATCATATATGATTCATTTTGAATCACTTGTTTGTATATTGAATGTAACATATATGTTTCATGATGAATCATATATGTTCCATCATGAAACATATATGTTTCATGATGAAACATACATGATTCATCCAACTTGTTTTTGAAGTTTTTACCAATTACAGTGTTTTAAAGAGTAACTATTTTAACAGAATCATAGAATCATATATGATTCATTTTGAATCAACTGATTTTATATTGAATGAAACATATATGTTTCATGATGAAACATGTATGATTCATCATGAAACATATATGTTTCATGATGAAACATGCATGATTCATCCAACTTGTTTTTGAAGTTAATTTCCTTTACCAATTACAGTGTGATAAAGAGTGACTATTTTAACAGAATCATATATGTTTGTATATTGAATGAAACATATTTGATTCATCATGAATCATATATGATTCATCATGAATCACTTGTTTGTATATTGAATGAATCATATATGATTTACCTGGAGTTTGAATGATATTGGCTTCAACATTTGACTCTTAATTTCTATTCTGAGTCATAGGGTTTTCATCTTCATCGTATTGAACTATACTTGAATTTGCATCAATTGCATCGTCATCAGCCATATTTGTGGTAGTTGTGGAGGTTGAGGTCGCCAGAAAAAATGGAATGGAGGTTGTTGTGGTGGTTAAGGTCGCCAGAAAATTAGGGTTTATAGATCTCCACATAAAACGAGATCTGTGATTAGGGAGTTGTGGTAGTTGTGGTGGTTGAGGTCGCTGTAAAAAACGGTTATGGAGGTTGTTGTGGTGGTTGAGGTCGCCGGAAAAAACGGTTATGGAGGTGGTTGTGGTCGCCGGTGGTTGAGCTCAGAGAGAGCTCTGTGTGTTTTTTTAAAGAAAAAAATGAATTACTAATTTGTAAAATTCTATTTATATTTTTAATTAGTAAAAAGTGGGTGTAATCTTGACCATTGAATGCAAAATAAATGGGTGGCCCAGATTGTATCATTTGGTCTATGATATATATTGTGTCTAGGGGGGTCTCAACTCTAGCACAATATAATAAAATAACCGAAGATCCAAATGGATCAGTATCATTCCCTTCAGTATCCACAAAACCATGCAAGTAGTTCAGATGTTCCGAAGTGGAAGCCAAACCCACACAAAAGAGAAGCCCAACTGGAATATCATAGAAGTCAACAACACCCTCTTCCAAGGATTGGACATCTCGGTAACGAAACCCGTAGAGAGGTAAAGAATCGCTTATGTCCAAATCGGGATGTCTCCATGACATGCCCTCCGGAATTGCTCTTCGATCAATCAAGAACTCCCATTTCCACCCTTCATATAAGTTAACATCTCGTGAAAAATCTTTTTACCGGTGTTCTTACCAACTATTTTCTCGAAGGAGAACAGTGCCCTTGTTTATAAAATTTATAGAACACTCAGAAGAGGGGTACAAAAGGTTATTTAAGGAGGCTCCGGCTATATATCACAAAAGTAATTACTCTATTTACACCTAGTGGAACCAATTAGGAGATATGTACACAAAAATATCAAATTACATATAGGAGAAAGGAAGAAAATAAAACCCTATGTCCGGAATACTTAAAGACTTGTTCAGATAGGCCTATTGTCGAGGAAGGAAGTTGATCCATGTTCATATCCGGAGGAGGAGAACGAGGCCGTAAATCCTTCAGAATGTTATATTTTTCCACTAAGTCTAAAACACACTCATCATTCAGAATTGAGGTATACTTGGGCATATCGTATTTTGGAGCCATCTTGGAAGGCCCGACTTGATCTTCATCTGCCATGATTTTGTGGGAATGACGGAAGGTATTAACAAAAAAAAGTAAGTTAAAGAGTATACCTGAGAGTGTCCGAAGAGTAGAGAGGTAAGTCTGAAGAGTTAGAGAGAAGTAAAATCTAGAGCGAGAAAGTGAAAAACACACAGTAAGAATGAGAGGAGGAGAAGTATTTATTGGAGGATGGAAGGATCCTGAAAAGTCGCGCCTTGTCAGAGCAGGACATGTGGAAAGTAAGTAGAAGAGTATACCTTAGAGTGTCCGAATAGTAGAGAGGTAAGTACGAAGAGTTAGAGAGAAGTAAAATCTAGAGTAAGAAAGTGAAAAACACGCAGTAAGAATGAGGGGCGGAGAAGTATTTACTGGAGGATGGAAGGAGCCTGGAAAGTCGCGCCATGTCAGAGCAGGACACGTGGAAGCAATCGGCGCCAGATCCGGGCACGTGGCAGTAATCTAGGAAAGAAAGACATTTCGTTTGGGCCAAGGATGGCCCGAGTTAATGAATAACGGAATCAGCACCAAACGAAAAGAAAATAATAACGGAGGTCTTTAAGAAAAGTGTTATTCTATCCACTTAGGTGATGACGTGGAGAGAAATAACACTTGGGAGGACATGTACGTGTATGGGTCCAAACAGTAGAAGTAACCTGGGTCCGAATAGTAGAGCCGGTTCAGGTCCGAACGGCCTAAGTTATGTCCGGATAACAAAAGCTCATATTTTATAGAAAGGCTCACGAGCAAGCACCCGAGCTTTCAGGAACGTTTTCTCCAATGAGACCTAAAACCTTCCAACCAAAGCCCATTGTGCCTAGCGGCGTTTTAGGCACTTAGAGTAGTATAAATAGCCCTTTACTATTCAAGGTTGAGGGAACCTATTTCCCGCCTTTCGGACCATAATCATATACTTACTCTCACGTTGAAGGTAGGTCTGGGTTCTAACACCTGGACAAGGCTAACACGTTTACTTTGATTTCAGGATATACGAAGGACAAGTCCAACCGAAGTCTGAAGGATTCCTCCATTCACACCACTATAAGAAATTTACCAAAACATGGGTTCTTAGTGTGCGCTGTTGTAAAGGAAACACTACAATAATCCACCCAGTCCCAGCGAGGGTCTCCCCAGCAACAGGAAGTCGCTGGGGAAAGTGCACTAAACGACAAAACAAATCCGACGTGGAACTTTTGGTAGTTAAATATTTGGTCAAGCTGTATCGAAAATTTTCCCCAGCAACATGTCGCTGGGGAAAATTTGACCAATATTTGACCAAATTCTTCAACAAAAATGTAACCGGGAGATTATCCCGCAAAAGTTTCCCAGCGAAATGTTGCTGAAGATACTAATTTCATACACTAAACCAAGTGATTAGTGGTAATAAATGTGGTGTTAAATATTTCGAAGATTCCCCAACGACATGTCGCTGGGGATACTTTTCAGGAATCCCTTCAAAAGTTTTCATTAACGCGCTTTTTCACAAAACGACAATCCAAAGTTTTCCCCAGCGACATGTCGCTAGGGATACTATATTTTTTAACGTTAGTTATGTATAAACTTTAATGTAATATATGTCTTTTTATGATTAAAAAATTTAGGGAAATGGTTATATTTTCCCGCCAATGTTTTTCCGCCAACATTTTCCCGCTAAAAGTTAACATTCACTGATAATTGTTAACATTCACTGATAATTGGTAACATTCATTGTTAATATTCATTAATAACTGTTAACATTCATTGACACTTACAAAAAGACACGCCTAAACATAATTTTATTCGACACGGACACTTAAACACGCGCTTAATTAAACATGGATATTAAAACAATAATAGACTCATAAACACGAAAACAGATACATCAGAAACTATTTCAAACTAATGTTCCCCATGTCATCGTAAAGATCGTGAAGTAGTGCAGCTGAATCCACTGTGTGCCTATCGTCATGGCGGTACAACTCTACTGTACTCTCAAGTACCTTTATCATTACATTCAATTGCAAACAGTTTGCACATGTTGAAAATATTGGAGAAGAAGTTGGAATTTTGGAAGGTCTCGGAGACGAGCTTGGAGGAGAAAAGCTCGTTGAAGGTCTCAAAGAAGAGCTTGGAGGAGAAAAGCTCATTGAACCTCCAAGAGAATTAACTAGTAGTTGGACTCGTTCGTCTTTCCATAAAAGAAATTTGAATCCATATGAAACTGGAGGTTCCACCTGTGAATGTGGACAAGCATAGTAATGTCTACCAAAGGATTCACATTGCCACGATTTTCGAAGAACTACATCCCCATGTCCACACTTACAAGGAAAAGCTTCATGCTTCAACATCTTGATAATAACAATGTGTTTGTGATGATAAGTGTGTGTGTGTGTGTGTGTGTGTGATCTGCTGGTAGTTGTAATGATAAGGAGTGTGTGTGGTTGTCCGTTTATGGTAAAAAGTGAGGGAAATGGTTAACATTTTCCCGTCACTGATTTCCCGCCAATATTTTCCCGCCATGCTTTGAACCTCTAATGTTGAACCCTATCTAATACATTGAACCTCTAATGTTGAACCCTATCTAATACATTGAACCTCTAATGTATAACCCTATCTAATACATTGAACCTATAATGTTGAACCCTATCTTATACATTAAACCTCTAATGTATAACCCTATCTATTACATTGAACCTCTAATGTTAAAACCTATCTAATACATTGAACCTCTAATGTTGAACCCTATTTAATACATTGAACCTCTAATGTATAACCCTATCTAATACATTAAACCTCTAATGTTGAACCCTATCTAATACATTTAACCTCTAATGTTGAACCCTATCTAATACATTGAACCTCTAATATATAACCCTATCTAATACATTGAACCTCTAATGTTGAACCATATCTAATACATTGAACCTCGAATGTATAATCCTATCTAATATATTGAACCTCTAATGTTGAACCCTATCTAATACATTGAACCTCTAATGTATAACCCTATCTAATAAATTAAACCTCTAATGTATAACCCTATCTAATACATTAAACCTCTAATGTTGAACCCTATCTAATACATTAAACCTCTAATCTTGAACCCTATCTAATACATTAAACCTCTAATGTATAACCCTATCTAATATATTGAACATCTAATGTTGAACCCTGTCTAATACATTAAACCTCTAATGTATAACCGTATCTAATGCATTGAATCTCTAATGTTGAACCCTATCTAATATATTGATCTTCTAATGTTGAACCCTATCTAATATATTGAACCTCTAATGTATAACCCTATCTAATACACTGAACCTATAATGTATAACCCTATCTAATACATTGAACCTCTAATGTTGACCTTTATCTAATACATTGAACCTCTAATGTATAACCCTCTCTAATACATTAAACCTCTAATGTTGAACCATATCTAATACATTGAACCTCTAATGTATAACCCTATCTAATAGATTAAACCTCAAATGTTGAACCCTAAATGAATACATTGAACCTCTAATGTTGAACCATATCTAATACATTGAACCTCTAATGTATAACCCAATCTAATACATTAAACCTCTAATGTTGAACCCTATCTAATACATTGAACCTCTAATGTATAACCCTACTAATACATTGAACCTCTAATGTTGATACCTATCTAATACATTGAACCTCTAATGTTGAACCCTATCTAATATATTGAACCTCTAATGTTGAACCCTATCTAATACATTAAACCTCTAATGTTGAACCCTATCTAATACATTGAACCTCTAATGTATAACCTATCTAATACATTGACCCTCAAATGTTGAACCCTATCTAATACATTGAACCTACAATCTAATACATTGAACCTCTAATATATAACCTTATCTAATACATAGAACCTCTAATGTTGAACCCTATCTAATATATTGAACCTCTAATGTATAACCCTATCTAATACATTTAACCATTAATGTATAACCCTATCTAATACATTGAACCTCTAATGTATAACCCTATCTAATACATTGAACCTCTAATGTTGAACCCTATCTAATACATTGAACCTCTAATGTATAACCCTATCTAATACATTTAACCTCTAATGTATAACCCTATCTAATACATTGAACCTCTAATGTATAACCCTATCTAATACATTGAACCTCTAATGTTGAACCTTATCTAATACATTGAACCTCTAATGTTGAACCCTATATATTACATTGAACCTCTAATGTATAACCCTATATAATACATTGAACCTCTAATGTTGAACCCTATCTAATACATTGAACCTCTAATGTTGAACCATATCTAATAGATAGAACCTCTAACGTTCAACCCTATATAATACATTAAACCTCAAATGTTGAACCGTATCTAATACATTGATCCTCTAATGTATAACCCTATCTAATACATTGAACCTCTAACGTATAACCCTATCTAATACATCGAACCTCTAATGTTGAACCTTATCTAATACATTGAGCCTCAATGTTGAACCCTATCTAATACATTGAACCTCTAATGTATAACCATATCTAATACATTGAACCTCTAATGTTGAACCCTATCTAATACATTGAACCTCTAATGTTGAACCATATCTAATACATTGAACCTCTAATGTATAACCCTATCTAATACATTGAACCTCTAGTGTTGAACTCTATCTAATACATTGAACCTCTAATGTATAACCATATCTAATACATTGAACCTCTAATGTTGAACCCTATCTAATACATTGAACCTCTAATGTATAACCCTATCTAATACATTGAACCTCTAATGTATAACCTTATCTAATACATTGAACTCCTAATGTTGAACCCTATCTAATACATTGAACCTCTAATGTATAACCATATCTAATACATTGAACCTCTAATGTCGAACCCTATGTAATACATTGAACCTCTAATGTATAACCCTATCTAATATATTGAACCTCTAATGTTGAACCCTATCTAATACATTGAACCTCTAACGTATAACCCTATCTAATACACTGAACCTATAATGTATAACCCTATCTAATACATTGAACCTCTAATGTTGACCTTTATCTAATACATTGAACCTCTAATGTATAACCCTCTCTAATACATTAAACCTCTAATGTTGAACCATATCTAATACATTGAACCTCTAATGTATAACCCTATCTAATAGATTAAACCTCAAATGTTGAACCCTAAATGAATACATTGAACCTCTAATGTTGAACCATATCTAATACATTGAACCTCTAATGTATAACCCAATCTAATACATTAAACCTCTAATGTTGAACCCTATCTAATACATTGAACCTCTAATGTATAACCCTACTAATACATTGAACCTCTAATGTTGATACCTATCTAATACATTGAACCTCTAATGTTGAACCCTATCTAATATATTGAACCTCTAATGTTGAACCCTATCTAATACATTAAACCTCTAATGTTGAACCCTATCTAATACATTGAACCTCTAATGTATAACCTATCTAATACATTGACCCTCAAATGTTGAACCCTATCTAATACATTGAACCTACAATCTAATACATTGAACCTCTAATATATAACCTTATCTAATACATAGAACCTCTAATGTTGAACCCTATCTAATATATTGAACCTCTAATGTATAACCCTATCTAATACATTTAACCATTAATGTATAACCCTATCTAATACATTGAACCTCTAATGTATAACCCTATCTAATACATTGAACCTCTAATGTTGAACCCTATCTAATACATTGAACCTCTAATGTATAACCCTATCTAATACATTTAACCTCTAATGTATAACCCTATCTAATACATTGAACCTCTAATGTATAACCCTATCTAATACATTGAACCTCTAATGTTGAACCTTATCTAATACATTGAACCTCTAATGTTGAACCCTATATATTACATTGAACCTCTAATGTATAACCCTATATAATACATTGAACCTCTAATGTTGAACCCTATCTAATACATTGAACCTCTAATGTTGAACCATATCTAATAGATAGAACCTCTAACGTTCAACCCTATATAATACATTAAACCTCAAATGTTGAACCGTATCTAATACATTGATCCTCTAATGTATAACCCTATCTAATACATTGAACCTCTAACGTATAACCCTATCTAATACATCGAACCTCTAATGTTGAACCTTATCTAATACATTGAGCCTCAATGTTGAACCCTATCTAATACATTGAACCTCTAATGTATAACCATATCTAATACATTGAACCTCTAATGTTGAACCCTATCTAATACATTGAACCTCTAATGTTGAACCATATCTAATACATTGAACCTCTAATGTATAACCCTATCTAATACATTGAACCTCTAGTGTTGAACTCTATCTAATACATTGAACCTCTAATGTATAACCATATCTAATACATTGAACCTCTAATGTTGAACCCTATCTAATACATTGAACCTCTAATGTATAACCCTATCTAATACATTGAACCTCTAATGTATAACCTTATCTAATACATTGAACTCCTAATGTTGAACCCTATCTAATACATTGAACCTCTAATGTATAACCATATCTAATACATTGAACCTCTAATGTCGAACCCTATGTAATACATTGAACCTCTAATGTATAACCCTATCTAATATATTGAACCTCTAATGTTGAACCCTATCTAATACATTGAACTTTTAATGTTAAACCCAATCTAATGTCTTATGGCCAGCTTCAAAAAAGTCTCGAGTTTGACTATTTGTCGTTTAAAGTTGCGTTGTTAAAAGTTAAGTGGTTCGACACTCGCAACACTGGTAGAGTCAAGAAACTTACCTTTAGAAAGGGAATGACACAAATCATCGGCTCTGGTGAGTGGTGGAAAAGTGATCAATACATTCTCGTAACACAAGTCAAACAAGTCTTCTACCTTGTAGATTCGGCCAAACCCAATAGGAAGGTCGTCGAACATGTTAATCATAAATGGTTTTTCAACAAGGGTGTAATCGTGGTAGAGAACGAACCTGATATTATACATTTGGACAACTCATATGATCTCTCACCTTCTACTAGTCATCTCCCACCTTCTACTAGTGATCTCCCACCTTCTACTAGTGGGAATGACTTCGGTAATTTCACCTTCTATATAGATTTGCATATATATGGTGAATCAACGGAGGTTGACGCACCGCCAGATATCGATGATGTTCCTGGCAAAGACGATGATATTACTGATGATGAAGCCCCCTTCCTCATCAAAGATGATAATGGTGTTGAGAAAATTTATTCTACTGACGAAGAAGATTAACTTTGTGTTGTAATGTCACACCCACAAATTTCACTGCAGTGGAAGACTGGATTTGGGGTGCGACTTCATGGCGTGAAGAGGGCTTGATGCGAGAGAACGACCTCTACATGCCAAAACAACAATGCAGACTCCACATAATCCAAATAGTAGCCTACCTGAGAAAAACATTGCTAAAGTGTCAACACAAATTTCGTGAGTTTCCTAGGTTTGAGTTTAAGAAAAAAAAATAAAAATCATTTTAATAAACCACAAGATTCATATCTACCTATGACAATATAACACATACAAAGTCACATAGTTTATCTATACTACCATCTAAGCTCATGACACTGATGCGTTAACGAGTGTAACTGACTTCGTGTGTGCCCGTGAAGGTGACTAACCCAAGTCATCCATTGTCTTCAAATGAAACTGTATTTACTTGAAAGGACTGATTCAAAGTAAATAAGAGTGTCAACTCTGATAGATCTGTCTATAACATCCGCGCTCACTTCGTTGTAACCTAGCTAGGTGACTAACGGTTCATGATTCGTGGGCAGTTATCATTTGGGTTGTTTCGGGACTTTGATCAACTAGTAAAGAATAGTTCACTTGTGTTCACGCGTTATAAATCAAGCAATGTTTTCACCCCAAAAGATGATAAAACATTTTGAAAGAGAGAGATACTAGTAACTCACCTTGTTGACGGAAAGTAGTTGCGGAAACAAAGTAGAACTTTACTGATAACCTAAACAAGATAATACATATTAACTATATGCTTGATGATTATGACATGCATGTTGAACCTGTTCCTTAATTGGTGCTTAGGCTGGAATAATAACGACTTAAGTTTTTTTTATAAACGTTTACGGCTATTAATCAATTTTATTTATTTAAAGTCGAGTTTTATCTTTTTAAACTAGGGTTTCATCGATTGAAACTATTTCATTTACTCATGTCAAACATTATAAAATTATTGATAGGTCGATATGAATTCAGTTAAAATTAATTATTCGAGTTTTGAAGATAGTATTATTACGATATAAGTTTTAATTAACTCTTAGAAGAGTACGAATATGAGTACCTAGTGTTTTACAGTTAAAAATCGTTTTCTTCATTATTTTGAGAGCTACTATAGTGTATCACTTTCATTATACTAACATGATTCATGTTATTTATAAATTTAACATTTTATTGTGCTTACAACTTTTAGAACAGTTTTAACGTAATTAAATTTTAGCGTAATTAGGTTTTCTAGTATAATGTCATTTTTCACGTATAGTCATTAATGATCAAGTTTACATATTCTTAATTTAAATAGGCATCTAACATCACGTGTTACTAGTTGGTTTGTAAATAAAATGACCATTTATAACATTTTTTAAATTTTAAAAAGTGTCTAGCGGCCTACTTTAAGAGCTTGTAACTTATGCATACTTTAGAGTTATCGCACAAACGAAGTTCCTGTGGCTGACCCACCTGGTAGGATACGATAATGTTCTTTATGAGCTAGTCGTGATTTGGACTTTAAGTGGGTCAAATTTAGCTTATAAAAACGTAGTTCCGACCAGTTTAACACTAGGCAACATGGTTTTCGGAAACTTTAAAGACGTGTATCTTACATCTCGTTAACTATTAGGTAAAACGGATTACTGTTTTAGAAACTAGGCCAGGTGAATATTAATATTATCCTTGAGAAACATTTACCCATTCGGCCTCTAAGAGGCTCGAAATCACGTCCAAACATGACTCGCCCGACCAATCAGTTTCCAGACTTGGAATATTTCACAGCTTTGACAGATTTTAATGTTTTTATTTAAATTTTCATTTTATGTTTCCCGGTTTGTTATAACTCCGTTTTAAATGATTCAAGAGGCTACGGAATCGTAATAAGGTCTAGTATTTTACTGTATGACAGAAATTTATGGGGAGGTGTCTACCTCGGGAAACATGCAAGAGCTTTAATCTATCGAATAAGGCTTTTTAACGTCTTTTATTACTTACGAAATATTTCTAAACTCTAAGCACCATTAGGTCGAGGTTTAACATGCATAATAATTTATTTAAGACTAAGTATTACACTACTTACATTGAATTGATGGTTCGAAACAAGATTACGCCCTAGGATGTCCTAATTTGGTCTCGGCTTAATCTTAACCCACACGAACTCAACCCTTGACCCTTTGGCACTTGGAACCATGTCTCGTGATCACTTGAACAACCAAAAAAGATTATGTTTGCTGGTGGAAAGAACTTGAACAAAGCATGAACAAGGAACAAGAAAATCTTGAAACTAGGTTTTCCATACAAACTGTAATTCGGTTCCTAGGATTTCCGATTTTTGAGAGACTCATCACTCCAATTAAACAAATGTTTCTAGGGGTTTTAGGGATTGTGTTTATTTGTATTTAGATGTACTAGTAATGGATTCAAGGGTGGTTTATGGTGGCTTGGGCTTCTCGGCAGAAAAAATGGGACGAAAGGAGTGTTTGTGTGTTTTTTGAATGGTGTGGAGAAAATATGGCATTCGCATGGATAGTATATGTATATAAGGCATGTTTAGGATGATTTTTAGGGATAGAGAAAGTATGTGAGGCGTTGGATTGGATTTTAGGATGCTAGGATTGAAGAAACTAGATAGTGTAAAGATAGGCTTAGATTTTTATTACTTAACATGTTTTATAGGCTAAATTTTGAGATAAATGGTATATGATCATGTGGTTCACAAAATATAGCTGATTTTTGGGGATAGAATGGAGCTAGGGTCGTTGGTTTTGGATGGTGTAGGGTAGGGATGGGTAGAATGCAAGATAATATAAGTATTGACATGTATTTTTAGGCTTTTGGCAATTTTTTGTATACTACATAGAATCGGCCAAGGGCATGTTGTAGGTAAATCTTGTCAAAGTTATATGTATAATGGGTAATCAAGGCTTACTTAAGTTTTAGAAATGACGGATTGGGTTTATTATAAGTTGAACGGGTTTAAAGCACGTACAGGCTTGAAACAGAGGGAATAGTGGTTAAATAAATACATCCGGGTGTTTGAAATGTTTAAGGCAATATTTTATGAGTTTGAAGTTAATAAATCAAATCGGCGTTTTCGTGATCACAAAGACATAAGAACGATATTTATAATAAAATTAAATAATATACGATTACCTTGGTAAATTACTCGCAACTATTAAATAAATTAATAATGACATATATATGATTTTTAGACTTTATATATCCCTCATATATTATTTTGAAGAAATTTCATGTTGAAAACATTTGGATTGCTTCCTAGTAATCATTAACGGTAAATTTGATATTTTATGTTAGCTATTAAAATAAGCTATTATTGACACTTATATGATCTATAACCATAAAATAAGTCATTACACGTAACACAAATAAAACACATAAGCTTTTATTTATATGGCCTCCAATTATAATTAATAATGATTTCTAAATAGCACAGTAATTATTTTCTACTTTGCAGTAATTAATTTAAACACATAGCATATAAATTTTTATATTACCAATAGAATTTCATAATAGTCCTTCGTACCTATTATTGGTGATAATATAATATGTTAATTTTTGTATATCTTCACTAGCTACAAGACCCGCCCGACGGACGGCTAGCTTCATAAAAATTTCTAACAAAAAAGATAGTCTTACTTTAGTCATTTTTTCATTCACTTTCTTATATTTATTTGGAAGATCTATTTGCTTTCAAACAATCGGAACATATCTAATTTACCAAAACTCTATCACTTACAACCATGTTCAACATCAATTTATTACTTCAAACAAATACAGTTGGGACATCGTAAAAGTTTAGCAATTATGAAAATACTACAAAATCAAATTCATAGATACGTTCAATTTGTGAGTATGTTTTCCCTCTGCATCAGCAAACGACAACATTGAACAACCTGTTACACACAACTCTAGTAAGTCAAATTGCTGAAACATGAACCTAATAGACTTAAAAATGTTAAAACACCTAATACCTAAAACCAAAGACTAAACAATGAATCTAAAACGTAAGACAGAAAACAGAAAAATTTGAATCGACATTTATTAGCTTAAACCAATGACTATTAGCTTATACTATCAACATACCTGAATATTGACCAAGAATCATAGTCGATGAAGAACTTCCTTAAAGACAACATCCGTAGTGTAGTTGCAATAATTCCCATCTTTATCGCAACACAACACCTTCATACCTTTCTTGCTCTTTACTCTCGATACAGCGACATACAGTTGTCCGTGTGAGAAAACGGGTCGTTCCAGAAATAGTCCCACCTTAGACAATGTTTGTCCTTGAATTTTGTTGATTGTCATAGGAAAACAAAGAGCGACAGGAAATTGTCGCTTGTTAAGTTAAAAAGGCATTTTCTTATCTGTTGGGCTAATATTCATACGAGGTATTGGCACAACCGTACCTAATTTTCAACCCGATATAATTTTAGCCTCTATGTTAATGTTGCTCATTCTCAATACTTGTAACCTCGTCCCGTTACAAAGTCCACCTCGTTGGTCGATATTACGCAGGCACATAACTGGAGCCCCAACCTTCAACACTAACTTGTGGTGTGGAATTCCCGACATTTTGATAGTATTCAGGAATTCAGTAGTGTAGAGAGACTCATTGAAGTTTAAATCGATATCTACATCGGAAACATAATCTGAACTCAAACAAACTTTCTCTGTGCCGGGAAGTCTTTCCAACATTCGCTCATTAACTTTGTCGACCTGTTCATGTGTTGGTTCAAGAATAGCTCTATTTTCAAAATATGTTGGATCCCACAGATTACCCTTCTAGTCTTCGTACGTTTCTGTTATCAGAGACTCAATCTGATCATTAGAATTCGGGATTAGCATTTCGTCTGGGAATTCAACCTCCACATGACCGTCATTTTTTCCACCGATTTTATCTTCTCCAATACTCAAAATCCAATCTATAAAATCACTTATCTCGGATGCATCTGCTGAATTACACCCAACATGAAGCCTCATGTTTTTAGTAATCTTTAGAACGGTGCAATGCTTCCACAAGTAAGACATGTTGAGCGATGCATGTACAATGTCTTGCCTGGTTCCATTTGCAATAACAGGTAATATTTGTCTAAAATTGCCGCCAAAAACTACTACCTTACCTCCAAAAACCAAATCTGATGGTGGCATATCTTTACGTGTACATATATCTTTTAATGTTCTATCAAAAGCTTCGAAGGCTAGTCTATTGATCATTGGTGCTTCGTCCCATATTATTAACTTTGATTCTCATATCAACGCTGCAAGGTCACCATCTACTGGAATAGTGCAAATAGAATCTTCTACAATATTAATCGGTATAGGAAATCTGGAATGTGCTGTTCTTCCACCATCAAGCAAAAGTGAAGCTATGCCACTCGATGCAACATTTAAAACAATGTCTCCCTTAGAGCGTATAGCAGCAGTCAATGTCTTGTATAAGAATGTCTTACCAGTCCCTTCATAACCATATACAAAAAACATGCCTCCTTTATTCTTCTGACATGCACCAACAATTATTTTGTATATATTTGTTTGCTCATCAGTCAAACTTTCATATAGTTGTTGGTGTTGGATGATAAGTTCAGGTATATTATAATCTAACTCATTATATATCAAACGATTGTAACCTTCCATAGTGAATTCCGAATATGGGTAAGGCATGTTCACTATATTTCTCAGGCTTCTGGAATTGCTTAACAACTTTTTATAGAATATACGTTAAACATAAAATTGTAGCAATAACTATTTTAAATAATGAGTTCAAATTTACGGGTTGTCACATGTAACTTGCAAAATACACTTATATATTTGAATGAATGAATGAGATTGTTGTGGATTGTTTAAATGTGTAAATTTATTTTGATATTTGGATTTGTGCATGCTTGTCTTATTTTGTTCATGAATTTCTACATGTTATGCTAATTGTACCTGTACAGATGGCTGATGTTGCACGGGTACATGGCGGGGACGGTGGTGGCGAGGATCCTTCACGTCCACGTCCTCCATCATTCGGTTGCGGGGGTTGCTTTGTTAACCGAGGTACGAATTTCTGGATTATTGTAATACAAGCATAAATTTGATACACATATTGAACTTGTTTGCCTTGAACTTTTATGACTTTATCACTCACTTGATTTTACAGGAAAAGGAAAGTGAAAGCCCAATTTGGGTGGGAAGAAAGCCGGCAGGGACACCCGGGACAAGACCCGGAACCAGAAATTACTAGATGCGATGGCCGCGAATAAGAACCGGCCAATCTAGATCGACTTCGTAGACGCTCCTGAGAACATAGCTGAACCTACCGGCCCCTACGTGTCTCATTGGGGAAACTTGTTCGGGGTGATCGTTAGGGATATACCTTTGTATTACCCTTCGTGGAGGGATGTCCCCGAAGGGAACAAGGCGGCGGCCATGGCAGCTCTTGCGGTCAGTTATCATTATATGTTATTTAATTATCATGTTCATTTATTAAATTGTGTATATTTATTTAAATTTGTTTATTTATTTATATCATATAAATAAATAAACAAATTTAAATAAATATATAAATTATATTTCTAACTCTGTTTCTAATGTGTTGTATTGTGTATATTTATTTAAATTTGTTTATTTATTTATATCATATAAATAAATAAACAAATTTAAATAAATATATAGATTATATTTCTAACTCTGTTTTTCAATGTGTTGTATTGTGTATATTTATTTAAATTCGTTTATTTATTTATATCATATAAGTAAATAAACAAACTGAAATAAATATATAAATTATATTTCTAACTCTGTTTCTAATGTGTTGTATTGTGTATATTTATTTAAATTTGTTTATTTATTTATATCATATAAATAAATAAACAAATTTAAATAAATATATAAATTATATTTCTAACTCTGTTTTCAATGTGTTGTATTTGATTGCATAGAACATACAACCTCGAGCCGCACAGGAGATCGTCGCGGTGGACGCTCGTTAATGGTGCCATTAGTGCCCAGTTTCAAAAGACATACAACACCAACAAGGCCACTCTGAAGCGACAATACTATAAAAAAGACCCCGAGATTGGAGAATACAATTTGGCTCGGATTAGGCGGGACAGACCCGACGACTACCCAGTTGATGAGTGGGAGAAACAAATCACATTTTGGCTTGACCCTGCCCAGAAGAAGCGATCTGAAAAAAATAGCCAAAATCGGGCCAAGTCAACACATCCCTCCCGACATGGATGTCGGTCGATCCCTCGCACTCGACAACTCATGGTAATTATTATTATTATTATTTTTATTTTTAACTTATTATTATTATTATTGATTTTACATACATTTATATCTGATTATACATTTTGGTGTGTTAAGATTTGTCGTTTTTAATTAAATTGATCTTATATGCGTGTGTACAGAAAACCCAACAGGAACCTTCAGAGATTGATATATTCTATCGTTTGCACACGGAGGCAAACGATGTATTCACAGATTTGGACGCTCTCCAGATGTATGTAAGTATTCTTTCAAAACACACTTTAATGAATCATTGATTAATAATCTAGCTACCCGACTAATATATTTACTATCTTATGTTATTGTCACTTCACAGGATAGGATGAGGGAGCTCGAGGCGACGGGTGACCACACCACTTCAGAAATCAACAGGATGATACGAGGAGGGAAGTTTCGCGGCCACCATCCTGGCGTGGGTCAGGTATTGCCGGGATACGTCCGTTCTATGCTGAGCTTTTCGGCACCCGCTGACAAAAGTGCGGATATTGACTTCATGATGACCCTGATGAGAGGCGACGACAGGTATGCCGATCATTTTGCGAGATATGATAGTGGTGGTGCCAGCGGGAGCGGGAGTCACCCGTGTGATGAGGGTGAGGACTGGGAGGGTGGTGAGGATGGTGGCGATGACGCGAGCTAGTTGTGTTATATATGTGTTTATTAGTATGGTACATTGTTTCCTTATGTTCATCTTGACTTGTTTTCCTATTATCCTAAATTAGAACGATTGTTTCGCTAGTATCCTTAACTATCCGGACTTATCCCTAGTATCCTTAACTAAATTAGAACGTTATATTATATTTTTATACAAGTTTGAACTTATTCCGCGTTTGTGGTGATTTGTATTCCAAGTTTACTTTCTATGTGTGTTTTGGTGAGTAAAATACATGTTTTTGGTACATGTTTTGGTAGATTTTTCGGGAAAAATTCTGGAAAAAATCTGGAAAACGCCTGTTGTGTAGGCATTTTATACAAAAAATATGCAGGTTTTTCCCTAGCGGCATGTCGCTGGGGAAACTAGTCATAATCGACAACAAAATCGGGCAAAAAACGTTGACAAGTCAAACCTATCGAAAGTTTCCCTAGCGACATGTCGCTGGGGAGAATTGAAAAAACATTGACAAGTCAAACCAAAAGCGTTGATAAGTCAAACGTAAGGAGAGATTCCCCAGCGACATGTCGCTGGGGAAAACCATGCCACCGTGGCATAATATTTTTTCAGGAAAAGTGCAGGCCCCACATGTCGCTGGGGAATCATTTCTCATCGAGCGTACTCATCGACATTTCCCCAGCGACATGTCGTTGGGGAAAATATCCCCATCAACATGTGGCTGGGGAAATCATCCGTATTTCAATGGGGAATGGGTCGACTGTTGTAGTGAAAACTATGACAATTATCAAGATAACTATGGAGCACAAGAAGGGTGTTTCGACAGGTAGAAATTCTCAACAAGTGATTTGGGATAAGTCTGCTTGTGGGGTAGCAACATGGTTGGGACATCTTTCTTTTGGTTCACTGAGACAAACTTTGTGGTAAGACCAAACATGCGACGTTATTTCGTTTTCCACGAACTATTCATACGCATGCCATGGTCAGCAGTCGGATTCAGATAATAGGTGTGAATATATTTCTGACCCGTGTGTTGTGTTTGGAGTTAGAATCATTCCCAAAAGACGTTAAAATGGTTTGTTGCTAACACAAAAAGCTTCACCACATGGCGACTCTGATTAATTTTATGACGAGAACTACGATTTCAAAAATAACTTTACGATCTGATACGTATCAGACATGTGTAAAAAGTAAATAATTAGGAGTGAAAACTTACCGATTGTTACAAAATTAGTTTTGTTTTCTTTTATTCATTTAGTAACATTAAGAAGCTTTTCTTTCTAACAGGGTACTACTGCAACAACAGGCACCCTGTAATATAAATTTGTGTTGAATAATTACATGTTTTTCATGATTATACATTTAAGCGTGGCGACACTTCAAAGAAGAACTTCACCACGCATTATTTCACAGAACATGGCATAGAATTCGTGCATCACAATGCAATGACAATACGAAAATGATGGTCAACATTATTGATAGTTGTTTCAGACATGCAACATTATATAATGTTTAAACATAAATGGTGATAAGTAGTGTTTTAACGCTGTATGGTGGTGTCTATATTGCTAAGTTGTGGTCGTAAATTGTCGTATGTTGCGTGTTCGAAAAAAGTGGTGTCAGATACAAGTAGAGCTTAAGAGGGATGTGTCGAATTTCCTGTAATTCCACTTTCGGTGTCAATTCTTCTTTCTTGGAACCCTAACTGAACTACGGGCCGATCTTCATTTCGTAAGTGATTTCTAGATTGGTTCATATCAAATTACAACCATCTAGCCATATAGTGATTGATCATGTGAATTTAATAAGTTTGTAAACTAGCTTTTGCTAGAAATAAAAAAAACCTTTGATACACTGTTATAAACGGAGGTGATAAATTGAAAATTTCATTCATTTCTCCCAAAAACAAAAAAACATTCGTTCTTATTAAAGATTGAAACCAAGAAACATATAACCCTAGAGAGAGATTCGGTGTTCATCAATTTACGAGGTAAAAATCCAAAACTTCGATTTCTATTTGTTTATACAAATCACCACTAACTTGACCTCATTTGTATTACTTGACTGATTAGTTTGTTTGTTGTATGTGTCAGTGGATCACTTTTTTCTTAATTTTTTTAATTTGCATGCTTAGTTTGTATTCACAATGGAGGATCCACTTAAAGCCAACTACAGGGTATAAGTTTCTTTCCTTTTTTGTTTTTCACAATGTTTGTTTCGTTCATGGTTACTTACATTTGTAATGTTCAGAAAGCTCGCCCTTGGAAGGATATAGAAGCTACCACATTCGATGCCTCAAGGCGTTACCTAGTGGTCGAAGTTTGTGTCCAAAAGGGAATGGTATATACAGCAGGGCATCCTTTGCTCGTCTTGGACATTATCAGCGAGGTTGGTTTTTTAATCAAACCATCACTAGTGTATATATGTTTTCTCCTTTTCAATTTGTTGTTTAACTCGTCTTAATTAGTTGCTCTTGTTTTATACATGCTCCTCCAGCCGCCCAAATCTACTCCTTCAACTGAATCTGATAAAAACATAAATAAAACACAAGATATTTTACCCAAAAACACTTTATTTAAACAAGAACAACAACCGTCCTCAAATGGATGTTGTTCAACATACAAACCAAATAAATAGTCCCCAAATGGATGCTATCTCAAATCATACATAAAGAACAATACATAAACATAAACTAATAAGCTACTCAAGATCCAAACGTCTACATCTTAGATCGTTTGGATCTATTTTAGGGTAAAAAAGGATTTATGATTGAAGCTGATGAAGTTGTGTGGGTGAGTTTGAGAGAGAGAGTGATGTGTGTGTTTTTGTGAGGATGTGTGGACGAGAGCAAATGAGCGATACTACCAAAGTTCTACGCACCAACCCAAGATAAGGACTTTGTCTTCAGTCAAACGTGAGTCACACCAAAAATCCAAAAGCACCCCCTGCACAATACAAAACCATTCATAGAAAGCCTAACGGCTATATTAGTTATAAAAAAGTTACCAACAACCCCCTCAAGGATTATGAGATTGCTACACACAACCAACAACTTTCAACACTCTTCCTCAAGCTCATAAGCCAAAGAAGTTCCTTAAACACAATCTGGAACAAAGAAGATTGTGTTGAGAGATCCCAAGACCTTTAGTTAAGATATCAGCAACCTGGTTTTCAGATGAAACTTTTACAGTCTTAATAAGACCATATGCAACCTTTTCTCTTACCAAATGGACATCAATGTCAAAATGCTTAGTTTTTTCATGCATAACAGGGTTAGCTGCAATCTGAATTGCAGAACTGTTATCACAAAACAAAGAAGCAGGAATACAATGGGAACATTTAAGTTCTTCATAATCTTGTTGAGCCACATAACTTCACAAACAGCAGAGGCCATAGACCTATACTCAGCCTCAGCAGAGGATCTGGATAAGGTGGCTTGCTTTTTACTTTTCCAAGAAACAAGGTTATTGTGTATAAAAACACAATATCCAGAAACAGACCTTCTGGTCATTTTATACTTAGCCCAATCAGAGTCAAAGAAGGCTTTGATGGAATTGTGATTGGACTTGGTGTAAGTAATGCCAACACCAGGTGCATTTTTAAGGTATCTAAGTACCCTAGGCAGCATCAATATGAGACTGAAGTGGAGCATGCATATGTTGGCTCAAACAGTGAACATAATAGGATATATCAGGCCTAGTGTTGCACAGATAGATTAACTTCCCAACAATCTTTTGATAACTAGTGATATTAGTTAAAAACTTGTCACCAATACTCTCTTTGTGAGCAAGAATGTCATTTTCAGTCATAGGAGTGCACACAGGTTTGCAAGCAAGTATGCCATATTCATGAAGAAGCTCAATGCAGTATTTTATTTGGTTTAAACATAGACCATTCTTAAGTCTTAAGACTTCAATTCCAAGAAAATACTTTAATTCACCCAAGTCTTTAATATTAAAGCTTTGGTTAAGAAACAACTTAAACTTATTAATTTCACTATCATTGTTGCTAGTGATGATGATATCATCAACATAAACAAGCAGCACCAAGAATACACCATCTTTGTCTTTTGTAAACAAGGAGTGGTCATTTTTGCTTTGCAGAAAACCAGCTTTGGTAAGAAAATTAACAAGTTTAATGTTCCACTGTCTAGGATCCTGTTTTAAACCATAAAGAGCCTTTTTCAACTTGCAAACCCTTTTTTCATTTTTATCAAAAAAACAGGAGGAGGAAGCATATACACATCTTTACTTAAATCCCCATACAAGAATGCATTGTTAATATCCATTTGAAAAATACTCCAAGTACTTTGCACAGCCAAATTAATAACACGCCTAATAGTGCTCATTTTAACAACAAGGCTAAAAATTTCATCATAGTCAATCCCCTCTCTCTTCCCACAACCCTTAGCCACTAACCTAGCCTTATATCTTTCAATTTCACCATCAGGTTTATATTTAATTTTATAAACCCATTTAGAAGGTATAGCTTTTCTGTTAATGGGCAGAGCAGTAAGAGTCCAAGTATTATTCAAATAAAGAGCTTCCATTTCACTATTCATGGCATGAATCCAATTAACATTTTTGACAGCTTCAGAAAAACAGGAAGGTTCAGAAGTCCTATTTAAATTAGAAATAAAACACCTATTGGTTTCAGACAACTTGGTATGGTTAGCATATCTATGCAAGCCATACTTGACTTTGTTATCTAAAACAAACTCATTTAATTTTTCAGGTAACTTATGAACCCTAGTAGATCTTCTAGGACTAATCAGAGGACTTTCATCATCTGTCCCATTGCTAGAATGGAAAGTAGGAACATTATTGTTGTTTGGGACATTGCCCTCAGATATGTGTATAGTGTCATCCATTGGTGATGCAGTGTGGCTATCATCCTCATCTGACTGCTCCTCTGCAGTATCAGACAAGGATTGATCCACAATTACCTCTCCTGCATCACCGGATGATCCCCTTCTATCATCATCGGGACTTACAACATTTTGGGGTTGAAAATCAAAAACATCAAAAAAGGTTTTATTACTAATATCTTTATTATTAAAAACTTTATTATTAGAACTCATTTTATAAGGAAAAATATTTTCATAAAATTTAACATCTCTTGAAAATAAATAACTTCTATTTTCTAAGTTCAAAAGCTTGTAGGCCTTTTTGGTACTAGAGTACCCAATCAAAACACATTTTTCTAGATTGTGGCGGGTTTTTATTCTTATGAGTGTGGTTTCGGATTTGATTTACCTGATTGGTTTTCCTCATTTACTTTGTACTACGGACGATAACCTGATTCAAGTTCTTCCTTCAATAGCAGTAATAGTGTAGAGGTAGTGCCTATTGCTATAGTTCTGGTGGAACCTCTGAGTTGGGTGTATAATCAGCGCTGGTATATGGTGGATGGGGTTTGGTATGGTTTTATTAAGAAGGACAGTGGTTGGTATTGCAGTTGGGTCAATTTCACTTTTCCTTATTGTGATATGAATACTGACTTTTCTTGTTTTTTTGAGTGGTGGCTAGAAGAGTTTCAAGAGTATGTTCTTCTGACTAGTGATATTGTCTCTACCAAGACATCTGTTGGAATGATGCCGTGTAATCAGAGTTATTGCTTCTATGGGTGTTACTCTAGGGTGAAGCATTTTTTGCAGGTTAGTTGATGGATGATTAAAGGTATAGGTTCCTATTACTATATTTTTCTTATCTGCTGGTATATGGACTGGATCATCGAGGGCTGGTGCTTTTTATGGTGGATGGAAGGTTTTACTGATGAAGAAATGCTGCAGGATTGGTTATTGGTTATGGTTCTTATGTTTTTGGGAAGGCTTGCATACTGTTGTACTCTTTCCCTCTATATGGTTTCCCACTGGGTTTTACATATACAGGGTTTTGAGGAGGCAAAGTGTGTAAGCTGCTACACTGGCTCTTCCCTGAAGGTTTGCTACAGGTTCTGATGGCGTGTATAGGTTCTCTATTGCCTTGCCTTTATGCTTGCTAAGGCTAAGTCTATTGTGATGTATTGGTGGTCTTTTGGTTCTTCCCTTGCTGGTTGAATTTAGATTTCCCCATGGATTCAGAAGTAGACTTAGCTTTTGGTAAGCATTTTAGGATTTGAGGTGCCATGGTATTTGTAGCAGCTTGGTCTTTCTTTGTATGATCAAGTTTTGGTTAGGTTATGTATTATGAGCTTGGGTCTTCTCCAACGCCATTAGTTTTTTGTTTTTAAGCCCAAGTTAGTTAGGAATGTGTCCTAGCTTTTATTTCTTGGTGCTTCATAATTGTATTGTACTTTGTTCCTTGGTTGCTAATAAAATTTACCGTTTAGCAAAAAAAAACACATTTTTCAGATTTGGGAGAAAATTTATCATGACTGTTTAAAATTGTTGCAAAACACAAACACCCAAAACATCGTAAATGGGAAAGGGATAGTTCTCTACTATAGAGCATAAAAAAAGGAGAATGACCAGCAAGGATAGATAACGGAAGCCTGTTAATCAGATAGGCAGCAGTTAACACACAATCAGTCCAAAAACACAAAGGAACACCACTTTGAAACAAAAGAGTTCTAGCCACATTCAATAAATGTCTGTGCTTTCTCTCAGCAATACCATTTTGCTGAGGAGTATAAGCACAAGATGTTTGATGCACAATGCCATTATCCCTAAGGTAACAATCCATCTTGTTATTTATGAATTTAGTTCCATTATCAGATATTATAACTTTAATTTTAGTTTGAAACTGATTAAAAATTAAGTTCACAAAATCCACAAAATAATTGAACACTTCATCCTTAGATTTGATCAGATAAACCCAAACAGCCCTAGAAAAGTCATCTACAATGGTGAGAAAATACCTAAACTCTTCCTTTGAGGTAACCCTATAGGGTCCCCATAAGTCAAGATGGATGAGTTCACCAACCTTTTTTGACTTATGGTTGCTCAGAGGAAAAGGTTCTCTGGTTTGCTTAGAAAAATGACAAGTTTCACAAGGACTAATATGCTCAGGTTTATTGATTCAAAGAGTGTTTTTCAGAATTTTTAACACATTATCAGATGGATGACCTAATCGATTATGCCAAACCCCTTTAGAAGCATGAAAACACATAACAGATAAGTTACTTTTTATCTGAGGTAACTTACATTCAGAATCAAACAAGTATAAGCCATCACACTCATTACCAATCCCCAGAGTACTTTCCCTTTTCAAATCCTGAATGACACAGTTATGCTCATTAAAACCAACATGAAGTTTACTGTCTTTAACTAACTTATTCACAGACAAAAGACTAACAGTGTACTCAGGTATCACCAACACATCAAAAAGAACCACATTATTGGTAAGTTTTAGGTTACCAATATAAGTACTTTTAACGGAAGTACCATTAGGATGCCCAACAGTAATATTTAAATCAGAAATATCAACAACATTAGTCATGTTTTTAGTAGAGTTGGTAATGTGTTGGTTGGCACCTGAATCAATAATCCAACCAAAGTTAAAGTTGAGCCCATCAACTTTGACTTTGGCAACAAAAAACTTATAGAAGTGATTGTTAAAAAAGATATTTCCATTAAAAAAAACTGCAGTTAATACCTGCCATGTTATCTTGACCACCACAATTCTTTTTTTCACTGATTAAACTCATAAGTTTAGCAATTTGGTCAATGGAAAAAGGTAAAGTGTTGTTAGAAATCTGAGTATCAACATTGTTACTGGAACCAACCCTGTTATTCACCTTAAAAGGAGTCATATTGTTACTAGAATTAGAGTTCTTTTTATATCCAGGAGGATATCCAATTAACTCAAAACATCTGTCAACAGTATGACCTTTCATATTACAATTAGTACATAACAAAGAGTTGTATTGATTCCTATTTCCTCTATTGCTGTTATTGCTATTGGAAAATTGATTTGACTGATTTCTGTTTCCCCCATTGTTACCATTAAAAAACTGATTCTGATTCTGATTTCTGTTGTTAGAAAATCTATTTTGATTCTGATTTTGACTTTGATTTTTTGGAAAATCATTAGCCTTAGCAACAAAAGAGGAAACCTGGGGTTTTGAAGCCCCAGAACTAGAGTTAAGACCCCTACGGGACTCTTCTCTACACACAATCACAAAATCATCTTTAACATCAGGTAAAACAGGTTGGGTCAACAAAGAACTTCTTATAGGTTGACACACTTCATCCAAACCCATCAAAAATTGCATTAACTTCATTAATTGTTGATGTTTACTAGACTCAGCCCTAGCAATGCAAGTGCAAGGAGAAAACTTGGTAAGAATATCAAATTCTCTCCATAGAGAATTCAATTTGTGATAATATTCAGACACAGACAATCCATTTTGTTTAAAATTGTTAATTTTTTGAATTAAATTAAACAGAATTGAACCATCAAGTTTGTCATAAGTGTCCCTAAGTTCATTCCAAACCTCAGCAGCATTTTCAGAGTACACTTGACTCAAATAAAGATCTTCGGAATTAGAACTCAACAACCAAGACAAAACAACAGCATTACATCTATCCCATTGATTAGAAAGAGGCTCACTAATAGCATAAGCAGACTTAACACAAGTACCATCAACAAATCCCATTTTATTTCTAGCTTGTAAAGCAATTTTGACAGCATTAGCCCAAAGTCTATAGTTGTCACAACCAGTAAGCTTTATACTAACAAGAGTCCCAATATTATGATCATTAGGTTGCAAGTGCAAAGGATTACCAACATCTAATGAACTAATCAAAACAGGTGTAATAGCAGGAGTAGTCATAATGAAGAACAAGTAAACAACACAGAAAGCACACCAAGTAAGAACAATAAAATAAATAACAAATAAAGAAGAAAGAGAGAGCTTGAATACCAAAAATCACCAATACTAGCTTGTGGACTGGGGTTGGCCAGAGCAGGTATCCACACCAGTCAAGCTGGAGGGTCAAGGTCCGAACCCGTTTGCACCCACCTCACTAGATCAATGACCAAGAAGAGACAAAGACTTACAGTGCAAAAAAGTAGAAGCAATAGTACCACTTGTGCTCTTGATTCACTTAGTCAAGAGACACAGGTGGTAGACGAGTCAACAAAGCCACCAAGAGTAAATATACCCAAAACCAGAAATTAGGGTTTCACAAACCCTAATTCAATTCATCAACAACAAAGGAGTCACCAAATCAGAAAACCCCCAAAAATTACAAATTAGGGTTTCACAAACCCTAATTTAATTTTTCAGTAAATCAACAAATCCAACTCCCAAAGAGCCCAAAAAAGCTGCAAGAAAGGTTAGAAACAGGTAAATAATAAATAAGGACTTACCTATGAAAAACTCTAATTTCTGAATTTAGGGTTTTTCAAAAAAGATCAAAGAATATGTAAATTAAGACCGTTAATCAACGATTAACAATCAAAGAAATAGTTCCCAGGCCAAAATTTGAGAAACCCCCAAAAAAAAGTTTGAAAACCCTAATTTTGAAAAACTTAAAAAAATTATAAATCAAAGTATAATAACCAAAAATAAGACTTTTTAAGATCTATCAAAGGTTAGTAGTATTCCCCCCCTTTTACATCCTTCTTTTTAAACCATTATATCTTTAAATACTGTTTTACCCGCTCTTTTGGTGATTTAGTTATTTGATTTACTTGATTTTTCGTTCTTTACATGAATTAACCAACCCCTCAGGCGGCTGCTGTCCCTGATGAAGACCCTGCTCCACCGAACAAAAAGCATAAGGTACAAGTTTGTTTCTCTCTTTATTACCTACCCACTGTTTTTCGTCTTTTCATTCCCCTCGCTTGTCAACTAAGTCTACATAACAAACGACCACCTTAGAATTCGATAATACTTAACACCTTTAAGCTTTCATTAACTTTTACTCCCACTCTTTTAGTTATACCTGGAACACCTTTGGTACCATTACTCCTCTCTCAGATAGCTAAAGCATGTATCTCAGTTTTGTTTCTTAATGGTCACAACTGGTTCTCAACCAGGCACATCCTACCGCTTATTTTTTATTTTTTTGAAAGGCAACAATATTTTATTACGACAACGAAAAAATTACACCACAAAGGCATCCCAACTCCTCAATCAAGTAGATTGACCGAGATGAGACCCGAAAAACATAACAGCAAGAATCCCAGATATCTGGGCACTACTAAATCTCAACACTAACGCTACACCATGACCAATTTACTCCATCACTGAATTTTGCAGTTTGAAGGATCGATGAACCATTTATGCCACTCGAAGGAAGCTTTCTTAGATCTCCTCGAAACCCAGTCAAAGCTTTTAACTTGAATTTCATGAAAATTTTTATTAATACTGGCCACATTTCCTTTAAAAATGCGAGAATTGCGCCTCCATGGAAGCATATAGCTAGTGTCCATTCTTAGCTGACTATATGGTTTGACCCCTATAGTGCTGAATTGGCCCATAGTACTTCTCAATCTTCTGTCATCTTTTTTTCTCTTACGATTTTTAGGTTAGTAGTGATTGATATCTTATAAAAGCTTGTAAAGTAAAGTCAAACTCTTTGGAAAGCAATGGGGGCTAGGAATGTCTTCGGTTAGGTCGATCCAATACTAGACCATTTTATCTATTAAATCCCTTGACAGGAACTCCTTCCACTTGTTGAGGTGTAAGAATGACCTCTAGTTCTTCCGTCTATTCACCTCATAATCGTGACCTTGCAACATCCGACCAAGTACTTTTCATTAATTGCCACACATAAGAGACGGTAGAATATAGCAGCTATATAAGGCAGTTTAAGTTTCTAACCAATCTTCACGACTTGACAAAAATATGATATGGACTTCAATATATGGTTTCCAACTTTTCAGTGAGCCTAACGCCACACATTTTTTTCTATCTTCCTCGACTTGAAGATATCATTTCATATATATTCAATCTAAACATCAATTTTTCTATCTTCCTCGACTTGAAGATATCATTTCGCAAACTATTCTTTGGTCGAGCAAATATTTTAAACTTCTTTGATGAGTCAAACAATGAACTAACTCCTCTACCCCGCCTTAACTATTAACACAACAACCACTAACTCGTTCATTAACTAATTAAGTTCATTCTCGCCTGAGTATTAATCATTTGGCTAAAAGCAATTGGACTCTTATGTTCTCTTATTTTGCATCACTTCGGGAAGAACTAGAAACGGAAATTGCACACAATATAATGGCCTGTTTTAAGGCTTCAAATGATTTGGTTGTATGCCTCCCACTTTAGTAGTTTCAGCTTTTTGAATTTGTGGGTGTCAGTAAGGGCGAAATCTAATAGGAACATCCCTTTTTGAAGAACAATAGCGTGCTCGTCTTTACAACTTGGGTGTAACGTATTTGACACCTTTGCCACTCAGAGTCACTTATTCTTCGGAACTGATTCGCTGTATGATCAACATTGTTTGCTTTCCCGACGGAACCAGTGGTGTGTAAATAACTAGTACTAGCATCTTCTAAGGACTGCTGGGCGCTGGCCCTGCATTATACGTTGATTTCCCGGCTGACCATCTTTCTCAGTTTTGTTTTCCTCAAAATTGTTATCTTAGATCATCTGTGCTAAATGCATCACATCTCTTAAACCGATTGGCTGTAAAATCTGTAAATGTGATCGTATCTCAGGCTTCAGGCCCTTGGTGAAAGTACTTTTTAATACTTTTTCTGATATCGCAGTCAAATGCCCAGTCAGTTTTGCAAATAAACTTCGATATTCCCTTGCTGTTTCATTTGCATAATTGATAAGATTTTCTGATGTAAATTACCTTTTGTGTGGAACTGAAACAAATCGAATAATTCTTCTTATAGCTGATCCCACGATCACGCGGTTCTTGTTGTTCATGCTAACCATAGCATGCAAAAGCATTTTCTTCTAGAGATAACGTGGGTGCTCGAAAACATTCCCGTCGCGTGATTCCTTGAATCTTAAAATACTGTAAATATATCCACACCATATAATATTAGCATCTTTTGTTCATACCACTTCCTCCACTGCCATTACTTGATTGATGAGCAAATATGTTTTCTGTTCCGGGTTGCTTATTCGTGTCGCCTCCTGGCGGGTTTAGTATTATTTACCAGAAAGTTTAGCGACCTTTTATGGAAACCCTAAATTATCAAACTGCTGATGCGGTTTATTCACCACCTTCGAATGAACTTTCAAGATTAGGAATTTCTGAAGTATTATAGCCCAGTGTAGCTTTCATTAACTTGCAGTCCCACTGTGTATTTATTCCTGAATAATCCTTTGGTAAACTTCCTTGAATCGAGTCTTACCAAAATGGTTATCAGACCCCACATATGTCGCCTAATTTCGTAAACAGTTGAGGTTGCTGCTTGTCAACTAAATATCGGTTTACTTTCGACAACCTTTTCGCAATTGGACAGTTTGAACTAGAGATACAAATGGATTAAAGGTTTTATTGTTTACTTACTATATAATATGCATAAAACCTTGTGAGGTTGTCTCATTTGAGAATACAGATTAATGTCGTAATGATATGTACTTTTAGTGATCATGTTGCAAACAAAAAATATTGATTTTTAAGTTTTTTTTGGGGGTCAACGCACTTTGGCCTGGCCTGCGTGGCCGATTATGACCTGTTATCTAACCTGCTCATTTGGCTCACCAGGTACACTCTGAGTTACATTTGGTTCCTATCTTTCACCTTGGCATTTCTTAATATGTTTACAAAACTGTTTTCATATGTAGTGCTCGAGTGACTAGAATATTTATAAGGTTATGATTCTGATTTACAGAAGCGAGCTGGATAGGTTATGTACAAGTCTGTTAATCTAGATTCTCTTTTTACCACTTGCAGGTCAATGACATTGGACAGATCAAACAAGTGACTCTCAAAGCCATTGCCTCTTGTATGGTGGCTGAAGTTATGGTCGAGAAGGGAATGGTAGTTGAACCAAATCAACCCTTGTATGCTTTGAAATTTGCAGACAGAGAGGTTTGAACAATTTTCAGTTAGAAAATAAAGTTTACTTTTATTATACTATGTTAAATTCGATCATCACCTTTATGTGTGCTCATGTCTTGTTCTGTTATCAAGGATTTCTCACGTGCTGCGCTTGAGCAAATGCGTATTAAACATGAGAAGTGGATGGATCGGATGAGGTGTGTTTTTTTTTTGCATTTGAGCAGTTACTTAATATCACATTATGCTATAAAATATTACTAATATGTTGTTATTACCTTTCGTCAGCTCCAAAGAAGGCATCCGTTGCCTGCAAAAACCGATTGAAAAGATTACTCCTTTGTCTGCTGTATCTGCACCAATCCATGTATGCTAGTCTATCTGCTTATGGTTGTCAATGTTAATGGATGATTTTTTGAATCCCTTGTGCATGCATATTTCATTCAGGATTCATGGATATAAACTACTGTTTCTTTTTTAATGTAGCTCATGGTGACATTTGAATCCCTTGTGCATGCATATTTCTTGTCTGAATTTCTATACCAGGGTGTTTTAGCTGATTTAGGGGTGTTTAGTTTAATTTATTCCATTTCTTTTTTAATGTTAAATTTTTTATAAAGTTTTTTGGCTGAATTTCTTAATTTGAAGATTACTAATGTTAAATTATATAAAAGTATATTAAATATTAAAGATTTAAAGCTTTTACATGTTAAATAGTTATATTTTAAAAAAGTATTTAAGAAATTTGACTAATTATCACACAAGTCTCTGACCAAATAACCAATTTTCCCAGAAATAGTAACTAACTTCCAACCAAACTCCATTAATGGCGGTTGGAAGCTCTCATCAAAACACTCAACCCAACAAACCAAGACAATCCAAGCAACAATGTCACCATTTTTCCTGACAATGATATCAATTCACCCAATCATCCTCTCTACCATCATCCCAATGATCATTCTGGTATGATTTTGATCTCCAAGAAGCTTACTGGTTCAGACAATTACACCACATAGAAAAGATCAATGATGATTGCTCTCAATGCAAGGAATAAATACAAAATTGTTACTGGTGAGTTTCTAGAACCAAGCATTTAATCAAGCACAAGGGCTTTATGGGAAAGAACCAATGATATGATCATCTTATGGTCTGAGTTAAGTGATCATTATTCACAACTTGATGGTCATAGAATTTACCAAATCATTACTGATATTGTGCAATTGAAACAACAAAACTGTGATGGAGAGGTGTATTACTAGAAACTGAAGGGATATTGGGATGAACATGATGCTTTGGAAGCCCCATATATGTGTATTCTTTCTTGCACTTGTGAAAATGGCAGAGTCAATGGTGATTGGGATCAAAGGAAAAGATTGATTCAGTTTTTGATGGGGTTGGATGAATGCTGTTCAAACATTAGGGGTCAAATTTTGTTAATGCAACCCTTACACACTGTAGCTAAGGCTTATGGTATGATTAGGTAAGAAGAAAAACGAAGAGAAGGAATCATGCCAAAACCACTTACATCACAGGTTGTATTTTCATCTTACTCAACCCCTAGACCACAAACTAGCTATCAAAGGACCAATGGATCTAGACCAGAAAGAAGAAGTTCTTTTAGACCTGGTGTGATTTGTACAAATTTCAATAAGGAAGGTCATAGTAGCAATGAGTGTTATAGGCTTAAGGGTTATCCTGTTGGCCATCCATTACATGGGAAGTACAAACCACTAGTTGTTAAAAGTGTTTCTTCACCAAAGATTATGGTTGTAGCTGTGAACAATGGTCTTGATCCAAACAAGACCTCAACTTCTCAAGCAGGACAAAACAATGACAATGCTGTTGTTTTCATGAGGATGGATCAATTACAAAATCAACTAAATCAAGTCATGATGATAATGCAAAGTATACAGAAGAAACCACTCACATGTATCATCAATTCCATCTCCATTAGAAGACATAAATTCATTGCATCTATCATGGTAGACTATAAGCTTGCTTGGGTAGTGGACAGTGGGGCAACTAACCATATTTCTATATCCTTAACTGTCATGTTTAACACACACATTTGTAATCCACCTATTCTTATAACCTTACCCAATGGCCAAAATGTGGAAGTCATAATGTGTGGATCAATGAAAATCATCAATGAGATAACCCTCATTAATGTCTTCTATGTCCCATCTTTTTCATATAACTTACTCTCAGTTAGTCAATTAGCAACCAAGATGTCTATTGCTTCCATTCTCACCTCACTTTCATGTTATTTCTGGACCCTTAACCGGAACCACAGGAAGATTGCTCATGGTATCCAGTGTGATGGTTGTAGAACAATGATAATCTTTGATTTCAAGAGGGTTGATTTTTTTCCTAGAGAGAGAAGTGAAAGAAACTATGTGTATTAACTTTAAGAAATGAAACAACCAACACCTCTTTCCATGGTGGAAAGAGGTTTATATACCCAAGTCCTTAATGGACTTGGGCCTCCGGCCCATGAACATGCTCATGGGTCGGGCTTAATATAAATGTAACTTAAACACTACTACGAGCCTATAACTATATTGTTGGAGTGACCGAGACTTTCTTTATACGTAAAACGTATTTCCAACAATCTCCCCCAAAGGGAGGTCACTCCAAGTTTATAAAGTCCTAATCTAGCATGTTAGATCTTGTTCTTGAGCTTGTAGTTCACTTTCTCTTTCTTTCTTTAACTTTTCTTCTTTTTTGTGAATATGTGTTGAATAATATCAGCCTTTTGCTTGGAACACGTTCTTTTGGCCTTTCACGTGCAGTTTTTATCTTCTTGTGATGTTCGCCTCTTCGTGACTTCATTTCCCACACACTTATCCTTTGTTGAATTCTTGAAAGTTTCAGAGTCGATACAGCGGAAGACTTTAAGGTCATACTTTCTTGAATTCTGTAGAAATATTTGATGCAGAAGGAATAAGTATGTGAGGACGACTTCAACAGGTACACCGCAACGCCACCGTCTTCGAATGCAGCAACATAATAAGACACGAATAAAATGGCTTTGACATTTTATTCTAATTCGATAGCATTTTACCTCCGGTCGATGAAGACCGTTGGACGATATTAGATATCGTACCCGTGACGGATAGTTTCCATTAAGTAACTTCCTGACAGGATTTCGCGGGTAAACCCGTTCTCTTTATTCGACCGTCCAAAGCTGACTGCGAACATAAAGAGTGAATCATTTGGATTAAAAATCCTTATGATTGAATCCGTCAATTCATGAAACCTGGAACAAGTGAATTTCAATTAAGATTTTCACCATCGTTGCTTTCCAGTTGTCACAAACTTAATTCAAATAGAATCTTGCTTGTCACCTACCAAGTGTTGTTTGATGTTAACACTAGAAGGATTTCCACTCGTCAATGTGAACACTAAAGAGTGTCACTTTGAGTGTTCTGGCAATATCATACGATAATGCGTAGAGGCCTGGAACGAGTTTAAGTTCAATTAAGAATTAAACTACTGTTTCTTTCCAGTTTTCACAAGATTGGTTCTTAAAGAACCACACGTGTCACCTACCATGAGCTTGTTTGATGTTGGCTCAAGCAGGATTTCCATCTTCATTATAATACTTGCGTATCACTCGGATGTTCTGACAATATTACAAGAATACTGCGTAGGACTCATAAAGATCTCTTACTTTTCACAGTGTGTGAAGAAGCAAGGAATAAATGGAAAGTGTCCTCATGAGACTTTTGATGGTCTCGTGGCTCTAGACTCGATAGTGCGTTTTGATTTAGTGATCGATGGCTGGAGAGGATTGCCACCTATTCAATATCAGTCTATTCAGAGTGAATAAACCAATAGATAACGTGTTTAACTCCGTGTGATTAAAACAAATACCTTTTGAGAGATATTTGAGTTAGTTGGGATGGGTTGTACATTGCATCACTGGGTCCATGATGTCTATCTTCAATATCAAGAATCAATAAAAAATGATCTCAATAGCATATGTATTGACCCGGTTTCTGCCTAAGGTTGTAAGGAGGGCTTCTTTCTTTACACCCTTTATCTTTACGATTCTTTTTCATTCTTCAACCCCTTCAATGCTTACCAATACGTCATAACTATCACCTTGTTGTGATTGTTCCAGTGCTAGCTTAAGTACTTGGTCGGCATTCAACTACGTTCACAATCTTTCTCCATTTTTCCTAGGACCTCTAATTCTATCTAAGGAATTATCCTTGGGAAGATTCCATCGATTCTGATGAATCATTGGACTAATACCTATACCTACCACCCTTTTGTCACCACATCCGTCGTGAATTAAGTATGTTTTGGGTAAGTATTGTCACCATGAAAAATCCTTGAAAATCACTTAAAGCACTTGTGATATTATAATCAAAGTTATTGTGCATTAAGTGTTTTGATTATCAAAAACGCTCCCCCTTAACATGTGCATTACACATATTAAATTGGTTCATCTTTTAAGCCTTTTTCATTGTTTAGCCAAATATCATTAAGTCTCCTTAATCCCATTTTCTCCCCTTTCCAAAATGTTAACCATCAATATTTTGGATATTAATGGATTAACCGGTCTTTGGGTAATAAAATGAAATTAGATGTTGGCCAAAGAACATATTAATGCTCCCCCTCAAGTTAATGAGGGTTAGTTGTAGTGCTTGAGTACGATATGTTTGAAATATTTAGAATCTCAAGAGAAATTCTTGAAAAATATCATACTTTTACACTACAACATGCCACAAAAGCTGATTATACAAAAATTAACATATTCACAATAATAGACATATGGAGTTGACCTGTTATAAGACGAACCATAATTAAATGGCTCATTCCGTGAACCTGTGGTGAGCTCCATATGGTCGTCCACCGACGAATCGTTCCACACTTCGTAGCAACCAGCGCTTCCTAAGAAGTTCCTCGATCTTTTTGATCGCGTACTTAGCTCCTCTTTTGCATTGGCTAGTCCAGGGGTACTTGACTGCTGGAAGCGGTAGGTCGGCATTGAGAACCGTCAGATCATCTCGAACATGCTTGAGCATACCATCGCTGAATTTGTGCAGTTCGAAGAATCGCATAAACTGCATGACGCCAGTCTCATTTGGATAAAAAAATCCCTGCTTCCAATGTCGTGGTCCCCATGTAAGGCTTCTTGTTCTTGTGGAAATTACTAAGCGGAGTTGTATGGGGACGTTGCAAGTTTAGCTGCTTCTGATAGCTCTCGACTCTAAGTTGAAAATCTTCGACCCGGTTTTGGATGATGATTTTCCTAGCATATTGACGAAAGTTGGAGCTCAATGCAATGACTATCTCAGGTGGTAAATGGTCGACTTTTTCCTGAGCCAATAACAACAGAAGATCTTCGATGTCTTCAAGTTGAAGGTACTGGAGATCACTTTCGTCAATTCGGTATTCTTTCTCATCAGTACGTTTGAACACGATTACATTCAAGTAACCATAGCCGAATACAGTCTGAGTAGTTGCTCCTTGAATGCTTTTGATTCTGTGAGCTAAGACAATAGAAGAACCTATTTTTGGACGATGGAAGTGATTGTAAGCTAACCTTTTCTTTGGAGTCCAGTGAGAGATGCCAAGTGATGCATAAGTGTCATAAAACTTGAGCAATTGCTTTCTCCATAACGCATCAGGTACTTTATCTTTTATCCACGGTACGTTCTCCAAATTGATTGCCTTGATCATAGTGAGTGATGTGGCATACTTGTTCGCGCCTTTTTCAAGATACTCGAGATCATGAGATACAAAGTGTTCTATTGGGATTGTCGAAGAACCGGCGATGACTGTGGGTGTAAGAGGTCGTAACACTGGAGTCTGAATTCCCGTAGTTGTCGCTCTCATGGCCTTTGTAAGCTCATTAAAATGATATTCTGCCTCATTATGGCTGATCTTCAAGGTATCAAAGAAATCCACATTTGCGGCTGCCATTTTGATAAGGTCGGGAGTCATTTTTAGTTTCCCATGAGAATACCTTAGAAAGGCCGAGAAATCGATAGGATTGTTTAGGAATTGAGTCAGCTCCATTTCAGTTGTTGTGTCGAAAGGATGTTGTGGTGCTGCATTTGTAAGCCAGAGTTGCTCCTGTACCATGTCATCGATGATAAAAGATTCAACAAATGTTGGTTCTGGCACATTTAAATCTTCAACTTCCATATCAGAGATGTGCTGATCTTCAGATGGTGTTGAAGGTTGTTCTTGTGTCACCGGTATATCATCGTGAGGTTCTTCTTCTAGCATTGACCCTGTGGGTTCTTCTTCTTGCGTAGACACAGGAATTTCGTCTTCTTGCATATGTTCTACAGATTCATTATGAGAATCAGTAGTAAGAACTGGTTCAGTATATATACATGTGTCAATATGCTGTGTTTCTGGTACAGTAGACTCCACCGTCTTTTCTGCGGTTTCAGCAACGCTTTCTGCAGCTTCCTCAATACCTTTCTCAGTTGCCTTATCACTTTCGTCCTTTGACTCTTCGACATTAATACCCGTTTTGTCATTTTTCTCACCCTTGTTGGTTCCATTACCGTCGTCATTATCATCATCGTCATCCTCATCTTCATCTTCATCCGTATCCTTATCCTTTTCTTCCTCATCCTCTTCTTCCTCATCCTCTGCTTCCTCATCCTCTTCCTCATTTTGATCATTTTCACCATCATCCTGATCACCATTACCCTCGTCATCTTCCTCCTCTAGCTCGTCTTCATTGTCGGACTCGGAGTCGGTAGTATCTGCTGGTGTATCTTCAATAATCGCTTTGTTGAGATATTGTAGAACTTTTCGTTTATTTTTCGATTTATGAGCCCCCATATTTAGCAGACGTGTCTGTAACAATGTCATTAGTTGAAGGGTAGATAAACCATTACCGACAAAAGTTGGTAGCTGCTGATCAACATATGACTTGACTTCTCGTCGAATGATTTTGGTCATCTTTTCATCAATTGACCCAAGAAAGGCAGCATTCTCTTTGTCACGAGTTTTCTTCTCTCCAAGAAATGATTCGTGTTGTTCTTTAAGTTTAGACACTGTGTCGGATATTTTCTTAAGTGTAGGCTCATCAGGTTGCGGTTCCTTGAGAGGTTGTGTGTCGGGAGTGGTGAATCTTTCAGTCAGTGTAGCTATTTGTTTAGCTTGAGCCTCCAGCTGTTGTTGAAGAGACTGGATGAGTGGATCACTAACTGTGAGGAATGGATTAGAGGTGGATGATACTTGTTGTACTGATGATGGAGGTGTAACCATAACTGTTAAAGTGGTGGTAGATGATACGGGTTGTTCAAGGATAGGTGTTGGTGTAGATTCAGTGATTGGGGCGGTGGTTGATACAGGTTGTTCAGCTATTGATGATGACAGTGTAGATACAGTCGTTGGGGTGGAAGTAGATACCGGTTGTTCAACAAGTGCTGGTGTGATAGCTGGTTTTATGACTTCACTGATGACCGGGGTGGATAGTGGTGGAGTGGTGGTTGATGTTACAGAAGTTATGGGAACATCCACCATGTTTTCATTTGTCGATGGATCAGTATTTGTAACCTCGACACCCTCCCCTTCCAAATTAAGATATTTCATAACATCGTCAGAGCCGGAAGTAGACTTACTTTGAAGTTGAGTTTCTGGTATGAAAGTTGCATGAGCATCGTCGTGTACCACCGTGTGAGTTGGTTCCGGTAAAGATGTGTTGACATTTACATCATGATACAACAAATTTGTATCTGTGTTTGCACTGCTACCACCTTCTTCACTCTGCTCGCGACTTTCAAAATGGAAGTTATCAGCATCTTCATAAGCATCTTCATCGGTAGGATCTTCATAAAATGCCATGTCAGCATCAGGATTACCAAATTCCTCTAAGTCCTCAAACAGTCTTGAGCCTGATCCTGTGGAAGTTACAAAAGCCTCCACTCTGCTTCGCTGAAGAGTAATACGTAGTTGTTTGGCTTCAAAAATGGTTTGCTTAGCTGGTTCAGCTGAAGCAACAAGTTCTTCTTTATCTTTGGTTTGCTTTGCATTCTTTGGCTTTCTTAGTGGTACTTCTTCGTTGTCATCCTCAGTTTGGATCATCTCAGCTTCTTCAGCATTTTCATTAACTAAATGCTCTTTCCCTGTGCCTTTATCTTTTGATGAAGCAGTCGATTGGCGCTTGGAAATTCTTTTCTTTCGTTTACCTTTTTGCATCTCTGATTGTTTCTCGGAGGGATCTGCATTTGCTCGTTTGAACTGTGCTTCAATATCCTGTAGCATCTCTCGGTAGTGATCACTTTCCATGATTCCTTCATTCATCATGATGTCTGGCACTGGAGCTGGTCTGAGCTTATACTTTGTGAATTGATTATCCGCAGTCATAGTGTCTAACACATCGTCACTGTCTTGAGTATGATAGGAGAAATTTCCACGATGATCAATATCCGGGTCACTCTTTATGAAGAAATTGATGATTAGTTTTGTGAAACTTGGAAATGGGAGATGCACCGCTTTCCTCTTGGAACTTGTGAATTGATGACATAATTCCTCCCAAAGTTGTAGTGCATAGTCCACTTTAGATCCAGTATAGAGACCCCAAAAGATAATTGCCTGAGAAGGTCTCATTGCGTCTGATCCGCGAATCTTGGAAGTAAGGAATTTTACTAAAGTAGTAACAATTGCTTTCCAAGGTTGCCCAATATGTGACGTGTTAAACTGAGAAAGGAAACAAATTTCACCCTCATAATTCAATTCTCGGATTACTCGAAGCAGTTCTTCTGAATCTGGATCAGGCACAAAGTGTTCTCCTTTTGCTAACTTAGGAAGCTTGAAGAGTTTCCTAAATTGATGCAATTCAAGTGTCAAGTCTTTGTTGTTTAGCGTAAACGAGATAATCTTCTTTGACAATTGCTTTGCTTGTGTGATTGAGGTTGTTGCCCAAAATTTGTGCATGTATACTTCAGGAACTGATGCAGTGACACGTAATGCATCCTTTATTGGTGAACAATCTCGGATGTCTGTTGCAATTTTGAATGCCGCCAAAGAAGGATCGAAATCGTCTTTCAGACGAAAATTGTTTGGTGCATGTTGCATTCTAGCATTTAGTGGAACAAGGATAAGATCTAGTCATTTTTGTTCTTCTTCGGTTATCGACATTTTCTTGCTTTTAGATAAAACACAAGCACACTTGATATATACACATATATATATATATATATATATATATATATATATATATATATATATATATATATATATATATATATATATATATATATCTCATAAACTATGTAAATCCTAAGCATTGGAAATAAATCACAACAAATGTCACCACGTATGATTGAGTAACAAAATACAAACATAGTTCATATGGACTGAGTACATATGCCACAGACAATTTTATTCTAAGGAGATAACGACCTAGCATTAGTTCTTTGAGTATTTGGATTTCTTGGTTGTCATAACCAGAACCTCAGTAGGTCTAGGGTTAGTTTCAACCACAACCTCAGTAGGTCTTGGTTTAGTTTCAACCACAACCTAAGTAGGCTTTGGTTTAGATTCAACCACTACTTCAGTAATTTTTGGAGTTTCCTCAACCCAGATTTCAGTAGACTTGAACACGGGGTTAGACAACGATGAAACTTTGTCATCCATGGCCTGGATACAAAACACAAGACATTGAATAAGTAATTTGTATCTATTTTGTTTACAGAATTGTGAACTTATTAAATAAGATGAACTTCTGTAATAAGAAACCTTTCAAGTATTCTTATAAGATAAAATTATTTAATTTCAATATAACTTGGTTTCGTTTTAATGTCCCTAATTTACTTAAATCCTAATAAAGTGGGAGTGCTATCTAGGCCGAATTCATTAGATAGTCTTTGGCATGTGCATAATTCTTAAAGTCCATTACAAGCCTAACAAGTGTTACAATGTAAACCCTTATCGCAATCTAAAAGACATTCAAGGCAAAGGCATTGCAAAACTAAGTCCATGTTAGTGCTAAACATGTCTAAGCAAACTTGCAAAACTAAGTCCATATTAGTTTTTAACATATCTAACCAAACTTGCAAATTTTCTGTCCATCGTAACTATGCATCGCATTGAACCTATCGTATTGAACCCATCGTATTGAACCCATCGTATTGAATCCATCACATTGGACCCATCACATTGACCCCATCGCATTGGACCCATCGCATTAGACCCATCGCATTAGACCCATCGCAACGAACCCATCGTAATGGACCCATCGCATTGGACCCATCGCAACGGACCCATCGCAACGGACCCATCGCAACGGACCCATCACAACGGATCCATCACAACGGACCATCGCAATGGAACATCGCAATGAACCCATCGCAATGGACCCATCACAACGGACCCATCGTAACGTGTCCATCGCAACAAGCCATCGCAATGGACGCATCGCAACGAGCCCATCGTAATGGTGCCATCGCAGCGAATCCATCACAGTAATGCCATCGCAATCAATGCGATGAGAAGCCATCGTAGTCAACCATCGTATTCAGGGCGATAGAACCAAGGCAAATCTTGTGAGTTCGATTACGGGAGTTAGAAGCTGTTATCGGCCAAACTGGTTAAAACCAATGTTAATCTAGGCTAGATAAACAAATCCCATCTTTTAAAACTCAATTTCAACAAGAATCTATAAACCCTAATTGTTCAGATTCGATGGATACATGTTTGAGTTATGAAAGAGTATGAGATAATCATCTAAATAATATACCATGATAGTAATAAATATACCTAGATTAGATAATACGAGTAGCACAAAGAGATGGATATAGGAAGCTTTAACAATGGCGGTTTGGAGTTGTGATGTGTGAGTGTAACAGTTATGATAAAGAGACGAGTAGGGGGGATGTATTTGACTTTGGTCAAACCAAGTTGCAAGAAATTGCAACTTGGTCCCCCTTGTTGCAATTGTGCAATGTTTTACCCCCAGGGATTAAGATACTAAATAAACACATGTAAAAGCACATGAACTAACCAACACCTTAACCCGTAACGTCTTATCGATGAAAACAAGCACGAAAACAAACTCTTAACGCTTAGTTACAAACAAGCTATACCTCAAACCACATAAAGCACACACAACATATAATGATGAGAATGGTCGGTTTATATTTTCTGAAAACCCTTTTTGAAGACGAATTTTAATTCCAAGAAGATTTAATATTTGCTCCCCCTTAAACACGGACCCGTTTTCTATTTAAAGAGCTGTTGTCAATGATTATCAAGAAGCAAATATCCATGAAGACATTTTCCGGTTTAGTGATTGTTTGGAACGATTCTGGTGGCAATAAGATTTCTCTTATTTTGACAAAATAAGTGCACTGATACGTACACTAATTTGTGTTAGACCAATTTATAAAGTAAACTTGATCCCTTACAAGGTTTTAAAGTAAACCTTGCCCGAGAAAATTAATTCCCGTTGTGAGCCAACGTTTTCATAAGAAATACATAACTTTAATGCGAAAAGAGGGTTGCAGTCTGAAATAACTACAAGCCATATGGGCATGTTTTAATGTATGTAGAACTTTTATACGGACTCAATTTATGGCGCCGTATCAATTTTAATCGACATTTCTAAGGCCGTAAATATTACCGTACTAAAAGACATGCCCGATTTAAAATGAAAAATATTTTTGGATTTTCTAGATTTTATATTTTTTATGGTTTTTGTATGTTTTATATTTTTGTATTTTTCTTTTGGTGGTTTAAATATATACGATAATATACAAGATCACGAATAAAGGATACTCTAGAATAGTTTACCACCACTATTCTTCAGATTCTTCTGCCAACTCTTTAAGTGTCGCTGGTGAGAATGATTTCATGCCTAGCTTTTCGATCAAAAACTCGATACGTCCTCGATCTAAGGCCTGTGTGAATATATCTGCCAACTGATACTCAGTGTTGACGAAGTATAGTTCGATCACTCCATTTTCCACTTGCTATTTGATGAAGTGGTAGCGTATGTCAATGTGCTTCGCCCGAGAATGTTGAACGTAGTTGCAGCACAGAGCAATTGCACTTTTGTTATCACAGTACATCAGGGTTTTGTTGAATCCAAGACCGTAGTCAGTTAATTGTGATCTCATCCAAAGAACTTGAGCACAACAACCAGACATAACAATGTATTCAACCTCTGTACTTGATATCGCAGCGCTTTTCTGCCTTTTAGATGCCCAACTAACAAGTCTATCTCCAAGAAGTTGCACACTGCCAGAAGTGCTACGTCTAGTGTCTTGACACCCAACATAATCCGCATCTGCATATGAGATTAGTGCAATAGAGGAATCCTTCGGATACCACATACCACGATTAAGTGTTCCTTTTAGATACCGAAAGATCCTTTTCACAACATGTAAGTGCTTTTCGGTAGGCCGAGCCTGATACCGGACACACATGCATATAGCAAATTGGAAATCAGGCCTGCTAGCAGTCAGATAGAGAAGGGTGTCGATCATTCCACGGTAAAGTTTGGGATCGACAACTATCCCTTCCTTATCTTCATCTAACTTGGATCTCTCTACCATTGGAGTATCCACGGGGTCACAATTTTCAAAGTGATATTTCTTTAATGATTCGACAGCAAATTTGGATTGATTAATGATGATGCCTCTGGGATTTTGAGAAATTTGTAACCCTAAGAAAAATGAGATTTTTCCCATCATCGACATCTTAAAATGTGTGGACATAATTTTCTCAAAATGGTCAGACAGTCTTTGATTAGTGGCAGCAAATATTATATCATCAACATAAATTTGTACCAGTATCATGTCGTTGTCCTCCTTGAGAATAAATAATGTTGGGTCCACTTTGCCTTTGGAGAAGCCTTTCAAAATGAGATAAGACGATAGGAGATCGTACCACGCGCGTGGAGCTTGTTTCAACCCGTAAAGAGCCTTCTTGAGCTTGTACACGTGATTAAGATACTCCGAGTTGACGAATCCATTCGGTTGGCTTACGTAGACATCTTCCCTTAATTCACCATTGAGAAATGCCATCTTAACATCCATTTGGTAGACGATCATGTTCATGTGAGCAGCATAGGCAAGGAATAGTCTAATTGCCTCCAATCGTGCCACGGGAGCAAAGGATTCTTCAAAGTCAATACCCAAAGCTTGTTTGTAACCTCTAGCAACCAATTAGCTTTGTTCTTAAGCACTCCACCTAACTCATCGAGTTTAACCTTATATACCCACAACAATGTAAGGATGTCAACGTTGCTGGGTAAAGGAACTAATTCCCACACTTCAAGTTGTTGAAATTCATTAAGTTCCTCTTGCATGGCTTCAATCCAAGATGATTTAGTCATGGCTTGTTGCCAATTTTTTGGTTTAGTGTCGGAAAGAAATGCATCAAAGTAGCAATATAATGCATGTTCTTGGAGTTGGTGGCGTGTTAAGACTGGTCATTGATGTCACCAATAATATAGCGGATTGGGTGATCCTTTGTCCATTTTGTGTTGTGAGTTTCAATCCGTGGTGGTCAGGAGTGAACGATTGTAGGAGCTTCCCCTGAGGTAGACGCACCGTTAGGGTTTTCAGGTATTTGTGAACCAAAGAAAGGAAGCTCTTGTAAGTGAGCAAATTGTAGATCGTGATCATAGTGATCCATTTCAACATCATTAGGAACGTGTGGGGGTGATGATTCAGGTGTGGTTTGTGAATTAGTGGGGGAAGGTACATCTTTTTCAATAGTGATAGTAGATGCCTCTGACTGATTTCCATTATCTTGAACAATAACTTCAGGAATTAGAGCTACTGCTACAGGCGTTGGAGAATCATCACTAGGTGGATCAAAGAATTCATCAAAAATAGGTTGAAATAACTCATCCCACTCGGGCCTTGTAGGTGGTATAAATGATGGAGAAGTAGGATTGTTGGGAGTTAATCCGGAACTAATCATACCGGTACCCATCTCATGTAAAGAGGGTTCAGAGCTGTGTTGCTCAGAAGCCATCGCTGTCAGCTCATCAAAATCGGCATCCAAAGTTTCTACTATCTTGCCAAGACGACGGTTATAAATTCGGTAAGCTTTCTTTGCAGGTGAGTAACCAATGAAAATTCCAATATCAGCCTTTGGTTGAAGTTTGCCCAAATTCTCACTATTAGTATTTGGATAACACAATGCACCAAATACATAAAGAAATGAAATATCGGGTTGTTGTCCATGAAGTAGCTCATATGGAGTTTTACCATGACGTTTACGAACGATGGAGCGGTTTTGGGTATAACATGCGGTTGCCACTACTTTAGCCCATAAGCATAAAGGAGCATTCACATAAATCAACATAGTTCTAGCAGCTTCCATTAATGTACGGTTACGTCTTTCCACGACACCGTTTTGTTGTGGAGTGCGAGCAACAGAAGTTTCATGTGAAATACCGACCTCTTCATAATAGTCTTGTAGAGTTTGATTAACAAACTCAGTTCCATTATCAGTGCGAATGCGGCGAACAGTAGCATTAAGACGTACTTGGATCATCTTTAAGAAAGTAATAATATACTCTGGTACTTGATCCTTGGATGCTAAAAATTTTACCCATGTAAACCTTGAGAAATCATCCACCATGACGAGGATGTATTTTCTACCACTCACACTAGCCGTGCGCATTGGCCCGTAAAGATGCATGTGCACAAGATACAGTGGTTCTTGGTTGGTGTCTTCAGCTTTAGGTTTGTATGATTTCTTGGTGCTTTTCCCCAAAGAACACGCGGAACATAAATGATCCTTGTCGAACTTATGTTTCGGAAGACCACGAACAAGTTCATTTTTAGCCAAATGGTTAACCGCATCAAAGTTAAGATGAGATAACCGGCGATGCCACAACCATGACTTGGTCTTAGATTCTTTGGAGAGAAGGCAAACAGGAGAGGCGGCCATCATGTTTTGAATGGACAGTGTGTAGAGATTATCCCCTCGAGAACCTTTTAACAAATCATTTCCTGCAAGATCGCGAATAAAGCAAGTATGTTGTCGAAAAGCCACCTCAAGGTTTGAATCGCAAAATTTTCCCACTGAAAATAAATTATGACCAAGTCCTTCCACATAATATACCCTTGAAATCGTAACATTCCCAATTTGATATTCACCGTAACACATGATCTTCGCAATACGGTCGTTGCCGAATTTCACCGTTCCTAGAAACTTGCTGACGAAATTTCTGAGCATCGAGCGGTCTCTAGTCATATGTTTGGAGCACCCCGAGTCCAAATACCAAAGAATAATTTGGACGACCTGAAAATATTACCAAACAAAGACGATGTATCAGATTCTAATTGTTCCTCTGAGTTAGCATGTACAGATTTAATTATCTTAGATTTGCTGTCAGAAGAGTTTTTTGGCTTTCCTAATTTGCTTCTTAGTTGTTGGCTTAGATTCTAGTTGTCTAGTATTCTGAGGTACTTTTTGACTGGGGACATTATCACTGGTAGGCACAATAGTGGGGGCAGACCTAGTTAAAGGGCGCTTTTTCCATTTCTTAGTGCTAGTGTTCCTATTTAAAGGACGCTGAGACCTAACTTTCATGGATGTGATCCTAGTTAAAGGGCACGTAGTTCCATTAGCAGTGAAGGTCCTACTAGTGGGTTTCCATTGCCAATCAACTTGGGTGAATTTCTTCCCCGTTGGAATCCATTCAAGATTGTTCCTAATTGCAAATATTTCATTCACATGATCAACAAGGCATAAATCATGACGCTGAGAAAACATGCATTCATTACAATTACAACATTTCAAATTAGAATTCACATTTTGATTAGGTTTCCACTCAGAGGGAGAACCTTTTGTCTTAGCTACATGATTCTTTTTATTTAAAACTGAAATAACATTCCTAGGGTGAACTTCTACTTTCTTCTTCTCAGTCCCACTAGTGGAAGGCTTGATCCTATCTTTCTTGTCTTGAGATCCTTTAGCCTTAGTAGACATAATTACTCCTGTAGAAGCCAAAGGAACATTAGTTACAGATTTTGAATTAGCCTTGATGGGTGTATTTAAAACAGTCTTAGCTCCGGGGGACTTATTGAATGGAGAAATGGCAATGGTGGTTTGTTGCTTAAGTGGTGCAGAACCTGGTTGTCCTATGTACTTCAAATGCTCTAAACATTGTTGTACCCTCTCAATGAAAGCATGCGCATGGTAATAGTGACTATTCCTAGGTTTAAGTTCACAGAGATCATCTAACTCTTCCCTAGCAAAATTTGCGTACTCAACTGCGTGCTCCATATAGGACTTATATGATAGTGGATTGTTCTTATGGTGCGGGTTCTTAGTGATCACCACCTTGTTGGTTTTTGGAGCACTAGAGGTCGGGGCAGAGACTGTAGCTGGATTATCAACACCTTCTCGTCCTTTGAGTTGAAGTGTCTCCTTTAATTCAGCTATAACCATGTTTTTGTCTATGAGCTGAATATTTAGGTCAGAGATTTCCTCATATTTCTTGTTCACTTGGTCAATGAATGACTTTTGCTCTGTCGCATTAAAAGCGAGGCGTTCTTCTATTGAACCAGAATTTTGTGAGTCACCCTGCCTTACTCTTTCATGCTCTCCTAGCATAGAGGTAATTCTATTTTCTAGGACATGATTTTTAGTCTCTACAGCCTCTAGTTCCGTTTTTGTTGCTAGTAATTCTTTCTTAAGTCTCATAGCATCTTCCTCTAATGATTGCATCACCTGAATCATCTTGTCACTTGTCTCAACGTTGTTTTCACAAACATTTGTTTTTGTAAGAGTTTCATTTTTAGATTGATTTTCAATTTCAAGAGAGATGCAATGTTGTTGAAGCTCATTAAAACTTTTTGAAAGTGAGTTATAAGAATCTTGAAGCTTTAAAAATTCAGCGTGAGATTCATGACAAGAATGATTATCTACATTAACCACAGGTTCAACACTATTCACAGATATATCATGCACATCATCACATTTATTCACAGCAGAAGTAATCTCAAGAGCATATTCATTAGTAACAACTTGCATCACTTCGAGAGACACTATATGTTCCAAGAATCGGTCATATTCGGATAAAATCTTCTCTTCCTCAATTAAATGTTGTTCATAAGCATCATCCATTTCATAGAAAACTTTTTTAACTTCACGCATTTCAAAACTTAGATTTCCCGCGATATAATGAACTCCATTTTTAATATTGTTTACAAACGGAACGATCTCTTTCTCAAACACCGTTTTCATATGTTCGAAAGTCCATTCTCCAGCGGTTTGAGCCGTTGAAGTCGTACATTCCAGAATGACCTTGTCAAACTCAGTTAGGTATCGCTCAAGCTCTTCCAAGCTGAGCTTTACCGTACTTACCGGTAAAAGATTCTTAGGAATTTCCTTAGGTTCGTCCAAATTGACAAGTGTAGGAAGTATACTAAGGGTTTCTCTAGTAGGCATGTAAGCTGGTGTATGGATAAATTCCTTTTGCATATTAAAGCGAGTTCTAAAATCCATTTTTTCATATGATGCATTCATTTGTGCATAATCGTACTCAGGATATGTAGGAAGTAATTTTAACCGATTCTCTTCATGTAGTGACATGCTCTCAGATTCATTTAAAAACTCAATCGGATCTAAGACCAATCCTAACTTGGTTGCATCATACAGTCGTGGGTTGTGGTTAGATGCTTGCTTTGCATACCCCGGGTTAGGTGGTAGGTCTATTAGACATGATAAAGTGAATTCTTTAAACGATGCATGAAACAAGTGTACTAGATGTGAAGCAGAGTATTGTTGTAAAAGCTTAATTTCTGTTTCTTTAATTCTCTCAGACGTCTTAATTTCCGTTTCAATCCTTTTAGACTCAAGAATTTCGAAATCCGTTTGAAGTTGTTGAAAATTATTAACGACTGATTCTTTTTCTTTAAGTTCTTTCGAAAGATTTGCTCTTAAACTCTCAATTTCTAGCAGATAATCTATTTGGACTTTCCTAAACCTATCAAATTCAGGATTGGTTAAGGTAGTGGACACTTGAGTTAATTCCAAGGTTTTAACCTTTTCCTTATGCAAAGCAAGCTCGGCAGATAAAGTCTGATTAATACTGAGGGTTTCACGAACCGCATTATTCATTTGGCTAAGCATAGATACCGACACCATAACCAAGTCGGGTTGAGCAAACGAATTTGTAGTCGTAATAGCTCCCGGTTGTGGTTCACTCAAAGTCTGGGGACTTGCATTGATATTGCTATCATTGTTTGTCTCCTCGTTTGAGTTACTAACCACCGGAGGCTGTTCCGGATACTCCGACACTTGCTCAACTTGATGAGGTACAATACTAGTATCCGTGGCAATATTTGGTACCTCAGAAATTGTTTCAGCTCCACAAAGTGAAAGATTTTCCATGAGAGCTGCCTTGGCGGTATTGAAATCATCACAGTCAGAGTCGTATGCATCCAAATCATCACATTGATATGCGGCATTGTTGGTGATGACTGTTATGAGACCGTCAATGTCCGCAACTCCCAGATCTGCGAGAAATGCCAATTCTTCTTCATCAAGCTCACGTCCTTGGGCTTGAGCATTAACCAAGTAGATCTTCTCCTGAAACCATGTGCTATCCCTTTTCCTCTTGGGCTGCTTACACTCTCGGGCCATGTGCCCTTCCCCTTTGCAGTTGTAACATATAATCATCTTCATTTTGCCAGTACTATTACCCCTTGTAGCAGCAGTGTTAGATGAACGTGCACCAGTAGTAGATGAACGTGCACCAGCAGTAGATGAAGCGGGTCTCCCCTGAAGTGGTTGCACCATTACTCTGCCATATTGAATTGTAGCCTGTTGTCGAGAGTTAGAAGAGTTCCTTAACTGATTGTTTGTTGGAGCAGGTCCTCTGTAACCTCGTTTGTTCAATGTTTGAGTGAGATAAGCAGACATTTGAGCAAGTATATCAGTAGGACTATCCCCTTGTCTAAACTCAGGGACATGAATCTCATCATCACAATAGAATGCTGGTGCTGATTGAGCTGCAAGCCGATTTGAGTGAACACTACCATGTTGTGAATAATGAAGTTGAGGAGCCTCAAGATGTGGATAGGTAAGAGCAGGGTTTGTTGGAGGTTGATACGGTGAAAACTATTGTGAAGCATAAGGTAACTGATGTGAGTCTCCTTGTGATGATGTTGCTGGTTGCTTGTATTGTTGGTGATAAGATGTAGGCGGTTGTGGAAAGATCGAATACTGTGGGAAACTTGGTGTTTGATACAATGGTTGATAGGAAGATTGGTGTCCCAAAGCAAACGGAGAGTTGTGATATGACACTGTAGGATGGTTTGCCATTAATGCCAATGGCTCTTGATAAGATCCCTGAGAGATGCATTTTTGGATCACGTGCTTCTCGTGTTGTTGCAAGAAAGCATAGAGTTGATCTAAATTTGACTTGTGCAAATCTCGAATCATCTTAACATCGGTGACATACTGACTCCATTCTTAGGGTAACGTGTTTAAGAACTTTGTGTTTAGCTGAAACTGTTCAATCCTTAGATTATACACGTTCATGTCATTCATCAAAGTAGTGAAACGCCAGTAGTAATCGTGAAGAGTCTCCCCTGGAATGTATGTAAACCTATCAAACAAGTCATACAATTGACACTCTCGTTCTTGCTTAGTTAGAGAGGTCCCTTGTAACAAAACAACTAATCGATCCCAAAGATCCTTTGCCACTGTGTGTTCACTTACCATTCTATAGATATCAGGTGGAAGGGCTTGAAGTATTGTCTGAACATCCCTTTCATCAACATCGGCAATGAGTTTGTTAGCATTGGTTAACTCATGATACAACCTTGTCCGCGTCACATTGTTGACAGTAACTTCTCCCCAATCTAGTGGACCGTTTTCAATGGATTGAAGCATATGTCTACCAGTGGATATGCCCATGATGTAAGTTCTCATGCGACCTTGCCATGCTTCAAATAAATCTTTGATGAGCAAAGGTGGACGAGTGTCGGTACCCCCAGATGATTGAGATATCGGTAAGCGAAGTCATTGTTGGCATATATTAATTTGAATTCATTTTATGATCCCTTGAATAAAGATTATCAAGAATGATCGAACAATGAAATAAGATTATGTGTTTTAATGTTGTTTAAATAAAGATATTATTATCTTTTGATTGTGTGTTTTTGTTAATGTCTCCAAATAAATGCAAAGATGAAAAATCCTCTCAGTGTTGCAAATGATAGCTGATCGTACTCCTAGATCGGACTCCCAGATCGTACCCTATTGATCGTACTCCCTATCGAATCCTAGATCGTACTCACTGATTGTATCCGTGATCGTACTCCCTGATCGCATCCAGATCGTAGTCCCTGATCGCATCCAGATCGTACTCTCATATCCTACTCAAGCGATCGTATCCTGATCGTAGCCTAGATCGTACTAAGCTATCGTACTCTTTGATCGTAGGCTAGATCGTAGTGAGCTATCGTAGTGAGCTATCGTACCCCTTTGATCGTAGCCTGGATCGTAGTGATGATCGTGGTCACAGATGTAACTTTGATCGTACTTGTGATCGCAGTTTAGATCGTCGTATAGGATCGTGATTATGGATCGCAAGTAGAAACCCCCAGGGTTTATGCAATCACAAAATCAGATCGTACCCCAAAAAAAATAAGCCGAGACTTTGAAGCAACAAGAAAGAATGGATTTTTCCCTTGGAATTTGTGATTCTAACCAAACGAGTGTTACCAAATCGTTACTAAAACAATCTAGAAGAGATATAGAACACTTGGAATCACAAAAAACACGAAAAAATTTGAAACTTTGGAGAAAATCAATCAAAAACACATGAACACACTTAGAAAAGTATGAACAACACAAAACCAATCTTTATTTCATCCCATAGCTTTTGATACCAATTGTAGAACAATGATAATTTTTGATTTCAAGAGGGTTATGTTTTTCCTAGAGAGAGAAACTAGAGAGAGAAGTGAAAGAAACTATGTGTATTAACTTTAAGAAATGAAACAACCAACACCTCTTTCCATGGTGGAAAGAGGTTTATATACCCAAGTCCTTAATGGACTTGGGCCTCCGGCCCATGAACATGCTCATGGGTCGGGCTTAATATAAATGTAACTTAAACACTACTACGAGCCTATAACTATATTGTTGGAGTGACCGAGAGGTTCTTTATACGTAAAACGTATTTCCAACAATGGTATTTACATCATCTTCCCTGACAAAACCACCACTTCTGCTACTTCAACTCCTTCTGCTATATCCCTCAATACCTGCTGTACAAAAACCAGTCTCTGGCATTCTAGACTAGGACATCCTTTCATTTCTGTACTTAAACAAATAAAGTGTATTTCTTCTGATATCAATTGTATAAAAGATGAACTTCAATGCAAAATTTGTCCTTTGGCTAAACAGCACAAATTACCTTTTCCAAACAGTTATTCTTATGCTAATGATGCATTTGATCTTGTTCATATGGACATTTGGGGTCCATACAAACACTCAACCATGAACAATGCAAGTATTTTTTAACCATAGATGATGATCACTCAAGAGCCACTTGGACATTTCTCTTACCATCTAAACATCATGCTACATCTCAAATAAAATCCTTTCATTCATATGTGAAAAATCATTTCAATAAATCCATCAAAACAATAAGGAGTGACAATGGTACATAATTTATAAACCAAACATTAACTGTCATTTTCCAACATCATGGTATTATTCACCAAACATCATGTCCATACACACCATAACAGAATGCTAGAGTTGAAAGAAAACACAAACAACTTCTTGAGGTAGCCAGATCCCTAAGATTTCAAGCAAACTTTCCAATTCATTTTGGGGATATTGTCTTCTTACAACCACATATCTTATCAACAGACTCCCTTCAAAACCCCTTCATACCAAAAGTCCTTATGAAATACTTTATCACACACCTCCAACTCTAAATCACCTTAAAACCATTGGTTGCCACACCTTTGCTCACCAACATCTTTCAAACAAATTTTCACCTAGAGCCATTTCATATGTTCTAGTTGGCTACCCTACAACACAGAATGGATACATTCTTTATGATCTTCTCACTCACAAATTCTTTGTTAGCAGAAGTGTCACCTTTCATGAATCCACATTTCCCTTTCATGAGCAGTCTTCCACTCCTTCACACACATCTTTTACTCACATTCCTGCCACAACTTTCACATGTGAACCAGCACCTTTCAACCATAATTTTGAACACACTTTAACATGCGAACAACCACCTACACCTCCACCTACATCCTCTGTACAACCTTCAACACCTATACCTTCACCTACTAACACCACTAAATCATCTACACCTCTACCTACGTCATCTGCACCACCTCCAACACATATACCTTCACCTACTCACACCATTGATTCAAACTCTATTCCACTATCAACACCCTCCACAGACACCTCTACTACTCCCTTTCTCATAACCTTACCACCACCACCATCTACTACCACTAGAAAATCCACCAGATTTCATAAAGTCCCACATAAACTCCATGATTATCACATCACTCTCCCAACCTCTCTTACATCCACCAAACATCACTACACTAATTTTATTAACTATCATAACATTCAAACACCCTCACAAAGGCATTTAATTAACACCATCAACCAAATAACTGAACCACAGTCCTATGCCCAAGCTTCTAAGGATCCTAGATGGGTAGATGCAATGAATTTAGAACTGGCCCTAGAAGCTAACCATACATGGACCATTACTACTCTTCCTCCTAATAAGACACCAATTGGTCACAAATGGGTCTAGAGAATCAAATGTAAGGCAGATGGTACCCTAGATAAGTATAAAGCAAGGCTAGTTGCAAAAGGTTTCAACCAGAAGGAAGGGATTGATTTTCATGACACATTTGATCCTGTAGCCAAAATGGTTACTGTTAGGACTATGCTAGCTGTTGCTGTTAGTAACAATTGGCACATTTCTTAATTGGATATCAACAATGCCTTTCTCCATGGAGATTTAAGTGAAGATGTGTACATGACTATTCCTCAAGGTTATTCTTCTTCATATCCAAAGAACAGTGTCTGCAAACTTGAGAAATCTCTTTATGGACTTAAGCAAGCCAACAGAAAATGGTTCATCAAGCTTACTGATTTTCTCATGCAACTCAAATTCAAACAGAGTTATGCAGATACCTCTCTCTTCATAACAATCATGATAATGTCTTTCTATCTCTTTTGGTTTATGTGGATGACATATTGATAACTGGTAACAACACCTCTCTTATCACCTCCATCAAAGAAAATTTACACAAAGAGTTTAGTAATAAGGATCTAGGTTCCATTCACTACTATCTAGGCGTTGAATTCCTAAGGAACTCCTCTGGTCTCATTATGTCTCAAATAAACTATGCACTTGAACTTATTCAAAGTGCATGTCTTCTCAATGTCAAACCCTCCACTATTCCTTTCAATCCACTGATCAAACTCACACCAGATGAAGGAGATTTGATGTTGGTAAACTTTTGTATCTCACCATCACTAGGCCATAAATTTCATATGCAGCACAAGCTCTTAGTCAGTTCTCTCAAGCACCAACAACACCCCATCTTCAAGCTCTTGTTAAAGTTTGAAGATACATAAAGAACAGACATGGTCAAGGACTTCACTTTCCAGTCAACAACTCTCTACAGCTAAAAGCCTTTTGTGACAGTGACTAGGCAAGTTGTGCTTATACTAGAAGATCAGTCACAGGAAATTGTATCTTTCTAGGCCCTTGCCTCATATCTTGGGAATCAAATAAACAAGGTGTAATTTCAAGATCTTCCACTAAGGATGAATATAGAGCTCTAGCTGATACTACTTGGTGAGCTCACATGGCTCAAATACCTTCTGAAGGATCTTGGAGTTTCTGTTCCATCTCCTATACCAATCTACTGTGATAATGCTTTACTATTGCTCTGGCTTCAAATCCCATACAACATGCCAGATCAAAGCACATTGAGATTGACTATCATTTTGTCAGAGATAAAGTTAGAGAAAGGAATGTCATTCTAAAGTTCATCTCCATCAAGGAAACCTGCGGATGTTCTTACTAAAGGTCTATCAAAGGCACCTCACTATTATTGCTTATCCAAGTTTGGCATAATCCATACACACTGCCAACTTGTAGGGAGGGTAAAGGTTCTACTAAACCACAAAAGTTTGTACAGTCTCAAGAACTATTGGTCCAGTTTAGTATTTTAATTAAGTTGTAGTTACTTTCACGCATGAAACATTTGTATTAGTTATAGTTTCTTTCACATGTGAAAAGTTTGTTAGAAAGTAGTTAGTTAGCATTTTATGTATATAAATACCCAACATCACTCTTTTAGTAATGCACTTTTACAATAATGATAGTCGTTTCACTTTTCACTTTAAATGTGTGTAATCTTCTATAATAAGCTCATTTGAATGCATTTGGACTTGGTTTGTAGCTTATAAAAGCTTTCGTAAGTTGGTGTTAAATTTTGTTAATTTGTTTCTTTGTTCAAGATCAATCAAAATCAATGGCTTCACACATTCTAGCGAATCTAGCCTATTGTTCGTGTTCCATCATACTAAACACAATAGTTGATACAAATTTGAGGCATGGAAGTCATATTCGACATTACAACATAACAGGGCCGGATTTTAGCATGTGCAACGTGTGCAGTGGCACGGGGCCTCTAATTTTTTAGGGCCTCCGATTCTAAATCTGTAACGTTAATATAAATAAACTTTTGGATGTTTTTAACCATGTAATGATGTTTTATGACTGAATAAATAAATTTGACACAGTTATAATGTAGTTATTTGGGTTTAATTAGAAAATTAGAGGTTAGAGTTCTCTTTTAATAGAGTAAATCTAGTGATGGGGAGGGAGATGACACAAAAATTAAAGATTTTTGTTTTATTCGGTGGTTTCACTTTTTTAGCCCTTATAGTTTAAATTTATCAGTTAAGCTATTATTGTAAAATGGTTATTTTAGCAAAAAAGTAAAATAGCTTATATAAAAGTATAAAACAGTTGAATTTTTTAATTCTCAACAATCGGCAGTTTTAGCTACGCTTCAAACAATTCTTAGCATTTCAAAAGCATACTAAACACTTTCATACTTGGACAATATGTTAAAGCTTAGAAAGGTAAAACATAAAATATACAAAGTACGAACATTTGAAAAAAAACTAGTACCAAAATGGTTAAAAACGTAATTTTTACAATCAATTAAATTTGCTTATTTTCTAACAGACATTCTATAAAGGTCTCTAGTGTAATATGGCACAGGGCCTCCGAAAACTATAAGACGGCCTTGCAACATAGTGTTTCAGTCACCGTACTAGACAGTGAATTAACGATGAATCTGTTATAAGAACAACGTGTCAATCGCGTGCCTCGATCATGACTTTTGAATCGATTTACCCTACTTTCTGTTTTGTTTAACTAACGTTTATATTCATTAGCTTAGTTTATGAATTATGTTTTCTTGAATTGTATCTTAATTTTTATTTCTGATTTAGATAGTTTTTCCTACATAAGTTGATAAGAAATTGAACAACAAATACCCCATGTTGTTATGTTACTCAGAATACGTGTGGCTTTTTATTTGCGGGCATGCGCAAATATGGAAGTTAAGGTGATTGGCGTCACTATCCTTGAAGTGTCGACACTGAGGTGGGAGCGAGGGTGCTCGATCACATCGAATGGGAATAATTCACTCACTTTTCCTTTACCGAAAGGATGGCTTTGTGACATATTTGTGCAAAAGACTCGTGGGGAGAGCAAAATGACGTGATGCTCATGCGACAAGAATGGTGATCTTAAACATCTGAAGTGTATATATAACCGTGGTTTGGCACGAATATCCTATTCATCCTAGCCGACTAACGTTCCCTTTTACCTTTACTAGTAATTTAACTCCTTAGCACATGGAATACGAGGTGAGTTTTCACCGACCTCGTCGCTTGAGTCTATAGGCTACCTATTCATCCTAGCCGACTAACATTTCCTTTACCTTTATTAGTTTGTGAGTGTGTTGGGTATTTAATGGGGGTATGATGTGGCGGTGAGTTTCTCACCATCACTAAAATTGAAACATAAGTTGGGTGAGTGGAACGAGAAAGATGAGGTGATGCTAATGTAGGGGTAATAAAATCATCCATCATTCCATCTAGCCTAAGAGCGAGCACAAGGTGACATGCCATGCAAAACATATTTTTCTCATATATTACAGATAGACATTTTCGTGTTTACAAATGGAATCATTAACACACACTTAAAAACATCCGCCCTTGTAATACAAGCCAAACGATTGACAAGATTTAATCTTTAAAGTTTGAGCTGGATATTCGAATAAGGCTCGAGGTCATCTTAAAAAGCTCGAATTTATTTATAAAAATTGTATTCGATCGCTAAATTTATGAATGACGTGAAGAAAATACCATATATACTCAAGAGCATACAAAACGTTTGAGCATTAGGATTTAAAAATCGTTCTATAACGAATATTTAATTCTCAGGCTAATGTTTTTCAAAAGAATAATTTTATTAGTTTTGAAAATGGCAAATAACTTGAAAATGTATTCAACTTGTCAATTTTTGTTATTGTATATACTCCACTTTTTTTTTGCTATTAAATGACAAACTTTACAAATTTTGACTTTTTCATGTATTGTGTTACCTGTTTTTTTTTCAAAAAGGACTATGCCACTAGAATATAGGCTACCACATAAATATGCCATCCACAACCATCCCGACGACAAGATGTCCGGTTAATAACCCAGACCATGACCATCGTCGTCGACCACCAACCGTTGCAACTCGACCACCAACCACCTCGCCATCACCTTACCTGACCACATTATCATCGCCACCTCAGTCGGCAACATCCATGCCTCGAAATCCATTAACACAACACACTGTTCATAAATACTCAAACCCCAATCACTTACAATCCAATTATTTTATACATGTTTAATACTTTATTTACACATATCAAAACCCAATTCATCATCATCATCATATCCAACGACACCTTATAGATGTTTTGCTTGTCTTTCAATTTGATATGGGCTTATTAAATATCGAATGATAATCTGTTCTATTTGTATGTGTTATGATTTTATATGAAATCAATGGATATAACCAATTGATTTTGTTTGGTGATGGATGAACAGATCTAATGTAATTACATAGATATATGTATATGTGAAAAATTGATCTTATGAAAAATGAGAGTTTTTGGATAATAAAAGTTGAATTTTAAGATTGATTAAGTAAAGAAAAATCCATGTGGAAATGACCTGCTCCAAATAGGACTAGCTGGTCGTGCATGTTACATAATACATAGAAAAGTCGAAATTTGCAAAATTTGTCATTTAATAGCAAAAAAAAAGAAAAGTTTGATACATTTTCAAGTTACTAGACGATTACCCGCGCATAGCAGCAGAATTACCTAACGACATATAATTAATGATATGCTAATTGATTCGGTGGTCGAACTCGTGACCCAATAATTGCCTAGCGATAGATAGTGACTCGTCCAGGTTGAACCGGTAGGCGAGCCCGTTCTCAGTGGTCGAACCCGTGTCTTGGTGGTTGAACCCGTGACCAGGTAACTCGACAGTATTGACCCGGTGGCTCGACAGGATTTGCCCGGTTGTCGAACCCGTGACCCGGTGACTCGTTCAGGTTAACCCGATGGTCGAACCCGTGACTCAAAAAGATTGACCCGATGGTGGAACCCGTTACCCGGTGACTCAATCGGATTGGTCCGATGGTCGATCTATGACCCGATGACTCGACCGGGTTGACCCGTTGGTCGAACCCGTGACCAAGTTACTCGACCAAATTAATATGGTGGTCGAACCCGTGACCCGGTAACTTATGCAATTGTTTATGGTTTAATTTTTCAATATTTCCTATTATATCCAATTGTATACATTTAATTTTTCAACAATTTTATAATTAAGTCATTTTTCAACATTCAAAGGTTTTGGGGTTTTTCCTTTATATGTAGTACTAGCTAAAAGACCCGTGAAATTCACGGGTATTTTAAAGAAAGCGTCAAAGAAGAAAGTAAATAACATAGCGTATTACAAAGTTGTTAATTAGAAAGATTCATATGTGGATATACAAACGCAAAATATAAAATTTGTATTGATCGAACATGTTATATGAAACACGATAGTCAGAGCACGCAAAAATAAAAATAAGAAATATCAATCCTACAAACGTGACGTATGTTTACATTTATATGTGATCACAAATTTTTAGAGTGGTGGTAGTGTTAGTGAGATTTCAGTCTTCGTAATAAATGATCATTCAACAAATGGTTTATGCCCTCAAAGAAAGAAGAGATAAAAAATAATGAATGGTCATATTAACCACTTATTAAATTGTTTATATCTTCAAAGAAAAAAAAAGAAAAAAAGCTAGGATCGAAAATAATGGATGACAAAACTTGAGTTTTAATATAAAAAAATATTTATATCTTATGCTTTTAGGACACTAAATGAAATAAAACTGGTATAAAAAAAGTGTTCCACAATATGTATGCCCGAGTTTTGGAAACCCCCATTATTCAAACCTTTGAAACCCGCTCGTATGCAGTCTACAGTAATCAAGTTTGTGTTGTCTAATTGTTTGACTAACCTTTAAAGTTTAAAGATATAACCACTGTTACCAGAAAATAATTACACTTTTTATAGTTGTCTTTGTTTGAATTAGAAGAATGAGCATTCTCTATATACTATCTTTAATTAAGGTTGTGTCTTACATATAAACTTTTGCACTAACTTCATAAAAATAATATATTAAATGTATTTGAATTATGATATATGATAGTTTTCGATATTTCTAAATCCTAACATACCATAGTGTTTCACATTTCTTAGAACTCTTTTTTAGTTTTGCAAAGTTTTTAAACAACCTTTTTTCTTTTGCAATTTTCTCGAACACGTCTATAGAGTCTTATCTATTACATGGTAACCCCAATTTGATATGTTCTCATATCAGTTGAGTTTTAAAGTGTGATGAGGTTGAACCGTCGAAGATAACCAACCCTCTAGAGGTAACATAGTAGGCAAACAAAACATCTCGTAACCTCATATTAGTTGATAAGGAATAATAGTATAAAGCAACAAAACAAAATGCGTGTCATGAAAATTAAAGAATACATTATAGAAAACTATAAACATAACAAAAATGACCAGTCGTGAATGCTTTTTAGAGTTGCTAGTCAAAACCCTTTAAATAACCTAACCAAAAGTTGAAACTAATATAACTAACAAACCTGGTAGTCTGATACTACCATCATATCATAACCTTACGTTGTTTCTTGGAACTTCTATAGGTCGGGATTACAACACGTAAAAGAATAAACAGGCGTATCACTCATATTAGATGTGGCTTCATGATCACAAATTCCATTTCTTGTGTATAACACCAACATATAATAGATCAAAACTTGAAATTGTTACTTATTAGTTACCCAAAGAAGCATATATATAATTGATATTGTTTAAAGGTCATGCATTTTATAGAGATAATGTGTATAATGCCTACATTATCAAACATATAATAGTGAGAACTAACCAAAGTTTTACTTTACTTTTACTTATGGTTATCGGTTTCACAAAGTTTTGATTCTATCCTTGTATGCAACAATTTAACGGTTTTGTTAACCAATGCCCACTGGGCATAGATTAGGGTGCAATGAATAGACACAAACTTTCTTGATTAACAATAGAACGCATTAAATACATATTAATTCTAATGAAAATCATGTTCAAATATGGCAACTTATAAATTTATTTAATGCGTATTTTATGCATTTTAATCAACAGCTTGGGGCTATAAAATAATTAGTAGGAAACATGGTTTGTGGTGTCCCCATGCCAAGTGAGGAACATGAGAGCTACATTTTCAATCCGGAAAATGGGGGAAATAAGAAATCCATTGATCTGGATGCACCTAAATGTTGATTAAGAAAACACAGACATGAATGAGTTGTATATCCCTAATAAGTCTTAACAAATTAGATGACGAGAAACTAATCAAACTTCGATAACTCGAAAAACATAATTGTAAGATTTTCATAATATATTTTAACTAAACATAGAAGATATTTATTTTTATGTGTAACATTACTGTACATATCAAGAACGATGTTTGTACTCTGCGCAAGACTGTCAAGATAGAAGTATTGCCCACATTATAAAAAATATGTTCTTAATCATATCAATAAGGTATCATATAGATTAGGGATAAAGAGTGACACCAACTGTTAAATATATATTAATCTAGCATACTCATGGAAAATTATAAATTGCATGATTTAGTATCCATGCACTTCCAACTGGTTTAGTTTAGTGAAAAATACACTAACCGGAGCAAGTTGAGGTTTTGTAGCGTGTAGTCCTACAGATGTGGTTTTTCATATAATTAATTTGGTAATTCAAAAATGGCTTGCGGCACCGCAACTTGTTGCTCGCTTGGCTTCTATATCTGTGTAACTTAAGTTTGAGATTATTCAATGAGTCCTACATTGAAACTTTTTTTCAAATCACTCATTACCCTGTAATCCTGTATGTTTATAGTGTTTCCCTTTGGACTCAGTAAGACACTCCCCCTAACAATATAACATATAACCTAAAATCAGATAATATACATAAAATCATTGACATTTTAGACATGTCACCTTGCTTTATAAAGCAGTAAGCCTAAAGGTGCCATAAAGTGTAAACCATAGTTCTTCCTTTGATCTATAAAATCTAGCAAAAAATAGGAGTATACAATAAGACTTTTATAGAGGCGGTTTATCAAATGATATGATAACATGAATCGAATATCTTTAAGACAATCCAAATTTAAAGATGGATAAATAAGAAACATCTTGAATTCGTTTCTTGCTGAGTTATAAGTTCAGACTAATAGCTTTAAAGGTTCCTCATTAATTGTAGTATAAGAAATTTTGAATGCATTTGCTGCAAGGAATTTACGGATGGAGACTCAAACGTCAACAATTAAAAACGTCTTTGTGTAAAATCACATTGAAGATTATTTCGTCTTTTTGTATGAATCTTTTTATAAAAATGTTAAAGTATTTTGACAGAGATAATCACGATAAGACTTTTTTGGATCAGTTTCAAAATTGGGCTAAGCTAGCTTAGGAAACAATATATTTAATTGAATGTTTCTATAAAATGATTTCAAGTCTTTTTTGAAATGTACTTTCCAAATAGCATAACACGATTTCAAAGTTAAGAATCTCAAAAGAGGACAAGTGTCACAATATTATGCTTAGTTATATTAGGAAAAAATTGATGAAGAGAGAGGTTTAAAAACTGTGTTATATTAGATAATATAGATATAGATATATATATAGATATAAATATAGATATAAATAGATTTGCCTTTTTAAAAAATAATCAAAACTTATCTAAACGAGGCCCATTTCGTTTAAACCCAAACCCATCTCTAGGCTGTGTGACCCAATCACCCATGTATTTTGCCACCTCTCCCAAAACCCTAAACCAAAATTGGTACTCGGACTCTCGGAGGGAGAATAAAATGCAACCCTAAACCAAAGATTAATTGGTTTCACGAGTTTTCTCAAAGGTGATTCCTTCACTAAAATTGTATCGAATTGTGCTATATCTGCCTATTCAGTTAGATGAAAACAATCAAGGTTTAATTTAAGTAATGTGAGTTAACATTCTGAATGACATATAAATTGAATCGTAGTATTAGTAGTCGATAAGGGCTCGAAATCATGTATTTATATGAGGTTTTATAAGGGTTGAAGAAGATCACAATTTAGGGCAGTGTTTAGGGGCGGACCGCACACAATTTTTTTTAAGTAACACACATATTTGTCAACGTGTTCATTATGAATATCGATGTTTCTAACGAAAATCCATACCACGTGACAAACTGCCATCGGGTTTTCGTGAACCCGGAAACCCCCGGGTCCACCCTTGGTAGTGTTAGAATTGAGACCTTAATTTACAACTTCACATAAGAATAGTGTATATACCTGGCTAGCTAATACTATACCGTTATCTCTAACTGGATAATGAAACCTATAGACATTCCGAAATACTTGAGTAGGAGAGTTCACTAAAACGAACATGTAAAACTAAAAATTAACAAGACGTGTGTTTGTTTCCGTTCTTTTGTTAATATTAACATATCGTTTTGTGTGCTTTGTATACAGTCAGGAAAAAAATGAACTTAAAGTTGAACAATTTGTGATATGTTTGATATACTTAGAGACCTAGGTTGCGTATCTAATCACCTGAATTTATAGGCTAAGCGTGAGGGACGATAGTTAAATGCTAACATTGATGGGTTAATTTAGTTAAAGTTCAAGGTATAATTTACATATGTAAGGTATGTAGGCCCTAACACTCCTAATCAAAATCTAATGTAGCTCAGTGATGTAAGATTTACAAATCAAATCTAAATTACTAGGTCTTGGCCCCGCGGCAGTTCTTTTGTTAAAACAATAAATTTTACTATCTTTCCTTAGGTACCTAAAAAATGAAGGTTAAGAAGAGAAGTAGGCCGATCCGTACACAACAACTAGAAGATGTTCCGGAATTGATCCATCATATACAATCAAAGTTACCGGTAAAAGAAGCTGCCCGCACATGTGTCTTGTCCAGGTCATGGCTACATGCCTGGTCTACTATCCCTACCCTCAGATTTGCTGCATCGCGGGGGTTTGTTAGCAAAGAACAAAAAGAAATGCAATTAAAGGTGGTCGATTCCACCCTCAGTAGGTATATTGGAGAGAACATACCAATTGAAAAGATTGATCTTCAGATCGACATTGAGAACCCGGAATCAGCTTCTGTTGCTGAAAGATGGATTCGTCCCGTAGCTTCCAAAAGTTGCCTCAAGGAGCTTTGCCTCACAATCTGCACTAGTTATTACTTTACATTGCCAGATGAGATATTTTATAGTGAAAACCTAAGTACAATACGTGTAGCAAATTGTGTGCTTCCTATTACGATCAGTAGCAATCCTGTGATCAATTGTCTGTCGCTACGAGTTCTGGAGTTGCTCTTTGTTCGCATAAGTGAAGAGGTAATAAATAACCTACTCACTACTTGTAGCTTGCTTGAGAAGATAAACTTTTTATATCCCAGGGGCGCAGAAACAATCAAGGTTAAAAACCTTCGTTTTCTTCAGGAATTGAAAGTATCTTCAAGTGAAATAAATGGTAAATTGGAAATTTCTGATGTTCCAAGTCTTAACTTCTTGTTCTATGACTACTCAACCATAGGTCAATACCGAAAGATGTCACTACCATTCAATACGGATTCACTACGACATGTGACACAACTACACATAGGTGGTCTGACAACAGAAAATGCATTTTTCGATCTGATTAGATCGAAATTTCCTTTTCTTGAGAGTTTGACACTTGAAATGAAGGAGCAGATAGAAAAAAGCTTGCATATATCATGTGTTTCGTTGAAGAGATTGACCCTGATATCTCTTGCTACTCGGCTAATAAATGTACAAGTTCATGCTCCAAAATTACATTCTTTCTGTTATGATGGCCAAATGTTACCTAAAATCCTGTTCCCAACCATTTCTCCCGAGAAAATTGAGATTAGCTTCAAGTTGTTTAATCCGTTCATCGATCATTTTTTCTTTCCTAAGTTAAGGGAAACACTCAATCTATCAACCAGGTTTGACATTGAAATTGTTATGAGCAGTCATCGTATAGAGGCATTAAGGATCGACATCGATGATCTGAAAAAAAGACTCTCATTGCCGGCTATGAACATTCGGCAATTATCACTTACAACACAGTGGGATAAAGGCTTGCAGGAGCACTCGCCGTTTATTGATGCATTGTTTTTTATCTGCCATCCCAAATATGTTAAGGCATATCAAGACATGGATGACAGAAACCGCAATTACTTCTCAATGATAATGATTAGGGAGATATTGCAAAGGGAAAACAGAAAGGGGTGCTGGCCGGACCTGAAAGATGTTGAAATAAAAAATCCTCATGGTGGCAAGTGGGAAAGGCTAACAAGTTCTTGGAGAAATTTTCTTGATGGGTCGACTAAAGTTGACCGATGTCCAATTGAGTTCAAACTAAACTGGTGTTCTTCATAGAACCTAGTCGATCTCTTAGGTCAGATTATTTGACTTTCTTATTCATTTCAGCAGTATGTTAAGTATATTTTCTTAATATGTAGGAGCACGACTTAATTAGGCATGTTTTTTTCTTTCCGTTTTTTGTGTTGCTTATCAAAGAGTTGCATAATGATTAATGAATGCTTCAGTTAATTTACTTTAAAATATCTTTAACTTTAGGATGAGTCTTGCTTGCCATAGCTAGCAGCACATAGAACTGCTGATTGATCATCCTTTCGTTGCTCTTTTAGTTAGGCATGATCATAGATTAAAACTCATCACCATTTTTCATTAAAAAAACTAAAGAATGGACGATCAATGATCAGATGGTTAAACGGAAAAGGTTTCTTAGTGTAATTAATATGTTTTTACATGCAAATATCCACTTACGGTTTTTGTTAAACTCTTCGTCCTGACTCCTGACCAAAACAGCAGCTTCATCCTTCATATCAACTATCAACACTTACCAGCACAAATACTGCAAACCTGTATTATCTTCTTCACTCTGCTAACTTTTTCTTATTCTCTTGTCACTTTAACCAACTGAAGATTCATACACAATTTCAACATCTTTGATTTTCTTTTATGACCTCGTGTCTGAAAATCAGGTTTAGACGTCCTATTTGATGATTGGCATAACATGTTTTTATTATGTCCCAAAGATGGGACTAGATGTCCTAAGTGGGCGATTGCAACACTTATACTCTCATCACCTCAATATGCAATATGATGAAGCATTTGCACCTCCATGAGAGAACAGCCAGAGATATGCTCCTGTGTGAAATATGAAGTGCTAACTAGCACAACAGTCAGTATGCGGTGAAATCTTACAAAGCAACCCCTATGCATAATTGCCAAGTTAGACAGCCAATAGATTTCATTTTTTTTATCCGTTTGACTTTATATGGGTTTAGCCGTACACATAATTATTACACGTATATATACAGCTTGGTATATGCGCGTTTTGGTGGCAGGTACTTGTTTGATTATATTTATTCAGTTATAACAAGGTTTTTTTATAGATTGTTTTTATTTGTATTATTTATAAAGGGTGTATATACAGTTATAACAAGATAGTTTTTGTTTTATTGTTTTGTATCATATTAAGTGTACTTTTGAGTAGATATGTTCAAATTGAACATGAGAAAACATTTTTTTACTTTTGAGTAGACTCGTATGATTACAATTTTGGTTCTCACCTCAATCAACCATAGTCGTTTAATTGACATGTGAAAACATTTTTTACTGTTCTGTCATACACCCATTTTGTTCTGTTTCATCCAAAATACTTGAACAACACATGTGATATTTATTTCACAACATGTAAATTGAATGAGTTGTCTTTTTCTTCCTAACTTTATAACACGATGTAATTTTTTTTTAGATTAAGTCGTAGAAAAACAATAAAATTTTCAAAATGTACCGATTTGGTACGTGTAATTTTTAAAAGTTGTATAATAGTAATAAACTTTTATAAGTGTTATATTCTGCATATTTTGGTGACGTTTCACGTTGTAAATGGTGCCACGTGTCAGCCTTTCAGGAAAAACACGTCATCAAAATATGCATTTTAAAACACTTATAAAAGTTCATTGCTATTATATAATATTTTAAAAGTACACATACTAAATAGGTATATTTAAAAAAATTAATTGCTATTCTACAACTTAATTTTTTTTTCATTAACCAAGAGAACATGGATAGAATGGTGAGGATCACAAGAAATTGCAACTTAAGGCCGGGCTTTTACAAATAGGTGATGGGCCTAACTTGTTATATGAAACGGGCTTTCAGGCCTTTTTACAGCTGCAACTTTTCTACGAATACAAAACCCAAACCAATTTAAAATACAAAGCAACCAAAGTTTAGCTATGAGAGATGATTATATTCTCTATTTTGATTGAGTTACTCTTTACTCAATTCCTGTCGAGTCATTCACACTTAAGTTCACTAGGGATTTGGTTATGTGTTATGTGAACTATCATGTATTAAAATGAGTTATGAGCCCTCCGAGGGCCGGGTCTCATCGAGTCACCGTACTAGTGTCATGATTATCACGAATAATATCTTGTATGACTCTTAGAGCACAGGGTGTGGTTTGGTGCCGTCGTGCTGAGCCGTGGGAAAACACCAAGTTTTTCAAGGGGTGTGGTGTGTGGTGGGTAAATGATCCCACCACATCAGGAACATGAAAACACCACATTTCACGCTCCTTGGTTGGCTTGACCCGTAGTGTTTTTGTGGGACCCACTACTTATTAAAAAAAAATTAAAAACAAAATTATTAAACATTTCATTAAACTTAAAAAAAATTACATAAATAAAAAAAAACCGAAAAAAACAACATAAATAAATAAAAATACGAAGAAAAAAAACATAAATTAAACTTAATTTTTTTTCCCGAAATATAATTCTTGGGTCTTCCTCTTCAACTCTTCGATGCTCTCCGCGTCTTCCGGGGACATTCCGGTAGTATCGAAATTAAGGATTTTTAAATCCTCATTCCGTTTAGCAATATCGCAAACCGCGAGTCTTGCGGCTAACTCACGATCCATGGATTCTTTTTTCGCCTCTCGGTCAAGCAAGATTTGTTCTTGCATCATTTCGGCAACCCGAGCTTTAGACGAAGAGGATGTGGCGGACGAGCTATTTGAAGATCGTTGGCTTTTTGTTCTTCGTGGAGCCCCCGAAGGACGCGGGATTGTGTCGTCTCCAAACATTTTCGGCTCTTCGTCGACATCGGTTACACGACCCCGGGTACGACGAGCTTGTGTTGACTCGGGGTTTTGCCACTTGTATTTGTCTCGCAAAAAGATCCACGCTTCACGATGCCTAAACTCGGTCTTGTATGTTTCCTTAAACATTGTGCAAACCCGCGAGTACATAAGCTCGTCATTCTCACCACTTGCCAACGTGGTAGCATCGTAAAGAGCATTAAACTTGCCAACAAGTCCGTTCATCGGCGTCCACTTGCCCGTTAACATGTTCTTGTTACGCTTCTTGTAATCCTTTTCCGATGCAACCTTGTTATACTCGGCCATAATCTTGTACCAAAAAGTATCCTTCGATTGATCGCTTCAATTTCTCGGATCCTCGGAAATTAGGATAAAACACTCGGCCAAAAGCCGTCCTCGGCTTGATTCCAATAAGTTCGGTCGGTTTTTGGCTCACGTTGTTTTTTTCCCACTAGCTTGTTTTTTGGCTATAGATTTTTTTCGGTTTCTTTTGAGTGATTCGACCTCCTCCTCCTCCTCGTCTCTCACGGTATTGTCATCTTCGTCACGAAGCTCGGTTTGTGGTTGAGATGAATGTGTTGGGTAAGTTGAAGGTACTTGGGTTTGTGAGGGATTACATATACCTTGTGTTTGCATCCACATTTGAAATTGCTCCGGAGAACAATTAACAAACGGGTTCATCATCAAGGGTGGGATTTGGATGTTGGGTCGTGAAGGTGTAGGAGAATTAGAGTTAACGGAAGATGGTGTTGTAGGGTTAGACGAAGACCCGGCGTTGGCGTTGTAAAAGTACTCGTACACCCAATTGTTCACATGGTTCGGATCCATCACTAGTATGTTTGAGTTTTTGTGTTGTATGGTTTTAGTTTTATAAAAAATGGGATGTTTTGGGGGGTTTTATAGTGTAAAAATAGGGTTTTTTTGAAAATTCCGTGCCCCCCGCTCCTCAAACGGTCACAATTTTAAATACAACGGCTATTTTTTAAATTTTCAAAAAAAAAATAAAAAAAATAAAAAATAAATATGCACGAAAACGCGAGACCGGGTACAGTCTCGCGTTTTCGTGTCTCGCGTTTTCGTGGGAAAACGCGCGCCGTCCCCTCGGCGCGAGGCACGAAAACGCCACACGGGGTGTGGTTTCTCGCGCCGTCGTGTCGCGTTTTCGCACGGCGCGAGGGGTTTGGTGCCCGTACCCTGTGCTCTTAATGAGAAAAGTCGTGGGCCCAATTCACTTTAAACATCTTGTTCCACACTCACACAAATATCTCTCTCTTCCCACTAAGAGGCTATTAAAAGCCTAATATGGAAGCATGTAAAAAGAGAAACAAGCCCTAAATTAGAATTTAATGAGTTGGTTAAAAGTTGTAATGTCATTTTACTATTTTTAACACATGATTACGTTTTATCCTAACATATGCTGTTGATTTTTATAACTTCACGAAAAAGAAACTTGAGCAATATTCTGATACAGAAGGAATATTGCCTTAAATGATACTAGTACTTATATGAATACTTTCTAATAATACTTGTTCTTTTCAGTTTGTTGTTTATCTATCAACATTGAAAACGAAAATAATCATAATGTCTAAAATTTACGGCAAATTATATAATAGATGAAAGTTTAGTCTCAACACAAATTAGTTCTAAAACACTTCAATGAGTTTAACCATGGATGTCAAAATCTCGATCTGTATTTTAAAATTTTACAATACGACAAAGTAAAAATAGTCTAAATCTTATATAAAATCGGATTTCAATCTTGGCCATAACATCTAATACGGTCAGATTTTATTTTTTTTAACCGCAAACTAAAAAATTACAATTTATAAGCTGTGGTTCGTAGAATTTAAAAAAATAGTATATTAATCTTTTTAAATATTTCATGATAATTTATGACAATATTTTAGGAAATGTTACTACAATTTGTATTTATGATATATAGTAAAGGTTATAAAAATCATGAATCGTTAGTCGACCGGTCGATCATATTTTAACTTGTAATCGTTTTAGGCGAGATTAATCGGTGATTAGTCGGATCGACATTTTTAGCAAATGTGGGTATTTTCGGCAACTTTTTGGTATTTCTTACGAGTTACACGTTTTAGATGTTATGGCCAAGATTGAAATCCGATTTTGGTATTTCTACTTTGCCGTATCGTAAAATCTTAAATACTTTAAATACTTATTACAAGTTTTATACACAAGTTTACAATGAGTTTTCGCTATTTTCAGCAAGATTTATAAGTTTTCGGTAAGTTTGACATTCGTTGACTATATAACCGTTATTAATCGTCTTTTACATAAATCGGTAAGATTAAAGACCTTGTAACAATTAAACGACGATTAATCGGTCATTGTAGACTTTTTTTTGCAACAATGTATATAACACGGAATAGTATGTAAATTTATATAATATTACAAAAGTTATTAAGAACACGATAATTGATATAATAGTAAGATTTTATGATTTCGATGATTTAAAACGGACACAATTCTAAATAAGATTCCGATCATAAAAACCTTGAGTTTGACAACACATTATTTACATGCATTATAACATCAAATCAATAAATCATAATATACATATAAAGTCTTTGATATAATCTTTGTTAATCATGTAATGAGTCTTACGTATAAACTCCTAGACAGCAACCCACTACCACACCACCGACGATACTTTACCTACATTATTTACACTTTACACCCCTCAACTATCCCATAATTACCATACTACCCTCACCTTTATACCAAACCCATTTCTCCAACACATCTCCAACCACATGTTACTAGAAATATAAATGACAACCAACAACATTAAAAAAGAGACAACATAAAAAAACACACATGATATTAGCTAGATAGTATTTGACCTTCCTTTGAAGCAAAATCAATATCCCATTGATCTTTTTTGTTTATATCATTTGGTTGTGGTGGTGATGATGATGAGCACATTTTCGAACAGGCGTATGGCGCATGTTCGAATAATGTGTGTTTTTGCTTTTTTGGTTTTGGTTTTAATGCAGCTGGTGACAGCTGCATTGCCTGGGAAGACAGATATTAATGCCACCAGCCAGATAAACTCGAATTCTGTGCTGGTGGCATTACTGGATTCCCGGTACACTGAGCTGTCAGAGCTGGTTGAAAAAGCGTTGCTTTTGCAGACGTTAGAAGAAGCTGTGAGTAGTCATAATATCACAATTTTCGCGCCTAGGAATGAAGCGTTGGAGCGAGAACTAGACCCGGAGTTCAAGAGGTTTTTGCTTGAACCTCGGAATTTAAACTCGCTCCAAACGCTTTTGTTACACCATATCGTCCCGACCCGTCTGGGTCGGAACGAATGGTTAGATAAACACACTCAGCATATCACACTCTCGTTAGAACCGTTACATTTATCGAAACTAGACTCTACGAAGTTCGCGGGAAATGCGGAAGTTGTTGGTATTGATGACGTGTCACGCCCAGATGGAATTATACACGGGATTAGTAAGTTACTAGTCCCGAAATCCGTACAACAGGATTTTAATAACCGCAGAAGCTTACGGGTTATTTCTGCGGTTAAACCTGAGGGAGCACCAGAAGTTGACCCAAGAACGAACCGGCTTAAGAAACCAGCTAAGCCGGTTCCTGCTGGGTCAGCTCCGGTGCTGCCTATATATTATGCTATGGCCCCAGGGCCGTCTTTGGCTCCGGCCCCAGCGCCCGGGCCTGGTGGGCCCCGCCATCATTTTGACGGTGAGAGTCAAGTTAAGGATTTTATTCAGACGTTGCTGCAATACGGGGGGTAAGTTTAACTGTCATTTTAGTTGCTGATATAAGTTTCTTTTTTTAAGTTCGGGTGTTTGGGATTGCTTATGTCAAACTGCTTATATAGTTACAAATATAATATGAGTGCTTATTTTGAACTGTTTATATAATCTAAGATAATCTAGTTTTGTCCAAACACTCAAAATTTCGCTCCCTAAGAAGAAAATTATGTCAAATGATTGCGCGTAAATTAGTACAGTAAAAAGATTATGAATGAAAAATATACTGCACAACGTGAAATTGGAGTGGCGATAAAAAAACTATGGTGTTAGTACTAATGTTATAATCATGCGATAATTTGTGAATAGATACAATGAAGTGGCAGACATATTGGTAAACTTAACTAGCCTTGCAACGGAAATGGGGAAACTAGTATCAGAAGGTTACGTGCTAACCGTGTTAGTACCAAACGACGAAGCAATGGCAAAGTTAACCGCTGATCAGCTAGCAGAGCCAGGGGCACCAGAGAGGATCATGTACTACCACATTGTACCAGAATACCAAACCGAAGAAAGTATGTATAATTCTGTAAGAAGGTTTGGGAAGATCAGATATGATACACTTCATGTACCTCATAAGGTTATGGCTCAAGAAGCCGACGGGTCGGTTAAATTTGGGGATGATGAGGAACCGGCGTATTTGTTTGATCCTGATATTTATACTGATGGTAGAATATCGGTTCAAGGGATTGATGGCGTTTTGTTTCCAGCTTCTGAGAAAACGGATCCTAAGAAGCTGGATAGCGCGGAAAATGTTGGTAGTGTAAAAAGCACACCTAAATCTCGTAGAGGTATGTCGAAAACCTTTGCATTTTACATTGATTAGTTACTACGTTAGATACATTTGTTTCATACTACTAGTTAGCTTTTTTGTCATTGTAGCTTATGCACTTCAGATTATTTTTGACCCGTTAACGAATATAACACAATTTGACCCGTTTTGACTTGTGTCCTTTTTAACCATTTATTACCGATAAGAAACTACTTAGCAAAACAAAATTACCATTAGCGAAATGATTAGAAGGTATACATATATGATTAATTTTATGCCTAAAATTGTGTAATATCATTTATTCGATAGTATTTAACAGGCACGCTTCTTTATAAACCAATGATATATTGACACGGCGTTTTAAGTATACGATTATGGAATGGTGTAAGGGTCGCAATTCGGGTCAAGTTCGGCTTGACACGTTGGTGGGTAAAAAAACTTTAACCTAAACATGACTATTAGGGAAGTCGAGTTTCATGTCGGGTCAAAATTGTCACCCTAGTGTGTATAAGTTACAAAGACAGGGACTGAAGTAGGTAAATTTTGTGGACTGTCGGTGATCAAAGAGGGGCAAAATTGACCTGTACTTGTTATATGGTCCGTGATGAATGACACTTTATAATAATGGATCTTAAATTAGATCATAAATGAGACTAGTTCTGATTTATCATAAATGTATATTTGCAATGTTGGTATATATGTTGCTATAATAAGTTAAAGTTTATATAACTTGTAGTATGTATATACTTAAAAAAGTTCATGCATTACACTAAATTTTTTATATGTTAAGACAAGTACATAGGGTCTACTAGAAATAATTAACAAAGATGACCTTTTTTTCTGTTTTTGTTTTACTTGATCATGATCATTAAGATTATGCTAATCTAGGATTCTAGGTTCTTGTTATCATATAGTTTCAGAGGTGGTATTGAGTGAAATCGGACCTAGGACTAATAGTTATCAGATTTATTTTATGAAAAGTATTAAAATCGTAACCAGAAAAATAAAAACCTCATTCATATTGGAAAATCGGGACAAAATTCTACGATACACAAGAAAAAAATCATCGGGTTTCTATGCATCTTGGAAACCCCTTCGGTCCGCCATCTTAATGCCCTAATGAAAATCATTAGTGTTAATTATACAAATGAAGTACTTAGATTTTCCTTGTGCTTTGTATACTAGTAGCTCTTGGGTTTATTATTTGTTGTCATACTTTGACTTCAACTTTAACTTCAACTTTTAGAGTTACTATAAACATATAGTTATGCAAGATCAATAATTGCACAAATTGGCATTTTAAGTGAAAACAACTTTATGTAGTATTATATTGAATGGAATAGTACCACACTTTTCATGGAAGACCATAACTTTCTACCTACCTATAACTCCCTTTAAAGACCGAAATATGTCACTGTTGTCTTAATAATCTCCACTCCATTCTTACCCAAAGAGAAAAATAATTTTCTGTTTTGCTATCAAAATAATTAAGTTTGTAACATATTTAGACCCACAACCAAAAGAGGAATAGACAACCAACTTATTCTTCTTCTAGGACTTGTAACTAATGTTTCATTGTCTAGACAAAGTCACAAAAACATCCTTTACTTAATTAACAAGGATTCTTGTCTAAGTTTCCATATCATTAATAGTAGGGAAAGGGGTATTTATTAAAATGGCCCAAAAACACTAGGTTGTTCCATTTTTGTCACACAATTTGAAATGTTCCGAAAATATCCCAAGGTAACCGAGGCGATCTATCTTCTTTGCGTGACAAGTGTCCATTTTGGAATATAGAGGCAACCGATGCAACCGAGACACCCGAGGCGACCAAGAAACGTGTCACGCAAGAGTATAGGTTGACTCGGTTGTCTTGATTGCCTTTGTCGCCTTGGGTTAAAGAACCTAAAAATTGTTAGCTAAAATGGAAAGTTGTTCTTGTGTTTGAGCCATTTTAAGAAATAACCCTTAGTGAAATGCCCAACATAAAAACTTTGTCATGGTGGCTCTTTTTAAGTCATTCCATAAAATAATTCTCTACACTTGTTGTGAGGTCCATCATTGAATAATGATATCAAGTAGGCAGATGATGTGGGGTTGGTTATACATACCTATATATACACATATATATGAGCTGTAGTGTCTTTGGTCATATTACAGAAATTGATGGTTTAAGACCTTAGTTTCACTAAATGACACAAATTAGACTTCAAAGCAAAAGTGCAAAACAACATATAAGTACAAAACCTCAACTCTCCTGTAGTGTACACTTGTAGTTTTTGACCCTACACATGTCCAATACTCTCTTGGATTCTATGAGTTATTGAGTTATGTACTTATGTTCATTTGTGAATTATGTTATATCTATGTTCCACTTTTTTTGAACTGGCAATACTGTAAGCATGTTGCATGTTCCAAACTGGAAGCATCAACATCTTATCGCGAAGAGGGGTCGCAAAGTTAGTGACTATGTACTAGTTTTGCTCAATATACGATGACTAACTTTCAAAATGTGTAATTAGTCATGGGAAAAGAACGATCCAAACATAGACAAATACACTACAATAACAATGGAATTTCTGTTAATGCACTTTTTGGTATGTTGTCATAATATATTTAACACGATAACATATCAAAATGTGCATATTAAAATAGTTTACATTACATAAACTCATATTTTTTGTAACTAGTGTACCAAAAACCAGTATTTCGAAGAAATTTCGTTGCTATTAGCCTAGAAACTTTCTATTTTCATATTATAAGACTAGCTTTTTTTACAGCAAAAACTTTAATATATAGAAAACTAGCAACCTGCTAGAAAAAAGTTACATATTACAAGCAATAATAGCAGGATTTTGTAACCAAACCTCCCATAACATTTTCGAGTTCTTACGTCGGTTACAAAGTCAAAGAAGGATCTAGAAACTATGTCGTCAAAAATATTAGACTTTCGAAACTTCACCGAAAGTCTAGTTATGAACAATTATTTTGATTGCAAAGTAAGTATCAAAATGGTGTTTTGACCTTGCTTGAACACATATACTATAGGCTATATATCTATTCCACCTTGCTTGAACTTGCAATACTGTAACTCTGTAAGCATGTTGCATGTTCCACATTCTAAGGATCAAACATGTTTTAAGGGTTCTTAATTTTACTTGGGTGTTAATTTTTTATTTTTTGATGGTATTCTCTCATGTGCTGTTAAATACTTAAAGAATTCTAACTGGCTAATCCCCATCTATAAACTATAAATTCAGTTACATGTACATGTATGTAGTCAACCACTTTATAGCCCAAGATCTTTGCTTGATAAGTTGACAATTTGATAAGAATCCTTGCTGTCAGTAGAATTTAAAGCATTCAATCTCACTAATTTAGATCCATTTAGTTGTGGAGATATTAACTAATCTTGTCATTATGTATGACTAGTCTGTTTTTTAACAGCAGCTAACTATGTTTTACAGTTAGAATTAGAGGTGCACAGAAAAACCGGTTTCTAAACCGGAACCGAAAAAAAACCGGAAACCGGGACCGGTCAAAACCGGTTTATTATAAACCGGTCCCGGTTTATTTAGGAACCGGGGGTTTGAGACCGGTTCATGATTTTCAAGAAAAAACGGTTTGTCAACTGGTTTTCGGACCGGTTAACCGGAACCGGTTTATTTTAAACCGGAATCGGTTAACCGGCATAAAAATTAAAAGCTAAAAAACCAAAAAATCTAGTAACAATTCAAAATTTCAAAAATAAAAAAATAAAAAATTAAAAAACCGGAACCGGTTAATCGGCATAAACCGGTCTAGGACCGGTCTGAGACCGGTTCTACCGGTTTGGATTTTCAGCCTCCCAGCCGGTCCGGTTTTAACCGGTTAACCGGACGAACCGGTTTTTTGACCATTGACCAGAGACCGGGCCGGTTCCGGTTTATATAAAAACCGAACCGATTAACCGGTTTTGTGCACCTCTAGTTAGAATTATGATGGGTCAATATATTTTCGTTCGGATGTTTTTGGTCGTGTTCGAACCGAAAGTAACCAGAAAAGTAACTAGAACTAATACCTTTCTCATGAACTTCAAACTATGATTTTATATATTTGTTTGTAATCCTGTAAAAATAAGATAAATATATCGGGTGGTTATCATAATTGTTGCCCATACCATAGGTCACGGCACCAAATCCTTCTAACCACCTTATTTCTCATTCCTTTTTTACTTTTATCTTATGTTTCACTCTTGTAAGTTAAAAGAATTACCATCATTTGCTATACGGGTGACAATTGAGTCGTGTTCGGATTGAGTTATTCGGCTTGATGGGTTGGTCTAAACTCTATCAAAACAACCTCGTTTATTAATCGTGTCACGAAACTATCCACCCCTATTAGGGATGACAGTGGGTGTAAAAAAACCCACAACTCGCGGGTACCCGTACAAAAATGGGTGGGTAATTTCGTCGATTTGTAAAGTATACTCATCACGGGTAAACCCATAAAACTCATTTAAAATACCCATGGGTATACCCGTCAAAATACCTGTGGGTATACCCATTAAAATACACTATGTGTACCCATTAACCCATCTATATTAAACTAAAATTAAACAATATTTTGTGATGTTTCAGATGTATATATAATAATTATCAGTTTTCAATGAAAACACAAAATACCTAAAAGTTTTTGGTGTCTCGAGAATAGAAAGAGAATATGAAAAATCTAACAATCAAAGATATATTCAAGTCTAATCCCACACTTCTCAGTTCCTCATTTGTGATAAGAAATAGCACTTCTTCCTAGTTCCTACTGTGAGACACATGTTTAAGTTTTATGTGAGCTTGGTATTAAGCTTTTTGTGAACTTAATATTTGGAAAAATGATTAGTGTCTTATTACTCATTTAAATAGGTAGTTTACATCATATCAAGGTTTTATGATTTGTTTTCATGCATTAACCCATGGGTAAAAAATACCCACGGGTATGGGTATGATTAGAAATTTATATCCGCTAGTGGGTGACGGGTGGGTGATGGGTTTGAAAAAATATATGTGGGTGGGTGACGGGTTTGATATACCCGTACCCATTACCCACGGGTGCCATCCCTACCCCTATAGGTGTAATATAAGTTATTACAAGTGTGGTGATTATATTCCTTAGCCATTGGACTGAAGAACATTTAACTTGGATTAATTAACCGAAAAAAATGTTGTTAATCTCACAATTAATTGTTGTCAGTAGTCGTTATAGAACAATCAGAAGTTATGAAGATTCTTTCAAGGACATATTTAATCTATGGAAGAACTTAAACTATATTAACAAATAGTATATGTATTTGTTTAACCAAAAGAATTGATTTAACAAAGATTAATTATATCTGCAGGGAAATTGCTTGAGGTAGCATGCCAAGTGCTTGGAACATTTGGGCATGATTCCCGGTTCACCACATGCTACTAGAATTCTCCATTCTCGCTGCGAAAGCACTTCATCTCCCGATCAAAAGGTACACATTTTCTCTCGTATCTCGATAACTTGTATGGGTGTTTGGCAATGTGTTGTAAATTGTCGCGTGCTCATTCCTATAACGAGTTTCTAGTATTAGGGTAGGAGTACGTAGCTTTGACTACGCGCTCCCTTAGTAACATTCTGCGAGAACGTTCAAGTCGCATGTAGAGTAGAAAACTTTGGGTGGCCTGTAAAAATTTGCTAAATACTTAAATAGCATAATGATATAAATGATATACTGTACATGTTTTATAGATTGCTCCTAATTTTGTTTGATAATGAAAAATAGCTAGGTGCATGAATCTTATTTTTGTGTTACTTGTCTTTTATGTCAAGTATTCTATTGTGTTACCTAAAAAGAAAAAGAAGGCAAAAACAAAAGATTAGTTGGTGCATAGAAAAATACAAAGTTGGATAGTAGGTCATGTCAAACAACTATAAACATATGTAACTTTGCTTACCAATAAAACTCTTGTTACACATTTGATGTTAACATACCAAACTCCTTTGCTCAAAAAAAAAAAAAAAACATACCAAACTCCTTACACTAGGCTTGTTGAGCATAATGGACTCGTGGATCGGACCAAACTGGCCCGGCCGAACATATTTCGGCCCGGACTTTGATCCATTATTTTCCTTATATTCAGTCATCGAATCAGTCTGGTCCAGTTCGATCCGATGCACAACTTGAAAAATTTCCTTTGTTAGACGGTTCAGACTAAACATATATCGGGCATGTCCTCGGTCCATTTTTTTCTATTTTCGGTTCGGTCTGATCTAATTTTCGACCAAGGTCCACCCCTAATTTACACCTTCTTTTAGCTCACACTTAGGACATAAATCCAAATATATCAAGAAGACTTGTTGATTTTTGTAAATGTATACTTAACTTTAGTCATTGATTGCAATAACATTTGCTTTATTTTTTTTAAATATAGGGAATGTATAAAGACATGTGAAGATACACTTCTCCAAAAGTGCAAAATAGTATGCATCATAATCCATGCTTTCCTTTTGGGATGATGTTAGTAGGTACATTTAGTGTCATTTTGTGTTTGCTTAATGTGTAAGTTCTTAAACTTGGAAAGAAAAAAAAGATGAAAAGGAAAGGGTAAACTAGTCATATTCCATTGTTAGTTGGAGATGGCTTAGTTTGCAAGAAGAATATTTTTTTGTATTATTATTTTGTGTATAGACAAATAAATAATGAATTGATGGTGGTATAGGAGAGTTGTCTTATTGTCTATTGTATTGTTTGTTGCAATTGCTACTTCTAATAAGTTGTATGATGATTTTAAATGTGGAAAAATGTAAATATGAAGAACAAGTTAGGTGATGAAACGAAGTATCATAGTCATCTAGACTTCCGTTTCGTATATGAGGGGCATAAACGGCAATTTGTTTGAGTTCACGAGTTGACGAGTTTTATAACCTTTATTCAAACACGGCTTATTTACTTATTGTGTTAAGAAACTCAATTCTAACTCAACCCGTCATAATTATTTGTGACTTGTTTTAACATATTTTAAGTAAATAGATCAAACGATAAATAAGGTTGGTGTTTGTCGATTAAACATAGCATACATATAATTATGCATCAATCTCGACGATATAAGAGTTATAACAGTAATCCACCGATTAACTATCTAAAAATACGTCTAATCCAAATCTAACATAAAGTTCAAGTTATATCTTTTTAAAGCTTATATATATTTATACGGGGTTCACATATTGACATGTTTAATATCTACTTAACCGAAACACGACCTATTTATCAAAGGGGTTATACGGTTTGACTTGTATTTGACCCAAACCTGTTTATATTCTACCTAAATCTGTTTACCTTCGCGTCTGATTCGTGTCGCTTATCATGCCGTGATAAAAATTACCAACCTTAACGCGAGTCGGATTTCAAGTCAGATTAAATAAGAGACCATCACTTAAATATATAATCATCTCGGGTCGATCAAGTAAGAGACCATCACTAAAATCTTAGTCATCAAGTAAATGTACTCATCTCGTTATTAAGTCTGCAATCGAGTCAGGTTAAGTTCAAGCTTAAGAGAATTTGTTTGGTTTGATTTCAGTTAATTCGATCTGTAATTGAGCCAAACTAAGCTCAAGCTTAATATGGTTTATTCGGTTTGATTTCAGTTAATTCGCTTGGAATTTATTTGGTTTCAGTCTTCGGTTCGATTTTTTAGATTTCAGTTTTCGATTCTTTTGAACACCCCTGTGTGGCTGTGTGTACGTTTACATGTTAAATTTGAAAGTCCTGATATTGGGCTTGGTAAATTCTTGTATGATTTGGGCTTGCTTAACTATAGTTTCAGATAATCCAAGATGAAGAATGTCCTTTAACTTTTGTTTATACTCCCTCTGTCCCATAGTCCACCGACTAAAAACACGCATATTAATAAAAATATTATTTTTTCAGCTTTCTCTCTCTTACTTTTTACACAATGACAATTTTGTCATTAACCATTTAATTTACAACTTCTTTATTGTTTGTAATAATACCCTCAAGTGAGGGTAATATAGTAAACTTAATCTATATTTCTTATCTATTTTTGGACTGAACTATTAATTTGGGACGTCCCAAAATAGTAATATGAACTATTAATATGAGACGGAGGTAGTAATTATCTTCTTTACAACACCATAAAATGAAAAATGATAATTAGTGGGTTACACTATATAGAGTGAAATTAATTGCATAACTAAATAAATGTACAAAATTGTGAGAACCACCATCTTACACGTAACAATGCATAATGCATATGTATTTTCATTATTATATATACTTAAACGTTTATAATTGTTTTATTGGTTATATGTCCACGTATGATAAGAGATATGAAGAGTGCACATGTGTTTTAATATTATCCAACGAAAAATAGTTATAATACAAACGAAAGAATACAGTGCATGGTCTTATGCCAGGGCCGGAGTCGGGATCTTTTTGGAAGGGTGAAAAAAAAAATTACGTAATAGGCCGAAAAACAAAAACTTGTACAAGAACGTCCCTAAAAATGTGATTTCTATTCTTCAGTGATTAGTTGTTATACATAAAAAGAATAAAGTATGTAAAATTTTAATATAAAATCTTACAAATTTGTTAATTTTATAAGTTAATTATGACGTACGAGAAAAAAATTATGTTATTAAAGTTTCTTTTATTAGGATTAAAGCTATAACAGAACTAAAAGAAGAAATAGAAAATAAAGATTGACAAGAGTTTTTTAGCAAATTAAAAGTAATGCACTATCACAAAAATAGATAAAAATAAAACAAATATTAGAAAAAGAAAATAAGTTATCCTATCACATATTTATATGTAAAACTGACCTCGCACAAAGAGAATATGTCATCCTTTTTCCCTTCCTTTTGACCTTTCTCCTCCATCAACCATAAACTTTTCCCGGTAAAATCGTATGTTTCTCCTTTTAAAATTGTGTTTTGATTATTACTCAACTTTTTTGGGGGGTAAAGAGGATTCACCCCGATAAAATATATTACACCAAAAAATCGTTTAAGAACAATGTGGCTGAAGTGCCACATAAACCTCAAGCTTAACGCTTGAACTACTACTCGCCTAAAGTGACAAGCCACCCGGCGTAAACCATCCAAACACTAACAAGAACGCTTATAGGGAAAATCCATTTGAAACAACACAATCCTAAACCCAAAGCATGCTCACAAGAGCATATAAGAAAAGGCATCACCACCATAATCACAGCCTTGTAGAGATATCCTGGATCTACCAGCGATCCAAGAGATCTTCATTAGACCGCGTCCTCTTAAAATTGCACGACATGAGTTTGAGACAAACAAATGATCGAATACACTCAATAACTTGAGCAGGTGTCCGTTTAGAGTGCTTAAATAGTCTCCAGTTCCTCTCCTGCCAAACGAAGTATGAACAAGCATCTAGCACCAATTTTGCAGCAATACTCCTAGCTTGACGCCTAGAAGCGAACGGAGTTATATATGCCCCAATATCAGCCATGGAAGTTGAGACACTCGCCAAACTAGCTTCCATCTTCAAGGAATTCCAAACCTGTAAAGAGAATGTACACTCAAAAAATAAATGTTCATGTGAGTCTGGTTGACACTCACAAGAACATTGAGGATTTGTGCCCGAAATCACCAACCGATCTTGATTCCTAAGATGCTGCCTAAGAACAAGCCAAAGATTAAATGCGTGTCACATGATACACATCGAGAACCATATGAAGCCCAAGTTACTCCATCACCCCTCGGCCGAATACACTCTAATATTGAATGAACGGCGAAAGGACGAGAAACTCCCCCTATACGCCATTCAATAACATCATTAGCCTCCGAGATAAGCATTGGCACATTAATGGACCCAAGAGCAGGGTAATTCACCTGCCATTGATCAGGCCAAGCCCACATACCGTTGACCACAATATCCCTCACTGTATATTGCATATCAAAACCCGCACGATGAATATCCCGAGCAGAAATAAAATCAGCGAGTGCACCAAGAGAATACCACCTATCAAACTAGGCCGAAACATTATTTCCAGCCCCTAACCGATACCAAATAAACTCCCTTGTAAACGGCCGTATTTGTAACATTTTACGCCATCTCCATGTCATTTTACCACGACTTGTAATATCCCAAAAATTACGCCCCTTACGAAGTTTATATGCATGAATCCACTTAACCCATAACAACTCCATAGAAGTTATAAGATTCCAAATATGAGTTACCATAAGAGCTCTATTAAAGAGATCAAGCCGCCGAAGCCCAAGACCACCTTCATGTTTAGGAAGACACACAATTTCCCAAGCAACTTTAGACTTACCTCTCGATAGAACACCTTGGTTCCATAAGAAACCCATCATCAGTTGCTCAAGATCAAGGAGAACACGAGAAGGAAGAATAAAGACCGATGCCCAAAATACATGCATGGATCCAATCACCGATTAAACTAATTGTAACCTTCCAACAATAGAAAGCGATTTATTCTTCCAATCTTGCATACAGTTTTGGATCCTCTCAACAAGCTCTTTATAATCCTGATAAATAAGTCTAGAAGAAACCAACGGAACCCCTAAATATTTAACAGGCATCTTACCATCTTCAAAAGACAGAATGTGGAGAATCTCCAGCTTAATGTAACAACATTACAAAAATAAGTTGTGCTTTTCGGAAGACTGGGAACCAAACCTGAAGCCACCTTAAATTCCTCCAAAGATTCCATAATCACCGTCCCTGAATTCACATCAGCATGAACGGAGAGAAAAAGATCATCCGCAAAACATAGATTAATAAGCTCTAAACGAGAACAATATCTATGAAACGTAAACAGATTCGTATCTCTAACCCTTCGGATTAACATAAGAGTAAGGACCTCCATAACAAGCGTAAACAAATATGGAGAAATTGGGTCACCTTGTCGAAGCCCACGTTTACCCATAAAAATCGATAGAGAAGACCATTAATCGATAAAGAAAAAGAAGTTGAAGTAACACACTCCATGATCCAAGCAACCATAAGAGGATGAAACCTAGATTCCATAAGCACATGCCGCAGAAAATTCCAATCAACCGTATCATATGCTTTTTTAATATCAACTTAAAAACCACATCTAGGAGTACCCCGATCTAAATGATAATTATGCATGAGCTCTTGGGTAAGCAAGATATTATCCGAAATTCGTCGACCCGGAACAAAAGCCGACTGATTCGGGCTAACAAGCACAGCTAGACAACCATTGATACGATTAACAATAATTTTGCTAATACATTTGAATAAGACATTGCAGCAGGAAATCGGACGATAGTCATTAATAGGGGATGGCGAGCTAACCTTCGGGATGAGAGCAATAATCGTATGATTCAACTCCTTAAGAAGAGTCCCATTAATAAAATTCCCTAATAGTAACATCCTTCCCCACAATATTCCATGCTTCTTTGAAGAAAGCCGCAATAAAGCCGTCCGGACCTGGCGATTTGATAGAGAACATGGCACCCCGAACCTCATCATCCATAATAGGCCTAACCATATGATCCGCTTGATTCACATCCAGCTTCCGAGGAAACAAATGAACATTATTGAAGGGAGAGTAATCCTCAGCCGATCCAAAAAATGCCTCAGAGTGTTCAACGACCGCACCTGGAACATTGCCATTAGTGAAAGAGACCCCATTAGAATTAACCACCGCATCAATACGACTTCTATTAATCCGACCTTTAACTGCTTTATGAAAATAAGATGAATTTGAGTCCCCGAGCTTCAGCTATTCCACCTTAGCTTTCTGCCGGAAGAACCTTTCTTCAGAAATCAGAGCATCGTTAAATGCATAAACTGATTGAGCATGATTAGCCCGGATGCTAGCATTCGTTGGATCAATATCTAGGTCCCGTAATGTAGCAACCTTTTGATGGATATTTCCATGATCGTAAAGTAGTTTTCGCAAGGGTTTTTCAAACTTTTAAGCCGTTCCACAACCTGATACATAACAAACCCGCTCACTTGGCGAGACCAGCCACTCTTCATAATTTCCTTAAACCTACTATAGTGAACAATAAGGTTTGAAAACTTAAAAGTACGAGGCACAACAGCCTGCTGAGTTTGAATCTTAAGAATCGCATGGGAATGGTCCGAAATACGATACGGCTAAAAATATGCATGAGCTCCCAAAAAATAAGCAAGAAATTCCATATTAGCCATGACCCGATCCAAATTTTTTAAGAACCCATCCATTCCATGTGGTTTCTGGTTCCACGTCAACATAAGACCAGACCGAGGCACATCCATAACATCAATATTCACCACATAATCTTTGTATTCCCTCATTGAAATATCAATGCTAGACACTCCGGTTGATTTGTCCTCAAGGTTGAGCGCAACATTAAAGTCACGCATAATACACCATGTCCTATTTAGAATAAAATGATTAAACAAATCCATACTAGTCCACAACCTACGCCACTGAACATACCGATTATGGGCATAAATAAAAGAGCAAAACACCTCATTTCGCTCCTCTTTAATCCACAACCAGGTATGCATTATCTAGTCATCTTGGGCAAGAACATGAACATCCACCACATTTGCATTCCATCCCGAAATTATGCGAGTCCCTTTCACACATAACGCACCATTAGAAGACCAATTCCAAAGCTTAAACACATAACTACACAACTTATCCAATTTAGAAGTGACAACATGCGACCCTAAAGTAGCACAAACAAAAACTTTATTCTCATGAATAACCTGGTGAATGTCACTTTGCTTGGGGAAGAGATTCATTCCCCTTGTATTCTATGATGTAATATTAATCATGAGGAACCTCATTATCGAGAGTGCTTGCCCCCTCCGTATGCATTGTGGTATTCAAAACAAAAGTGGATGTATTGGCTCGTTCCTCCATAATAATCTCTTCATTTGCTCTTTCATTATCACTATCATTGATAACCTCAAGGACTTTCGTATCCTTCAACCATGTTTTCGCTTTTTCTTCAGCGAAACTCACATCCTCCGTAAGGGACGCGAACGAATTCTTAATAGAAACTCCCTTGTTAGGCTGCACTCTATCCAAATCAGACCCTACCACATTCTTTTTGCCCCTCACCTCAGCCCCTTTGGATACAATGAGTGAACTTGAGTATTTGCCATTTTCTTGTTAGGTTGCTTCTGATGGTTCAAAGATTCCCCTCTCTCAACCCTTTTATAATGGAAATTCACAGCTGATTTAGTAACCCTAATACCATCTACACGTCTATCATAGTTCGACTTGTTCTTCTTCTTTTGTACTTTAGTAAAACTGTCACTCGCTTTAGAGCTCTCCCCCATAGGTTTAGCAATTCTAGGGCACATAGCATCCATATGATCAAATATCTTACACGTAGAACACCTAGGAGGTTTCCACTCATAGTCAATATCAATAGTAGCCAAAGTATAGCCCTTTTCATTGCCCAAATGAATAGCAATGACAATTGACTCCATAAGTTCAATGTTAGATGACACCTCCATCAGTGCCCTAGCATAATCTTTCCTTCCCCGTGATCGCAAGCATAAATTACTGGTGTAAGAATCTGACATAATAGGTCGTCCAATCTGTGTAGTAATCCAACTAAGCCCTACCTCCGATTATGCCACAATAGGCACATGGTGCAGCTTAACCCAAATCGGAGCATGTTTAACTTCCTACTTCTTCAACATTGTAGTAGGCGTCCATTTTCCATCACACTCTCCATACCCTCCTTCGTCTCAAACTAGAACAAAAAGAATCCATCCTCCAACATGACACGTTTAATTCCATACTTGGCCCAAGTATTTCGAACATAATTTTCCATTAAAGGAAACGCAAAACGTTTGAGCATTCTTTGTTGACGTCTTAAGCACTGCGGAAAAGGAAACATGAGGTGTCTTGCCCCCGAGGTAACCTCCTGAGTAACTTCGTCATCTTTACTCTTATTCAGTGCATTCTTACCATTTTGATTAGTCGACGTAACGCTACCACCAGAGGTTAAATTTTCAATAAACGTATCAAAGTCATTCGCTAAGGATTTCGTAACCCTAGCCGGATTATCCTTTTCCATCTCTCTAAACAATAAACACCCACAGCCTGAAACAAATAAGTAATACTCAACTTTACAAGCTTTGCTTATCTTTGTTTCACTTACATGTAAGGGGGCACCATGATAAAAAAACATCATAATCTTCAAGAAAAATACACGTTACTGAAAATGTTAGGGGGAACTTACCCCCGTGCCCCCTCCGTAGATCCGCCCATGTCCTATGCTACATGTACTTAGTGACCTAAGACAATTAAAGTTCATGCATGTATACCTAATGAACTAAGACGATAAAAATATATGTGCGTTTGAGATGTTTAAAGATCGTTCTCGGAGTTCTATATATTTATTTGGTTGTGAAAATTACCTTACACTATACATTTATACTTGTTATCCTGTTAATGGTTAGGAGCATAAATTAGAAAGAAGACTTTAAAATAAGCATCGCTCTTACAATTTTTACATGTGTATAAGGACGCAATTAATCATTTCAAATGTCTGTTGTAACCTTAAATTTCACATGTTACCTTTATGTTTAAACATAGTTACAGTCAAAATATTTATATTTATTTTAGAGTTAGGGTCATACTTCTTCAATGACGTATAATGGCTAAACCTGGTCAAAATCCAGTGAAACCCGGTTAAAACCAATCATACCGAGGTGACACTCGGCTAAACCAGACCCGACTAAACCCTCTAGTGAAATGATATGAGCTAAAACTCATATTAATTTATCAACAAATAACCCTAAAACATGAAGCAAAATACCAATTTATCTTGCAAAAACAGTGTTATGTGGTATGTTTGTGTTTGTGTACATTTGTGTAGGTAAAAGGATGCATTTTCAAGCAAACAAGGAATAATCAAGCTTAATTTGATGAAAAAAACAAAGAAGGATCAAAAGTGACAAGACTTTGAAGTACAAGGACCTATCTTGACAAATTGCCAAAGATGAAGGACCAAAGTGTAAATATTGTAAAAAGTCAAGATCATAGTCAAACAAGGTCAACTCTCGTTTCCCCGCTTGCTTGTGAGTATTTTGAGATTGAAGGCTAATCGAGGGTTTTGCCGCCCAAAGTATTATTACGTATAATATATTTGCTTTGTTTTCTTTGTGATTAAAACCTCTTGAACAAATTGGTTTTCACCAAAGTTCTAAAGTCATTCGAAGGCGTTCACTCCACGTGATCGTTTTCATTCCTTTGAGGCTTCTTTAATCAAGAGTTTGATTCGAGGAGAGATTTTGTAGATTGTTGTCTACGAAGATACACCAAAATCCAAAAAAAAAAAAAAAAAAATATCATCAAAAACACAAAAAAATTGAAAATTCACAAAACACCCAAAAAGAATCTTCTTTGCTCACCTCCCATTCTTCGTGAAGTTTATGATCACTCGTAATCAAGCAAAACGAGCTCGTAAACGACTTCAAAAGCAAGCCAATCAAGAGACGTTGATTGTTGAAGAAACTCCAATTGTTGAACCTATTGTAGAACAAGAAGTCGTCATGGCTAATCGTACTATGATGGAGTTGCTACAAGCACCCACCGAGGGTTTTGGAGAGGCTATTGTGATTCCCGCCATTCTTGCGGAGAATTTCGAAATTAAGACGGGTTTAATGTCGATGTTGCAAGCAAATAAGTTTAGAGGTCACGAGAAAGACAACCCGCATTACCACATTAGGAATTTTAACCGTCTCACCGCCACTAGCAAGTTTAAGGATGTTCCACATGACGCCATTAAGATGATGCTGTTTCCATACTCGTTGGATGGACCCGCTAAAATTTGGCTCGAGAAAGAACCGCCAAATTCGATTTTGACATGGGCCAATCTCGTTTCTAAGTTTGTGAACAAGTTTTTTCCACCATCTAAAACAACACACTTGAAAAATGAGATTTCACGATTTGTGCAAAGAAACAATGAAAGTTTTTCAATGGCATGGGAACGATTTAAAGAAATGTTACATGAATGTTCACACCATGATTTTACGGAATTGCATCAAGTGGATACTTTTTATAATGGACTTAATGATCATGAACGAGATTATTTGAATGTCGCTGCGGGTGGTAATTTTTTGTGCAAGACGACAAATGAGGCTTTACAAATCATTGAAAATAGATCTAAGGTTTATAACCCTCGTAACACACCGAGTGTTGCCAATATGGGTTCGTCATCTTCGTCACAATCGTCTCGTAGCATTAACGCCTTACATGATGAAGCTAATGAGGAAAATCAGTTTTTTGATAGATTTGCTAATCTAATGTCCCATTGTAAGGCTCAAGAAGCTTCCAATTCCGCTTCGGTTAAAGCGGTTGCTAAAAGTTGTTTATCTTGTGGTGGAGCTCATGATCTTTCCGAGTGCATTACCGCGGATGGTAACACTTCGAGTGCTTATGTAGCAACGGGAACTTACAACCAAAACGGTCAAGGTTCCCACCAAAATCAAGCTCCACCAAATCAAAATGTTAACAATTATCGAAACAACAACCAAGGTAATTGCCAAGGCAACACACGCAATTACAACAAGGGGAATTATCAAAGTGGGAATGGACAAATTTCTAATCAAAATCAAAACCGTGATTTTCAAAACACTACACAAGGTTTTCAAAATGCTCACACTAAAAATTTGCAAGGAGAATTTTTGGATTATGCTAAGGCAAATGATGCTAAATTTGATAACATGCAACGTGAGATGATTAGCTTAAGATCCGAGTTGAAAAACGAGCTTAAAAATGAACTTGCTAATGAACTTAAAACTCATGCAAACAAAATGGAAGGAAATGTCCAACGTCTTCAATAAAACCAACAAAAGATGGAATTAGGACAACATGAGATTAAGCAAGAGTTATTAAAAGCGGATGCTCGGCAATCAAAATTTGAGGACCGAATGGATAAGATGTTTGAAGCAATCATGTGTAAACCTCTTCCTCGGGTGGTCTTCCTAGTGATACCATTAACAACCCGAGGGGAGAAATGAAGGTTATTACTACACGAAGTGGTAAAAATTTCAAGGAACCAATCTCTCGTCCAAGTACTTCTAAGGAGAAGGAAATCGAGAAAGAACCCGAGGTGATGGTCGAAAAGGAGCACATTACAATCCCACGAAGTACCGCTCAAACCACACCTACGGTTGAACCAATACCAATTGTGGAACCCGAGTTTCCAAGGCCGTTGCCTAATGACCAACCCACACCACCTTTACCCTACCCTTCGAGACGTAACAAAGAGAAAGCACAAGAACGGAACAATTATCAATTTGAGCTATTTATGAAAATGTTTCGTGATATGCATTTTAACATAAGTTTTGCCGATGCTTTAATCATGATGCCTCGATTCGCCGCAAACTTCAAAAGTATGCTAAACAACAAAGAGAAGTTACAACAATCGTCTAGTTGTTCATCGGTTTTTCTTAGCCGCATACCACAAAAAGTCAGTGATCCCGGCAAATTTTTGATTCCGTGTGCTATTCAAGATATGGAGGAATGCTACGCCTTGGCCGATCTCGGTGCTAGTATTAATTTAATGCCTCTCGAGATTTTCAAATCGCTTTCGCTTCCGGCTCTTACTCCTTCGAACATGTCAATCGAGATGGCCGATCATTCTACGATTTTAGCATGTGGAGTAGCCGAGGACGTTTTTGTTAAAGTCGGAAAGTTTTACTATCCCGTTGACTTTATCGTTGTGGACATTCCTATCGATCGAAAAGTTCCTCTCATTTTGGTTCGTTCATTTTTGGATACATCAAGAGCACTTATCGATGTTCATGCTCGAAAAATCACCCTTCGTTTCAATGAAGAAGAACTTGTCATCAATGCAACTCAAAACTCAAATCTTTCTCATGTCTATTCTATTGCAACTTTAAACCATGGTAGTTCAACCAATGTCGTTTGCAAAGAATTTTCACCAAGAGTTTTAGGAAATGTCGCCAAAAACAATTTACCATTTCCTCCGCCGATGGAGGTTATGAGTGTAAAGCCTACAAAGAAGAAACCATCAATACTTGAATCAAAAAATCCTTCACCTCACCTCGAACATTCATTCTTGAAAAGTGTTGATAAGTTGCCGGTTTCTACGGAAGATCTTTCGGATGATGAATATGTAGACCCCGATGGGGAAGTTTTCTTCGTCGATAAACGTTTTGAGAACTTGCCACCACCAAAACCAAAACGGTTTACAAATGTGAGAATTTTTAGTGTGACTGACATCGTCTTAGAAACACCGAATATTTTCGACATAATCAAAAAGGGTTTTCATAAAGAGAGTTTAAAAGATAAAAAAGGAAAAGATTTTAAATGTGATTTAATTGATTTTTCTACAAATCTAACTCCGTCATCACCACGTGTTTTGAGTGCTACAAGCTCGTCTACTCCTTTTGATGATGCTTTGTGTGGTTCTAGTATGGGGGAAGCCCCTTACATTCCCTCATCCGTGTCCACCGAGGACGAGATTTTCGATCCCGGAATTTCATGTAAAGGGAAATCTTGGTCTTCCACCGATGCAATAAATGGAAAATCTTTCTATTTGCTTGGTGCGAGTCTACCTCGAGTAGCTCAAAAGTTTGTCATACCCATTGTCCCAACCTTCTACTTCTCATCTCTTTTCTTCAAACTCTTTGAGTTTATGGCACATGTTGAAGTGGCGTTAATTTGTTTTTCCAATGAAAACGAGAACGCCATCTTCGACCCCGGTATTTTGCATCATTTAAGGACTTAGTCCTTATTACCGGTTGCTTTTTGGGCCTTGTTTATCATGTAAGCCCCATTGACCACACCAAGTTAATCCCTAAATGATCACATTTTGAGGGGATCGAGTCGAGCTCATGACTCGGTAATCAAAAACGAGGTGCCTCGTGGGGGAGATCCCATGCTTATCTTTTATGCTCACTATTCACTAATAAGGGGACTTGTACCCTTTCAACTCGTTGTCTCGTGGTTGTTTGTGATTGTGTAATCTAGATCATCATCATTATCTACGATTGAAGACTCTCGTGTTCGTTTACGTGAGCCTCCATCGTTCGTTTGAAGAAGTTTTTCACGATTCCATGACATATCCTTTATTGTTCTAACAATTATCTTTTAGCATACCTAATAAACGGCTTTAGATATATTGTTGATGACCCTTTCCATGCTAGATCCTAAGCATTCGACTCTTCGTCTCTAGTATGGGGGTGCTCCACCTTTAGACTCGAAACATTGAGGACAATGTTTACTTTTAGTATGGGGGTGAATAGGTACTTGCTTGCTTTGCTACGCCCTCACGCTTTCCAACTTTCAATGTTTTGTTTTGTTAATAAGGCTAAAAATGGCAAAATTTTAAAATTTTTCTTAGTTTTTCATAAGTGTTTTAAGACACGAATGTATATTTTCCGATGGGTAGAATAAGAGTTAATTTATGACTTGATGGGCATTTGGAGCCATTTACATTCCTTAACCCGCTCAATTCAAGTTTTGCTAGACTTTTATATAGGGAGCTTTAAAACGCGAAAGTCTTAATTCATACGGGTTAAGAACAAGAACTTTTCGCAAGTTCCTATAATTGATTCTAGAAAGTCACTTATCAAGGGAACTATAAAACGCATTCTCTAAACTTGAAAAAGTCCAAGAAAGTGCAAGATCCTATAGGTGGCTTGAAAACCCAAAACTTTGATTTGATATAGTCTAAATGAAAGCTAATCCAAATTTGGCTTAATTTTGACTTGCATGGCTAAGTATTCACGAGTCTCTTTAATTAGAGGTCTTTATATAGTGAAGAACGAGAAATGATAGAGTTAGACAAGTGATCATGCTAAACGTAGAACATGATAATGTTCTTTCAAAAACTCATATGTTTTTAATTGTGGCTTTTTCTTCCCATAAGATCAATGCATCAAGAATAAACCATAATTGCAATAAGTAAGGTCATACGATTTGAAAGGTTACTTAGCCTCTAGCGCAAGATCGTTTAAAAGTTGCTCGGGGTTGAATAGAGTTCATAGCCAAGGCATAACTTATTGAAGCGGGACGCGAAGATTGGCGATCATCCAAAAAGGCCCTAACAAGGCATGAGGAGCTCTATTTTTGCTAAAGATCCAAAGATGATGTGAAGTATCATTATTCCTAAATCAATATGAAGGATCGAGACACACGACGAGAAGCAATTACTCCCCTAAATAATGGAGAAAGTCTATCCAAAAAGACCCTAACAAGGTATGAGGATAAATATATCCAAGTCCGAAAAGGAGGCGGATCGTTGTATATCAAAATCCAAAGTAACGATTGAAGAAAAATGATGAAGTCGTGGTCCTATATGAAGAATCTCTCAAAAACGTCAAGTGAAGAAATTCCAAATATATGAAGAGAAGACCATAATTTCAAGAACGTCTTCCCAAGATTTGAAGTATGAAGTACATGCCAAATATCGGTCCGAGAAAGGTCTCAAATCGTGAAACGAGTTATGCCAAGATATGAACTTAAGGAGATACACGAGAAGCCGTTTTAAAATATTTTGTCCTTCGGCTAACTATTGATCAAATCGTACTACTTTGCTTTCGGACTAATAACTACTCAAATAAGTCAATATGAATCACTTGCGATCCATGACAAATAGATAAAAAATGCTAGTAACCCATTTCCTTTTATAATAACTAGGATTGCGGGGAGAAAAAGTATTACACAAATTGGACGTATGAGTAGTGTTAGCATTGTGACTTGTACCAACAATGATCTTGTTTTTGCACTTAGCATGGAATGTGTGACAATCAAGGATGACGAAGTTTACCCTAAGGAACATTTACTTGTTTCTATTCTTTGACCCTAAAAGTCACTTTTTGTGATGAAAATCATACATTATGTCTTTACACATCTTCGTAGTATGATGCAAGTCTTTTTACTCATCAATAAAGGTTAATAAAATTGAACTTTGGTGATTCTTAGAGCCTTTATTCTAGCATTGCGTGAGGGCACGGCAATGGCTTAGTATGGGGGAGTGATGAGATGGCATTTATACATGATCTCATCGTTCTTTTCGGGCTTTAAATGCATAAAAATGTCATAAAATACCATATATATATGCTTGTGTTTGTTTACTTGTGTATTTTAGGTATGTATATCGTGAAAAAGACAAAAGATCACAAATTACAAGGAAAAACGGACACGAGAAACGAAGCCGTACAAAGAACCGGGCCTTAATCAAGGAATTCTCAACAAATACCCTTGAAGACTTGAAGACAAACAAGATTGATCCTCATTTATTGAAGAAATGATACTTAAAACCCTTGTATATTCATAATTACAAGTTTGGTCCCTTAAGTTTGTCAAAATTACACAAATGGTCCTTCAACTTTGAAGAAATGGCAAGATTAGTCCCTCAACAAATCAAAATTGCCAACAATGGTCCCTCATGAAGCCAAAGATACATTGAAGACCTTTAAAGATCAAGAATGTCCAAGATCAGCCCTTGAAATATCTCAAAATGGCAAAAATAACCCTTGAAATCCTTTATCCAATGTTTTGTGCCAAAACTGCCAATATGTGAAACTTATTTACAAAGCAAAACACGTTTTAGGGCTGAAAGTCTTTATTTACCAAAAATTCCAAAACACAAGGGCTAAATATGGGCAAAGGAAACATTTGAAACGAATTTGCGCCAAACAAACACCTTTCCCCCAATTTCGGATCAAAAAGCTTATTGTTCATCTTTTACCCCACCCAGAATTACCACCACTTAAACTTAGGGTAATTTTCAATTACCTTTGCACATGTGTGATTCACACATGCAGAAACCTATCCCAACCTTAAAACCCTTAATCCCACTCACTATGGACCCCACCCCCAATTCCCGTTTAGCCAATCACATTGCAACTTACTCTCCAAGTTATGTGACGTGTCAAGATCAACAGCCCACATCATTTGCTTCATTCCAAAGCTAAAATGAACAGCCTTGATCAAATTGGACAGCTCAAATTCAGAAAACGTCTAGAAGACTCAAGGGCATAATAGGGAATTCAGTTCTAGGGTTTGTGAATAGTGTTTAGCCAGGCATTTGCCTATAAAAGGAGACCTCAACATGTGAGAGTCCCTTTGTTCCAGTTTTAGGCTATCAATCTTTGTAATTCCTTTTTAAGTAATAAAATTTTGATTTTCTGAATTTTGAGAAATCTTGTTATTGTTTATTAAAAGTTGGTGTTGGAATAGCCTAATTCTGAGTTCCATTTATATGTTTGAAGGTTTTTGAGGCAAGGTTTTAGTTGATAAAGCTTGGGTTTCAAAAATCAGAAAGTGCTTGTTTATTTGATCTCACCTTATTGTTTGTTCATCTTAGCAGCATTGGAAGCTGGTACTTGTTTTGCTAGTACCTCAGCTCAAACAATCCAGGGCCTGGATTTAGGTCTTGGAGGTTTGCACCTTCTTCCCTTTTCATTTTCTCTTTAAGTTTCTGATTATTTGTGATTTTTGTGGATTTATGCTTGAATCTGTGTTATTGTGGTTGATTATTGTTGATTTGGTTTGGTTTGATGTTATTGAGGTGTTAGTGATCTGATTTGTGGGTTGAATCTTCATAAGCCTTTGAAAATTTGTGAAAATAGGTTTTTAAAGGGTGTTTGGGATTACTGCATAAGTTGGATTTGTGGCTTGTTAAGTGTTTGTTTGTTGGTTGCAAGTATTGGTATCTGTCATTGGGGTGCATATGTTCATCTGTTTGCAGGTTTTGAGGTCTTGAACACATTGATTCTTGAATTGGCTATAAAATCTTCATAACTTGGTAAAATTGGCTAGGATTTTGAGGACACCTAGATCTAAGCATAGGCTAGGGCTAACAAGTGCTAAATTATAGTTAATCACACCAGGGTAGAAGGATTTGAGGCTTGAAATTGGATCAAGTGTCAAGTATATCAACAAACTGTTTCTGCATATTGTTCATTGTTCATCAGTAACTTCTAGTGCTTTGATCTTGCTATTTACTTTGATTCAGTGTTTGATTCTTGTTGCTTTGTGTTTGTTGTTAGTTTATATCGCTTGTGTATGCATCTGGTTAAGTTTGGTTGGCTTATTTTGCTTAAATCTGCTTATTAAGTGCTTAACTGCTTATTTGCTTATCTGGTGCATATCTGTGGACTGTTTGGCTTATTGTGGCTTATTGTGTGGATCATTTTGTGATTTTATTGTTGCTATTGACTCCTTGTGGTTCACTGATCACAAGGGTGCCTTTGTTTCCAACTGAATCAAACCAGAACTCTCAAATAAGCTTGGTCAATTAGTCAAAGCAGTGGGAACTCCTTTCCCCTGCTGGTTGCCACTGATAGTGCAATTTTGGTGTCAGCTTATCAATAAGCTATAATAGCTTATTCCAACCAGCAACAACTTTGTTTTTTTAATAGGTGCTCATATTTTGACCCATTTGTTCATACTGGAGCATTTGGGTGGTTGACTTTTAGGTTTGACTAGAAAACCAACTCCTTTGACTTTTACATAAGTTCATTTGTGCTTATTCTGGCTTATTGGTTGTGCTTATTGAAAATTTCTTTATTGATATTGCTTATTGAGTCCATTTGAAAGCTTTTGCAAGTTGAATCAGCTTCTGAGGTGCATTATTTCTCAAAAACGACTATTTTGTCGTTTTGTGGATTTTTGCTTTTCTATTTTCTGGCTTATTGAGTGAGCTTATTGGAAATTTCTTTTGACAGATCTCTTAAGCATCCTAAAAGAGGGTTGTGTGTCAAATTAGAGCTTATGGCATTAGCTTATGGCTTAATGGGCTGAAAAGCCCAATAAGAATAAGCTTGGTGTTCAATAAGCTGTGATAAGCACATTTTCAGCTTTTGGGCCTTTAGAGTTTTGTTCTTAGAATTAAATTTTAAGTCAGATAGGGCTTTTCCAAGTCAATTGGGCCAAGTTTGACTTTTTGGGCCCAAAAACCCATTTTGGTTGACTGTTTTTGGATTTGGCCCATTTGAGAGCCCATTGGGGGTATTTTGGTAATTTCACTTTGATTTTCTGATTATTTAGGTTAAAATAAACTAGTTTGCAAGTTTTAGAATTTTTTATAATTTTTGGATTTTTAATATTATTTTAATATTATTTTATTATTATTTTTAAAATTTCACATTTTCCAACTTTTTACATTTTTCTTAGGTTTAATACATTAAAATAGGAATTTAGCAACTTTTATAATAATTTTATCACTTTTAGATTAATTTTTATAATTATTTTAAGTTTTAATAGTTTTTAAATCATTTTAAATAGTTTTTATTAATTTTAAAATTTCTAAAAATAGTTTTTAATCTTTTTAGGTCATTTAACAGGTTTATCAATTGAAAAATCTTTATTTGGGCTTTTGGATAAATTATTGATTTTTAGGGCTTTAATTAGCATTTAAAAATTGAATATTTAATTATTTAAAAGGTTTGAAAAAGTTTTGATCATTGGTAAACTCCTAGTTTATTATTTTTTATTTTTGGTAAATTTTTGGTAATTTTTAGAATTTATTTTTATTTTTGTGGTTTTTAAGGTTCTACGTTTTAACTTTCTAATAGTGATTTTGTGTTAATTTTTATTTTTACGTTTTCGTCATCTTCTTTTCTAATCCCCTTCTAAACCAAATATTAATCACAAATCTTGAACATCTTAGTCACACACATATACCTCCTTGGGAAACGAACTTTCACACCATTAAGGGTCATTAGTGTTGATTTTCCTAAATCATCACTCGATACTTACCGCTTTTACGCCTTTTTCCTAAAGGGTGTAATTTACTACAATCAAAATCCTTTTATTACCATCACTAATTTGGGTTCTGAACTGGAGATAGTAATCAAATAGAACCCTAATTGAACCTCATGATGCTGAGTTAGAGCTTATTGTTTGATAGAAAGTTTTTTACCAGTAAAATTATTGTTGCTACATATGGGTTAGGATATATGGCTTTGATAGAAAGTTATGTGCTTTGGTAGAATGTTATGTGCTTTGATAAATAGCTTTTTACTAGTAAAATCATTGCAGTTACATATCGGTTAGGATATATGGCTTTGATAGAATGTTATGTGCTTTGATAGAATGTTTACTAGCTAGTAAAATCATTGCAGTAAAATCATAGCAGTTACATATGGGTTAGGATATATGGCTTTGTGAAAGTGAAATAATTGCAGTTAGACTCCTATTTAGGTAAACAAGTGCAGATTGAATGGGTTTAAAAGTCACTCCATTTAGGTAAACAAGTTTTTGCATCAAGTGCAGATTGAATGGGTTAAAAGGTCAATCCATTTACAAGTGGGATAGGTAGAAACTCAATACATTTGTTGGGAATAAAATTAACTAAGTCACTCAGACGCTGACAAAGGGATTTCAGACGCTGACAAGAAGAATTGAGGCGCTGACAGGTGAGACGCTGATAAAAATTATCAAGGCGTTGACAAGAAGAATCTTAACACAAAGACAAGGACTAAATCTGCCTATGATGAATTCTTCAAGCTGGTGGACAAAATATGAAGATAAGAATTCAGAATATATTCTTAAATGTTTAAAAGATTCAGTCAATAATTTATTTTGAGTATGTTTATCTTATGTCTCTTCCTAAAATAGTTGATCTTAGCTTTTTGTAAAAGGCTCCTTAAACCTATAAAAGGAGGCCTTAGGGTTAGACATAAGACACATCCCTTTCACACACCTCTTCCATATATCTCATATGTTTTTATACTTTCATTGTACGCAAGTTTGATTAATCAATCAAAGTAAAAGTTTGGTTTGTCTTGTTTGTGTTTTCTTGTTTAAGTATTAATTCCGCATAATACTTAAATTATTTCATATACAACAAAGTTTCTCTAAGTGTTTAACTTGATTCTTTCTCGTTTACACAAGCTAAATCGATCTAAGTTTGGGATCAACAAGTGGTATCAGAGCTTGTTGAGAAACTTTGATTTGAAGAACGAGATCCAATATCGTGAGGTGAACCAGGCTAAGGAAGAAGGTGAAGAATAATCTGATGATGTTTTCAGTTAAGGCCAAGTCTTCTTCAAGTTCCACAAGTTCCAATTCTTCTTCATGTTCTGATAATGAGGTATGTAATGACTCTTCTTGTAGGATAAATACAGAAAGACTTAATAAAGAAGTTTTAAAATTAAAATAAGATGTTTTAGACGTAAAAGCTAGACTTTCAAGTTATCAAGTGGCACTTGTACAATCTGAAAAGACGATAGAGGAGTATAAGAAAATGGAATTTGACTTAAAAGATCAAATCAATGTTTTGTCTCATGACCTCAAAGTTAGTGTTGACCTTAGGTACACTATGGAGAGATCCAAAGGAGTCATACAAGCTAAGTTAGATGAGGCCATTAAAGATAAAGAGAATGTAGGGCTTAAGATTCAAAAGTTTGATAAAGCTAGCCAAACCCTAGAAAAGTGTGTAAGTGAACAAAGAGACTCTAGGGACATGTCTGGGATTGGGTTGAAAGAATATGTGGCTGTTCCACCACCTGTTGGAAACTTCTATGGTGTCCATAGAAAGGATCTCTCTTGGACTGGTATTCTAGAACTCCAAGAAGAGGAATTTATTCCTCCACCTAGAGTCCTTTCCCTAGTTGAGGAATATCAACAAAAGGTTATTGACCTAGAAGAGTGGAAAAAGGCTAACCCCACTTTGTTTGTTAAGGGTGGGATGCTTAGTGAGAGTCCATTTGTGCCTACACCCATTAAGAGTCCAGTAGTATCTACACCTATCACTGTGACCAATCCCATCACTAGAGAAGCTGTTAATCTTGGCTCCCCAATTAAGAAACAACCTAGTGTTAAATATGCTGAAATGTATAAGAAACCTAGGTCACTCAAAAGCCAAGAAAGTGTTAATGGGACAGGGTTTTACCAGTCTAAGCCTAAGTTTGTGTCTAAAAAGGCTTGTTATACATGTGGGAGCTTTTCTCATTTGGCCTATAACTGTGTCAGCAGATACAAACAAGCCGCTGACAATAGGTCACCCAATGTCAAACATAGACCTTTTGTCCACACTAGACCATAGGCTACTAGACCAACTCCTTTCTTCTCTAAAGCAGCTAATACCCAAGGTCAAAGACCCTTTCAAAAGACCAACACTTGGTCAAACAGACAGTATGTTCCTATAGCAAACCCTAACTTGAGTGCTGACAAGAACAAATACAGCGCTGACAAGAACAAATTCAGCGCTGACAGGAACAAATTCAACGCTGACAGGCACAAATGCAGCGCTGACAACTCCAAATTTGGTATGAGACCTTATTTTAGACCATATAAACAAAGATACTTGGTTAATAAGTGTGACAATCCGTCAATTTCATGTCGATATTTTAATCTCGACTATTAAGTATTATATGTTTACTTTAATGATAATTTTAAATTATCGAGTAACCGAGAAGGTTGTGGCTTGAAACTTAACGTAAGAATATCGTTTCGATGAAAACTGGCAAGGAATACGTTAGGTATCGATATTATATTCTCAATTTATCATAAGAATGATTTTATTATATTTAATCTTTATTTCTCGTGTTTTACGTTTTAACGAATGACGAGAACTATTAATGATCGCGATACCGACGGATGTCCAAAAATTTATGTTTTATTATCGATTGTCTTGATATTTTATATTTTTGACGTTTTCGATTTAATTACGTTTTAAGTCGTGTCGAAGCTTTATTACTATATTTATGAAGCATTTTACCTTTTGAAAAGTATTTTTACGAAACCCGAGTCCCGTAAATATTTTTAATTTTTACTAATATTCATTTTCTACCCTTTAACTTATTTAATTGCATTTTGGACCAAAACTATGCCTAAATGACAAAATCTACCCTAACTTTGGACTATTTAAACAAATTCCACTAACTAAGTTTATTATTAAAATTCATTTTTATAAAAAAATCATGTTGATGCAAAAGTTGGGTGATCCTTGCTAGACCCGAATTAGGCTTAATTCGGGTTGGCTGGGCTCCGGCTCCTGCACCAAGTGAACTGTTTGGTTGGGATCATGCACACTAAACAACACGCGTTAGGCTTACCGTGGGAATGTTTCCCACGATTAGACTCCGGCGTGAGAGTAAGTAATCGGTTAGGGTTTTATGTGAGTTGAGAGTATAGAATATAATACCTTTGTGGAACCCTTGGGGGTTCCTTTTATAGGCAGTGAAACCCTAATGGGCTGTCACTGATGCTTCGGCCCCAAGGAAAGGATAAGCACCAGAATTAGATTGATTGTTATCTTCTATTTATGGTGAATGAATATCCTCTCCTTTTGGAGTAAATCATATTCAGAGATAGAATATGATTCTCTCTAACCCTGTACCGGTCATGCCGGGCCGTGGGCCGCACACGTGTGTGCGGTTACTGTTCATCCAAGCCCATTAGCTCAAATGACATTATTCCCACCCATTCGTGATGGGCCGGACACGGGTAGTACCCGTGGGCCGGGTTCATGACCCGGCTGGGGACTATACGTCATCATGTCCCCCTAGTCTAGTTGTTACAACCATGGGCGTAACCTCTAGACTACCAAGACGCTCCCTGGACGTACCAAGAAAAAATAGGAAATGATAACTTATCTCAGAAATTGTTTCGGCCGCACGTGGCAACCTGATTTAGGAATTTATCCCATGATTATCTCAGCCGCTCGCGACGACCGAGACAAATTAAATGCAGCATTGAATTTGGGTCTTACGTAAGAGCCGCATATCCCGACATAAATAACTGTTCACCTGCCACTTTGACTGACAAAGTGCAAACAGTCAGAACCTCGAGCAGCGTAATCTTCTGAGTCAGAAGTGACCCGTGGGTCCCACCTGACGTTTCTCTTGCCACTTGCACCCTAACCACACGATTAAGGATAGTGGCAAACACGTGTCACGCATCCAACATGCCATTACCCATGATGCAACCCTATAAATAAGCCTCCCCTACGGCTGTGTGAAACACACAGTTCTTATTTCTATTTCTGCCATTAAAGCTTTCTTCTTATCTTCAATTAATCACACACGGATCCCTTCCTCCGCAGGTTAGAATACCACGTCTTTACCTTTTTATTCAGTAATGGCTCACAGAAACAACCCCACCATTGGATCCGTGCTTAATGTAATGACCCAGGAACAACTAGATCACTTTTGCACCAATTATTTCATCCCTACCAACCTACACCCCTCACTTCCTGGCGCCGGAGACCTCATAACTGAGGCTCCGGAGGGTAAAATTGGCCTCTACACTCGCCTTTTCGATGCGGCCAACTACCGCATTCCATTTACCCGTTTCCTCATAGATCTATTAGGATATTATGATGTACATATTAGTCAGCTCCACTGTATAGGCGCGTGTAAGATAAGTCAATTCGAGATTCTTTGCCGTGCTAGAAGAATCCCCCCAACCGTAGAACTATTCCGGCTTTTTTACACCCCCAGCATAGTAAATGGTTGGCTATCTTTTAAGAAACGACCTCCTAACAGCCCCCAGTCTCATAATAAGACCATGGACTCACTGAAAAACTGGTACGACCACTACTTTTTCATTGACGCAATAGTATGGCCGGCTGATTATGCCTTCAAACATAGGGTATCCCACGACCCCTTGCCGCATGTTAGTACATACAACCCCCAACACTCTCGAGACATAGACCTGAACAGGACAGGATTCCATAGAAACCTCCCCGAATCCTTTCTCTGTTTGCTAGGGATTAGCCGCAACTATTTCGGCCCGTCCAACAGATATCCTGTGTTTTGGAGAAGGCAAAATGAAGGTAGGCTAGCATCCGTACACCAAAAAGCGCATTCAATTACTTTGTAATGCCTAAAATATTTTGTTGTTTTGTGGCAGAAATGAACTTCTTTGGACTTCTACGTCAAGGCGACCCAAAGCTCGTACCAGAGGGTTCTCGTCCCAGACGTGAGAACGAATTACCCCTTCTTGAGCATACCCGAAACGTGACGGTTGCTCTTGAGGCCGTGCCGGACCCCCACTCGGACGAAGAACAAACAACTCTGATGAGGACTCCCGTCGACTTCAGCAACGAGGATGGTGACAATAGGATGCTCGAAGGAGGAGCCGGGCCCTCCTCACCGCCTAAGACTGCCACTCCCGCACATGGGGAAGAGCAAGGAGACAACATCGACTTGACCACCTCCAGCCTTCGCCAGATGTTGGGCGACGACGAGGAAGAGGTACAGCAAATCAATGAAGAGGAAGATGAGGAAGCTGAAAAAGAAGTTGAGGAGGACGTTGAAGAAACAACAGCTCAGCCCGTCGCCAAGCGTACCCGCAGAAAAAACAAGCGGGTAAGAAGAGCTGCTCCGGCCGAAATTGGCGAACACAATGCCCCCGCCAAAAAACTTCGAGAAGACCACCCCTTATATCAATCTGTTGGGAGCACCACCCAGGCTTCCGAGACGGTCCGGGCCGCACATGTCGATCCAGTTACTCAGATTCCCCCGACCACATCAGAATTAGCAGGGAATAACATGTAAGGCTCCATCTTGATACGTAAGAGCGACAATTTACCCTTAAGCAATACTTAATATGTATCCAAATGCTTGTTTTGCAGGGATGAACAAATTGGTGTCGTGCCTCCACCTGACGCCCAGATGGAGAAGGGAAAAGGAAAAGAAGTGAAGGGAAACCCCATGCTTCATACGGCCGCCACGAAATCCGGTCCCGTTTTTGAAGAAGGGACCCCCACAGCCTCCCAAGACCTCCCAACGTCCGGCCCCCCTCAATCGTTCAACCCTATTTGGAATATTACCACTGCATCACGAATGAGGGAAGTCGAAGAATGCCGAGAGTACCTCAACAACTGCATACCACCAGGCTTGGTACGAGAAGTGAATGCGCTAAGCCATGCGGACCTGGCGGACGAGTATAACAGCGCCTTGGTGCATCAAATGGCAATGGGCACCTCAATGAGAGTAAGATTTGAAGCCGCGCTTGGGCATGTGGAGTCCCTTAAGAGGAAAGTTGGACAGAGGGAGAGAATGATCGAGGAGAATGAAGCTCAAATTGCTGCCCTCCAGTCCCAACTTACTAGTGCTGAGGCGACCGTGAAGGAGCAATCAGCCCGTGCCAATGCTTATGACCAACAAGTGGCCGATCTCGAGGCAAAACTAGATGCCGCGACAACCAAGGTATATATCCGCGACGCACCACCCTTATTCCACAAGAAACATAATCTAACAATTAATCTCTCATATAGGTGACCGCAGCGGAGGCGTCTGCCAAGTCCTCCTCCAGCCAGGTATCCGTGCTTACCAAAAAACTGGAAGATGCTCAGATGACAATCCAGAGCATGGAGAAGGTACAAGAGGAGCTTGCTTATGAGAGGGCTATTACCAAGGAGCTAAAGGAGGCATCCGCCCAAAAAGATGTGATGATAGATGCCCTCACCACCGAACGCGACGACGTGCTATGCCCTCAACTACTAGCAGCCATTGCCGGCCGCAGGTGGATGGTGGGACATGGGGCACGTTTGGCCGTCACCAAGGTACTAGAGGCCCCCGAATTCGTGCAACAGTTTGCAAGCGTTGTGTCAGATGGTATTGACTACGGCCGTCATGAAGGAATGGTCCAGGCCGTAGAGCTGATCAAGAAAAAGGAGAACTTCACCAGACATGCTTTCTTTAACCCTGAAGCTGCTAACAAGATGACTGTTTCCATGGCCGCGATGCGAGATCTTCATTATCCGTTCTTGGCTGAGCTGGAGGCCACAAAGGATGCATCGAACATGGAAATCATGGAAAAGCTTAGTCTCGGTGCGTTCTCCCAAGATGAGGGTCATTCCCGTGCTTCCTTCACTCCATCACCCAGCCACCTGACGCTTCCTATCTATGAGGACGTAACCAGGATCGTGCTTGATGAAGAACCCTTAAGCGAGGTGCTGGAGAGGAATGCGGCTCAAGCCTTGAAGCGGAAGGAACATGGTGAGATGTTGCCATGCTTGGCTGAGGAACAAGTGGAGATGGGTAAGTTTCTCCCCCCATGTAGGATGCTCCTACTGTATTATCTATTTCAGACAATTCTGGTTTGTAACCTTTGAATATTTGTAGTTTTTATTCGTCCGTGCATGTACACGGCTAAGACATGTGTGAAATAACTGTCCTTTGCATGTAAGTCCGTGATGACCACGGCCATTTTGTTATTTATTTGGAAACTTGTGTATTTTTATTTTGTTGAATATTGTATACCAATACTGCATGACATGTCACGTCTTAGACAAAAGGGAAAATACATACAAGCCTATAATTTACTAGACATGCGACGTGCGTCTTTACTATGCGGAGCACTGCGTGAGTACGACATACGAAACTTACCACAACGTCTTGTGAGTAAGCTGTCTAGTAAGGATACATGATCCGTGTCGCTGGGGTTGCATCCCTCTTACGCGGCAAGTTGAATTAGTAGGTTCACTTAATCCTCTTACCCCACCTGGAGGCGTATAGTACATGTACGGTGATTTGAATGAATGCATATGAATGAAACATGACATATTATAATAATAACCAAAATCCATATGACTAACAAAATCCTAAAAAATAATTTGCACAAAACAAGCCGTGGAGCTAGCTAGGCACCACGGCATTTTATTAGAACGTTTAACATTTTTCGTTTTGAACAAGCATGATAAGTCCTAAGAACAAAAAAGGAACCTAGACAAAACATAATAATCAAAACAGATAGAGTGCACGGATCTTCATTAAAGCCACATACGGCGAAGTACCCATGCGGAAGCCGGAGCTTTCAAAGATAGCACCTTTTGAGGTTGGAGATGTTCCATGTGCGCTCCAGGTCACGGCCATCCATGTCACGTAACTTGTACGCACCTCGTCCCAAGGCTTCCGTGACCTCATACGGTCCTTCCCAGTTAGGGCCCAGCTTTCCTGTATTCTCTGCTCGACTTGCTTCGTTAGCACGATAGACATAATCCCCCGGTCGGAAGGAAACACCTTTAACCTTAGCGTCGCAATAAGCCTTCATTTTAGCCTTGGACTTAGCCTCATTAATGGCTGCTATCTCCCTTTTTTCTTCCAACAGATCAAGGTTGATTCGCAGCTGTTCGTCGTGCGTGACAACATTAACCTCCGCCGTGCGGATGGTAGGCATTCCTATTTCTGCTGGTATAACAGCTTCAGTGCCGTAAGCCAATGCAAATGGAGTGTCTCCGTTGGCCGTTTTGATCATAGTCCTATGTGCCCATAGAACATGTGGCAGCTCATCCACCCATTTGGCACTTCGCTCATCCAAAAGTGCCTTGATGCCGTTTCCCAAGCTTCTATTCGCTCGTTCCACAAGGCCATTTGTCTGCGGATGCTTAACAAACGCGAAGCGCCGCTTGATATTCAATGATGCACACCAGTCCTTGAATGGGTTGTCCGCAAACTGTTTACCGTTGTCCAAGATGATTTCCCCTGGTAGGCCAAAACGGCACACAATATGCTCCCAAACAAACTTTTTAACTTGTTTGCCTGTGATGGATTTGACTGCCTTGGCCTCTATCCATCGTGTGAAGTAGTCCATCGCGACAATCAAGAACTTAACTCCCCCCCCCCCCCCCCCCGCAGCTACAAGAAATGGTTTTGCAATGTTAATTCCCCATTTATAGAATGGCCATGGGGACGTGATAGGTGTAAGCTACTGCTGTGGGTGCCGCGGCACTGGCCTATGCACTTGGCAATCACTACACTTGCGAATCATGTCGCGCGCGTCCCTATGCATGGTAGGCCAATAATATCCTGTCCGTAAGGCTCTAGCTACCACGGATCATAGACCTGCGTGCATGCCGCACAACCCTTCATGTATTTCACTGATTACATAGGTAGCCTGACGTGGTCCAACACACCGCAACCATGGTTGCAAGAAAGAGCGCTTATAAAGAATACCTTCTCGGAGTTCGAAGTGTTGCGACTTCCTTCTTATGCGCCGTGCTGCTTTTTCCTCGTCCGGAAGGGTCTCACTAGTCAAATAGTTGATAATCGGGTTCATCCATGTAGGTCCATCCTCTTCAACTATGGTAGCGACCTCCCCTTCTGTTATAGATTTCTCCTTGAGTATTTCCACCAAGACTTGCTTGGACAAGTGGGCGAAGCTCGTGGACGCGATCTTGCTAAGAGCGTCCGCCTTCTTGTTCTCACCTTTTGGCACCTGTTTGATGGAAAACTTGTTGAAAGCCGCGATGAGTGACTTGACTTTCTCCAAATATCGGACCATGTTGTCCTCCTTAGCCACGTATCCACCTAGAATGTGGTTCGCGACAAGTCGTGAGTCCACGTAGGCCTCAAGATTGCGAACTCCCATTCTAGCGGTGATTTTTAAACCCGCAATTAATGCTTCATATTCCGCTTCATTGTTGGTGGCCGTGAACTCAAAACGGAGGGCGTATGTAAACTCCATTCCTCCCGGATTTGTGAGGATAAGACCAGCTCCGGACCCATCCGTACACGAAGATCCGTCCGTAAATAACACCCATGGTTCTGTTGGAGTTTCGTCTTGTTTAACGATTGGTCCTTCCTCATCCGGCTTCTCTATCAAGAAATCTGCCAAGATCTGGCCTTTAACAGCCGTCCTTGGCCTATAAGATATATTATGCTCCCCTAATAGGATGCTCCATTTTTGTAGCCTCCCTGCCACATCCGGTCTAGAGATGACTTGCTTTATTGGTTGGACCGTAATGACTATAATTGGGTGCGCCTGAAAGTATCGGCGCAACCGCTTTGTAGCAAACACTAGTGCCAAAACCAATTTTTCCATAGAGAAGTAATTCAGCTCCGGCCCTTGCAATGTTCTACTTATGAAGTAGACCGGAGTTTGTACCCTATCCTTATCTGTCATGAGTACCGCACTTATTGCGCCATGAGTGGCTGAGAGATACATAATGAGTTCCTCCTTTGGCAGGGGAGCTACTAGCATAGGGAGAGATGCCAGGTGCTGCTTGAGTTGGCCAAAAGCTTCCTCGGCTTCCTTTGTCCATCGGAAGTCTCCCTTCCTAATGCACTTCTTGAGTGTCTTAAATAGGGGTAATGACTTCTCTGCGGATTTGGATATGAACCTATTTAGCCCGGCCAGCTTCCCATTTAAGGATTGCACTTCCTTCCGTGTCTGAGGGGATGGCAGCTGTATTACGGCGTCCGTTTTCTCTGGGCAAGGTTTGATACCATTTGGATCAATCATATATCCAAGGAACATTCCCTCCGTTGCCCCAAAAGTGCATTTCTTTGGATTTAGCTTCATGTTAATCCTCCTCAATGTGTCGAATGTCTCTTGGACATCCCGGAGAAGTGCATCCTCCGTATGACTTTTTATGACTAAGTCATCCACATAGACTTCCAGATTGCGGCCTATCTTTGATTCAAAAGATTTATCCACAAGCCGCTGGTATGTAGCACCGGCGTTCTTTAGTCCAAACGGTATTTTCGTATAGCAATATACGCCCTGACTCGTATGGAACACCGTTTTTTCTGCATCCTCCTCTGCCATCTGGATCTGGTGGTATCCTTTATATGCGTCTAAGAAGCACTTAAAGGGATATCCGCATAGGGATTCCACCTTCCAGTCAATTTCCGGTAACGAGTAACAATCCTGTGGACAGGCTTTGTTCAGATCCGTGAAATCCACACACATGCGCCAACTTCCGTCATGTTTTTTGACCTTGACCGGATTGGATAACCACTCGTGGTAGTATACCTCGCGCATGATACCTGCGTCCACTAGTTTCCGTACTTCCTCTAATGTCACTCGGCTGCGCTCAGGTGCCTGGCCGCGCTTCTTTTGCTTGATGGGTTGGTACCCCTGGCGGATCTGGAGCTTATGTTCTGCTATCGCGCATGGCACGCCTGTCATATGATTTGGCTCCCATGCGAATATATCTAGGTTTGCCCTTAAAAGAGAGCACATGGCCCTTTTGCCGCTATCCGAGAGCGCCCCCTATGGATATCTCCTGTTCCAGGTAGTCAGGATGGATTGCCACCTTCCAATTGGGAGGTGGTGATCCATCCTTGGGTGGAATCGGTGGAGCCGGTGTTGTCACGGTATGACACTCGGATGCTGGTACGATTGTGTTGTAGATGGTGACAATTCCTCCCTCAACAGGGAACTTGATCATTCCGTGTGCCGTGGAGGGTACCGCCCGTATAGCCAGAATACCTGGTCTGCCTATGATCCCATTGTACGGAGAATGTGAGCGTATCACCATGAAGTTCATCCACGCCGTAGTGGAGTGTTTCTCATTCCCAATGGTTACAAGCAGACGCAGTTGCCCTATCGGCCAGATAGTGTCTCCACTAAAGCCAGTGAGCGGCGCCGTGGCCGGTACTAATTGGCTTCTTATTTCTGGTCGTAACTGCACAAAACAGTGTTCGTACAGTACTTCTGCTGACGACCCTCCATCCACATACATGTGACGAACATTGTGTGTTCCAATGCTTATCTCAATAGTGAGAGGCGCATCAATCACATCGCTTGCTGTGATGAGAGGGAATGAGATTTCCCTGCCGCGTGAAAATTTTTGGCCAATTTTCTACCTCGTGCGGCGTTGTCTGGATTGGATCATGTATATGGTCGAAGGTTTGTCCTTTTGGGGATCCTTCTTGTCATACTTTTTGTTGTCTTTTCCATCCTTCCAATCCTTACCCAAATGCTTGAGTTTACCTGACTTGATCAGCGACTCAATGTGCTTCTTGAGCTAGATACACTCCTCCGTGCCATGGCCCTTGTCATTGTGGAACTCGCAGGAGCGATTTCCTTGCCGACGGTCCGGCGGAGTTGTCATTGGTGGAGGCCTCGGAAAATTCGCCCCTTCCGTCAGCAAGATCTCCCGGTAGGACATCTTTAGGGGGGTAAACTTATCGTCCGGCCGTCCTCCTTTGTTTTAGCTCTTATAGTCTGAGCCCCTGATATTGTTCTGATTGTTTTGACCTCCCGATTGCCTCCTGGACTGGTCGTTTGACCGGTAGCCGCCTCCTTTTGAAGGGTAAGCCGCGGCAACTGCCGTTTTTCCTTCTATGAAGTTTCTGACTCTCTCCATGAGGTCATCATACCTCTCTGGACGCTTGTCATTGAGACGCCTGATCAACTCCCTGTCTGTTATGGCGTGCATGTAGTCAGAGATTTTTAGGAGTTCCGGCATTGTCTTTGTGCGCGTGCACTCATCATCGAAACGTTCAGTGAAGGCTTCTGTGGACTCCCCCGGCCGTTGTTTGAAGGTTGCCAATGAGACCGGATCCCTATTATACTTCTTCCTCTGAGTATAATTATTCTTGAACGCAGTGCGTAGTTCCGTGAAGCTATCAATGCTTCGTGGAGGGAGTCCCTCGAACCAATCACGGCATTGCCGATCAGAGTCGAATTGAACATTTGGTACCATATAGGCATGGGCCATCGCTCAATTTTAGCCTGCGTATCGAATATTTTGAGGTGATCATCCGGATCACCAGTTCTATCATAGGTTTTGACACACGCCGGCATGCGACGTTTGGTGTCCTCGGAGTAGTTTCGTATGCGGAGGGTGAATGGGTCTTCCCTGGGATCCGCCCATGGACGGGTGAGCCTAGGGTCATCCCATGGGTCACACCACGGGCGGGAAAGATCCTCCGCTTCTGCATCTCGATAATAAGGGCCACCATAATACTCATCATTGTTTGGTGGTGGTGGAGGGGTACGCCTAGGTCGGCGACGCTTGGGCGGATGGTCATCTGAGTCCTCTCCTGATGGATCTGGAGACGGGGGTGGTGCCCTATCCCTTGGGTGAGGACAACTTGATTGAGACGAGCCAGGAGCCTTTTTCCCAGTGTCCATCTTATCCCACACGCTTGTGCGGCGAGCGGCTCTGGCCAGCTCTCGATCTGGTCGCTCGGGTGAACCGTCGGACTTATCTCCCCCTTCTCGAGACTGCGTTAGTTCCTGTATGAGGCGATCTCCTATGCGCTCGAACACATTCCTAGGTTGAGGAGTTTCCTCAAAGATGCTCTGCCCCTGAGGCCGAGCTTTCCTTTTCCTCTGATTTTAGGAAGAAGTGATTGGTCCGGTATTGCCAAAGTTGAGTCTAGATTGGAGGTTCCTCCCTAGATTCAACCTTGATGCAATCCCTGGGACGATCCTATCAAAGTTCTGCGTGAGAACTCGAGTGAGATCCTCCTCGTTGAGTGGTTGGACTTCTACTTCCTCCTCAATCGATGGTCTGCGCGGCTCCTTGTTAGGAGGGTTGGGCGCACTCCCTGGAGCAGGGTTATCCAGGGTTGAAGTAGGTGGGGGTGTTATGGAGATCGTGCTCGTCACCCCCATGGGCTGAAAACCACCACGGTTACCAGGTCCGCTCGCAGGGCGGCTAGGAGATTGGTTGGGGATGAGTATCCCTTCCCCTTGGGACTTCCGATTTCCAGGATTTGTGTTCCTGGGATTAGCTTGCGGATGCCCCTTCGTCATTGGAAATTCAAGATGAGGTTTTTCTCTAGCTTAGTGTAATGGGCCCCACGGATGGCGCCAACTTGTTGATGCAAAAGTTGGGTGATCCTTGCTAGACCCGAATTAGGCTTAATTCGGGTTGGCTGGGCTCCGGCTCCTACACCAAGTGAACTGTTTGGTTGGGATCCTGCACACTAAACAACACGCGTTAGGCTTACCGTGGGAATGTTTCCCACGATTAGACTCCGGCGTGAGAGTAAGTAATCGGTTAGGGTTTTATGTGAGTTGAGAGTATAGAATGTAATACCTTTGTGGAACCCTTGGGGGTTCCTTTTATAGGCAGTGAAACCCTAATGGGTTGTCACTGATGCTTCGGCCCCAAGGAAAGGATAAGCACCAGAATTAGATTGATTGTTATCTTCTAATTATGGTGAATGAATATCCTCTCCTTTTGGAGTAAATCATATTCAGAGATAGAATATGATTCTGTCTAACCCTGTACCGGTCATGCCGGGCCGTGGGCCGCACACGTGTGTGCAATTACTGTTCATCCAAGCCCATAAGCTCAAATGACATTATTCCCATGCATCCGTGATTGGCCGGACACGGGTAGTACCCGTGGGCCGGGTTCATGACCCGGCTGGGGACTGTACGTCATCAAATCAAAAATCTCTTTCTTCTTTCTCCATATAGCCGTCCACCCTCACCCTATATACATCAAAAAAATTTGATTTCTACTTTGATTCATTCAAATCTAATCAAAGACCCAACCTAGAAATTTCAAGAGCTTCATTTTGGTATAAGATTTTCCAACATGCATACACTTCATTTTTCTTTTAAATTTTTGGTGAAGAACATGTTGTTTGATCTATTTTTATGGTTAAAAATGTTGTTATTATTATATTTGAAGTGGGATGATGTTGCATGTATGATTTTTATATATTTGATTTTTATTAGATTGAATTTAAGAGTGTTAGGAGTTAGTTAGATGTGTTATGATAATATTAGGATGGTATTATGAGTATGTAAATTGTTAAAATGGGTCAAAATGTGGATTTAACATGATTTTTAACTAGTCATTTTAGACCAGTAAGTTAAAGGCCATTTTTGGATTACTTACTGTATGAATCTTGTTAAACTAATAAGATGGGGTCGTAGAGAATTTCGTTAGCTTCGATTTGATATAAAGTGGGACTTCCAACTCCAAACGAGTGCGAAGTTACAACAATTTTAGTATTCGTGTACCGGGAGACGAGTATCGGCACAATCCGAAAATTGTTGTCGATATTTGGATCAAATCTCGGGAACTATAGAATGAGTTTTGAAAATTTTCAAGGACTGATGTTAAAGTCTAAACCTCAGGTCATGAGTCTATTTTCAAATCCGAGTGTCGGTTTTATAAATGGAGTTGTTTAGATATGTCAAAATGGTTTTACGAGTTGAAGACGTAAATCTGTCCAGTTTTTATAACACGAAGGTGTGTCGGGCAGAAGTTCTTAGAAGTAATACTTTTGAATGAAACTTAAACTGAATCTTATTCATATTATGTGTGAGTTTGTGACCAAGTTTCGTCGAAATCGGACAAGTGTAGATAGGGTAGATTGGTGTGTATATTTGGTGTGTACATTTGGAGTGTACATGCTGATTGGTATTTTGAACACGTAGTTCAATAATTATGTGACGTGAGTTGAGTATTCGCCATTGGACATGGTGATTTACTCAAGTGTTAAGTCATTATATAAATGACTTAGTTACTGGTCCGAGGGAAGTAAAATGATAATTTGACTTGCGTTGACTTGGCGTCTTAAGACGGGTCAATATAGAGAGTGCAAGTGTTTAAAAGAATAGTGTTGAATAAAAGGGTATAGTAATAACACTTGTATTATTAAAAATTTTGGGATTGTCTTGGTTTTGTAATTTTGATTTTTTTTTATTATTTAAGTATGATTTATACTTAATTCGATTATTAACGAACGCGCCTTATTTGGTAGGTTGTGGTTTCCGTGTTTAAACGGGCATCACTAATCGTCGGCGATCATCTCATTACCACTATTAGCTAAGGTGAGTATATAGCCTCGCTTTTAACATGTTTACTTGTGTTATAAAACCCGCGAGGGGGATAACATGCTTGGTTTATTAAAAATAATGGGTACAACGAGAAGTTGTGGAAATCTCATTAATGCGTGCAACGAGAGGTTGTGGGAACCCTATTTACTCGAAAAGTATTTATTGAAATTGAATGGTACAACTATAAGTTGTGATAAACTCATGATCGTTTTAAAATTGAACACAAGGAACTTAATTGTATGTTTAGATGAAAGTTATTACATAAGTTTGTTTAGCCTTTAATACAAACTTTTTAGTGTGGTGAAAAAGTTCGAATTCTCGGAATCCTCTCGAATTGATCTCTGGTTAATTGTGTGAGATTAGTTGTTCTTGGTGAATCAAATAAAGAGTGGTCGTTGTCTAAAACTAAAGGAAAATAAAGACTTGAAACAATTAAAGATAAAGAAAAGACGGTAAAAAGAAATGACGATGAAAGATTAAAGATTAAAAACTTGACGGGAAATAAATGACGAGAATTTAAAGGTAATAAAAATAAATGACGCAAATTAAAACTTCAAATAAAAGGAAAGCGAGTAAAAGTGCAAATAAAGAAAAGGCGGGAAAAAAATAAAGTTTAAAAACTAAGACTGAAAACCTATTCGGAATAAATATTCCGAATAAGGATGACTATGCGGAATAAATAAACTATGCTGAAAATTTAAGACCATGCGGAATAAAGTAGAAAATGTCCTATGCGGAAAATGAATGCTATGCGGAATAAAAAACTCTATTCGGAAAAATGTTCTCTATGCGGAAAGTAAGGCTATGCGGAATAATCTGTTTATGCGGAATAAAATGCTCTATGCGGAATAAAATAAAAAGAAGGCTATTCGGAAAAAGTAACACTATGCGGAAAATTAAAGTTATGCGGAAAAAGACTCTATTCGGAATATTTGAACTTTCCGAATAAAGAGTCCTATTCGGAATATCCAACATTCCGCATAGGGGTTCCTATTCGGAATATCCAACATTCCGCATAGGGGTTCCTATTCGGAATATCCAACATTCCGCATAGGGGTTCCTATTCGGAATATCCAACATTCCGCATAGGAGGATGAGAAAACAGTCTATTCGGAAAAATCTGGGGAAGAACAGTAACTTTGGCGAGAAACAGGGAAAAAGAATGAAGCTCGAATTTGATCAAATCTAGATGAAACAAACCAAAAGATTAAACCAAAACAACCAATAAACATCAACTAACAATAATCAATCAACACAAATCATCAAAACTAACAAACAAAGCCAAATCAATCAAAACCCACTTGATTGAAAAATAAGAAAACTCAAGAACATGAACACAAAGATTAAGAGCAAATCAAGAAAGAAAGGAAGAAAGAGATTGACAATAAAGTAAAGATTAACATCAATTAAATGGAAACTTACTTGGAATTAAAAGAAAATTAAAGGTGCATTACATGAAGATTAAGGTGCATAAAAGTAAAGAACATGAAAATGAAAATGGTGGAAGGATGGGTTGTCAAGCCACCAACAACTCTCAACAAATGAGGTTGGTTGGTATTTATAGGGAGATTAGGGAGGAGCTTAGGAAGCTTCCTCCCTCTTTCTTCTTTCTCTTAATTGCACCCTTGGGTCCTTGATCTCTTTAATCTTTTGTTAGTCTTCTTAATACTTGGACTTTGTCTTGGGATTTCTTCAAACTCGTCTTGGATTTTCTTCATAAATAAGACTCGAGTCTTTCGGCTTTTAGTAAACTTCCGTCTTTTGACTTTTTCTTCGATAAATCTTCAGAATTGGTCTTGGACTTCCGTTCTTTCTCCACTCTTGATCTTTCGACTTCATCTTTCGTCTTTTTCTTCGATAAAAGCCCGTGAATGTCGTGTTTTCTCCACTTTTCACCTTTTCGTCCTAAATTACAACAAAAACACAAACCACGCATAATTCCGACATAAATGACATAAAATACACGTTTTGGCTCGGTTATTCTTGTAATTAAGTGGTAAAAAGGATGGGTGTTTACACACCTATCAAATCCCCTACACTTGACCATTGCAATGTCCTCATGCAATGCATTAGTTACAAAGCATGTTTACACTTTTCATAATAATCAATCCACATTGGCCTTTATTAAAGAGATAGAGAATTATAAAAATACAAAGCAAAGAAATTAAAAGCATACCTTGGGTTTTGAAAATGTCATGAATAATCATCATCCTCAACTTTTCACTTTCTCCAAACCAAGCTTAAAAACGAGATCATTGTTATTATAAGTTAGTAAACTAACACGAACTCATGTGGGCCAATTATTCACTTAGACTCCCTTGTTCCTACGGGTATCTCTTATATTTTATTATTTGTCTTGAATGATCACGAAGATGCATTGTTTGACTTATTTTGATAATTATTAAGTCTGAAAATAAAGTGCACGATTTAATCAATAGTTAGCTAAAGGACCAAATCTTTTAAAACTGCTTCTCGGGATATCAAAAAGTTCATATCTTGGCATAACTTGGTTCGCGATTTGAGACCTTTCTCGGGCCGATATTTGGCAGCGACTTCATACTTCAAATCTTGAGAGACGTTCATGAAATAATGGTCTTCTCTTCATAATTGGAATTTCTTCTCTTGGAATTGTTGAGAGATTCTTCATATATGGACCACGACTTCTTCATTTTTCTCCAATCTTTATTTTGGATTTTGATATACAACGATCCGCCTCCTTTATTGACTTGGATCTATTTATCCTCATACCTTGTTAGGGTCTTTTCGGATACACTTCTCCATGACTTTTTGGGAGTTTTTTCTTTTCGTCGTGTGTCTCGATCCTTCATATTGATTTTCGATAAATGATTCTTCACATCACTTTTGGATCTTTAGCAACAAAATATAGCCCTCATGCCTTGTTAGGGCCTTTTCGGACTCGCCAATCTTCGCGCCCCGCTTCATAAGTTATGCCTTGGCTATGAACTCTCGTCATTACCGAGCAACTTTTAAACGATCTGGGGCTAGAAGCTAAGTAACTTTTCGAATCGTACAACCTTATTTATTAGCAGATAAATTTATTAGTAAGTGATGGGAGAATAGGCTCATAATTAACTCACATAAATTCACGAAAGAATACCAAATTATAATTGGCTCTATCATCTCTCGTTCTCCACAGTTTAAAATCTCAAGTAATGAGACTCGTGGATACTTAGCCTATTAAATCAAAGTTTTGGGTTTTCGAGTCGCCTATAGGATCTTGCAAATTCTTAGACTCTTTCAAGTTTAGAAATCGCATCTTAAAGTTCCCTTGATAAACGACTCTCTAGGATCAATTATAGGAACTTGCGAAACGTTCTTGTTCTTAACCCGTGAGAGTTAAGACTTTCGCGTTTTATAGCTCCCTATATAAAAGCCTAGCAAAACTTGACTTAAGCACGTTAAGGATACTAGCTAGAGTAAACTCGGATTGAGTCAAAAGATTCACAACGTTTGAAAATTAAACCACTTATTAAACATTTATTCAAGCAAAGAAAGAAAATAGCTATACAAAAGGGAAAAACTAATAGGCCAAAATAGATTAAAAATTTTGAAAAATGTCGAAAAATCGATTTTCTGGTTAAAATGAGGACAAATACAAGGAAAAGACCACTTAACTTCGATTCGATAGAAGTCCCCCCTACACTTAAGATAAACATTGTCATCAATGTTTAAACATGTGGGAGTAAACTCCCCTACACTTAGGACATTGTGCACTTTGTTTAAATCTCGCTAAGGAAGAGACAACTAAAGAGATTCCTATTTTAATATTGAGAAATATAAAATAGTGAATCGAAAAGAGTTTAGGATAGAACCGGGAAGAAGGGAACACAGAATCACGGTTCGTCAAGAGTCATCAAGAGTGTGTCTTTGAAGCTCTAATCCCTGCAATGATAAGAAAGAAAACAAGAAACTCCAACGGGGGCTCCCCCCTACACTTATGATGAAAATAGATAGATAATTGGGTTGCCTCCCAAAAAGCGCTTGTTTTTGTTGACCGAGTCACGAGCCTGACTCGTCCCCGAATTAAATGGTCCATGGGGAAGCCTCAAAATGTGATACCGGGATCAAAGACCTTGTCCTCGTTCCCGGTTGACATCAACAAGGGAGAGGCGGGGGAATAAGTCTTGAAAGGAAGAAAGGTCCTTTCAACATACGAGAAGTATGTGAATTCAAGATCCACGGGAGGTGGGTTGGGTATAGTAAGCACATTGTCCTCCCCCAAAGACAATGGAGGCTGAGCAAACGGCAAAGCCGTATTGTTATCAATTATAGCATAATCAAACTCACCTCCCGGGTCAAAGCACTCATCCTCCGAGATAGTCTCTAAAGGGGAGGATGAAAGGTGCTCGGTAGGGGGACTTGGGGCAATACTTTCCTGCAGCAGATTATCAAAAATAATGTCCCCCTCCATGTCATCATCAATACCTGGAGGCATGGAGTGAATGTCGATTTCTTCCAGCAATGGGTCATTATCTTCAACGGTAGGAGTAGATGGAGGTAAAGGCTTGGAAATATCAAGAGAAGTCAACTCTTCGATTTGAGCAATAAGAAGGTGCACTTTCCGTAATCTATCGCGAAGAAGTACGTCTTCCACCTCATCCACAAGATCATGTTCATCAGTGAACTTCTCGTAAACCGGAGAGAATAAATCGTCAGCACCCGCATCTCCCGGTGGAGATTGAGAAATTTCAAAAGTGAAATTCTCATAGCAGAGAGAAGAATCGTCATCACTAGGATCGACCTCTTCTGTAAGAGCAATGTCGTCCTCAGGCTCCATAGCAGGTAAGTCACAAACCTCATCATCCAATACTTTGTCGAGAACAACATCACTCAGCTCATTCAACGAATCGAGATTCTTAGATACAGTAGGAACATCGACAGTAGGAGTAGCAACTTCAGAAGATTGGTTGAAAGTGTAGACATCATCGTCGTCGTCATCATCATAATAGATGGGACGAGTCCAGTTAGGAGTGACGTAGTCGGCTAACTCTTCCTTGATAACCTCCACATCTTTAAGAAGCCCATGCAGCAACTTTTGTTGTTCATCGCCCCGAGTATGTTCAATTTCACCAATTCTATCCCACGCTGTAAGTAAACATTTAGGTGTAGAAAAGAAGGGAAAACGACGAAATTGGCTCAAAAAGGTGTCGGTGGTTTTCAAGGTTTCGTCCACATCAAGCAACGGTTGCCTTTCCTGATGTAAGTCAGCTCGAAGTTGAGCCATACTTTCTAAAATGTCATTCAAAGAAGTGAGTTGTTGATCAAGACTATTTTGCTGAGAGGATTGATGATTGAGGGTGTGATGTGGGGGCTCAAAATGTTGAAAACCTGAATTATAGCATGATTGTGGCTCATAGTAGTTCATCGGGTGGGAAGAATTAGAAACCGGGTTTGGTTCATAATAATCCATAGGTGAAGAAAACTGAGGACACGGATTTTGCTCATAATAATTCATTGGTTGACAATAGGAAGTATCGTGAGGACCCCCACAGTTGTTGCAGAACGGTTGAGGAGAAAGACTGGGTGCATCTTGTGGATAGCTATTATCATAGTCATAATTGTACCCCGGTTCATGCCCGTGATCATACGGGTATGGAACCGGGCACGAAATATGCCAATGAGAATCGCTTCCACAATAGGTGCACGTGGGAATAGGAGGTGGGTTCAAAAAGGACGAATTAGTCGAGTTGCACAAAGGACAAAATCCGAATTGTGTGTTGTCGATATCGTTTCCGCACCGCTCACATGTACACCATTGACAAGAGTCATTCCCATACAGTTGTCTCCCGCACCCGACACAATGGACATAAAAATCCATGGAGAAAGATAGATAAGCAAGAAGAATATTTTTGGTGCAAAACTTGGAAAAAGAATTGCTTTTTATAGATTTTTCAAATGTTTTTGGATTTTTGAAAATAGTTGACACGAAAAATAACGTTCACGAGTGAACGGATCCCAAAATCCAACGCTTTACTCACAAAAAACCTTCAATCTTCACGAAAAGAGCCGGCAGCGGCGCCATTTTAATACAAACTTTTTAGTGTGGTGAAAAAGTTCGAATTCTCGGAATCCTCTCGAATTGATCTCTGGTTAATTGTGTGAGATTAGTTGTTCTTGGTGAATCAAATAAAGAGTGGTCGTTGTCTAAAACTAAAGGAAAATAAAGACTTGAAACAATTAAAGATAAAGAAAAGACGGTAAAAAGAAATGACGATGAAAGATTAAAGATTAAAAACTTGACGGGAAATAAATGACGAGAATTTAAAGGTAATAAAAATAAATGACGCAAATTAAAACTTCAAATAAAAGGAAAGCGAGTAAAAGTGCAAATAAAGAAAAGGCGGGAAAAAAATAAAGTTTAAAAACTAAGACTGAAAACCTATTCGGAATAAATATTCCGAATAAGGATGACTATGCGGAATAAATAAACTATGCTGAAAATTTAAGACCATGCGGAATAAAGTAGAAAATGTCCTATGCGGAAAATGAATGCTATGCGGAATAAAAAACTCTATTCGGAAAAATGTTCTCTATGCGGAAAGTAAGGCTATGCGGAATAATCTGTTTATGCGGAATAAAATGCTCTATGCGGAATAAAATAAAAAGAAGGCTATTCGGAAAAAGTAACACTATGCGGAAAATTAAAGTTATGCGGAAAAAGACTCTATTCGGAATATTTGAACTTTCCGAATAAAGAGTCCTATTCGGAATATCCAACATTCCGCATAGGGGTTCCTATTCGGAATATCCAACATTCCGCATAGGAGGATGAGAAAACAGTCTATTCGGAAAAATCTGGGGAAGAACAGTAACTTTGGCGAGAAACAGGGAAAAAGAATGAAGCTCGAATTTGATCAAATCTAGATGAAACAAACCAAAAGATTAAACCAAAACAACCAATAAACATCAACTAACAATAATCAATCAACACAAATCATCAAAACTAACAAACAAAGCCAAATCAATCAAAACCCACTTGATTGAAAAATAAGAAAACTCAAGAACATGAACACAAAGATTAAGAGCAAATCAAGAAAGAAAGGAAGAAGGAGATTGACAATAAAGTAAAGATTAACATCAATTAAATGGAAACTTACTTGGAATTAAAAGAAAATTAAAGGTGCATTACATGAAGATTAAGGTGCATAAAAGTAAAGAACATGAAAATGAAAATGGTGGAAGGATGGGTTGTCAAGCCACCAACAACTCTCAACAAATGAGGTTGGTTGGTATTTATAGGGAGATTAGGGAGGAGCTTAGGAAGCTTCCTCCCTCTTTCTTCTTTCTCTTAATTGCACCCTTGGGTCCTTGATCTCTTTAATCTTTTGTTAGTCTTCTTAATACTTGGACTTTGTCTTGGGATTTCTTCAAACTCGTCTTGGATTTTCTTCATAAATAAGACTCGAGTCTTTCGGCTTTTAGTAAACTTCCGTCTTTTGACTTTTTCTTCGATAAATCTTCAGAATTGGTCTTGGACTTCCGTTCTTTCTCCACTCTTGATCTTTCGACTTCATCTTTCGTCTTTTTCTTCGATAAAAGCCCGTGAATGTCGTGTTTTCTCCACTTTTCACCTTTTCGTCCTAAATTACAACAAAAACACAAACCACGCATAATTCCGACATAAATGACATAAAATACACGTTTTGGCTCGGTTATTCTTGTAATTAAGTGGTAAAAAGGATGGGTGTTTACACACCTATCAGCCTTAAAAGACCCATGAATCGTGAATTGTTAATCGATGTAACGCTAATGCTATGGATAGATCTATCGGGGTGACGCCCAGTCCGGTCGCGACTAGATATCGCGTGGTGTTGTGATGCACTAGTAATGAAACATCGAATGCATTGTATAAGAGAAATATACGCACTTGGCTAGGTGTGTTGGGCTGAAATAATATATGTTAACGTTCAATGTCACGAGACTTATGTAATGACACGATAATTATGTCTGTACAACATAATTGTCTTTGATATATTATTAACCATGGAAGGTTATTTTTGAATACTTGTGTTCTCTTTATTTAAATTAAACTCTATAGATTCACTCGACAAATTTTGCTAACTTTTTAGCATGTTTTATCTCAGGTCCATTGGGAAGGCACTCGTGGAAGGCGGTTTCGTGAAGCTTGCTTATTTGAAATGTTTTGGCCCGCTTTCATAAATTATATCCATTCAAAGAATCTTTTATTATTACTGTGTTTGTAAACTTTAAATTATCTGGGACCGTGTGAAAAGTTTTATTGTTAAATGAAAATGAATGGATGTTTTTATTAAAACGACTCGTTTTGAGCCATTTTCTATGATTATGAGATTGAACCATGATAGTAACACCCAATGACCCTTCCGCTGTTATGACCGAAATTTAGGGGTGTTACAGATTGGTATCAGAGCTCAAGTTATAGAGAACGAAAAGATTTTCCAAAAATGAATTTTTGAAATCTTTTAACTATAACTGTTGCAAGCAAAACCTCCGAGTTGCCAATGGACGAGAATGAAAGTATTTATATATATGGGATTATATATATGTTGTAACCTTTATCGATTCATTGTATTTGTGAATTACAAGGTATGTTCTTATTTATTTGATTATAAATGATAATTTTTATACTTATACGAGATTTATACGACGTAGATTGTCACGAAGCCACTCTAGTCATGTTAATGCTTGCGCGGAAGCTATTCCTGAAATGAATCATGTTATTCTCGAGATTAACTAAGTTGTGGATATATATGATCCTAACGAAACGGTTAATATTCTGCTAATATTCTTTTGGTTACAAGGATTTTGATTTCCTTGGTTCTTATTCTTGATTTATCGATCCGTTCATTTCGTTTAGCAAATTTAATTTGCATTTTCATTAATCTTCAACATTATACTGTTTTGATAAAAACAAGTTTGTCTAAGATGGTACTATTGATTTGTATGGTATTCACATGCCAACCAGGATTCCATATCATATCACTAATCATTTTTCTGCTAAATCAGTTTCTCATTTGTTTCGATCTTGATCTTTTGCGTTGAGCTAGCGATGCTTAAAAAAGTGATTTAATCGTTGAAATAAATTGGCCATTTATTTGAACAAGGAAATTATAAATTGTTGAACTACAAATTTCTGAATCTAATTAGGAAGGACTTGATCAATCCATGGAAATAATGATTCATAAACGTGTGGGCTTAAACATATAGCATCTGCGTGATTAAACTCTTATTGAATCATAATTCGTTTGCTCGATTCATTCTTTGATTTTGTTTCTCTAATTCCTTGATCGTGAGATGGTTGTATTGGGGCTTTTCAAAAAACCGCCAATTGAGGAGGATATCAAGCGTCTGTGAAAGACATTGTAGAAATCTTCTTCTTGTGGGACCGAGGAGCTTTCTTAGCCATGTGAATTATCTAGTAACTCTTAGTGGATTAGTTTATCAATTATAGTATCTTTCATAAATCACTAACTAAATTGTGACATCAGTTAGTAGGACCAGTCTTTTAAGTTGTATGGCATTAGACGATGATTATCTATAATGTTTGACAATACAACTTGTACTAGTTTCTGATCAATGCAATGACTATCTTTTGATTCCTAATTCTACATCGTTCTATTATTATCTTTCTTTGCCTTTCTCATCTAAATTCATGTGGTAAAACGCAATCACTGAATGAATACTCATTATGATTTGATTTGCGTTACACAAGACTCATGCAGTCAATGAAAGCTATGATTGAAGCACGAATGCGCCAAGTTATTAGTGAATAAGTTGTTGTATCTTTAGTTGAACTCATGGCCAACATGACTGATGGATCTGGAACTAGAGCTGAAGCTAAAACTGGTGGAACTAGAACCGGTGGAGCTGAAGATGGAGCCGATAATGTTCGTGGTACGGATGGAACAAATGTGCTCGAAATTAGAGGCTATAACTACACTTCATACATTAAGTGCAAACCGTAGATTCTTAAGGGGACTAAAGATGATGGAGGATTGTGTCAGTTGTTGAAAAGCTGGCGTCAGTCTTTCGAATCAGTGATCCTAATCAGGAGGATAAGGTGCATTTTGAAATCGCTATTCTCCAAGGTCGTGCATTAACTTGGTGGGATCGCAGACTTGCTTCCATAGGTATCGTTGCTTATGGGACACCATGGACTAAGGTGAGGAAACGGTTAACTGAGGAGTTTGTCCTCGAAGCATTTCCAAAGTATGGGGAACGTTTTGTACAATCTGAGATTGAAAGGAACTAACATTGGTAGATATATCAAGTGTTTCCACAAGTTGACTCCTTTATGTCCAAGAATTTTGGAACCCGAACCGTCAAGGTCGAGCAGTATATTCACGGCTGACCAAGATTAAATGCGGTGATGTGACTTCTTCTAAGCCAATTACTATTTGTGAAGTTGTCTGCATGGCTTATTAGCTCGTGGGACACATAATCCAAGGCAAGGCTAATGAGGTTACTAAAGGGAAAAATAATTCCAAATTGAAAATTCTTTTCGTGCATTAGAGCTCGTAAGTACATCGAAGAAGGTTGTGGATTATTCGTAGCTTAAGTATCGTAGAAGGAATCATAAGATAAGTCAGTAGAAAATGTTCTAGTCATTCATGACTATCCCGAAGTGTTCCTGGAAGATTTGCCAAGGCTTCCGCCTCCAAGGCAAATAGAATTCCTAATTGATCTAATTCTTGGTGCTGCAACTGTGGCACGTGAGCCATATTTATTACCACCATCCGAGCTGAAGGAATTATTTGCGCAGTTTTAAGGACTATCTGATAGATGTTTTATTCGACCGAGCTCGTCAGTTTGTAGAACTCCTATTCTATTCGCTAAGAAGAAAGATGATTCGTTTCGTATGTGTATCGATTACCGAGAGCTGCATAGGCTAACGATCAAGAATCGTTACCCGCTTCCAAGAAATTGATGATCTATTTGATCAACTTCAAAACTCTCGTGTTTTCTCTAAGATTCTGGTGTTTTCTCTAAGATTGATCTTTTTTTTGCTTATCATCAACTTCGCATACGCGAGGAAGATATTCCTATTACGGCATCTAGAACTTGTGATGATCATTATGAGTTTAGGGTTATGTCATCTGGTTTGACCATTACACCTGCTGTATTCATTGACTTAATGAATTGTATGTGTAAGCCGTGTCTTGATAAATTCGTAATCGTTTTCATTGATGATATTCTAATCTGCTCGAAGAGCGAGAAGAAACATGCCGAACACTTAGGGATAATCTTGAACTTGTTAAAGAACAAAAAGATGTACCCAAAATTCTTAAAGTGTGATTTTTGGCTTGGTTCTGTACAACTTATCTGTCATGTGATTGACAAAAGTGGCATACATGTTGATCCTGTAAAAATCGAAACCATCGAAAATTTGAATGTTCCAACTGAAGTACGACAAATTCTAGGTTTGGCTGGTTATTACTGAAGGTTTATTGAAAGATTCTCTTTGATATCAAAACAAGTAACTAAGCTAACTCAGAGAATGAACCGTATGTGTGTGGCATTGATGAAGAGAAAGATTTTCAAACCATGAAAAGAGAACTCTCCAACACACCGATCTTATCGTTACTCGAAAGAAGTAAAGATTTTGTTGTTGATCGTGATATACCTCTTAAAGGATTTAGAGTTGTCTGATTTGTGTATGCTCGTAGGAAGCTTAGAAATAATAAGAAAACTACTCAACCCATGACTTGTAATTGAGTGCGGTGATTTTACTCTTCGTCTATTGAGACATTAATTGTATGGCACTAATGTACGGTATCCACGGATAGTAAGAGCCTACAGTGCATTCTGGAATAAAAAGAGGTAAATTAGCCTTTAAGTGATTACGATTGTGTTATTCGTTATCATTTGTGAGGTAGGAGCAAATTACAATGGATTCATTGTTAAGCTCTTAAAAACTCAGCCTGAATATGATTGAATTTGTGTCAATATTGACCGATTGACTCTGCTCATTTTATTCCGATAAATAAAATGATCATGCGAACTAAGAATCGTTTGTTAACCACTCGTAGTAGACATAGAAGTTATGACGATGTGAAGCGAAAACCTTTGGAAATCGAGGTTGGTAGAAACGTTATGCCAAGGCTATCACCATGAAAAGGTGTTATATATTTTGTAAAACGTTGGAAGTTAAGTCCCCGTTAGTTTGGACCATTCGAGATGATATCGAGAGTAGGTCCGGTGGCATGAAAACTCAAATTACCTCGAGAGCCACAAGGAATTCACCATACTTTTCATATGTCGAACCTAAAGAAATTTCTTCCCAACGAAGACCTTACTAACCCTCTTGATGAAGTATGAATCGACGGTAAGTTGTATTTCATCTAAGTACTTGTTGATACTATCAGTAAGAAGTTAGGCAACCAAAGCAAAGTCGTATTCATATTGTCAAATCTGATGGAACTCAAGACGAGGACCAAAAATACGTTTAACCCTTTGATTTCAACGAGCGATCGAGGAAGAACGTAAGTTGATCTTCGGGACGAAGATCCCAATTTGGTGGGGATAATGTGACAATCCGTCAATTTCATGTCGATATTTTAATCTCGACTATTAAGTATTATATGTTTACTTTAATGAGAATTTTAAATTATCGACTAACCGAGAAGGTTGTGGCTTGAAACTTAACGTAAGAATGTCGTTTCGATGAAATCTGGCAAGGAATACATTAGGTATCGATATTATATTCTCAATTTATCATAAGAATGTTTTTATTATATTTAATCTTTATTTCTCGTGTTTTACATTTTAACGAATGACGAGAACTATTAATGATCGCTATATCGACGGATGCCCAAAAATTTATGTTTTATTATCGATTGTCTCGATATTTTATATTTTCGACGTGTTCGATTTAATTACGTTTTAAGTCGTGTCGAAGCTTTATTATTATATTTATGAAGCGTTTTAACTTTTGAAAAGTATTTTTACGAAACCAGAGTCCCGTAAATATTTTTAATTTTAACTAATATTCATTTTCTACCCTTTAACTTATTTAATTGCATTTTGGACCAAAATTATGTCTAAATGACAAAATCTACCCTAACTTTGGACTATTTAAACAAATTCCACTAACTAAGTTTATTATTAAAATTCATTTTTATAAAAAAATCAAAAATCTCTTTCTTCTTTCTCCATTTAGCCGTCCACCCTCACCCTATATACATCAAAAAAATTTGATTTCTACTTTGATTCATTCAAATCTAATCAAAGACCCAACCTAGAAATTTCAAGAGCTTCATTTTGGTATAAGATTTTCCAACATGCATACACTTCATTTTTCTTTCAAATTTTTGGTGAAGAACAAGTTGTTTGATCCATTTTTATGGTTAAAAATGTTGTTATTATTATTATATTTGAAGTGGGATGATGTTGCATGTATGATTTTTATATATTTGATTTTTATTAGATTGAATTTAAGGGTGTTAGGAGTTAGTTAGATGTGTTATGATAATATTAGGATGATATTATGAGTATGTAAATTGTTAAAATGGGTCAAAATGTGGATTTAACATGATTTTTAACTAGTCATTTTAGACCAGTAGGTTAAAGGCCATTTTTGTATTACTTACTGTATGAATCTTGTTAAACTAATAAGACAGGGTCGTAGAGAATTTCGTTAGCTTCGATTTGATATAAAGTAGGACTTCCAACTCCAAACGAGTGCGAAGTTACAACAATTTTAGTATTCGTGTACCGGGAGACGAGTATCGGCACAATCCGAAAATTGTTGTCGATATTTGGATCGAATCTCGGGGACTATAGAATGAGTTTTGAAAATGTTCAAGGACTGATGTTAAAGTCTAAACCTCAGGTCATGAGTCTATTTTCAAACCCGAGTGTCGGTTTTATAAATTGAGTTGTTTAGATATGTCAAAATGGTTTTACGAGTTGAAGACGTAAATCTGTCCGGTTTTTATAGCACGAAGGTGTGTCAGGCAGAAGGTCTTAGAAGTAATATTTTTGAATGAAACTTAAACTAAATATTATTCATATTATTTGTGAGTTTGTGACCAAGTTTCGTCGAAATCGGACAAGTGTAGATAGGGTAGATTGGTGTGTAGATTTGGAGTGTACATGCTGATTGGTATTTTGAACACGTAGTTCAATAATTATGTGATGTGAGTTAAGTATTTGCCATTGGACATGGTGATTTACTCAAGTGTTAAGTCATTATATAAATGACTTAGTTACTGGTCCGAGGGAAGTAAAATGATAATTTGACTTGCGTTGAATTGGCGTCTTAAGACAGGTCAATACAACGAGTGCAAGTGTTTAAAAGAATAGTGTTTAATAAAAGGGTATAGTAATAACACTTGTATTATTAAATTTTTTGGGATTGTCTTGGTTTTGTAATTTTGATTTTTTTATTATTTAAGTATGATTTATACTTAAGTCGATTATTAACGAACGTGCCTTATTTGGTAGGTTGCGGTTTTCGTGTTTAAACGGGCATCACTAATCGTCGGCGATCGTCTCATTACCACTATTGGCTAAGGTGAGTCTATAGCCTCGCTTTTAACATGTTTACTTGTTTTATAAAACCCGGGAGGGGGATAACATGCTTGTTTTATTAAAAATAATGGGTACAACGAGAATTTGTGAAAATCCCATTAATGGGTGCAACGAGAAGTTGTGGGAACTCTATTTACTCGAAAAGTATTTATTGAAACTGAAAGGTACAACTATAAGTTGTGATAAACTCATGATTGTTTTAAAATTGAACACAAGGAACTTAATTGTATGTTTAGATGAAAGTTATTACATAAGTTTGTTTAGCCTTAAAAGACTCATGAATCGTGAATTGTTAATCGAAGTAACGCTAATGCTATGGATAGATCTATCGGGGTAACGCCCAGTCCGGTCGCGACTAGCTATCGCGTGGTTTTGTGATGCACTAGTAATGAAACATCGGATGCATTGTATAAGAGAAATATACGCACTTGGCTAGGTGTGTTGGGCTGAAATAATATATGTTAACGTTCAATGTCACGAGACTTATGTAATGACACGATAATTATGTTCGTACAACATAATTGTCTTTGATAAATTATTAACCATGGAAGGTTATTTTTGAATACTTATGTTCTCTTTATTTAAATTAAACTCTATAGATTCACTCGACAAATTTTGCTAACTTTTTAGCATGTTTTATCTTAGGTCCATTGGGAAGGCACTCGTGGAAGGCGGTTTCGTGAAGCTTGCTTATTTGAAATGTTTTGGCCCGCTTTCATAAATTATATCCATTCAAAGAATCTTTTATTCTTTACTATGTTTGTAAACTTTAAATTATCTGGGACCGTGTGAAAAGTTTTATTGTTAAATGAAAATGAATGGATATTTTTATTAAAACGACTCGTTTTGAGCCGTTTTCTATGTTTATGAGATTGAACCATGATAGTAACACCCAATGAACCTTCCACTGTTATGACCGAAATTTAGGGGTGTTACAATAAGGGTCAAGGGTCTAAAGCATCATCCCACTTAACTTGGAAACTTGAACAAGAGCAAAATTCTAGTTTTAATAGTATTTCAATGACTTGCAGTAGATTTAAATATCCTGAGAAGGTCATTACTAGACTCATTGGAAAAAATTGGGTGCTTAGGTCACAAAGGGATGAACAGACATTTGTGGTAAAGAATATGACAACTCTAGTTGAACAACTAGATAGATCCAAGTCTGACAAGGCTTGGATCTCCATAGAAAACTAATTTGTTTTCTTTTTGAGCAGCCTATCCAAAAGCAGGTTAATGATCAAGGATATTGGGATATTGGATGCTCAAGGAACATGCATTGTTGGTCTTTCCACTATTATTATTTTTATCCACTAACATGTTATCTCTTCCCATTATCGTGGGATAGGGTGGCCTCTGTTGGTGTGTGTTTTTGTGGTTTTTGTCTAACTATACAGGAAAGTGGAGCTACATTAGGATGGATACAAAGTTGCAAAATTTTATTTATGATGGTTGGAATGTTTACATTCCTGTCTTGAAATAAAATTTTGCTTCTTCACATATAAATGATTTGTATGCTTCTGTTAAGGGGAGGTAAACCTTTAGGTTTTTGGGTACTCTTACAGCACTCTTGCACAATTCTAGATTGTGTCCACTGGTGAGTGGGGGTTAGAAATAATGAAGGCTCTTTCCTTATGAAATTGTTGGAATTTCTAAACCTCGAGGCACTGTAGCATGCACGTTTTCAATCAAACATGCATGCTGCCAAGACTTTTGACCTAGAATTGGGTGTGGTCGTATGGGTTACTTGGGGTAGATATATTTTTGGGCTTACATGGGGAGTTGTAAAGGTTTTATATGAGTTAACTTTCTCTTTGGGGCATTTGTGAACAAAGGACTCTAGAGTTCATGTGTGTCTATCATGCTTGTGCATGAGTGTATGCGTAAACAGTGTTTGTCACTCTTGCTTATTAGAGACTGGTTAATTTCCTTAGGATTACTACCTTTGTTTGTGTTTTAACTAAAGTTTTCTACATTCTCAAGTCCATTTTATGCTATGACATCTTAGCTGGTGTCATTTATAAACTTCTTTATAGACCAAAAACGTTTCATCAACCTTTCATTTTTAAGAATTTTTGGATATCTGGAAGCCTAATGATCGTTGAGATGTTTTTCCTAGTGATTGACATCTAGTAGCAGCAGAGATCACTTTCACAAGGGCGTATAGTGTTATGGAGATGGCTGAGACTATTAGCACTAGCTTTAATGTAGGTCAAGTCAGTCTTATCATCAGTAAGTCCATCTTCATGTCCTATGAATCAACATTGAGGATTAATTTCCCGAATGTGGATGAGGACAGTATGAAACCTTTGACATTATTCGAATTGACGAAAATCTGTATTAGCTTGCAAAAGCAAAATATAGAACTGGTACAAATTGTCAAGAATCACTGTTTTGAACTGATAGACTTGTTGTTTTGGAAGCTGATATGAATCTATGGAGGATATTCATGGTTCCGTCTTTTGATACTAATCTTGGAGAGGAGTCTTAAAAATGGGAGGAGTAATTGAATTTGAGTGACAAAAGTTATAAAGAAGGCTCCAAAAGACTCTATAGGTAACTCAAGAAGCTTGTTGTTATAGGATGTATTGCAGAAGATGATTAAGATCAAGTTTGAGTGTTGATTTTTTTTTTGAGGTTTATTCATACTCAAATTCAAGGATAGAGCGTGTTTGTAAGAATCCTCTCTGTATGCTTTATTTTATTCAGAAACTTGATTACTATAGTAGATATCAATTTTAGGGGAGGATTATTGGGAATAAAATTAACTAAGTCACTCAGACGCTAACAAAGGGATTTCAGACGCTGACAAGAAGAATTGAGACGCTGACAGGTGAGATGCTGATAAGAATTATCAAGGCGTTGACAAGAAGAATCTTAGCACAAAGACAAGGACTATATCTTCCAATGATGAATTCTTCAAGCTTGTGGACAAAATATGAAGATAAGAATTCAGAATATATTCTTAAATGTTTAAAAGATTTAGTCAATAAGTTATTTGAGTATGTTTATCTTATGTCTCTTCCTAAAATAGTTGATCTTAGATTTTTGTACAAGGCTCCTTAAACCTATAAAAGGAGGCCTTAGGGTTAGACGTAAGACACATCCCTTTCACACACCTCTTCCACATATCTCATATGTTTTTATACTTTCATTGTACGCAAGTTCGATTAATCAATCAAAGTAAAAATTTGGTTTGTCTTGTTTGTGTGTTCTTGTTCAAGTATTAATTCCGCATAATACTTAAATTATTTCATATACAACAAAGTTTCTCTAAGTGTTTAACTTGATTCATTCCCGTTTACATAAGCTAAATCGATCTAAGTTTGGGATCAACAACATTCACCTTGGTTAATGTAGTCACTCTATTTACTTATGTATTTGAATAGTTGCTAATTTTTTATTTACACATTTAGGTAAACAAGTGCTACTTTTTTTAGTTACAATGGTATGGCTATGTTGATGTTGCTGAGTATAAAGCTGATTCACAATACTAGGAGACTTGGGATGAAGATGAAGGTAGTCCATTTGCTGATTCCTCTTCTGATGATACAAATGATGTTGATGAAGACAACATTGACTAACTTGAGTTATATGAAGACACCCTAAAGAAAAGAGGTCCTAATGTGAACTATGTAGCAAAAAACATTCTGAAAAGCCCTACCCCTATTTACAATGTCGTTCTTGGACTTGCTAACAATACAACTTGGGAACAGATTGTCCAAAAAATGAGGAAAAGGCCTGCTGGTTCCAAAGGGAAGGGGAAGACAAAGGATGGTTCCAAGGGGAAAGGGAAGGTGAAGGCAAGGGCCTGATGCTTTTTACATTTGTTGTATTGTTTAGGTGTTTCTACATTTTCCTATAAACTAATTTTATCTATGTTTGTTAACAGATTGGTAGTATTCATGTAATGTCACTTTTATGGTTATGTTAACTACTATGCTCATGTAAAGTCACTTTTATGGTTATGTTTGTGTTTGGTTCATCCTTTACTGGTTATGTTGTGTACAGGCTTACTGTAACCTCACATAAAGTAGCCTCCTATGTATAGAATATAGTTTCAGCTAGTTGAAACTTGGAAATGTTATAAACTGTGTATTTGATAGCAATTTTATAAACAAATGTTATAAACTGTATATTTGGTAGCAACTTTCTGCATCTTTACAGCAAGTTGAAACTTGCAAATCTAGACATTTACATTTACAAACATAGCACAAAAATGTAACACAAACATGTAACCAAATTGTAACATGTAAATCTGGACATTTACATTTACAAATCTGCATCTTTACAGCACAAACATGTAACTAAATTGTAACATAAACTAAATGCATTAATCTTGAAACTTAATAGGTACCAAATAGAAACGTACTTAACTACCATTGTTCACATACAAACTGAATAGGTACCAAATACAAACTATCTGATGCATCATACATACCAACAATTACACCCTCATGATTATACTTTCTTTTCACCCTGCTTGAGAATATGCTCCCAAGTTTTCCCATTTAATAACCCTAGCACAACTCTTGTTACTAGAACATGGCTTTTTCCAAATCCACAATCTTTGGCTCTCTTACCCAGGCAAAGATACTTGCCTTCAAGCAAACAATCAAATGGACCAACACCACCTGCATTCTTACCTTCTTTAGGTGTTTTGGCACTCTTGGATGGACCAACACCACCTGAATTCTTACTTTCTCTAGTTGTTTTGACATTATAGGATGCACCAACAAGAGCCTCTTTTGGTGTTTTGACATTCTTAGATGCACCAACAACACTCTTGGATGGTTTGCATTGCACTTCATCAGTAGATTCTTTTAAAACCTTTCCGGGGAAACCACCAATTGTATTTCTTACAAAAATCATCATGAGTCAGACCTATCGGAGATACATGTATGTTCATACTCTTGAGCTGACATAAAGCCATGAAAGTCTAGGAATTCTTGTGTTGGACCTTCAGTTCTCAATTTGTAAACGGCTTGTTTTGCTTCAGCAGTTACAGGAAACCCAGGATCTTCTTCATAATCTTTATGTTTACCCGGGTCCTTAAAACCCCCGATGGTATGTTTCACAAAAGATTTTATGAAATAATCTAACCCTGAATGCATACAATAATCTTTAAACTTTTGTATTGAGTCTCCACAACCATGATAGTCAAGCAATTCAAGACATAGACCTTCAGCTTTCAGTTTTGCTAAGGCTTGTTTTGACTTTTCTGTGATAGGCGACTCAGGTTCCAAAGGAAATGAGTCTATGCTAAAATCATACATTGGATCATTAGTCCAAGAAGATGAATCATTAGCAACTGGTGTGGCTTTGTTACTAGGATTAGGCCCACCGATGATACTAGCACCTATACCTAATGCAAATTAAATAAAAATCAAAGAAGGACTTAACATAATGATCTTTTCTGGAAACAAATGAAGCTTGATAAGAATCATACATTTGCCTTTATCCATTTAGCTTAGGTTTCTAATTAAGATCAAATTAAGTGGATTATTAGATCTTCATATTTTTAGGGTTCTAATAATGAGCTAGCATCATAAATAACAAAACAACCATCAAGAATAGAAGAACTTACCTTAATCTTTACAAAGAAGATGGTGATGCGTTCTTGGTGTTCTTGGCGAAATGGAGACGAAATGGATCGAGTATGTGTTTTTTGGATCGAGTTGGAGGCGAAATGGAGAAGCTAGGGTTCTTGGTGTTCTGGGCGAAATGAAGAAGGGTTTTAGATCGAGTATAAGTTAGAAACATGCGAATTGGCAATCACCGGTTACGTATTATTGGGCCCGGTCCAAAAGATTAAAAAAAAGTCAAACTTTGTAATTTTATTCAAATAAGTATTTTTTACTTAAAATAATTTAATGAGCATAATAAATTATTTAAGAAAATGCATTAGGTATTTTTTACATTTACCCTTTATCCAAAAGAATACAGTAGAAGAAAAACACAAAGAAATAATCTGACACAACAACCCCTACAACGCCTATATGAAAAGGTAGAGTGGTTTTGAAACTTGGCGGTACATCTTCATCTAGGACTTGGTTTTGGCAACTGGTAAATTCACCGTATTAGGTCATATAAATACAATAAACACACCACCTGACCCTAACAAAACCCAAACAACAAGCATGCAAATCGATCCACACTCACTCCAGTCCACCACAATCGAAAAACACACAGAAAAGCAATGGATATGGGAAAACAACAGAATGATAAAAAAAGAAATTACCTTCATACCACTCTTTTACAGAATTTTCGATCAACTACTCGTAAACACAGCCAATAAGAAACAACGATACCCTAATATGAATCATATCAAAGTTACGATAGATATCGACAATAATTTGATAAGTGTTTGGAATAATAGTGTTGACAGTCATCCATGGGCTAAAGGTGAAGTCGAAAGTGCTCTCGAATCGTTCTGGGACTCTTCGGAGAGTCGTTACTTTTTAAAAAATATAACCATTGAGACGGCTGACGTAGAACATCATAAGCTGGTATGTATCTATAAGTTGTTATTAGGGATAGGTAATTTACCGGGATATGTCTTCTTTGTTAGGTGGGGAGCTCGGTATCAAAACGGTACATGGACTTAACATGGTTCCGCCAAATATTATCTTTTTTTTTTTTTTTTTTTTTTTTGTTATTAGGGTTTTTGATTTCATATTGCGATTAGGGTTTTTTGTTTAATATAATTTTAATGCAAGCTTCATATTGCTGTTAGTGTTTTTCTTTTTAATGAACTCAAGTTTTTCTAGTACTAATGTTGGGGTGTCCTTGTTTAGGTGTTCACGAGGGATGGATATACGCTAACTAAGCTCGAGTGCAAGAGTACTGAACACTGGAGTATGGTTTCTTTTACACCTGATTTAGGAATATTTGGCATGGAACATCTTGAAGATGATACCGTCTCTTTGATGGAGAGACGCGTTGTCGATTTAGCAGGATGTCTGGGAAAGGCCGGTGTGAAGGTTGAACTAGATGGAGCATGTGTTCTACCTACAACATTTGAAGACTATGTAAACCTTTATCTCGGAGCCGATACCATGAGAATTTATGAGAAAGTGAACGATAGATTAGAGGTTTGTGTTGGTATATCTGATGGCCATTTTGAGCAGGTGAGTTTTGTGAATTATATTGCGACGCTAAAAGGAGGGCCACACGTCGATTATATAACCGGTCAGATTATCACTTACCTTGCGAAGGTTGTGCGTCTCCAACCAAATTACATAAAGAGCAACCTTTGGGTGTTTGTCAATGCTTTTGACGACCCTGCTTTTGATTCGCTAATAACTAAAGAGAATCTGACTACTGACGAGGGCCATTTTCGATCAACATGTAAACTTACACCACAATTTTTGGACAAAAGTATGCAGCTGCTTTTTTTTTAATCTATAATTTTTGAACTTAATGAGTTTGAGAACTTATGTTATTATCGTCTTGTTCATGTTTTTGCAGTTGAAGACTCGGATGCGGTGAGCAGATTGCTGTCATATGCAGATTCTAAGAATAATAGATTACCTGAGAATACCCACGGTAAAAGGAACTGGAAAATCAATAATCCTGCACTCGAAGATGCTTACTTTGCTGCTACAGATTATTCTGAAGACTGTACTTTGATTTTGACACTAGGAGATTCTGCTGAAGCTTTTGCAGTAAGTTATTGAAGGTTCTTTGATAATCACATTGGTGCATACGTGTGTTATAAACAATCTTTTAATACAATTTTTGTTATTGTTCGCAGAGGTGTGGATTATCTATTGCGGGCCAAGTTTACTATGGCATGTTATCTTGTGAGTTGCCCAATGTGAAGAGCACAGGTCTTAAAAAATTGAGGGAAAAAGACTGTCGAAACATTAAAAAGATTCTTGGCCTTGAAGATGGAAAAGATTATGAAAATGTTAAGGAATTGAGATATGGACACTTGATGATTATGACTGATCAGGTGGGTGGGTACCAATTAACCATTACTATGTGTATACAATATCAAGTATCTGTCATTTCGTTATAACATTACATGTGTTTTGTAGGATCCTGATGGTTCGCGCTATAAAGGCCTATTGATCAACTTCCTTTACTCGTTCTGGCCATCTTTACTAAAAGTCCCAAACTTTCTGCTCGACTTCGTAACACCAATTGTTAAGGCCTCTAACAAGGAGACTAAGGACGTGTTACCGTTCTATACGATGCCCGAGTATGAGGCGTGGAAGGAAAATTTGGGAAACGAAGCAACAAAATACGAAATAAAGTACCGTAAGGTTTGTGATGAAAACTTTGAATAGCAACTATACATACATTGTTGTTTTTGCAACAGAATACAAAATAAAGTACTTACAAGGTTTGTTTTTTCATCATCGCTAGTGGCTGGGAGCTAGTGAAACTGAAGAAGTGGCAGAGTATTTTGCTGATCTTGATAATTACACTAAGAACTTTGTTTGGGAGGATGACGAGGATGGTTATGCAATTGAGCGTGCCTTCAGTGAGAAGAAGATTTCAGAGAGAAAGGACTTCGTTCGAGCACATCAGGTTTGGTCATTATTAGCTTTGTTTAACTTAGTTGTAAACAGTTATGGCGTCGAGTGTGATTGATAGAATACCATTATTTAGTTATGATAACAAAAATTTTACTCCATATATTACAATCATTATCTAAACCACTCTAAATGACTGTATAGTAAAAAAAAAAACATATGTTGAGCAACTTTTGCTGTTCTCTTTGATGTTAAGAGTACCCCAGTTTGACCCATTTACATGTCAATGGGTTGAAATTGACATCACTACAACATTGTATCTTGTGCAGGCTGTTGCTGTTGCTGATATCGACTCAAAGGAGAAGTCCATCCGATATCGCGACTTCATCAACAAAGGGCTTATATTGTTTTCAAGGGCTGATAACCATATATCAATCCCATCAGTGGTGGATGGGTTGAAACCTGTCCAAAGGAAGATCCTATTCTGTGCTTTCAAGAAGCCCATTATTGAGGAAATCGGAGTTCTTCAATTCAGTGGTTATGTGTATGAGCACTCTGGTTATCGTCATTGTGAGGAGAGTCTAATCCATAACATTATCGGCATGACCGAAAAATATGTTGGTAGTAACAACATTAACCTTCTTCAGCCGATTGGGCTATATGCTACACACTGGATGGTGAGATACACAACTTAAGCATTTACTGTTTTGTATACATTGCAAATTCTCAAGTCTAGTATTCCTTTGCAGGCTTGTAAAGATCTCGTAAGTGGCAAAAATCGTTTCACTCAGCTCTCTCCTATCGCACGATACATTTTTCACGAGGCTGATGAACTTCTTCTCAACTATTTGAATGACAATGGCAAATCCATTGAGCCTGCGTGGTAGGAGTAGTTTATAATCTTTGTGTATTTTTATAAGTATATGATATTGTTTGAATTGGTTGTTATAATGATTTAATTTTTTTTTTTTTTGAAAAAGGTTTATTCCAATCATCCCAATGGTTCTGGTAAATGGAAGTGAAGGAACAGGAACGGAATGGAGTTCGTTTGTTCCAAATTATAATCCACGAGTCATTATTGCTAACCTAAAACACCTGCTGAATGGTGAACCAATGGTGCCTATGCATCCATGGTATAAATGCTTCAAGGGAACTATTGTGAAAACAGGGGATACTTTATACACCACAAGAGGAACTGTAGAGGAAATAGAGTCCGAGAATGCTCTTAACATCACTGAATTTCCAATAAAAGGGTGGACTAAGGAATACGAGGAATTTTTGAAAGCAGCCAGAAAGGGTGGGCAGGACAAGACACCTTTCATTGAGGTAAATTTACAAGTTTTAAATAGTTGATGCATATATATGTATTTTTTATAGCTCTTATATGGCAACCCCGTATTCTTTTTGCAGGATTACGAGACTAACTATGATGATAATACTATTGAAATTATGATGACTGAACATCAAATGGACACAGCAAGACAAGAGGGGTTCGAGGAGAAATTGAAGCTAACAACTGAATTAAGCACGTCTAACATGCATCTGATTGATGCAAAAGGTGTTTTAAAGAAGTACGACACCCCTCAACAAAGTAAGTACCATATCTATGAACTAAATGATTGATTTTTACTCTTGTTTCTTCACTGACTCTTCTTATTCTTTCTGTGTGCAGTTCTTATGGAATATTATGACATTCGTCTTCAAATTTATAGAGAAAGGAAGGTAAGTTCAAGTATACGGCTTTATTTAATGTCTTTGTTTTAAGACTGTGTACTAATTCAAATGTGGTCATGGCTAACAGAAAGCTCAGCTTCGCAAGCTCAAGATAGCTGCATTGCTGCTGGATAACAAAGTGAGGTATATTCGTCAAATTCGTGACAGAAAAATTAGTCTGGAAGAGCGCGAGAAGACGTATGCTGAGTTGAAAAAGCAAGGCTTCAAGGAAGAAACGGAAATTGAGAGAAAGCCTGATGAACTGTATGAGTTGAAAAAGAAAGGTTTCAAGGAAGAAACGGAAGTGGAGGAAGAGGTGGCAGCGGGAGAAGAAAAAACGCAAGGAAATGCCAGCAAAACTGTTCCCGGAACAGAATATGATTACTTGTTGCTTATGGGCCCTTGGTCAACGACAGATAAAAAGATGCAGGAGTTGCAAAAAGAAATGGCTGCGAAGGAGAAAGCGATTGATGTGCTCACCAACACTTCTTTCAAGTCTTTATGGCTAGAAGATCTTAATGCTCTTGATCACCAACTCCAACTTGATGTGAGAGATGAACCTTATCTTTGCTAAATTTTTACAATGTAATACATGGCAAGTGAATATGTGAACTAATAAATATCGCTTGCAGGGAAATTATCCTTCAGCAGATGACGATGAATCATCCCCTGAGATAGCAGAAGGTATTAACCAACTTTAAGATAATTTATGCATAATAACCGTTCAGTTTTGGCATGTCAAGTTTGTGACTAACATAAACTATTTAAACAACAGAAGCTCCAGAGAAGAAATCACCAACAAAACGAGCTGCAACCAGCCCTTTACCAGAAAGGGTGAACGAGAAGAGACTTAAGCGGTGAGTGACTCTGATGAAGAAGAACCTGCAGATGACATTGACAACAATGCGACTGAGCATTCTGATTTTGAAATGAAGAGTGAGGAGAAAGTGATTTAAATGTGTAGGTGCTCTAAAAAGTTGAAAGTATATCACTATCAGCAATTCCAGCTACCAGTATTTTTTTCAATTTTGTGCCACACAAGAGTCGGGCTTATGGCTACATGGACAATATCCACGGCCTTTTTGTTAAAAGTTTAGGCCGCAAAGGTTTCGGCCTTTTATCATCTAATAGGAGGAGAATCAAAATCAACACCAATTAAATTATTAACATTAGGATTATAATTCAAACTTTGAGAAGTAGAGTCATTCCCAATTTTTTGCTGATGTTTTTCAACCTTTTCATTTACATTAACAGCTTCAACTTCAGTTAATCGAATTGGTTTTTCGTCATTAAAAGAATTTGTATGTCAAGAATGATCAGCAAGGAAAAGCATCATCCTTTTCATTTGTATTAACAACTTCGATCGCCACCTTCATTTGAAGGAACCGCGTCCGTTGGAATAGAATGCAAATCGACACCAAACAAGTTCTTATCCTTCATACTTTGAGAAGCAGATTCTTCATTTCCAACAAAAGGAGAATGCAAATCCAAACAGGCCCTGATACAAAAATAAACGTTAGTTTCTGATATTAATAGTATTATCATTACTTTAGTAACTAAATTTTTGCAATGGTATATTACGTCATAATCAGACATAGTTGATTCACTTTGTATGAGTATTGGCTTTTGAAATATCATGCATAGGACACGCTATATATGCAATAATAACAAAAAAAATGATTATACTACTAAATACTAATATTTATACATTTTAAATTTAAAGAACTTAAAACTTATTATATTTAGGGGGTGTTTGGTTAAGCTTATAAGTTGAGTTAGGGTTATATTATATAAGCCATTTATGGCTTATATATAAGGCTAAGTTTAGTGTTTGGTTAAACTTATTAAAAATAATAAAGTAAAATGATAAAAAAAATACATAAATATTAATATTAAATGATGTAGTTATTAAATATGGGTATAAAAGTCTTTTTATGTATTATTGTTATATAAGCCCACTATTTCTATGTCCGTTATTTTAGAGTTTTATTCACAACTCGATATGGATCAATATACACAATATATGAAGTATTACGAGGCCATGGAGGCTATCGAACCTACGGAGGAAAATGTTGGTGAAAGTTCGAAAAAAAAGCCAAGACGCTATATAAATCGCGACCGGGAAATAGCGGAAAGAAACTTACGACGTGATTATTTCAGTGATGCAACCCAACCCTCCAAGTACCCCGGAGGAATATTTTCGTCGAAGGTATTGTATGAGTTCTACACTTTTTAAAAAAATTGTTCATGATATTTCGAATTATAATGTTGCACTTATACCCGCGTACTTCTTTTTTTTAAACAACGTCGCGATGCTACCGGTCGTTTTGGTTTTAGCGCCCTTTTGAAGTGCACTTCCGCCATACGCCAATTGGCATATGGTACATCACCGGACGCATTTGATGAGTATTTGCAATGTGCCGAACGATGTAGTCGTGATTGTTTATTAAACTTCACTAAATGCGTCTATATTTTGTATGTTGGAAAGTATTTGAGGAAACCTACTTTAGCCCATGTTAATCATGTATATTTTTTTTTTGAACGGCAACTATATTAAAGCTAGCAAGATGCTAGAAAAAACATACAAAGGAATCAAATATGGGTTCTTTAACCAAAGGTCCCAATGAAAAGCACTCGAACAACGATTACTACACCAAATAAACGAGAAAGTAATGATATCATCAAAAACCAACGCTCGTTTAGGAGGAGAAGTATCAAAAATAGATCGATTCCGAAAAGACCAAATAACCCACCATGATATGATTAAGACTCCCTCGAGCAATGATTTGAGCTTGCTCGATAAACGGATAGAACTGAACCAGTTATTCCAATCGATGAAAGAAGATAAATCCACCCAATCAAGGTTCCACCAACGACAAATCTTCTGAAAGATATCTTTAGCAAGTTGACAACCAAACAACAAGTGTTGAACATCTTCAGGATAAGTTTCACAAACAGGGCAAAAAACAGAATCAATATGCACTCCTCTAGCAGCAAGATTATCTCTAGTAGGGAGGCGTTGAAGCCTAGCGCGCCAAGCGAAAACATGAATCTTATTCGGAACATATTTCACCCACCTAGTGCTTTCACCAGAAGATGGAAGAAACATATCATCAATGAGGATACAAAAATCTTTGACTCTAAAATTATCATCACCATGGAGGTTACTAATCCATCTATCTTGCACAGGAGACAAATTAACCGAACTAAGGAGAGAAAGAAAATCAGCCCATTGTTGGCTTTCCACACCATCACGCACAGATCTGCGAAAAGAGTGATCAAAAGCAGGTTCTCTCCATTTAGACGCAACCGAAATATCCTTAGTATTCTCTAAGGCAATAATACGAGGAAATCGAGTGCAAAGCGCTGAATCTTCTAACCATATATCACGCCAGAATCGAGTATTAACACCATTCCCTACCCGAATTTTAGTATGAGAGAAAAAATTGAAACCTTTCGCAGCCAACGTATGGACCTCCCGAATTATAGAACTCCAACAAGACGAACGATTATAAACATGGTTCTCAATTGAAGGACCATACAAAGCGCAAATGATTTGAGCCCAAAGAGAACCATCACAAGAAATATATCTTCAAATGCATTTAAGAAGCAGGGCACGATTCAATGCATAGTAACTAGAAACCCCCAGACCTCCATGCTTTTTAGAAACCAGAACTTTATCCCAAGCGATCCAAGTAATCCTTTTTTCAGCAGAATAAGCACCAATGAAAAATCTGTTTCGGATCATCTCTAATTTGTGAAGCACACCTTTAGGGACTTTGTAGATGGACATGGAGAAGAGAGGGACCGCACTCATGACAGACTTGATAAGGGTTAACCGTCCTCCAACGGATAAAGTTTTACCTTTCCATTTGGAGAGTCGTGCCTGGACTTTGTCAATAATAGGCCGCCAAGCAGAATGTTGTGACATATGATTTCCAACGGTGACTCCCAAGTACGTAAAAGGAGTATTTAGAACCTTACAGCCAATTGTCGAAGCACCTTGGAGGATAATGTCCTGGGGAACACCAACCCCCATAAGCTGACTCTTTTGCATGTTTAATTTCAATCCCGATGCTAAACGAAAACAGTGAAGGATTCTGATAAGATTCTCTAAGTTGTGATCGGACCACTCACCTAGAAAGATCGCGTCGTCCGCATAAAAGAGATGAGAAAGGTTCACAGAACCATTAATACGTAGCCCTTTGAAAATACCTTCATTCACAGCTTTACCAATGGAAAAATGAAGGGATTCCCTGATTAAAATAAAGAGAAGGGGGGCCAAAGGATCACCTTGTTTGAGAACGCAACAAATAGGAAATTCAGCCGTAGGACTCCCATTAACAAGGATCGAAGCCATATTAGAACTAAACTAAAAATGCCTTGAATCCATTAACACCATCTCGAACCAAAACCAAAAGCCCTAAGGACATCGAGAAGAAAATCCCACCTGACCGAGTCAAAAGCCTTGGCAAAGTCAACCTTAAACATGAGAGCTTGAGATTTCGTCCTTTTACACCAATCAAGAACTTCATTTAAAATGAAAGGCCCATCAAGGATTTGTCGATCTTTGATGAAAGCAGATTGAGTGTTAGAAACAAGGTTCGCAATGACAGTAGAAAGTCGATTAGCAAGAATCTTAGTTATAACTTTGTAGACACTCCCGATCAGACTTATAGGCCGAAAATCCGTAACAAATTTGGCATCAGGCACTTTAGGAATTAAAGCGATAAAAGATGAGTTGGAACCTCTGGGGAAAGTTCCGTTAACAAAGAACCAGTCAACAGCGGCACAAAATTCTGCTCCAATTAGATCCCAAAAGTGTCTAAAAATCGAAAGTTTAACCATCTGGTCCAGGGGATTTGTTTTCGCCACAGTCCCAAACTGTTGATACAAAAGTTGGGTGATCCTTGCTAGACCCGAATTAGGCTTAATTCGGGTTGGCTGGACTCCGGCTCCTGCACCAAGTGAATTATCTAGTTGGGATCCTACACACTAAAGCAACACGCGTTAGGCTTACCGTGGGAATGTATCCCACGATTAGACTCCGGCGTGAGAGTAAGTAATCGGTTAGGGTTATGAGAATCGGATGAGATGTGAGTGTGTAGAATGTAATACCTTTGTGTAACCCTTGGGGGTTCCTTATATAGGCAGTGAAACCCTAATGGGCTGTCACTGATGCTTCGGCCCCAAGGAAAGGATAAGTACCAGAATTAGATTGATTGTTATCTTCTAATTATGGTGAGTGAATATCCTCTTCTTTGGGGTAAATCCTAATCATAGTAAGAGTATGATTCTGTCTAACCCTATAACGACCATGTTGGGCCGTGGGCCGCACACGTGTGTGCGGTTACTATTCATCTAAGCCCATAAGCTTAAATAACATGAATCCCACCCATCAGTAATGGGCCGGATGCGGGTCGTACCCGTGGGCCGGGTTTATGACCCTGCTGGGGACTATACGTCATCATGTCCCCCCAGTCTAGTTGTTACGGCCGTTGGCGGAATATCTAGACTAACAAGATGCTCCCCGCACGTACCAAGAAAGATCTTTTAGAGAATTACAAATTTTCAAAAATTTGTTTCGGCCGCACGTGGCAACCTTATTACGATTTTATTCCAATGATACCTCAGCCGCACGTGACGACCGAGACAAATTAAATGTAGCATTGAATATGGTCTTACGTAAGACCGCATATCTCGACACAATTGACTGTTCACCTGCCAATTGACTGACAAAGTGCAAACAGTCAGAACCTCGAGCGACGTAAATTACTGAGTCAGAAGTGACCCCTGGGTCTCACCTGACTGTTCATTTGCCACTTACATTCCAACCACACGATTTAGGATAGTGGCAAACACGTGTCATGCATCCAACAAACCATGACTTGCAAGGCAACCCTATAAATAAGTCGCCCCTATGGCTGTGTGTAACACACAGTCTTTTCCTTCATTTCTGCCATTAAAGCTTTCCTTCTTATCACCACCTTCTTACGCACGGATCCCTTCCTACGCAGGTTAGAATACCACGCCCTTATCTTTTTTATTTAGTAATGGCTCAAAGAAACAACCCCTCTATCGGATTCGTGCTCAACGTAATGACCCAGGAGAAATTGGAGCACTTATGCACTGATTTCTTCATTCCTAGCAACCTACACCCTTCTCTCCCTGGTGCAGGAGACCTCATAACTGAGGCACCCTAGGGAAAGATTGTCCTATACACCCGCCTGTTCGATGCGGCCAACTACCGCATTCCTTTCACTCGTTTCCTCGTAGATCTCTTAGGATATTATGACGTACATATCACCCAACTACACTGTATAGGCGCATGTAAGATTAGCCAGTTTGAAATCCTTTGTCGTGCAAGAAGAATCCCTCTTACTGTAGAGTTATTCAGGCTATTTTATACCCCTAGTTTAGTAAATGGTTGGCTCTCCTTTAAGAAACGATCCCCAAACAGCCCCACAACCCATAATAAGGCCATGGATTCGCTGAAAAATTGGTACGACCATTACTTTTTCATCGACTCAATAGTGTGGCCGGCCAATTTCGTTTTTAAACATAGATTATCTCCTGACCCTCCTCTGCGCGCTGGTACATATAATCCCCAACATTCCCAAGAAATAGATAGGAATAGGACAGGGTTTCATAGGAATATACCCGAATCATTCCTTTGTTTGCTAGGAATTAGCCGCAATTACTTCGGCTCATCCAACAGATATCCTGTGTTTTTTAGGAGGCGTGGTGAAGGTAGGTATAGTATCCGCACATCAAAGACGTACATACACCTATTGGCTATAACTAACATACTTTGTTTGTTTTGTCAGAAATGAACTTCTTTGGAATCCTTCGTCAGGGTGATCTAAAACTTATACCAGAGGGAGCCCGTCCCAGACGTGAGAATGAGCTACCCCTCCTCGAGCATACCCGGAACGTGATAGTTTCCCTAGCAGCCGTACCAGACCCCCATTTTGACTAAGAAGAAACAACACTCTTGAGAGCCCCCGTGGACTTTGACAACGAAGACGGTGAAAACCTGATGCTGGAAGATGAAGTCGGGCCCTCCTCTCCGCCTAAGACCGCTACCCCCGTACACGGGGAAGAGCAAGGTGACAACATTGAGAGGACCACCTCTAGTCTTCGCCAAATGTTGGGCGATGACGAGGAGGAAGTGCAACAAGTAGAGGAGGAGGAAGAAGAAGGGGAAGCCCAGCCCGCCCCCAAGTGTACCCGTAGGAAAAACAAGCGGGTAAGAAGAGTTGCTCAGGCTGAGGTCGGGGAACACAATGCCCCTCCGAAAAAACTGCGCGAGGATCACCCCTTCTATCAGTCTGTTGAGAGCACCACCCAAGCCTCCGAGACAGTGCGGGTTGCACCCGTGAATCCGGACGTGCCGTTAACCAATGCCGAGCCAATCACTCAAGTTCCCCCCACTACATCAGAACTAGAAAGAACCAATATGTAAGTCTACCGCATTTGTTTGGTCAAAATATCCATTACCAAGTAAGAGGTACGGACTTCCACAAACAATATTTAATACTTATTCTAATTTTTGTTTGAAGGGATGAACAAGCTGGTGCCGCACCTCCCCAAGATGCACGGAATGGGGAAGGAGAAAGTGTAGGAGAAGGAGAAGGAACCTACCCCACACACGGCCGCGACTAGATCTGGCCCCGCCTTTGAGGAAGGTACCCCCACAGCTTCTCAAGAGGTCCCGGCGTCCGGCCCTCATACACAGTTCATTCCCGACTGGAAGATCACCACCGCTTCACGGATGAGACAGGCCGAAGAATTCCGTGATTATCTCAATAACTGCATCCCTCCTGGTCTGGTAAGAGATGTAAATGCATCAAACCATGTGGATCTGGTGGATGAATACAACGGCGCCTTGGTTCACCAGATGGCCATAGGCACTTCCATGCGGGTAAGATTTGAGGCTGCCTTAGAGCATGTTGATTCCTTGAAGAGGAAAGTTGGTCGAAGAGAGAAGATGATTGAAGACAATGAGGCCCAGATTGCCGCCCTCTAGTCCCAGCTTGCTACTGTCGAGGCTACTATTAAAGAACAAGCAGCACATGCCAATGCTCATGACCAACATGTAGCCGAGCTCGAGACTAAACTTGAGGCTGCAACAACTAAGGTGTGTATCCGCACCGCATCACGCCTACGTCGCACTATCCTGCATCCTAATACTTGATGTATCACATATAGGTGACCGCGGCAGAAGCTTCAGCTAAGTCCTCCTCTGACCAAGTGTCCATTCTCACAAAGAAGCTTGAAGACGTACATGCATTGATCCAGGGTGAGGAGAAACTGAAAGAGGATCTTGCTCATGAGAGGGTCGTGGCCGAACAATTGAAGGATGCGTCCGCCCAAAAATACGTACTGGTGAATGCCCTTACCTCCGAGCGTGATGATGTGTTGTACCCCCAACTACTAGCAGCCATTGCCGGTTGCAGGTGGATGGTGGGTCATGGGACGCGCTTGGCCGTCACGAAGGTGTTGGAGGCCCCACAATTTGTTCAACAGTTTGTAGACCTCGTGTCGGATGGCATCGATCACGGTCGTCGTGAAGGGATGGTCATGGCCGCAAAGCTAATAAGGAAGAAACAAAACTTCACAAAGCATGCCTTCTTCAATACTGGAGCCGCTGAGAAGATTACTGCCTCTATGGCCGCTATGCGAGATCTCAACTACCCCTTCTTGGCCGAGCTGGAAGCCACAAAAGATGCATCAAATAAGGAGATCATGGAGAAACTAAGTCTTGGTGCCTTTTCTCAGGATGAGGGACATTCCCGGACTCCCTTTACTCCCCCCCCCCCCCAGCCAACTCACTATCCCTATTTATGAAGACGTGACCCGGATCGTAGTTGGTGAACAGCCATTAAGTGAGATGCTGGAGATGAATGCGGCTCAAGCTCTGGAACGGAAGGGACATTGTGAGGTATTGCCCCGCCTAGCTGAGGAGAAATGGGAGATAGGTAGGTTTCTCCCCCCATGTAGGGTGTTCCTAAATTTGTTGTAACTCCTGGATAATTTGGTTTGTAACCTTAAATATTCATCCGTGGATGTCCAGGACATTTTATCCTTTTGTAACATTATTGTAAACATTTAGAATAATATTTATAAGTCCGTGGTGGTCACGACAATTTTGATAATTGGAAACTTGCTTATATTCTTTTTAGATATCATATATCTGTGTCACATGACGTGTCACGTCTTACCTAGAATATAACCAAGTCTATATTTTACTAGACGTGCAGCGTGTGTCTTTACCATGCAAGGCACTACGTGAGCGCGTCATATGGAAACTTATCACAACGTCTTGTGAGTAAGGTGTCTAGTAAGGATACATGATCCGCGTCACTGGGGTTGCATCCCTCTTATGCGACAAGTTGAATTATTAGGTTCACTTAGTCCTCTTACCCCGCCTGGAGGCGCATAGTACATGTACGGTATTGAATGAATGCATATGAATAAGAGATAGCACATTATAGTAATAACAACTAAATCTATACGACAATAATTTGTTCATAGAATCTAAAAAATAAGACAATAATTTACACAAGAATGAGTCGTGGAGCTAGCTAGGCACCACGACATTTTATTTAGAATGTTTACGTTTTTTGTTTTGACAAGAATGTGAAATCCTAAAAACAAAGAGAACCTAGAAAGCATAAAAAACAAAACAAAGATAACACATTGATCTTCATTGAAGCCAGATACAGCGAAGTGTCCATGCGGAAGTCGTAGCTTTTCAAAGATAGCACCTTTTAAGATTTCAGATATTCCATGTGCGTTGCAGGTCGTGGCCATCCATGTCACGCAACTTGTACGCGCCCCGTCCTAAGGCTTTCGTAACCTCATACGGTCCTTCCCACTTAGGGCCTAGCTTGCATGTATTCTCCGCTCGACTTGCCTCTTTAGCACGGTAAACAAAATCTCCCGGTCGAAAAGAAACACCTTTAACCTTGGCGTCATAATAAGCCTTCATCCGTGCCTTGGACTTGGCCTCATTAATAGCCGCTATCTCTCTTTTTTCCTCCAACAAGTCCAGATTAATCCGGAGTTGCTCGTCGTTTGTGACGACATTAACCTCCGCTGTACGGATGGATGGCATTCCGATTTCTGCTGGTATAACAGCTTCAGTTCCGTAGGCCAATGCAAATGGAGTGTCCCCATTGGTTGTTTTAATCATAGTCCTATGTGCCCATAAAACATGTGGCAGTTCGTCCACCCATCTGGAACTTCGTTCATCCAAGCGTTCCTTGATGCCTTCACCCAAGCTTCTATTCGCTCGTTCCACAAGACCATTTGTCTGCGGATGTTTAACAGATGCGAAGCGCCGCGTGATAATCAATGTTGCGCACCAGTCCTTGAATGGATTATCCGCTAACTGCTTTCCGTTGTCCGAGATGATTTCTCCTGGTAAGCCAAAACGGCACACGATGTTCTCCCAAACAAACTTTTTAACTTGTTTGCCTGTGATGGATTTAACTGCCTTAGCCTCTATCCAGCGTGTAAAGTAGTCCATTGCGACAATCAAGAACTTAACTCCCCCTGCAGCTACGGGTAAAGGTCCTGCAATGTCAATCCCCCACTTATAAAACGGCCATGGGGATGTAATGGGTGTCAGTTCCTGCTGCGGATGTCGTGGTACTAGTTTGTGCACTTGGCAATCACTGCATTTGCGAATCATGTCGCGTGTATCCCTATGCATAGTAGGCCAATAATATCCTGTGCGTAGAGCTCGAGCTACTACGGATCGAGGCCCCGCGTGCATGCCGCATAACCCTTCATGTATCTCACTGATCACATAAGTAGCCTGGCGTGGCCCAACACACCGCAACCACGGCTGTAAGAAAGAGCGCTTGTAAAGAATACCTTCTCGAAGCTCTAAGTGTTGCGACTTCCTTCTGATACGTTGTGCCGCCTTTTCCTCGTCCGGAAGGGTTTCATTAGTCAAATAGTTGATGATCAGGGTCATCCATGTAGGTTCGTCTTCCTCAACTATAGCTGCGACTTCCCCCTCCGTTATAGACTTTTCCTTTAGTGTTTCTACCAAGACTTGCTTGGATAAGTGGGCGAAACTTGTAGACGCGATCTTGCTAAGAGCGTCCGCCTTCTTGTTTTCACCTCTTGGTACATGCTTGATAGAAAATTTGCTGAAAGCAGCGATGAGTGACTTGACTTTCTCCAAGTATCGAACCATGTTATCCTCCTTGGCTACGTAACCCCCTAGAATGTGGTTCGCGACAAGCCGTGAGTCCACGTAAGCCTCAAGGTTTCGGACTCTCATTCAAGTGGCGATTTTTAAACCCGCAATCAACGCTTCATATTCTGCCTCATTATTGGTGGTTGTGAACTCAAAGCGCAGGGCATATGTAAACTCCATTCCTTCCGGATTCGTAAGGATGAGACCAGCTCCTGACCATCCGTGCACGAGGATCCGTCCGTAAATAATACCCATGGTTCTGCTGGAGTTTCCTCTCGTTGTACGACCGGTCCCTCCTCATCCGGCTTCTCTATCAAGAAATCTACCAAGATTTGGCCTTTAACAGCCGTCCTTGGTCCATAAGAGATGTTATGCTCTCCCAATAGAATGCTTCACTTATGTAGCCTATCGGACACGTCTGGTCTGGAGATGACTTGTTTAATTGGTTGATCAGTAATAACCACAATTGGGTGCGCCTGTAAGTACCGGCGTAATCGTTTTGTAGCAAACACTAATGCCAAAACCAATTTTTCCATAGAAGAATAATTCAACTCCGGCCCTTGTAGTGTTCTACCTATGAAGTAGACCGGAGTTTGGACTGTGTCCCTATCCGTCATGAGTACTGCGCTTATTGCTCTATGTATGGCGGACAGATACATGATGAGCTCCTCCTTGGGTCGGGGGGCCACTAGCATGGGAAGAGATGCGAGGTGTTGCTTGAGCTGACCAAAAGCTTCCTCCGCTTCCTTTGTCCACCGGAAATATCCCTTCTTGATGCACTTCTTGAGTGTTTTGAATAGGGGGAGTGACTTCTCCGCGGACTTCGACAAGAATCTGTTTAGCCCGACCAACTTCCCATTTAATGATTGCACCTCTTTCCGTGTCTGAGGAGATGGTAACTGTATTACCACGTCCTTATTTTCCGGGCAAGGCTTGATGCCATTTGGATCAATCATATATCCAAGGAACATCCCTTCAGTTGCCCCAAACGTGCATTTCTTTGGATTCAGTTTCATATTAATCCTCCTCAAGGTGTCAAATGTCTCTTGGACGTCACGGAGAAGTGCATCCTCCGTATGACTTTTGATGACTAAATCATCAACATAGACCTCAAGATTGCGGCCTATCTGTGAGTCAAAGGCTTTGTCAACAAGCCGCTGATATGTTGCCCCGACGTTCTTTAGTCCGAATGGCATTTTTGTATAACAGTATACGCCTTGACTAGTATGGAACGCCGTCTTCTCTGCATCCTCTTCCGCCATCTGGATCTGGTGGTATCCCTTGTATGACTCTAAGAAGCACTTAAAGGGATATCCACATAGGGATTCCACCTTTCAGTCAATCTCCGGTAAGGGATAGCAGTCCTACGGACAGGCTTTGTTCAGATCTGAGAAGTCCACGCACATGCGCCAGCTCCCATCATGCTTTTTGACCATGACCGGGTTGGATAACCACTCGTTGTATTATACCTCGCGCATGATACCTGCATCCACCAATTTCCGTACTTCATCCAATATTACTTGGCTGCATTCTGGTGCCTGACCGCGCTTCTTTTGCTTAACGGGAGGATATCCCTGGCGGATTTGGAGCTTATGTTCTTCTATCGCACGCGGTACGCCCGTCATATGTTTGGGCTCCCATGCGAATACATCTAAGTTTGATTTTAAGAGAGAGCACATGGCCCTCTTTCCACTATCCGAGAGTGTTCCCCCTATGGATACCTCTTGTTCCGGATAATCAGGATGGATTGCTACCTTCCAATTGGGAGGTGTTGATCCATCCTTGGGGGGAACAGGTGGAATCGGTGTTGTCACAGCATGACACTCGGATGCTGGTATGATTGTGTTATAGATAGTGACAATTCTTCCTTCCACGGGGAATTTAATCATTCCGTGAGCTTTGGAGGGTACTACCCGTATGGCCAGGATGCATGGTCTGCCTATGATCCCATTGTATGGAGAGTGTGAGCGTATCACCATAAAGTTCATCCACGCCGTGGTGGAATGCTCTTTATTCCCAATGGTTACAAGCAGACGCAGCTGTCCTATTGGCCAGATGGTGTCTCCACTAAAGCCGATGAGCGGCGACGTGGCCGGTACTAATTGGCTTCTTATTTCTGGTCGTAACTGTAAGAAACAGTGTTCGTATAGTACTTCTTCTGATGACCCTCTATCCACATACATACGGCGGACATTGTGTGTTCCAATGCTTATCTCAATCGTGAGAGGTGCATCGGCTACATCACTTGTCGTGATGGGAGGGAATGAGATTTCTCTGCTGCGTGAAGTTTTTTGACTAATTTTCTGCCTTGAGCGGCGCTGTCTGGATTGGATCATGTATATAGTTGAAGGTTTGTCCTTTTGAGGATCCTTCTTGTCATACTTCTTGTTATCCTTTCCATCCTTCCAATCCTTGACCAAATGTTTGAGTTCGCCTGACTTGATCAGTGACTCAATGTGCTTCTTGAGCTGGATACATTCCTCCGTGTCGTGGGCCTTGTCGTTGTTGAATTCGCAAAAGCGATTTCCTTGACGACGGTCCACCGGGGTTGTCATTGGGGGAGGTCTCGGGAAATAGGCCCCTTCTGTTAGCAAGATCTCCCTGTAGGACATCTTTAGAGGGGTAAAGTTGTCCTCCGATCGCCCTCCTTTGTTTTGGCTCTTGTAGTCCGAGCTCCTCCCACTGCTCTGGTTGTTTAGACCGCCCGATTGTCTTCTGGACTGGTCGTTCGATCGGTAGCTGTTTCCTTTTGAAGGGTAGGCCGCAGTTTCTCCCTCTATGAAGTTCCTGACCCTTTCCATAAGGTCGTCATACCTCTCCGGTCGCTTGTCATTGAGACGTCTGATTAATTCCCTGTCTGTTATGGCGTGCATATAATCGGTAATTTTCATAAGTTCCGGCATTGTCTTTGTGCGCGTGCACTCGTCATTTAAGTGTTCGGTGAAGGCCTCCGTAGATTCCCCAGGCCGTTGCTTGACGGTTGCCAATGAGACCGGGTCCCTATTATACTTCTTTCGCTGAGTATAATTGTTCTTGAACGCAGTACGCAGTTCAGTGAAGCTATCAATGCTTCGTGGAGGAAGTCCCTCAAACCAATCACGAGCATTGCCAATCAAGGTTGAATTGAACATTTAGCACCATATAGGCATGGGCCATCATTCAATTTTCGCCTGTGTGTCAAATATCTTTAGGTGATCATCCGGATCACCAGTCTCATCATAAGTCTTGACACACGCCGGCATGCGACGCTTTGTATCCTCGGTGTAATTCCGTATGCTGAGAGTAAAAGGATCTTCCCTAGGATCAGCCCATGGACGGGTGAGATTAGGGTCACACCATAGGCGGGAAAGATCTTCTGCTTCCGCCTCTCAATAATAGGGGCCGCCATAGTACTCTTCGTTGTCTGGTGGCGGTGGAGGAGTACGCCTGGGTCGGCGACGCTTGGGTGGATGGTCATCCGAATCCTCTCCTGATGGACCGGGAGAAGGGGGCGGTGCCCCATCCTTTGGCTGAGGATCGCTCTTGTGAGAAGAGCTAGGAGCCTTCTTCCTGGTATTCATCATGTCCCACACGCTTGTGCGGCGATTAGTTCTGGTTAGCTTCAAATCTGGTTGTTCGGGTGAACCGTCAGACCTTTCTCCCTCCTCACGGGATTGTAGTAGTTCCTGCATAATACGATCCCCTATGCGTTCGAACACATTCCTAGGTTGGGGAGTTTCCTCAAAGAGGTTTCGCTCCTGGGGTCGTGTCCTTCGCTTCCTCTGAATTTGAGGAGAGGTGCTTGGTCCGGCACTGCCAAAGTTGAGCCTAGATTGGAGGTCCCTCCCTAGGTTCAACCTGGATGTGATTCCTGGGACGATCCTTTCGAAGTTCTGCGTGAGAACTCGAGTGATATATTCCTCACTAAGTGGTTCGACCTCCACTTCTTCCTCAGTCGATGGTCTGCGCGGCTCCTTGTTAGGGGGGTTGGGCGCACTCCCTGGATCAGGGTTATCCAAGGTCGAAGTAGGTGGTGGGGTGACAGCGAACGTGCTTGTCATACCCATGGACTGAAGACCACTTCGGTTATTCGGTCCGCCTGTTTGGTTACTAGGGGATCGGTTGAGAATGAGTATTCCGTCCCCTGGGGACTTCCAGTTCCCAGGATTTGTGTTCATGGGGTTTCCTTGCAGATGTCCTTTTGTCATTGAGAGATCGAGATGAGATTTGCTCTAGCTTAGTGTAAGGTTCCCACGGATGGCGCCAACTTGTTGATACAAAAGTTGGGTGATCCTTGCTAGACCCGAATTAGGCTTCATTCGGGTTGGCTGGACTCCGGCTCCTGCACCAAGTGAATTATCTGGTTGGGATCCTGCACACTAAAACAACACGCATTAGGCTTACCGTGGGAATGTATCCCACGATTAGACTCCAGCGTGAGAGTAAGTAATCGGTTAGGGTTATGAGAATCGGATGAGATGTGAGTGTGTAGAATGTAATACCTTTGTGGAACCCTTGGGGGTTCCTTATATAGGCAGTGAAACCCTAATGGGTTGTCACTGATGCTTCGGCCCCAAGGAAAGGATAAGTACTAGAATTAGATTGATTGTTATCTTCTAATTATGGTGAGTAAATATCCTCTTCTTTGGGGTAATCCTAATCATAGTAAGAGTATGATTCTGTCTAACCCTGTACCGGCCATGTTGGGTCGTGGGTCGCACACGTGTGTGCGGTTACTGTTCATCTAAGCCCATAAGCTTAAATAACATGAATCCCACCCATCAGTAATGGGCCGGATGCGGGTAGTACCCGTGGGCCGGGTTTATGACCCGGTTGGGGACTATACGTCATCACAAACCGCATTTTTTATCTCCTCGATTGTGATGTTACTGTCTAAGAAAACAACTTGATCAAGGGAAAGTTGATTAGGAAACACCAAGTTCAGTTTCAAACGATAGGCCATCGGTTGTTTAAATTGCGAAGATAAGTGGTCGACAAACTCCTTCTTAACTGATGACGGATCTGTAAGCCAAGATCCTTTAGAGAAAACCCCCTGAATAGCTAATTGAGCACGTCTCTTATTGATGATAGCATGAAAAAATTTAGAATTTTCGTCACCCTCAATCGCCCAACGAATTTTAGATTTCTGGGCCGTGTCTTTTTGATCAGCTTGTTTAAGGGCATTGAGATTACGTATGAGATCAATACGGGTAAGAAGAGAATCATCAGAAATAATACCTCTATCTAACTCTCTATCAATGACCACCAATTCATCCACTAAAGATTTCTTAGCCTGCGCCTAAGAACTATTAACATCCCTGATCCATGCACGAATTATCTGTTTCAACCCTTGAAGCTTTTTTTAAATATAATAAGTTTATTAGAGTCATTAATCATCATAGACTGCCACCCATGAGTCAATATAGTATCGAACCCATCTCGCTGTAACAAAGAATGGTAAAACCTAAAAGGAGTCGGTCTAAAGTCTGCATGTATCTCACTGAGAAGAATAGGCCTATGATCCGACAAGTGACGATCGAGGCATGTGGCAGTAATCGAATTGAAATTCGAATAAATACCATCCGAAACAAGGAACCGATCTAACTTACTCATTTTAGTCGCTGATGGGTGGGACCAAGTAAAAGAGTAAGCCTCCATCTTGACCTCATCCAGACCTGATGATGCAATGAATTGATTAAAATCACGGGTACTAGCTTGATTAAAATCACGGGTACTAGCTTGATTAAAAAACCGAACCAAACCTTTCACCAGCTACACGAACTACATTAAAATCTCCCATCACAATTGTTTCACCATCTTAATGATTCACAATACCCGAAATATAATCCCATAGAACACGTTTGGAGACAGAATCCTGAGGAGCATAAATGACCACGAGCAAAACTTTCGTGTTGGTAGGAATCAATGTTCCAAACAACGCGATAAAGATATCAGAAACAGTGTGCGCGTCCATCTTAAAGTAAGATTTCTCCTAAACACATAATATACCGCCTGAATTACCTAAAGAGTTACTATTAACAGAATGATAATTTGAATTTCCCCAAAAGTATTTAACATCCATTTGAGACACAGAGTCAGATTTCGTCTCCTAAAGGGCAATAAAATTAAGTTTGTGCTTAAAACATAACTCTTTGATCCAATCTTTTTTGGACTGATGACCGAGTCCCTGAACATTTAGAGAGAGTATCTTCAATTAAAAACCTCATCAACTCCTTGTGTACTGATGATATGTTCAATGTCCTTTGAACATCCCTCCATGACATAACCCAATGAATTCCCAACCTTGACAATATTGTCCAAAAATCTAGAATTGATCCCCCGTTAAGAGTTCTGCGAGACTGATAATTAATAGAGAAATCACTGGAAGATTCATGGACCGAATTATCTATATCCGGAGACGAAGTAGTCTGATGGATGTCATTCACGTGTACCGACTTGTCATTCTGTACTTCCTGAAGTGAAGGTGCTGGTGTAAAGCCTGGAGGATGGGTTAAAGATGGGTCAGATTCTGGAATATTATTGACGGGTGGTTTTTTTAATAAAGATGGGTCAGATTCTGGAATATTATTGACGGGTGGTTTTTTAAGAAGGTTATAAACATCAAAAGGGTCATCAGATTTAGTGGAGGTCTCTTGTTCCTTTGTAGGATAGTCAGTAACAGGAGAAGTGGATGAGTTATCACCAAACAGCGTATCCGGCACTTCTTCCACATCACTATCGCCAATCGAGTTGTTATCGTTCAAAACAGCATCATCAGACTTGATGTTATTTTTTTCCCCATGTACTTCATCATCTGAATTATGATCATCGTCTTTGTATTCCAAAAAACAAGGAGTCCACGTGAATAACTCTTTAGCGTGAACCCAATAGACCTTACCTTTAATGATGACTTTGAAAGATTCCAGGATGTTGTTAGGAACCTTGGTTTTAATACAGATTCGTTTACGTGCATACGAGGACCCAACAGCTTCTTTAATGTCCATAACATCACCCCATTTGTTCCCAATTTTAGAAAAAGTAGCATGAGACCACCTGCTTAGAGGGGTCCCTTCTATGTCTACCCACACTATACGATCATTGCTGACAAAATCTGAAGTGGCGTCTAGTATCTCATGGAACCATGACTTCACACCAGTGTGATTATGAAAGTCCTTTTTTGTCTCCATGTCTTTGAGTTCAATCAAAACCCAAAGCCCTCCAAGGTAAGACAGTTTGGTTTCCCCAAAACCTTCTTTGGTAAGGATGATCTTAAGATTCGGAATTGAGTTTAAATCTTTGGCTCTACCCATAACGTGTCGAGTAAAATCAACATCATTTGCACAAGAATCATCAAGGACCAAGGCAATGCCTTCTTGAACAAGAGGTGGGGGTCGCTTATTCGTAACAATAGAAGCATATGAATTCTGTTTATAGTGACCTGGTGGAGGTGAATTATTAAATGAAGGGGACGGTTTGCTAGATCTTTCATATCGAACCGCATTAGCATGTAAGTGAAATCGACCAACCCACAAAGTGCATATGTTTCCAATGAGACGATCCATATCAGCAACCTTAATAAACCGAACAAAACCATACCTTTTGCCTGATTTGGATCTACGTGTGGGGATGAACACGTCGACAACCTGACCATAAACCTTGCATAAGTTCCATAGATCACGTGATAAGAAATTTTCCAGAAAGTTAGTAACAAAAACTGATTTAGCAATACTAGAAACATGATCCTCGTTTGATCTGAATCCAGCCATATCGAAAAATAAGTAAAACTTGGATTGAAGGGAGATCTACAAAGCGCAGGAGATCCCAAGAAAAACCTAAATCACCGTCTGACCCAAAACTTAAAATCCCGTCGAATAAATTAAAGAGTGAATACAGTACCGATAGATGGAAAATCCTGACCTCTGGTAAGTCAATTGATCATAGAAGGAATTGGGAGCAACAAGTGCAAGCCTAGACCCCTCACAACTAACAGTAGTGAAATCAGGATGAACCAAGAATAGATCTCATAATTCAAACGTTAATCAATGAATGGGGATAAACAGTTTAAAGGTATGCAATGATAATTATTTAAGATGGATCAGGATGATGCATAGGAAAGAATCCCTCGATATCATCGCCATTTTTGTGTTTGTTCTTTTGTGCTTTCTGTTTCCAACCAAACGAACCTAAGAATCAAAATTATGAAGCTCATGTATATGAGTTGCATGAAACCAAACACGGCCTTCAGAGAATGCTCAGTAGCATCGATTGTATGCATTGTGAATGGATTAAGTGTCCTAAGGCGTTACAAGGTCAATTCAAACAAAGGTTTATAAAAAAACCCCACTCTAATCCTTGAGGCCATCGCGGATCAACAATTATGGTTTTGGCATGCTTTTTTTGGGGTATCGGGTGCAAACAACGACATTAATGTTTTAAATGGTTCACCATTATTTGATGACCTTTTAATGGATAGAGCTCCCGAAGTTCCGTTTCAAGTAAACGGAAATACATTCCAAAAAGGTTATTATTTAGCCGATGGGATTTATCCCCAATGGTCTACGTTTGTAAAGGCTTTTAGTGTAGCAAGGGAATTGAAACAACAAAAGTTTAAAAGAGTTCAAGAAAGTGCAAGAAAAGACATTGAACGAGCTTTTGGTGTCCTACAAGGTCGATGGGGAATAATACAACAACCGGCACGATCATATCACATTAACACGATTAAAAGAATCATGTATTGTTGCATCATATAACATAACATGATATTGGAAGATCAAAAATTCGATTTTAGTGAATATACACACATGTATGTTTCTCTAGTGAACAATTTACAACGTGCTTGGATCGAACGTTACGAAAGACAAAAAATTAGAAATAGAGAACTTCGAGATAAGAATGTTCACGAAGACCTTCATCAAGCTATCGTGGAACATTTATCAAGGAACGATGAAGATTTAAGTTAATTTTTAAGGTTTATGTTTTTTAAGTTTATGTACTTTAAGTTTATGTTTTTTTAAGTTTATGTACTTTTTAAGTTCATGTTTTTATTAATTATATATCTTTTATGTTAATGTTTTTTTAGTTAATGAAAGTAAAAAAAAAAAAACTTCACTTCAAAACACCAAAACACTTCAAGTGGACCAAGGAGGGTGTTTTTTTGTGTTATGTAGTTTTGGTGTTTTCACCACAAAATAGGCACTTTTTATGAAAAATTGAGCCATACTTATGGACCATACCTTGTGCTCTTATAAAAGCCACAAATACTTGGCTTACCAAAACCTCTAATATAAGCTTATAATCCTACTTATATAAGCTTGACCAAACACTTATTTTCGAACAAACACTTATATAAGCTAAAACAAACACCCCTTAGATGCACACCTTCTGTCAGTGGCGGAGGTAGGGAGGGGTCAAGGGGGTCGTCCGACCCCCCTAACGAAAAAATTGTTGTGTAAATTTTCGTAAACACTCCAGATTTTTTTATAATTTGAACCTCTAAAAACTATTTTGTTGTGTAATTTGAAAAATATATATCAAAGTTTGACCCCGAGTAAAATTTTCTAGCTCCGCCCCTGCCTTCTGTGTTTGAACTTTGAAATGTTAGATAATGATGAGATCATTTTATGGACACGCAATATTTATACATACAAATAGACCTATTAGAGGATAATAGGCCCACCCGGTCTGTAGGTTTTGAGTTATTAGAGTTTAATATAGTATGTTTGGTTATTAATCATTATCGGTATTAGTTTAAAATAGAATAGAATGAAAGTATATAATTTTAGTGATAAAATATTGTTTGGTATGTAAATGATATGTTAGGAATCGATTTCATTTTATTGATAAAATTATAATTTAATATTAGTTATAATGATTGTAAAACAAAAATATGAGGTAAAATGTAAAGTAGGGGTGAATTCATTCTCAAAGCACCTAATGACCCATTAATAGATATATCATTGTTTTTTATTCTTTTATTCCGATCTTTATATATCAAACATCTTTTTGTTTTTTCTATGCATATCAAACTATTTCCTCATTTCTATTATCACATACTAAACGCACCCTAAATATTGCATGCCAAAAAAATGATCTCAACGTGTTTTTTTATCATCCAATTCAATATGGTGATATCTGAGGCTAGGATCTTAATACCTACTCGGTCGTAAGTTGCCGTATCTCTATCATCCTGTAAAATTTCTCACCGTATCTATTTTTTTTAACGACGAGTTAGTGGTTAGTGATTCGAGCCCACAGTGACATTCAAATTGGTAGTATGCAAGCCTCGAACCTTCTATTTTAGGGGATAAACCCCACTCCTGCTTCTATTTAATTTGGGCCCCTGAAGGTCTTTAGTGAGACTCGAACTTGAGACCTCTCTAAAAATGTCTCTCCAGGATTATCCTTGGTGGCCAAGTGAGCTAGCCCAGTTGGTTTCTCACCATATCTATCTACCCGTTCATCAAACCAATCTTTCTTTCTGTTGGATTCATCATCCAAACCTTTTCCAAAATCATACACAAGATCCTTCATCAATCCCTAAGAATACAAACACTACAAAATTTTATAATATTTGCCAATTAAATTAAATATGAAAAAAAATAAGTAATAAGAGGTACCTAAAAGTATTTTCTTATCAATTTCTACAGAAAAAATCACTAAAACTTATTTTTATCAACTCCTACTAAAATGAAAAAAAAAGTAATAGACGAGATTACAAAAAGTCTACCTTTACTCAATATTTAGTAAGCTAAAACTTTTAATGACTGTTTTATTTAGTAGGTAAAAAGATGTGAGTTTCTTTTACCTACTTTTTATATTTAATGTATTTTAATAAGAAAAATTATAATAACTTAAATAATTTGTATCTTATTAGTAAATAAAACTTTTAGTTAGTAAGGCTAAATAGAGTGGCAGTGGGTTTGCTCGGTGGGTAGCAAACTCACGCGCGAGTTACCACCCCTGGCTAAAAACTCACACGTGAGTTATGGGTATATTGCGGTGGCTATTGTCAATTCTTCACCAAGGTGAGTTTTTGTTTATTTCTTATTTGACCGTTCAACGGTCACATTTTAAAAAAAAAATATTTAAAACTTTTCTTATAAATTCATACTTCTACTTATGAAATTTCCCCACACATTCAATTATCAAACCTCTACTACTCATTTATTTCCTTTAAATCATGTCTCAAAGAACGCCTCAAAAACAAAACGTCGTCAATGAACCAGCAACCCAAACTCCCCGGTAAGACCAATGGAACGTTTAATCTTGAGAGCCCCTCTCCCAACGTGAACCTTTTGCGTCCACAAGCGTTCAATGCGCACAACCCTTACCAAAACCCATTGTATCGTAATCCGACATCGGATATGTATAAAAAACAAGGTTACCGTCAACCCCAACCAAACTCGTTCCCTTTTACCCAGTACTCAACAAACGCGTTTCACGAAATGGCAGCGAACCCGGGCTCCTTTCCGTTTATGAACCCCGACGTCAGTGGCGGTTCTTCGTCACAACCGGCCATGTCTCCCGTGAATCAATTTCCAAATGAAGAGTTGTACTCACCCGAATTCTTGAGTTCTTTTCAACAAACCAAATATTTTCAACAAACCGGTTCGTTTCAAGAAAACTTTGAGGAGGTTACTGCCCCACATTAAAAGCCGAAATCAAAGCCGAGTAGATCCCGCCAAAAGAAGTTGCCTGCAAACTGATGCTCCCCGGCAATTTCCATGGACCAACGGGGAAGAAATTGCTTTGTGTAAAGCATGGGTGTTTATTTCCTAGAACAACGAACTGGGAAACAACAAGAATGAAGACGGGTTTTCGACTGCAATCTTAGCATACTTTGAGAGCAAAATCGGTATCGGTAAGCGAACCTACAACTCTATTAACGGGAAATGGAATTTGATTCGTCCACCAGCATTTCGTTTCTCGGGAGTGTACAATAATGTTATGCGTAGGGCGCAAGAAAATGGAGCCAGAGATGGAGATTACATTAACAGTGCCCTTATTGACTATGAAGCTGAAGTTGGTACTAAGTTAAAATATCGTCATTGGTGGGAGATTTTGAAAGACAACCCAAAATGGAGGGATGTTGAAATCCCATCTTTCTTATCAAGGCAAGCAACGAAGGCTAAAAGATACAAGTCTTCTGGGTCTGGTTCGTTAAATACAGAGTCTCGGGATGCAAGTATTAATCGGACTGTTCCTGATGGCAAAGACGAAGAAGTGGAGGAACTTCCCCGACCAATGGATAGAGACAGAGCGAGGAAAGGAAAAGGATCGACATCGTTTACCAGACGATGCTTTGGCTAGGTTGATAGTATCCGAGTTGGGGATGCAAATTGAGCGTGCCATCGGATTTCTGAAAAAAGAACGACAAGCTTTCCTAGCGATGAAAGGAAAAGAGATGGCATTTCGTGCTAAAGAGTTAGAAATTGCAAAAACCAAGCAACAAAATGAGGACATTAACTTTTATGTGCAGGAATACAAACATTTGACCAGGACTGCGCGGCTGATGTGGATTGGCAACTAGCTCAAATTAAGGCGAAATATAATTTGTCATTTTAGGTTTTATTTAGGGTAAAATGCAAAACACGTCCCTAAACTTTCTGAAATCCGCAAATATGCCTCTGAGTCCAAACTACAAGCATTTTGCCCCTAAACTTTCATTTCGCCTGCATTTTTGCCCATGAGTCGACTTTTTTTACTTTTTTTAACGTTCTGCCGTTAACTCCCACATGTGCCTGGCACGTGAGGGTATATTTGTCATTTCCCGTTTCATCCAATCTCTCCACCTTTCATCATATACAAAAAACTTCCCCGAATACTTATTATACCTTTCGGCCACGTCATTATTACACTGACATGTTTTCTTTGGGGACATTATTTGCATGAAGGTAAAAATTTTATCATCTTCATCACGACACTATATTAGCTTCAACCACACACAGACACACACACACACACTCACACATACGCGCATAAACACACACAAAACTTTCCATCTTCTTCATAACAAATGGCTCAACTTGTTCTTGTTGTACTAGTTGGTATGTCTTGGTCATTTCACCTTGGTGAGATGATGGTATCCGCGTACCAATCAGAGATTAATGAGGACATATGACACGCAAGAGAGTTGATGAATAGATCTCAACGCCTGACCGAACGGGTCATGCGTAGGGGGGAGTTGATGCTCGAGCTCCAAAATGGCAGTCCTTCTAGATGTGTTAGGGCAAATCTCATAAAGATCAAGGTACTCTAAACTGCCGGCATGTGCAAGGAAAGGTTGTTGATGAAAATGGTGACCCATATTCACAGCAAGATTATTGACAAGATTAACTTTTCAGCACGGCAGAGGGAGATGGGAACCGGTTGGATCATGAAGGGTTGTTGTTTGTCGATAGGGGTTGCCATTGACTAGTATTTTGGGTTTTTTAATGATAACCGAATGTAAATTACTATGTTTTAATTTCAATTAAGGTTTTATGTTTGTAGTTTGAATGTTGAATTAACATGTTTTCTCTTCGATTGTTAATTGTTATTCGGTGTGATGTTTTAATTTGAACTCTAACCAGAAACGAAAAAGGCCTAAGGTTAATATCTTCACAATGAAAAAGCCTCAGGGCACTAACGATAACAGAAATAAGCAGTAAAAAAAATCTTTACTGAACAAGCAGCACATAAGTTACACGCTCCTTGTTTGGATTCATAAGCCTAACGGCATTAACGATAACAGAAATAAGCAGTAACAAAAATTCTTATGTGAACAAGCAGCTCATAAGTTATGGTTCCTTGTTTGGATTCATAGCATTAAGCAGATTATAAGCTTTAATCTATTTTTTAAAATTATGAGTTCCTCGGTGTTATCCAGTTACAAAGTAGTCAGAATATTCATATTGGTACCCTAATCATATGCACTATCCCAAACACGCCTTGTAATAGCCATCATCAGTTCCATGGTTTCACTCCTTGTAATAGCCATCATCAGTTCCATGGTTTCTCACATATGTTGGTGCTCTAAGACCAAGTATGGAATTCGTGATCTTAAAATCTTGATACTCGTATAACTTTGTTGGAAATACGTTTTTTTACGTATTTAGAAAGGATCGGTCACTCCAAAGATAGATACAAGTATTGAGCTCGTGATCCAAGGTATTAAGATATAGCCCATATAGCCCACATGTAGGGTGGGCTATATATACCCCCTCCTAGCATGTTAGGAGGGGTTGAACACTTAATCACATTTCTCATTTTCCATCTTTCTCCATTTCTCTCCTTTCTCTCTCTACCCTTCTCTCTCTAAGTTCTTTCTTCTCCATCCTTCATTAGATAAATCATAACATTGCTAAATCCTAAGAAACTTTGGACCTACAATTGGTATCAAGAGTTATGGTTGATTCTTCGGATTTGCGTGTTTTATCTATTGATTTGGTGGTAAAAGTTTTCTTCTTCCACAATTTTGTTTGTCTCGTCTATTGCTTTCTTTCTTCTCATTATCAACTTTTATTTGTTATCAACTTTTGTCTCAAATACAAGTAAACTGTTTTAAAGTATCAATCTTTAAGTTTTAAAGTATCAACTTTTATTCTTTAAGTTTTTTTGCCATAAAAGTTTCAATTTTTTTCTATCAATCTTTTTCAACTTTGTCATATCAACTCTTTCATCAACTTTGTCCTTTGATATTTAACAACTTTGTCATATCAATTTTTTTTTCATCAGTATAATATTTTTTTGTCATCAACTTTTGTCTTGGATTTATCAGTTTTATCAATACGTCTTTTGTCTCGATACAGTCATCAACTTTTGTAATGTGTTCATCAAGAAACAGGTTTGTACGTTACGATCTGATTTTTGCGATCGCATAAACCCTGGGGGTTTCTACTTGCGATCCAAAGTCACGATCACATTCTATGATCACCACTACGATCACAACTGCGATCCCTAGTGCGATCACGGTAACGATCAAGTGAGTACGATCAAGGAAGTACGATCAAAGCGACGATAACAAGTTACGATCACAAGTGCGATCATAAGTTACGATAACAAGTTACGCTCACGTGTGCGATAACATCTGGCTACGATGACTAGTTGCGATGAAAGACTGCGATGAAAGACTGCGATGACATAAATTAAATATTGCGATAGAAATTTTTTTCAATATTGCGATGACTTGACTCTTTCTTACGATTTGACCAAGTTTTGTCTCGACAAAACAGACCACAAACGAACACACAAGTCTCACATTTTTTCGACACAGAACTAAGACTCGACACACGTCTCTCGACACAGACGTATGCCCAAGCCTCGAACCCCCTCGAACAAACAAGGACTCGACCTAAGCTCAACCTCCACTAACCATCACTCGACCAACAAGTCTCGTCTCATCTAAATCGAACCAAAACTGTAATTTAAATTATTCCAATCTCAGATTCGTTCAAACTATCGACAAGATCTTTATTGATCGTATTTGTTCGAACTTTAATCATCATAGATTCATGTATGGCTTACCACTCTTGATTTACGAAATCATTGTATGAATTAGAACATGTATGTTCGATTCTTTTACTGATTTCGTTTAAAAACCAAAACTAAAACGAACATCAAACATGCAACTCATCTAAACTCACCTACCCGAGACCCATTATTGGATCTTGTTGCTTAGATTGTTGCACATCTTCGTGGGTCTCGATAATAATCTGAAGATCAAATATTGTTTCAGTTTTGATACTAGAAACAAAAAAGGTCGTTTGGTTGGGGTTGCTTCCTTATTTTGATTTCTGAGTAGTGTATTCGACTTCTGAGCATGTTAGATTGAGTGTTTGGGAGGATTAGTTTTAGGTGGTTTGTTTTGGGAGAATAGAGAAAAAGAAGGGAGTGGGGCGGAGGAAACAAAGCAAACTGTTGGGTGAATAGAAAGTAATAAAGAATGGGGCGGAGGTTACAAAGCTTATCATATCCTCACATTTGAATGGCATCGGGTTACACAGCCACGTCAAAGTAAACGTTCATTTTATTTTTATTTTTTTATTTTTTTAGTGGCATCCTAACATTCATTTTCGTCCTCACATTTGAGTGGTATCCTAACATTCATTTTTGTCTTCAGTCAACGTTTATTTACTCTTTATTTTTTATCTTATTTTTTTTAATTAATTCTTTGGCATCCTCAAAGTAAAAGTGAGTGAATTGGTTTTCGGGTATTTGTTATTTTTCGAACGAAAGTGCTTAACCATCAACAACATTTCTCGGTCTTAAAGATTTTTTTTAGAGTTATTTATGGATCTTTCGTTTCTTAATGAATTGTTAAATTCCGAAAACAACCACACCCACAATCATTTTTCATCGAACTTCAATGGAATCATTGAATTCGAATTTTCAAGAAGGAGAATTGCATATATTGCAAAACGATACTAGAAGCAGTCACAAGAGAATGGATTCAGGAGGAAAGCAAGAAGCAAGCAGCCAATCAGGAAATTATGCAGAGTCGTCATGTGTCACAAATCTTCGTCTACTCCAATCTAAATTGAATGAGATAATTAACAATCCTGATAAGTGCCCTATGCCTGCTTCTTTAACTACTTCTGCTTCTCGGATTGAAGATCTTGAAACGATGTTAGCTCAGCAATCAAAAGAGCTTGAGGATGCCAAAATTGAATTTTCAAAGAAAACGGAGAAATTTGAAACATATTTTGAAAAACTTGAAAAGTCAAACGTTGTTCTTGAAAGAAAATTGGATCAAACTGTTCTAGATTCTAAAGCTGAAAAGGATAATCTTTTGAAACAAATTAAGTTGCTTGAATCTAAGTTGGCATCCCAAGATGAACTGCTCAAAGAGAATGAGACTTTAAAGGCTCAAGTACAGGAAAAGGTCTTTGCTATAGCTGCGTTGAAAAATGAATTGAGGAAAACCAAAGAAACTAGTGTGGACACTAAGCTTGAAAAACCATCAATCTTGGGGAAACCGCCTACAAATTAGTTCCTTAGACAACCGACTGCATTTAGATCCGAGCGACCACAATCCTCGAGACCGCGGTTTGCCTCCCAAGTTGATTTGGCTCATATTTCTAGAACAATCACTCCACCATCTAGGCCCAGTGAGACTAAAACAGCTTTTACAAGACCTGATCACATGATTGCCTCTAGTCTCCCTACACATAGTCCAAAGAACACGTCTCGAACTAGTTCAAATGACGTTCGCCATACATTTGGTCTAAGGGAAGCTAAGCAAAATACACAAGTAAGAGATAGGAATTTCAAACCTAGTCAGATGCCTTCTAGTTTACCCAACACTGCTAACCGTAGCATGTCACATCCTTGGAGCATCAATCAATCATCTAGGAATTCTAGATCTTACTCGGACATTAAATATGCTACTTGTAAAACATGTAGGAAATATGTCTTTAAAGCCAATCATGATTCTTGTATCAAAAAATTACTTAATGAGGTGAACTCCCGTGCTAGACTTAAATCCCAATGGGTAGCTAAAATCAAACCCGTTGGTAAAATGTGGCGCCCCACTGGTAGAACTTTCACTCTTGTAGGAAACGAGTGCCCTTTAACTAGGATAGTCTCCGATTCTACTAAGACTACTAGGGAGGACATTGAAAAGGATGATACATCACTTAAGCCTGAACTTAAGGTTTTCTATAAAAGGAAACGTTTGCCAACTAAGACAAGTGATTCATCTCCTCAGGTCACTTCTGGCACAAGTAAGGCCAACTGTGAACCCCCACTTGCTTCTAAGATAGATATCGCTAACCCATATCAAAGCATGCAAATTCCTAATGAGAATGCAGGTACCAAAGAGGATGTTCCAAAAGAACGAAGCGGTCCAATCATTGTATACCATTCAATTAAGGACACTCTCAGAATTTGGTTGCTGAAGAAGTTGATATCTAAGAAACAAGTGTCTCAGGGGACTCGCAGTTAAGTTACATAAGGACTTACAGTCACATTACAGTCTGTAACTCGATGTCAAAAGACAGGAAAGTTCATCCCGATGATGACTTATCCTCAAAACGAGAAATTAAATTTTCTCGGACACGAGCTTACATTAAAACTATTGCAAGGTTTTAAGCTCGTGTATAAGGACTTATAGTCACATCACAGAATGTAACTCGTTCATCAAAGAAAGGAAAGTTTATCGCCGATGATAAACTTATCCTCACAACGAGAAATTAAATTTTCTCGGGAATGAGCTAAAATTAAAAACATTCGAAGTTTTTAAGCTCATGCACAATGGCTCACAGTCAAATCACAATATGTGACCCGAACTTCAGAGAAAGGGAAGTTTATCTTGTCAACGATAACTTACCCTCAAAACGAGAAATTAATTTTTCTCGGACACGAGCTAAATTTAAAACTATTCAAAAGTTTTAAGCTCGTGTATAAGGCTCATCGTTAAAGGTCCGACGATGACCCGATCTTCACATAAAGGAAAGTTTATCGCCGATGATAAACTTATCCTCAAAAACGAGAAATTAATTTTTCTCGGACACGAGCTTACACTAAGACTATTCAAAGGTTTTAAGCTCGTGTATATGGTTCTTTGTTAAATTTCAGACAATGACCCGTTCTTCAAATAAAGGAAAGTTTATCGCCGATGATAAACTTTTCCTAACAACGAGAAATTAATTTTTCTCGGGCATGAGCTTATATTAAAAACATTCAAAGTTTTTAAGCTCATGCACAATGGCGTATAATTATATTTCAGATTATGCCCCGGACTTCAAAGAAAGGAAAGTTTATCACCGATGATAAACTTATCCTTACAACGAGAAATTAATTTTTCTCGGGCATGAGCTTGTATTAAAATATTCCAAGTTTTAAGCTCATAAAGTAAAGTGTATCTTTTAAATAATAGAACTTTTCTTCTTAACGAGAAATTCATCTTTCTCGGTCATGAGCTTTACGTTAAAACATTCAAAGTTTTTCAAGCTCATGAAAATGACATCTAAGTAAATGTCAACTTAGGACTCGTTCTTCAGTTAAAAGGAAGGTTTATCGCCGATGATAAACTTATCCTCACAACGGGAAGTTTACAACTTCTCGTACTTGAGCTCGTTTTGTAAGATATTCAACATCTTAAGCTCAAGTAATTGGTTTTCAAAACTTTGAACACAATTTTTCGATAATTTCTCAAAAGGTTTTTCTAAATCTTTCAAAATTGTGTGTTCAAAAATATTTTGATAAAAACAGCATGTCTTTTGGAATCGATAATATTTACGATACTATAAATGTCATTCAATAATGACACGGGGTTGTAAATAAACAGAAGTTCAAACGTTTTAAAACATGCTCAAAATGGTTTGCTATTATTTCAGATAGTAACCCGCTTTTCATACTCAAGTCAAGCATTTCACCAGAAAGCTTTGACTCAACAACGGGAATTAATTTTCTCGGGCATGGTTTACTTTATAACCATGTTAGAGATTGTGTTTACGTAATAACACAATCTAACACGAATATATGTACGTGTCAGTGCATTTATTTATTAAAACAAGAGAAATCTTGTTTTTATGAAGTTATCATCTCCACCAACCGTAGCAATTTACAATTGATATCTACATACTCGACGATGTGACTACTCAAACGGCGACTACAACTCTTTTAATAGAACACGGGTCAACAATTGAGGGGGAGCAATTGTCCAGCATTCAGAATCTTTGATGCCGAAAGTGCCAAGTTCACATATTAGTGTCAAGACAACGATATCAATCGTACACATGGATTCAAGAGATAACTTCAGAAGTGACGAAGCGACCAACATTCGTGAACAAGAACCATGTGATTCTATCATATGATGTTCTCCATCATTCAGGTCCAACCTCGTAAATTGCTAATCTTGTGAATACATTATCATATATGATCTTTGCATGTGATAAGTACCTTACACTTGTGTTTAAAAGGTACTTCATTCACGTTTCAAGTACACCCTCATTAATTTGAGGGGGAGCTTGTGTAAAGCATGAAGATAATTGGATTTGCATTTTTCTTCCCAAATTTTCTTAAAACTTTATTAAATCAACTGATATTAAAAACATCGATTGGGTTAATATTTTTAATATAGGGGAGAAAATGTGATTTAATAATGAGATCAATCAATTTAATGGTTTGACTTAATGTGCTGGCTCATCCCGACATGTGCGAAATGTTTTCAAATATCGCGGCATATGTTAAGGGGGAGCAAAATAGATTTGGATATCAAAATGGATTTCATGGTGACATATACTTACCCACAACATCTCTATTCATGACGGTGACGATTGTGGTGACATAAGGATGGTAGGATAGGTTAAGTCCAATGATTCTTCCAAAACCGGAGGAATCTTCCTAAGGACATTGCATAGCTAGAAATAGTAGTCCTTAGGAAAGATGGAGAAAGATTGTGAACGTAGCTGAATGCCGACCAAGTACTTAAGTTAGCACTGGAACAATCACAACAAGGTGCTAGTTATGACGTATTGGTAAGCATTGAAGGGGTTGAAGAATGAAAAAAAATTGTAAAGATAAAGGGTGAAAAGAAAGAAGCCCTCCTTACAACTTAGGCAGAAACCGGGTCAACACATATGCTATTGAGATCATTTTTAATGATGCTCAATATTGAAGATAGACATCATGGACCCAGTGATGCAATGCACAACCCAACCCAGCTAATTCAGATATCTCTCAAAAGGTATTTGTTTTAATCACACGGAGATCAACATGTCTTCTATCGATTTATTCACTCCGAATAAGTTGGTATTGAAATGGTGGCACTCCTCTCCAGCCTCCGATCACTAAAATCCAAAATGCACGAGCGAGTCTAGAGCCATTTGAGATCATCAAATATCTCATTAGGACACACTTTCATAATTCCTTGCTTCTTCACACACTGTGAAAAGTAAGAAAGATTTTAAGAGTCCTACGCAAAATCTTCATGATCTTGTCTGAACATCCGAGTAATACGAAAGTATTTACAATGAAGATGGAAATCCTTCTTGAGCGAATATCAAAAAGCTCATGGTAGGTGACTTGTGCGATTCTTTATAAATCAAACTTGTGATAACTGGAAAGCAACAGTGGTTTAATTCTTGAATGAATTTAAACACGTTCCATGCCTCTACGCAATATCTTAGTGATCTTGCCAGAACACTCAAGTGATACCTTAGTGTTCACAGTGATGAGTGGAAATCCTTCTAGTGTTAACCTCAAACAGCACTTGGTAGGTAACTTGCAAGATTCTATACGAATCAAGCTCGTGACAACTGGAAAGCAACGATGGTGCGGTTCTTAATTGAATTTCACTTGTTCCAGGAACATGAATTGACGGCTTCAAATCATGCGGATATTTTTATCCAAATGATTCACTCTTTATGTTCGCAGTCAGCTTTGGACGGTCGAAAAAAGAGAACGGGTTTACCCGCGAAATCTTGTCAAGAAGATTCTTAATTGAAACTACCTGCCACAAGTACGTTATTTCATATCGTCCAACGGTCTTAAACGACCGGAGGTAAAACTCTACCGAATTAGAATGAAATTTTCAAAGCCATTTCATCCGTGTAAATGTTTTGTTGCTAACTGTCTTATGCAGCGTAACAAGAAGGTGGCATTGCGGTGTACAATCCAGGAGAAGTCGTAAACACATGCTTATGCTTTCTGCACTTAATACTTCAACAAATTCAAGAAAGCCTAAAAGTCAAGTCTTTCGTTGTATCAAACTCTGAAGCTTTCAAGAATTTATAAAAGTATAAGTATGTGGAACATGAAGTCACGAAGAGGCAAATATCACAAGTGATGAATGCACAAGGTCAAGGCAAGAAAACATGCTCAAGACTAAAGTCAAAGATCTCATCTGCATATTCACAAGAACAAGATCGAAGACTCAAGCATAGTATGCTAGGTTTAAGATTTTGTAAAATGGTGTGACCTCCCTTAGGGGGAGATTGTTGGAAATACGTTTTTCCAAGGAAAGTATCGGTCACATCATTGTTAGCATAGATCACGAGCTATAGACTATCTAGGACATTGTAACTTGGAGTGACCTCCCTTAGGGGGAGATTGTTGGAAATACGTTTTTACGTATTTAGAAAGGATCGGTCACTCCAAAGATAGATACAAGTATTGGGCTCGTGATCCAATGTATTAAGATATAACCCATATAGCCCACATGTAGGGTGGGCTATATACCCCCTCCTAGCATGTTAGGAGGGGCTGAACACTTAATCACATTTCTCGTTTTTCATTTTTCTCTATTTCTCTCCTTTCTCTCTCTACCCTTCTCTCTCTAAGTTCTTCCTTCTCCATCCTTCATTAGATAAATCATAACATTGCTAAATCCTAAGAAACTTTGAACCTACAAACTTGCTAGGAGCTCTTACACCAAGCACAACAAACCTTTTTATGTGACCTTTATTTCTGGTCACATTATCAATAGAAGCAGAATCCCCATATTCAACCTGTTTTTAGACCTACTCCTATCATTCACATATCCACCCTCTCTAATGACTATACCAGTATCCCTTCGTATAACACCAACATTCGGGTTACAACCCGAATCGTCTTCAACCATGATCCCTTTACCCTTTTCTGAAGCTTTTTTCTTCTTCAACAATGTAGTCACATGCTCAGTCTCACTGGGACCCTCATTTTCTTCCCCCTTTGTGTTCTTCTCTTTACCCTGTACATCACTGTGTCTTTCTTTTGTAATGACAACCGCTCTCTTCAACCTTTTGGTTTTACCACCTTGATGGTTGCCATTTTTCCTCTTCTTCAACAATGAAGTCTCAGGCTCAGCCTCACTCGGCACCCTCATTTGCTTTCCCCTTTGTGTTCACTTCTTTACCCTTTACATCACAGTTTCTTTCTTTTGTTACGACAACCGATCTCTTCAATCCTCTCTTTTTAACACCTTGATGGTTGCCATTGTTCTTCTTCCTTTTTTGAAAAGGCTAGTCAATCGCAAAAGGAGTTGAACTATGGCAACGCAACCTAGCATCATCTTCTTCCCATCCCAAAAAGTCCTCATCCGAATCCTCTAAATCTAAATCAAGGTTCTTGAAATAATACTGAGCTAGTATTTGTTTCTTGTCAACAACATACAAATCAATTGAACAATTCCTACAAGCCAGTTCCAATATCGTATGCACATCATTGTCGGTGTAAATCAACTTCAAACCCCCTTCTAGTGATTTGTTAGGCAAAGAAAAGAACAAATACCATTTTTTACATCTCCAAAGCTTTCCAAGATATGATTCATGCTAATCGTAAATATCCTAGCCTCAGAACTAAACCCACAAATTTGGCTACGATTTCCATTTACATACCTCAACGGACCATGTACAAAAAACCCATTATTGTGCATTCTAAAAACGATTTCTTTCTTATACGCCATTAGAGGTGGTTGATAATTAATTGAATCGAGTATTGGGTTCGTAGTATGAATTTAAGTTGAACCAGTAGAGTATTGATATTATTTAGGGTATTTAATGTCGAGATAATATCGAAAGTTTCAATGTTAATGTTGCAAATTTAGTCCTGGAAAGATTTTTAGCGGGAAGCTACATTAAAAGTTTCGGGTGGAAAATGTATTTGGGGACATATTTTGCATATGATGAAAGGTGGGGAGATGAGGTGGACCGGGAAATGACGAATATACCCTCATGTGCCAGGCACGTGTGGGAGTTAACGGTAAAACGTTAGTAAAAGTAAAAAAAAAAGTCGACTCAGGGGCAAAAATGCAGGCGAAATGAAAGTTCAGGGGCAAAAATGCTTGTAATTTGGACTCATGGGCGTATTTGCGGATTTTGGAAAGTTTAAGGACATTTTTTTTGCATTTTACGCTTTTATTTATTTATAGTTTTTAAATTTTCGGTGAACTTTTTATCGTTTTTAGTTTTCGTTGTATCGTTTTTAAATTTATAATAAACATGTTTACGTTTACGAATTAAAATAATTAGGAAGAAAAAAATGATATGACGTGGCGGTGACTTTCTCACTGCCAGTAAGGTTGTAAATTGGGTTAGGTGGGTGAAAAGAAAAAACTGATATGACGCTGAGGTTACGGTGGATTTTTGGCTCACCATTCCACTTAGCTTAAATATCGCTTATTTTGTAGCGAGTGACCATCACCATTAAGAACATCATCCGGACAGTTCCACGGAAAAAAAGTAAACAAAACAAAATACAAGTGTTTAATGCGCTTCTTTTTGTATGTTGTTGATTGCTTGAAGTTGTGCGTCCATTTCGTATAGTAATTTGCAGATTGGGTTATAGTGATTAAGAAGAAGACCATGCTTGATTATTTAATTTTGATTGGATGATGGTTTCGTGAAAAGAATTAGTGGGATGGCAGTCATTTATGTGTCCATTGCGAAGGTTGTTCACGTGATTTAGGAATTAATGGTATGAGTGAGGCAAAGGCTAGGCTTGAAGGTTCGTGCACGCACGCGACTCGAATATAAAGGATAAATTAAATAATAATTTCGTTATTGCGATTTTATGTATATATAATATATATATTTTAAAAACATCTAATGTTATATGTTTGATTATGTTGTTGTTTTAATGTGCACTGTGTAAATGAATATATAAACTCGTCTTAATTTTTATTTTTTGAATTTTACTCTTTTTACTTTCGGTATTTTTATTCTAAATATCTTAATTATTAATCAACAAACCATTTACATCAACTTTACACGTATATGATTTATAAATCTATAATCTTGTAATTTTAATATTATTCCATAAATAATATTAAATTTTAATACTTAAATAATTACGATACTCATTATGTGATAATATCAATTGATATTTTATATAAATATTTGTTGCACAAATGATTTTACTTTGTTTAACTGAAATGTTTTTTTGGTAAAGTTGTTTAACTGAAATGTTAACTATCATTTTCTAGACATTGTGTGTTTAGTAACACATAACGACCTGAAAAAATATATGTTGTTGTAATATGTAGAATCTCATTTATATATTTTCATCTCACACCGATGTCTCGGGTCCGCATTCATTTTGATATTTATATTCATGAATAATGATTTAGGTAAATTGCATTGTTTGAATTCGTTAAGTGTCAAAATAAAAATAGACAATAATTTGTGTTTTTATTTAAATATTTATAATCATGTGATTTGTTGATTTTTGAATATAATATATATGTTGTATTTTTAAAATATAAATTCTAGAGGGTATAAAGTTTAAGAGGATATTTTGCTTATTTTACAAAATTACTAAAAAGAATGGAAAATTATAAGTTTACACTTTATTCCTTTTAATTTATTTAAAATTTAATCATTAAAGTTTTATTAATCCCTCCTCCTTTTTAAAGTTTTTATTTTCACAAATTTGACACATATATATTTGTGTGTTTTTGTCAAAATCCTCCATCAGATTTTTTAATTTTGACTAAATTAAATTCAGTTTTGACTTTTTTCCACCAATCATATCAATGGATTTTGCTTGTATGTCAAAATCAAGCCATTTGATTGGTTCAATTGTTTTTTTATACAACCTCTACTTTTCACTAAGATTCTCAAATAATTTAATTTTTTAATTACATAAAAGATTTTTTTAAACATTTTGATTTTGATTTTTAACATAATTTTAATTTTCAAGTTAAAATATATAATACTATTTGTACAAGCAAAACAAACATATCTTACTACTTTATTAAAAATTTAACCATTTTCTATATTTAGAAGTCTTAAAATTTTCAACTTCAAATATTGCTAAAAATGAAAGTTATATATGATCATTTTCAAAATCAGTAGGTTTTAATGCATATACGTTTTTTCATACCACATTAAAAAAGTAATTTAAATGACAATATGAATTAATAATATGAGAAAAGTTATTTTGGATACCATGTTTATCTTGGATACCAAGGGACTCATCCCAACCATCCATCTCTATCACATCTAATGGATAAGAGTAAAAGTATTTAATTATTTCACTTATTTTTATAATTTAAATATCTCCTAAACCGTTAAGTATTAAAAGAAAAAAAATATACCATCGCGACGAGCATTTTATAAGGTTTCTACAGATATGCATTATGATATACTTTTGAAGAAATTTTTTTTTGTCTTTTTTTCTTTTTTTTTAATTTGCGTAAAATATCATATATGATAATAGTGTTTCATCATATATGATATTGGTTTATATCATATATGATAAATTATATCATATATGATACTAGTGTTACTATCATATATGATACTGAGTATCATATATGATACTTTTCGATAACGAACAAAAACATGAAAAAAACGAAGAAATTTTTTTTGTCAAAAGTATATCATATAGCATATCTGTAGAAAGATAATTAAATGGCCGTCGTAATGGTATATTTTTTTTCGCATAAATATTAACGGTTTAAAAAATATTAATGTTAGAAGATAAAAGAGGAAAATGAGTTTTTAATTTAATCTTATTCATTGGATGGAGATGAAGATGGAGGATGTAGATTAGTCCCTTGGTATCCAAATGAACTTAAATCTAATAATAAATATAAATCAATAAGAGTTCAGGTCATTAATAAGTAATTTAATGGGAAATTAAATAATTTAATAAGAAACTATGTAACCATTTTATGAATACATGTAACATAAAACTACAAATAACTTCTTATTGATATACATTAAAATATCAGTTACGAAATCTTAGTATAAAAAGAATTCATGATTTATCAAAAGACGAAAAAAATACACACAACCACCAATACTATTTGAGTTTGGGTGTTTTGGTTGATGTTTTTGTTGTTTCGGTGGCATCTTTTTATGTTTTTGGTTTGTTTGTGAGGTGACTTAAGAGGATTTGTATCTTTTTCATAACCACAACCCCACAAACTTCACCACTTCATCACTGTCACCACTTTCGCTGAGACCATGGGTTCAAGAATTTTAATTTTAGGGTACCCGCCGCCGCAGCGGGTACCCTGCTAGTATGGTAAAAGTAAAAAACTTAAAACATATTACATTAATTTTAAAATTAAAACATAAAATATACGGTATTTCATTAAAATTTATAATTAAAACATCATCTCAACTCATTTTACAACTAAAATAACACATTGTACAAGTAATAAAACATCTTACAAATGTAATTAATAGTATAATAATTACAACATTACAAATGTAATTAAAACTTCATAATTAAAATACCATACTTACAAATATGTGTGCATAATGTATAACACGTACAAACATGATTAAAACATTAAACATACAAAGATAATTAATACTCATATTTAAAACACCCCATTACATAAATATACAATCATAATTACACATTTTACAAGTATAAGAAAGCATAAAAACTCTTTAAAATATTAAATTTTTCAAACTTCATTTTTCATAAGGAACATCTTCTTATCAGTATAGATTTTTTGATACTAACTTTACAAATAATGATGATAGTTTTAAGTTGGATAACTCTGAGCAATAATAAATTACTTCATATAAAGACAATATTACGAAATTGTGATGATTGATCATGAAAGGTATTTGCTAATCTCCCTATAACATTCATCATAATATTATATAACGTGTAAAGATAAAAAAAATCGTAGTTTATATGTGTATAGTTTTGATATATTGTAATAACCTTAAAATCTATGTACAATTTAAACGAACTAATTAGCAAAATGATTAGTATTTCATTTAATTTGTACTAAAATATATACATAGACGATATGTGTTCTCGAATGGCAAATTTATAAAAAAATTGAATGGTTCAAAATCAAATGCACGTTTAATATTAAACTTACATTTGTGAATAATTTAAGTAATTTTATGTAAAAGATATAGTTTATAGCAATAATTATGTGTACATGTTGCATATAAATTTGTATTAACTTTGTCATTTAATGTGTATTGCTCCCCAATTAATACAAAAATAAATTTATGAAGTTTTTGTGTTGTACAAGTTTGTACCACAAAAGCTTGTAAGAGTGTACTACTTTAAATTTTGGAGACATAGTACAATCTCTGTTATAAGTAATACAGATTTATGTGTCGTTAAAAATAGTACATTTTTATGCAATGAAATGTTTTTATCAGTTTTGATGAAGCCTCTTCGGTTCTTATTCTGACGGCTATTTTGCTAGCTGAACTGATTGTGACTCGTTCGTCCGGTTCGGTTTCAAAATTATGTACACCATTATTATAGATGGACAAAATAGATACGATCTTGTTGGTATATGCTTTTAATGGTGTACATATAATAGTATTTTTAAGTAATGAGGCATATTAGTTATATTAATTAATTAGTATTAATTAATTTATTTTAAGTGTGTATTAATTATCATTTATTAATTAGTTTTAATTTGAGTTTTCAACTATGCTTTTGTGTTTTGATTAATTTCTAATCATGTATTAATACTTGTACTATGTGTTGTTTTAGTTATAAAATAAGGCGATGAGGTGTTTTAATTATAAAATTTAATATAATATGTTGTTTTAATAGTATATTTACATATTTAAAGTTTAATATTTTTAGTATATATGCTTATTTGCTTGTACAAATAGCATTATGTATTGTAACTTGAAATTTTCAAGTATTAATACTTGTACCATGTGTTAATTTTATTGTAGGGTGATGGGAAATTCTAATGATAGAGTTTAATGCAATATATGTTATAATTTCATGTTTCATGTATTTTAAAAATGACTTAATATGTTGTACAAATGGTTTAGTAGGTTGTAATTTGAAATTTCAAGTATTTTAAAAATAACATGTTAATATGCTTTTATAAGGGAGTATGAGTACCAAAATACACATTCAAAATTGAAACTACACAAATTCATTAACTAAAAATACAAATATTTATAAAATATGTACAATTAACTAATGTAAAACACACACTTTTTAATGTTATTCTTAAAACACATCTTAATATATTAAACACACTAATAATATTATTTTTTAAAAATACCCATAAAATGAGAAGTACATATAATTATTCACATTATATAAACTAATAACACAGACAAAAATCATAAAGTTATATGCTAATTCATATAGTTTTGAAAATCAGACTGGACCATAGATTCAAGCGAGAACAAGAGTGGCCACCGGTTCGGATGTCAAATAAAAGTCGTTCAAAAATGATCTGAAGAAATTCAAACTAAACTTATAAAAATAAGTGAAATGGACTTGATCGACATTATTTCTTTTTTTCTCTGGTCAATCATAGGGTACATGTCGCCTTATCGCGCGGGTACCCTACTAGTTATTATTTAAGCATAAGTGATTTTTTTGTTTATAGTTGTTTAATTGTATGTAGTTCGATTGTCCGTACGGCTTATATATCAGTTGACTTAGTTGATCGTTGACATCAACCCTAAAGTAGAGCGTTGGTATGGTTTTGTTACCAATTGACTTAGTAGACCGTTGGTACCCGTCAACTAAATTCGGCCGTTATTATTGTTTTTTTATGATTCGACTAAAATTATGTTACTGTTTTTTTCTCTTGTCTTATTACTCCAGTCAGAGCTTTCGCGATTGCGTCGCTCGAACTGCTAACGACTGTTAGAAGATAAAAAGGCCCCCTGTCTGTGGCTTTTGGGTCATTAGGATTTATTATGTATTTGTATCTATAAATATTGCATGTCAATAAAATGATCTCACGGGGTTTATCATTGTCTAACATGAAATACCTTCCTTCATTCTTAATTATAATACCCGTGTATGCACGATTTTTTTTTTAAATTTGTGATAACATATTTTTATTTAACATATAGCTTAAGTTTTGTTTTTTTATTTTAATTATGAGACTTAATTTTTATGAAGTCGCTTACCAATGTAACACACATTTAAACATATAATATCAATTATTGATTGTTGAGAATATGTGCTTGAATTGATTGTTGAGAATATTTGCTTGAATAGTACGTCGATCAAGATATTATCTATTACGTTGTCTGTTACGGAGTATACTATAAGATTTGGTTTCTTCATTCATTGTCGAGTCATAAATATGAACATCAATCAATCTAACGACTCAGATTGATCATTCACCTTCATGGAGTTACAACATTGATGTTTTCAGAGTGATGCCAACAATACATAAAAATCAATAAACCAATAAATGGTCCTTTTAGAAAATCATCAAAACGCCCTTAATTAACCGTGCGCCGGTTGTCCCACTATCCATCTTAACTCACTTTAAGGTATTCCATGAAAACCAATTTTTTTAATGAAATGACCATAAAGTATTTTGTCATAATGATTAATAACCCTTAACATCTGAGATCTCAAGGAAACACACATAATCCATTCACCTCCAAACTCCCTTCCCACCACAAATTTAAATCAAAACAATGATCGTTTTAATTATACCATATTTTTGTGGTTTCGTGTTTTTGTTTCAAGAAACCATATGAGTTATCATATTGTGTTGGAAGCTCCATATATTCATAGCAAACGAAAAAAATCGACCAAGTAGTTTTTTTGTCCTAATACATGTGTATTAAGCCGATTGATTTGTGATTTCTGCATAAATCAATGTTTCAAATTCACATAAAAAGGATTAGGGGTTTTGGTTCTTATGTTTTGGTTAACAATATTTTTCGTTAATTTTCAGAGATTAAATGTGATAGCCGCTTGCTTAGGATGTGTAATTGGGTGGATTTAGGTACTGCTATTGATAGGGCTTGCATTTGCGATGAAATACTGTAAATTAAATCCAATAACCAAAGATAAGGCCCTACTGAAAACTGTATATGACGACAACAATTATATGGAATAAATGAGTTTGCTAACTTATAAGTAATGTCGCTGAAATCCATTAACACTATAGGTGTGTATAGAAGAGTTGCGATACAAAAACATCTTAGACAATGATGATTCTTTAAATAAGTGAATATGAGACGGATAAACTCACAAAAAAGAGAGACTGGACATTAATATCTCTGACTTAACAAACTTGGTCCTCTTATATCTAAAGTATATGCTTATATCGCAAGCAGATCTTTAGTTTTCATCGCATCCACTTTCGACTAAATCCTTGACTTGTTAACCAAATGAGAAATCATATACTTTATCGAAAGATAATGATTAGGATTTCTCATGACAAGTCCTGTTGGTAATGATAGTGTTCATCATGGTGTTTATGATGGTATTGACGTTGCTCGAAAGTTACTCAACGTTTTTTCATATTTTTTTTAAAGATTTGACTTTTTATTTGTGTATGAGTTTGATATTTTCCGACGAGATTTGTTGTGTTTAAGCGAGATTTGTTGTGTTTTCAACGAGTTTTGTTGCTCTAAAAGGAAGCAACGGTGGTTGTTAGGTTTTTCGACGAGATATATTGATTTTCGACGAGTGTCGTTGGTTTTCCAACGAGGGATTGGTGGGGTTATAGGGTGTGTTTTTTAGATACAGAAAATGGTTTATTAAATAAGGAGTAGAAGACGTTTTTTAGGGGTTTATGTATTCTTTAAAGATTGGATTATAGTCATTGAATGAAGATAAAATAAGTAGATGAGATGAGTTCTTTTGTTTATTGTTTGAATAATGGTTTACAAATATCTCAACTATTAACATGGGTCATAATTAGAGCACAAGGTCTGGTCTCGTGTCATCGTGTTGTGTTATGAAAAAAGTGAATGCTACATCAGTTTTTTTCTCATAACACCAAAAAGGTGCCCTTTTGGTTAACACTAAATTTCTCGTGTTAGGTTGACCCATCACTTTTTTAATTCAAGTATTTATTAATAAAAAACATTACAAAGTAAATAATTAAAAAAATACATAATTAACAAAATACATGATTAAAAAAATACATAAATTTAAATAATAAAACATGACAAGGATTTAAAAATTTAAATACGAGAATGGGTAGTGAATGATAAAATTGGATTGGATTTTGAGGTGTTCGAGTTTTCAGATGAAGGGATGTTCAGATTAGAGGAGGACGACAATCATAGTAATTGTGTATTCGAGATTTGATTATCGTTGAAGTAAGAATTTATTAATTGGCTTGGATTCATTGAATAAAAATAATAAAAAGAAGATGGTGTTGATAATGATGAAAAAAATGGTGTAGATAAAAAAATAGTTGTTAAAGGGTATTATATAAGTTAAAAAGTGTGAAAAAATAGTTTTTTTACACAAAAAGGTCAAAAATTCAAATTTAATCCCTACTAACTGCATACGGTCAAAGAACGGGTCATATTAAATCGGTATTATATTTTCAGAACCCGGTTAAACCCAACGAGTTTAAAGTGATTTGAGTCAAACCGGTTGTCGAACCAATAACTCGTAAACATTGTGTTTTGTGAAAGACCTCGTTGGCTCGGTGGTCGAACCAGTTGAAACCGTAACCCGGTGACCCGGTTACTCGTCTCGATTGTTTAGACACTCATTAGACCCGTCGGGTTGAAAGTGATTTCGTTCAACCCGTTTTCCATACCGGTAAAACCATGAACGTAGTGTTTTGTGGAAGACCGGGTTAGACTGGTGGTCAAACCAGTATAAACCGTAACTCGGTGACTTGGTTACGTACCCGAATCAATTGAAAGCGTGATTTTTTAAAACATTGATAGTGTGTTAAAACTTTCTAGTTTTACGTATAGCTTTCTAAAAAAGTGTAAAAAATCTATTTTTGAAAATTTAAGTTTTTCTTTCTATTTTCAAGAAAAGAACGAAAAACCTTCTATATATAATATAAATATAGATAGATAATCCATCCCATGTATCTATACTACATTAGAATAAAATCACAAATAACTATTCTCTTTAAGGGTGAGCATTTGGACCGCCGGACCGGACCGGACTGGAAAACCGGACCGGACCGTACAATTTCGGTCCGATCATTGGTTGGGAGTTTTGGACCATTTCGGTCCTCGGTCTGGTCGGTCCTGTCCGGTCCGGGTCGGTCTTACCAAAAATCCGTCAATTATGCCTAATAGGACCGGACCGAACCGGACCGGATCGTACCATTACGGTCCGGTCTCGGTCCGGAGTTTGGACCATTTCGATCCTCGGTCCGGTCTTTGTCCGTCCGGTCCAGTCCGGACCTGTTGCTCAGCCTTAATTACCTTCGTCTTAAAATTGTTGTTCATTATTTCATTTTGAGTTATCCCAAAATCATTATCTACTTCCAAAAATAGATAGAAAATATAGTTCGACGTTATAATTTTATCGTTACTTGAAGTTATTATTACAAATTATAAATAAGTTTTAAATTAATTAGTCAAGTGTAAAATTGTCATTGTGCAAAAAATATGATAAAGAAAGCTGTAAGCCTGTAATAATGTCGCTTTTATAAAACTGTATATTTTTTTTATCAGTGAACAATGATATTAAAATTAGGGGAGTATTTGGAAAGTATAAATATAAAGGTAGTTTTATCATTTTTATTTCAAAGTATTAAGGTGCTTTAAAAGGTAAATAGACAATTAACTTTTCGTATCCATTATAGTGGCAAGTTACGAACCGTAGAAGTATTTGTTTTTTTCTTTCGTATTTGTTCTCTAATACAAACAAAATTAATACAAGTAGAAAACATTTAGCGACAAAAATTATGGTTGATGGAAAGAAATACAGTAGTAATATTATTCTATACTACATTATAAAGGGTGTATCCCTTTGGTTGAAAGTTGAAAATGTTGAATGGTTGAAAAATGTGTGTCCCACTAATCTATATCTATACTACATTATAAAGGGTGTATCCCTTTGCTTGAAAGTTGAAAATGTTGAATGGTTGAAAAATGTGGGTCCCACTAAACTATATCTATATCTATACTATATTATAAAGGGTGTATCCCTTTGGTTGAAAGTTGAAAATGTTGAATGGTTGAAAAATGTGGGTCCCACTAACCTATATCTATACTTCTATACTACATTATAAAGTGTGTATCCCTTTGGTTGAAAGTTGAAAATGTTGATCGGTTGAAAAATATGGGTCCCACTAATATATATCTATATCTATACTACATTATAAAGGGTGTATCCCTTTTGTTGAAAGTTGAAAATGTTGAATTGTTGCAAAATGTGGGTCCCACTAATCTATATCTATACTACATTATAAAGGGTGTATCCCTTTGCTTGAAAGTTGAAAATGTTGAATGGTTGAAAAATGTGGGTCCCACTAATCTATATCTATACTATCTATACTACATTATAAAGGGTGTATCCCTTTGGTTGAAAGTTGAAAATGTTGAATGGTTGAAAAATATGGGTCCCACTAATCTACATCTATACTACATTATAAAGGGTGTATCCCTTTGCTTGAAAGTTGAATATGTTGAATGGTTGAAAAATGTGGGTCCCACTAATCTATATTTATACTACATTATAAAGGGTGTATCTCTTTGGTTGAAAGTTGAAAATGTTGAATGGTTGAAAAATGTGGGTCCCACTAATCTATATCTATACTACATTATAAAGGGTGTATCCCTTTGCTTGAAAGTTGAAAATGTTGAATGGTTGAAATATGTGGGTCCTACTAATCTATATATATACTACATTATAAAGGGTGTATCCCTTTGGTTGAAAGTTGAAAATGTTGAATGCTTGAAAAATGTGGGTCCCACTAATGTATATTTATATCTCTATACCTTATAAAGGCTACATCAAATTGGTTGAATGTTGAATGTTGAAATGTTGAATGTTAAAAAATTGTGGGTCCCACTAAAAATCTATTCTATATTCCTTACACATTATTTTCAAACCAACAACACTATATAAAACTAGAAAATAACTCATCCTTCCATCCTAACTCACACATTATTTTCACCACTAAAAAAAAACACACACATAACCCTCTCATTCCACAATTTAAAAAAACACAAAACACTCTCACCTTATCTTATCCACCACCATCATAACTCCCGCCGCCACTACCACAACAACAACCTCCGAAACACAACACCAATCCACCACCACCAGATTAAACCACCATCAAAACCCCATCACGACTAGAAATTTACCACCGTCGAGCTTAGCACCACCGAACTCCTTAACACCGTAACCCGCAACCACCGAAACCTACACCAGCAAGAAAAATAACCATTAAAATCCCTCACATAAAAAGGTTTGAAAATTTGAGATTTATTTGTGTTTTTATGTTAGATCTATTAATATAAAACAATTTTTGAAGGTATCCTTATATATATTTGTAAGTTTTATAGTGCATATTTTAGTTTTATTAACGTTTTTGACATGTTTCTTATTTCAGCCATGACATTCATTCGCCAGAAATGTATGTAAACTTTCTTTTGTTAGATTTATAGATTTGTAATTTTTTTAGATCTGAGTTTCTAAAAAATATAAAAATAATTATGTTTTTTTTGTCACAAAGGCTGAAAAGAGTTTTACCATGGAGTCGCAGGAAAAGCCGCTACCGATTCGACGCAAATTCCTCCTAAACGTCTTAATAGATTAGAGGTATGTTAGAATTTTGAGGTATTCGATGTTTTTTTTATGGATTTATATTTTTCAAGTTTAAAGGTTTTTATTTATTTGTACTTATATGTTAAAAAAGTTATGTGTAATTTTTTTACAGATCCGAGTTTTATATGCTTCTCCCCACGCTACTTTCGTCGAAATCCCATTGCGCCGTTGCCGAGATGTATAATTTATTTTCAAATTAGTTTGTAAATTTGTGTCCATGTATTTTTTGGTAATTGTTTATTACCGTACATGGTTTTGTGTATATTTTGTAGAATGTAAGAATATAGGACTTTGTTGATAGATTCTAAATTATGTTTGTACTCATGTTTTTGGTGTGTAAATCATTAAAAAGGATACATTTAAAAAAGTTTATTGTATAATTTGTTACTATGTTTTATACGTAAATGATCAAATTGTATTAAAGTGTGAATTTTTTATAATATGTTTGAGTTTCGAGGCAATGACTTTTGTATGTTTCCATGGTTTTGATATGAAGACTTTTAGTAGACTTTAGTATTTTAATATTATGTAGACATTGGAAGCTTTGAAAATACAAAGTTTTGATTATATGATACATTCAAAATTTTGAATTTCACATAGAAACTAACGTTGTAATAGAGTGTCAGAATTTTGGGAGGGTGATGTTTTGGGACTTTGGGCTGATCATGTCAACTCTTATGAGAGAATAGATGCTAAATGACATCTCCTATTCTCAATGCTTTGATAAATCTTTTTAATAAATTTAAAATTGTTTTGAGGCTTTTTGGAAACAACTTTCATCTTTTTTGTTTGATTTGTATTTTGATTGAGCAATTAGTATTGAGTGATGAGTTAAATTGGATTTCTTGTAAGAAAAATAGATTTTGATTTCCTATAAGAAAAATATATTTTTACAAAAGCGGTCGATGTTGATAAAAGTGTAATTTTTGATCGAATTTATAGTAAAAAAAGCCATGTGAATGAGAGAATGAGAGATATTGATGAAAAAAGTAGAGGTGACAAAATGAAAGGATCGAACGAGTTAAGAAATGGACGCAAATCAATCAAAGCAATTAACATGTGAATGAGAGAATGAGAGACATTATACTACTTTTGAAGGATAACATGTAGTAACACATTACACGCAGAATAATTCATACATATCGAGATTGTATTTTAATAGTTATAAAGTTATTTAGAAAATAATGTAATATATATATTTGTTATAATCGATTTTTTTTTTCAAATTTGTTGTCAAGCACGATGTTTTATTGAAAATTTAAAAAGTTGGTCTACTATCCTATCAATTGTGACACGTGAATCAAGATTTTACTTTTAGCTTCTTTTAAAAAAAATAGACGCTACAAATAAAAACATTTCAAAACATACAAAGATGTTCGGCATCTACAAATACATTAGTAGTGAATATCTTTTAAAGTTTGATTTTTGTAAAGGAAATCCTTATAGATTTTGTAATAATAAAATGATGATTTTATTTTTAACTAATTATTTTTTTAAAGTTGTAGTAATAAATCAAAGGGAGGTGATATAGTAAATTTAATTAAAACTTTTGATTTATTTTTTAAAAAAAATAATTATTTTGAAAAAAAAAATGTAAACTGTAATTATGAAACGGATTTAAAAAAAAGGTTACACGTTGTGATGTTGATTTGACTATTAAGAATGTGAATGCCAATTAAAATTTGAGACTTCAAAAATAAGTTAACTACTTAGAATTTTTATTGTTTAATATTAAACTTATAAAAATATAATGAATACTAATGTGCGGTGACAACAGCTTTATCATGTATGTTTTTTTACTTTTATTTTGTAGTGTCAACGATAGAGTCTCTTGCAACAAGTTGTTTAAAAAACTAGGCATAATTATTAGAAAATAAATATTTTGATAAAAATACAAAATAAACGAACTTAGTGGTTTGAATGCATGATATTTGTGGTTCATTTTTTATTAAGTTGTCTGGGATGATAAGACTTGGTATAAGTATTCAACTAAAAATAGCATAACCTTCAAAGATATTATTATTATTCCCCTGTTTCATGATAAGTGTTCATTTTAACTTATTTTGGTCTTCTTTATTCAATTTGACCATAAATATCTTCATTTGTGGTATATAATACTAGATGAAAAGTATATTTAATGAAAAACCATTTAAATCTCAATTCATACATATATTTTTCAACGAGTATTATATAACACAAATGGAAATATTTATAGTCACAGCTGAATAAGAAAGACCGGAAAAGTAAAAGTGGACAATTATATAGGACGAAGATAGTCTATTTTAAATAACTATTGCCACTTATAACTACGCAACAAGGAAAATAGTGCCCCCATGACAATGAAAAACTATGGAATCATGCTGTCGAAAAAATATTTTCTGTTAAAATTTGGTCAAAACTACATACCCCTATTCAATCATGCCATCAACAGAACAATTCATTGAAAATAATTCCCGAGCACCACAAATACATTTTTTGATTGAAAAAGATTTGCGGTCGTAATTTTATTGAAAACTAGACACAGTTTCCGTTAGGTGAGGTTACTCTGCTAATGTCATTGATGCTGGATCTTACCACGATATAGCGTTTCGTTAATTATATGCCGTCAGGCAATTCCGCCGTTATGCGCGGGTACTCGCCTAGTTATTCATAATAATAATTTGTACCGGTAGTAATTATTTATTCTTGATGATTTGTTGTAAAGTTGCATTTATGAATATCATTTGTAATAAAGCTTCTTCGAGTGCAATATGAATAACATGTAGTTAAGATAACGACAACTTAAATAACTTAAATTTTAGTATTACTGAAATTACCTATTTAGACAATAGCTTATAAAGAAATGACTTCTTTATCTAAATCTAGACTTTTGTTATGCAATACGCCGCTTCCGTTACAAATAGAATATCGGATTATTATATTGTTATTTTAAGGCCAGCTTCAAAATAAATGAGAATATAAGACATAAAAACAATATATTAACATTTCAATCTATTGCATATTACAACAAACCAAACAAGAGAATTATTTCAAAGATCAGAATCGATTCCATTTTCTTACATTTATAGCAGTTCTTTTAAGTTTCATTCTTGCGATTTTTTTAAACTTTTCTATGTGTTTAAAATCAAATTTGACGCTTGTCAAAATCTGAAGTAAATCAAAACATAACCGATGTTCACTAACAAAGTGAAGGACTTTTGTTGATCAGTTATTTTACTCTCTACTTGTCTAGCCTCATAATATATCTGGCTTCCTGATAATCATAAATTCAACAGTTTTGAACAACCATGCTTCAAACATTGTTCTTTCCATGTCAAAATTAAATCAAGGACCATTCAAGATTTCGATTCACATGAACAAAGCATTGTTGTTAAAAACAAACCATCAAAACCACAAATAGTTAACAGATCAAACACCTTTGAAGTGTTAAAGTTATCATTGTATTGTTTGATGAACCAAAAAATCTACTTTAAGAACCAAATAAAGGATTTCTGCCATAATAAAGTGAATAACTTGTATAACCCAACAAATCGGCTAGATCTGAATAAAACAATAACATTTTGAAACCCAACAACAAAGCCACCAACTGAAACCACCTAGCTCACCGTAAGAACCAAGAGTGTTTGGTTATAGTGGCGGCAATTTCAGTGGCAACGAGGAAGGGGTTTATGTGTGTTTTGTATCTAGAGAGAAACAAGAAAAAGGAGAGCAATGAAGAATAATCGTTTAGGGTTTGTGTTCATTTATATATAAAGTTGCGATTGGTGGAAAAGATCTTTGCCATATATATATCTTTAAGTTTCAACATTATTCTTCAAATTGCCAGCAATGAGTGTTTCAAAATTGGTTAATTAAACATTGCATTTTCATTATAAAACTATTTCCAATCATTTCCATAAATATATAGTTTCCAGAGTTTTTATTGTCAACATTTCTAACGTTTCAACCAAAGGATATAAATCACCATCAATGAGTAAAGATAGGAATGAAACTCACATGGTTTATTATGATTAGAATATTGATTTTTTCAACCACGGAGCTTTTGTTAAACTTGCCTAATATATTGATTTTTCAAGTTTCAACATTCAACTTTCAACAAATGGGATACACCCTTTATAGGGTATATAGATATTAAATTTAAAAGAGTTTTCTATTTATATATTTATATCTTTTTATATATTTTTATACATTCAAATTACAGCTACTCTTAATTTATCAAATACTTTTAAAAATTAACTTTACTGCTAACTACTATTTTAACCAACAACATAATTTAAAAGCTCATATTGGTGGCTTCGTCTTATTTTGTTTGACAGGAACAGAATAGTAGGCTGTTTAAGAAGGAAAAAAAACCGTGTCTCAAGTGGTGGAATGTATTTTAACTAGTGTTCGTTTGAAGCTCATGTTTTGCCGTTTCAAGAGATCAGCTGATGGTTTAATGTTTGCTAGTCTTTGGAGGCTTCCTGACTCTATTTTCTCTAGATGAGTGTTAAGTGGTTTTTACACATTTATGTACTAGCTTGTGTGTTAAGTTATTTTTCTCATGGCATGTCGTGAGATTTAGTAGTTCGCGCTTGTGCTTGAGGTTAATGTGCTATTTCAGCCAGATTTCATTATACTTATTGACTTTTTAGGATTAATATATTTTTTTATCGATGAGAGTCCCTTTTACCAAAAAAAATAATTTAAAAAGTCGAATTAGTAAAATATTATTTTTAATTTTTCTTAAAAAACCTTTTTACATAAATTTCCGGGTAAAGAAGAAGAGAAAATTGTTAGAAAAAGATGAGACGCCAATTACGGTACAAATTTCTCAATCCTAAAAAAGCGCGTTAGTATATCCCTGTCCTGTCCTTCCTTAAAAGAGTTAAACACTTTCACTGAAAACAATATCCAATCCAATCTGGTACACTAATAAAATAACACCCATAAATACAATTATATTTTTGTCCTTAAAATTCAATAATCCATCCAACATGTCTTAACACATTCATTCCATTGAACTAATCAACCCTTCATAAAATATTTTTTTATAAAATTATTTTTATAAAAAAAAAAATTTATAATTTTTTTTTGGTTCCAAGACTAGTTCAGCAGCAGCCCCACCACTCCTTCACATCTTCATATTCTTCTCTGGTTAGTCTTTTTCTTTTTTTTTTTAAATTCATTTTCTTGTTCTTCATATCCAACCCTTTTTGTTTTTTCTACTGTTTTCCATCCTTTGATTTTTAGTTTTTTTTTTGTATAAATTTATGTATGTTTAGAATGCTCTTAGTTGAATCCAGTTTTAGTTAAGATTATGATGTTATTTAGATAGTTAATTCAAGTTGGTTTGACTTTATTTTTCTGATTTTTTATAAAGTTTAGATCTTTCTTGTTTTTAAGTTTAGATTCTTAGTTTTTTTTTTATAAATTTATGTATGTAGAATGCTCTTAATTTGATGTTATAGGTGTTATTTAGATAGTCAATTCAAGTTGGTTTGACTTTATTTTTCTGGATTTTTTATAAAGTTTAGATCTTTCTTGTTTTTAAGTTTATAATGATGTTAAATTGATAATCTTGGGATATTTAAGGTGAAATTATGAAGTTGGTTTGGCTTTAAATTTAATAAAGTTTAGATCTTTGTTTCGATTAAGCGAAAATCTTGGTGAAAGATTGGATCTTTGAGGTTTTTTGAATAGGGGATTTTATGATTTTGTTTTGAGCATTTTGGAGTTGGTTGAAGTTGGGTTGACTTTATTTTCTTTGGGTTTTTGATAAAGTTTAGATCTTTGAGACGTTGAACGATGTTTTGGTGAAAGAGGATCTTTATGATAAAAGTGTAGAAAGGTGTGATTTTGAATCTTGGAAAGTGATTTAATAATGGGGAATACTTGTGTTGGACCGAATATATCTAAGAATGGATTTATTCAATCGGTTTCCGCTGCAATGTGGCGAACGCCTCCTGAAGATACGCCAACTACACCTAATGGAGAATCTTCGAATCATAGCAAAGGACCTGAATCGCCGTTACCTGTTCAAAACAAACCACCAGAACAAATAACAATGCCGAAACCCGAGAAGAAACCAGAAGAACAGCCGCCCGTGAAGCCCAAAAAAGCTCCGCCTCAAATGAAGAGGGTATCAAGTGCCGGCCTTCGTACGGATTCTGTTTTGCAAAGAAAAACCGGGAGTTTGAAGGAGTTTTTCACTTTGGGGAAGAAGTTAGGACAAGGGCAATTTGGTACGACTTTTCTTTGTACAGAAAAAGCTACTGGCCAACAATACGCATGCAAATCAATTGCAAAGAGAAAATTGTTAACCGACGAGGATGTGGAAGATGTAAGAAGAGAAATTCAAATTATGCATCATTTGGCGGGCCACCCGAATGTTATATCAATTAAAGGTGCTTACGAGGATGCTATAGCGGTTCATGTTGTAATGGAACTGTGTGCGGGTGGTGAGCTTTTTGATAGGATTATTCAAGTTGGACATTATACTGAAAAAAAGGCATCTGAGCTTACAAGAACCATTGTTGGTGTTGTGGAGACTTGTCACTCTTTGGGTGTTATGCATCGGGATTTAAAGCCGGAGAATTTCTTGCTTGTGGATAAGAAAGAAGATTCACTTCTCAAAACTATTGATTTTGGATTATCGGTCTTCTTCAAGCCAGGTATATACTTTGTGTTATTTTTTGTTGAAAATTTATACAGGGGGGTGTTTGGATGTGAAGTTTATCTATATAATAACTTGCTTATAGCTAAGGATAGTAATTCTGAATTATAGTCATCATTATTCCAAATCTCTTTATTTTTTGGGTAACAATGGTTTCCGACCATTTGGCTGTCTTTTGAACACAGGCTTAAACCACTAGGCCACTAGGTACCCCTGAGGAGTTCCAAATCTGTTTATTTATATTATTGACCATGTATGTTTAATGAGTAATGATCAGTTTACGCAAGTACTGTAATCAGTTTCATCCAAACAGCCCCGCGTTTAATCATGAGACTTTCTGTTCTTTCTTTATTTGCTTCCGGCACTCTAGCTTACCATACCGTTATTTTGCATATTAAGATACTTTTTTAATTAGGACGTGACTGATACCAAGTGATCTTGTGTAAAAATTTTCATATTACATGGGCCGAAATATGATACAAAGGAAACTGACAAAACTATCAGTTATATAAATGTCGTTTGATCGATTCGTACGGACTCCGTACTTCTCCAAAAGGGAATTATATTAGCATGTAATTCACGTATCACCATTATTTACAAGATAACCTTATAAAATTAGTCGTTGAGTGATTTTCATCCCGTTTGACCAGTTCCCCTTTAGCTTAATCATTTTATGTCCCATTTAACTGTTTGAGATCTAAACAACTTAATTACATATCGACCGGGAACTTTTAAAAGAATTGTGTGTGTGCATACGTATATGTGTGTGTCTATTGAAACTGATTATTGATGATGAAGAGATATAGAAGCTCGGAGTCTAAATTCATCAAAATACACGAGGGCTTCTCAATAGGCACTTAACTAAATAGGTTGTGAAGTCGGAAGTGGTACATTGGGTGGGTTAGGTAACATGTCTAAAAAGTGAATTTATTGAACAGTGTAGAAATATCAGGAGCACTAATAAAAGAGTATAGCCCTAATCGTCAAATCTACCCGTTTTCATATATCCAGGGAAGATATATAGTGCATTTATATCGAGTAATTTGTTAACTCTGTCTCTGCACAATTTTCTAGCTTTCTAACATTTATGTATGTTAGGTGAATCATTTAATGATGTGGTCGGCAGCCCATATTACGTTGCACCCGAAGTCTTGAGAAAACGTTATGGTCCTGAAGCAGATGTGTGGAGTGCTGGCGTTATCGTTTACATTCTTTTAAGTGGTGTACCTCCTTTCTGGGCAGGTCAGTATTCAATTCTGTAACATTACATATATACCCTCTCGTCTCTAAGGGTTCTGAAATGAATGCAACCATTTCTTGTATTGGTTTTTAGTCAAGTTGAAAATCGAAGAATACTTCGTTTACTTCTAAGTAACTTTTCATAATTGGAATTTATTGATTTGAGCCAGATAATTCCTCTATTTGTGATTCTTGAGGGTTATTTAGAGGTTTGACTAGTAGTCAAACCTTGGTTTAAAAAAGCGCGCCTTTTTGCGCCTAAGGCGTGAGGCGAGGCGAGGCGATGGGGTCAGCGCATCAGGACCCTTAATGCGCAGCCATTACAAAAAGCGATTTAAGGCGGTGCTTTTTGACGCCTAGAAGGCACGCTTTTTAGCGCCTCAGGTGCTTTTGGTTCTAAAACTGCCATTTAAACTCAAACTCTTTGAGTGGACTTTTATTAACCTTTTCTAGTTGGTATTTGGGCTTTGGAAAAGCCTTTAATAAAGCCCATCTCAGAAGGAATGAGGAATGAATGGGTTATTATTGTTTTTAATGTCCTCTTGATGCGTTTATATATATGAATTATGGTTTTTAAGTTTTAACAAAATTATAATCGTTTTGTACAAAGTATACGCCTCGCCTACGAAAGGCGTGCGCTTTTGCCTCATCGCCCAACGCTTCTCGCCTTGGACCCTTAGCGCAACGGACCGCCTTTCGCTTTTTTAAACCAAGAGTCAAACACATCTTATAAACTATGTTGAGTCATGCATTTCATTACTTTAATACCCTTCAAGAATGACCGTGTAGGAGAATATCGTTGGTAAGCTGTAATAATGATAAGAGGGCAATCTAAAAAGCTATTTACTACTATGATTTTGTGATATAATCTTTTGTTATTTATTGTATTGATTCTCAATGTTTTCGTTCATTTATAGAGGTTAGTTAATTGATTTATATATGGACATGTTTCAGAAACCGAGCAAGGAATATTTGAGCAAGTTCTGCAAGGTGATCTAGATTTCGCTTCTGATCCATGGCCAAGTATTTCTGAAGGCGCCAAAGATCTTGTGAGGAGAATGCTTATTCGGGACCCAAAAAGACGATTAACCGCACATGAAGTTTTATGTAAGTCTTCTAAATTCATGTTTTCGTAATGAACTTACTTTTTATACACTTTCAGTGTAAAAGAAACGTGCACTCACGGCCCTTATAAGTGTCTAATGTTTAACACAAGGTTCAACCTTTGTACAGGCCATCCTTGGGTTCAAGTTAACGGTGTGGCTCCTGACAAGCCTCTTGACTCTGCGGTCCTAAGTCGAATGAAACAGTTTTCAGCCATGAACAAGTTAAAGAAAATGGCTCTTAGGGTAAGATACCGTATTGGATTCATCTACTCCCTTTGATCTTACTCTCTACTATATCGTTCATAAAAATTGGTGTGAAATTTTGTGGAAAAAAAAACAAGTACTCCGTATAAATTTGGAAAAACATATAGTTGACTTACCAAGTCAAGCGGTATCATCACATGTCACTTTTTTTACTTCTATGGTTTGTTTGTAGGTTATAGCAGAGAGCATGTCGGAAGAAGAAATAGCTGGGCTAAAACAAATGTTTCAGATGATCGATACAGACAACAGTGGTCAAATTACTTTTGAAGAACTGAAGGCCGGATTAAAAAGAGTTGGTGCTAATCTTAAGGAGTCGGAAATCTATGATCTCATGCAAGCAGTAAGCCCTAAATCACACGCTTAATTTCGAGTTTAATAAATCTCAACGGCTTGATAGTTGGATACTACAACGTCACTTTTTGAACATATCTAGTTATCTACTCGTATTTCGTCATACATAGTGTTTTTTTTATTGGGAGTCGATTTTGTTAAAATTTCTGAATTTTACTAAGCACTAAACTGATGTGTACTCTGTAGTACTTTGTGTTTTCGTGAATTTTAGGACAGGAAGTTCATTTCTAAATTCATTGCATAATGCTTGAACATAGGCAGATGTAGATAATAGTGGAACAATTGATTACGGGGAATTTGTTGCCGCAACATTGCATTTGAATAAAATTGAAAGAGAAGATCATCTATTTGCGGCATTTTCCTACTTTGATAAAGATGGAAGTGGTTATATTACTGCTGATGAGCTTCAACATGCGTGTGACGAGTTTGGCATAGAAGCTCGTTTCGAAGAATTGCTTCAAGACGTTGACCAAGACAATGTAAGTTTATTATGATCCATCCTTTTGTTTTATGACAAAAATGTCATGGTTTATTTTTACTGAATTCTATGCTTTGTTTAAAATGACCGGGTTTGGCACAGTGTCACATGGTTTGCCCGGGTTTTGCTGATTCTGACCGGGTTTCACTAGGTTTAGCCAGGTTTGACCAGTTTTGCCCGGGTTTCACCGTGTTTGGCTGAGTTTGACCGGGTTTCACCTGTTTTGAACGGGTTTCACTGGGTTTAGCCGGGTTTTACTGTGTTTGGCTGGGTTTCGCCGGTTTTGGCCAGTTTGGACTGGGTTTCACATTTTCCCGGATTTGGCCGATTTTGACCTGGTTTCACCCAGTTTGGCCGGTTTTCACCTGGTTTGACCGGGTTTCGTCGGTTTAACCGATTTCACCGGGTTTGACCGGTTTGAACGGGTTTCACTAGGTTTTCACCTGGTTTGACCGGGTTTCGTCGGTTTAACCGATTTCACTGGGTTTGGCCGGTTTTGACCGGGTTTGGCCGCGTTTGGCAGGGTTTGACCGGGTTTGACTGAGATTGATATGGTTTCACAGGGTTTGGCCAAACTGCCCTTGCACTTAATGACCCGTTAGAAATTAGGATTCCCAACGAAGTAAAGTTAAAAAACTCTTGTGCGGCTACTCACGTAATTTACTCTTTTGGACTAAATCCGTGCCTGGTGCAAGGAATTAAGGTGAATATACCCTAAAATATAAATTTGGGCCTTAATTTTCAGTCTTTTAGAAATAAAACAAGTTATATCATTTCAAATGTGATACAGACATACAGTATATTTTATCAAGCATTTGATGACTTTCGGCTTGTTTTAAAGCTATTTGTTTATTTGAGGTTTGACGTGTTAGAGATCACATGTAACCCAAAAATAAACATGTAAAATTTCCAACTCTAAGATGTCTAATTATTTCCTCGTACTCGATTTATATTCTATAGGATGGACGTATAGACTACAACGAGTTTGTGGCCATGATGCAAGGAACCACAACCGCAGGTGGTTCCGCTCCAAAGAAGAGCATGGAGAATAGTTTCAGCATCAAGTTCAGAGAAGCATTTAAACTTTGAATATACCTTTTTTCATGTTTCTTTTTCTTCTTTTTCCAGTCTCTAGGTTCTTTCGAAAGAACCTTAGAACTGAACATTAATTAATCTTGTGTTTCAGTTTTGAGTTTAAACATTTCAGCCGTACTATGTTACAGCTTAAAGTTGACGAAATACTGCGGTTCATGAGTTTCTTGTAACCCTTTTTTTTTCCTTTCGAAATTATGCAATTTATGCCTATATACAAAAAAGTATCCAGTGTAGTTTTTTTTTTTAAATTCACTACAACAAAACCGGGCTATTAGGACCTTTCCATGGGACCATGTTTACTTGAGGGTCCTAATAACAAATTTATCATAACGCATTAGGTTTTTAGTCCTTTTAAGATCAAATTGATAATACACTTTATAAATTGGTTCTATAAGAGAACACTTATAGGACCCTTTGTTTTCTACGTCTTATAAATATATTTTAGTAGGACATTTCACTTGTATGTCCTATTAGATTCAGTATTATACGACCTTTATTTGATAGGTTCTATTAGAATTAAACCTAATAGGACACTTTAAATGTATATCCTATTGCATTTAGTTTTATAGGACTTTTATCTATTAAAGTCTTATTTGAAATAAACTAATAAGTCATCCAATACACAAGTTCTATTAAATAAAGCTTTGTAGGACACCTGATACACATGTGTGTCCTATTACCCTTTACATTGACACGCTTCTAAACAAATAGTAAAATCATATGATGGGAGTGGTAGTGTGGGTTGGGGTGACTTCACACATAGAAAAAAACCATGTGTGGGTTGTCATCCCCTCACCATAAACCCACACAGGATTTGCTATATAGAAACATGCGAAGGGCGAGTATCTCACCCTTTGTTAGTTGTGGTTTTGGATGGACCCCATGTCGACGTTTGATTTTAAAAAATAATATTTTGCAACTACCATTTTTATCTATAAATACCCACCATTTAATCAATATTTAAAACACATCAAAATCAAATTTATATAAATCTTCATTTCTCAAACTTATCAATTTCAACAGAGGAGTATACGTTTGTGCTACCCGATTTAATGATCAAAAATGGAGAAACTATTATGAATACCCGTAGATGCAATTATGAAAAAAGGCGATAGCGTCTTTTCGTAATAGAAGACAAGAGAAACGGGTGACGAGAAACATTGTATACCAAGTTCCTTATGGTGCCTATGAACGTTTAGTTTCCATGTTTTTTGTGAGAACCCCGTGTACAACGAACGAGAATTCCAAAAGATATTCTAAATGGCTCGACCATTTTTCAACCGGATAGTTGCGGAGGTATCTACTCATGATTCATACTAATCATACTTTACTGCTAATGGGTAAGAGAGTAATATTTGCTCGCCTTAAAAATCGTTACCGGTTACTCGCCGCCGCATTTTCCGAGTATCATGCTAGTATATATTTTACTACATCTGTCTCATAATAAGTGTCAACTTGGACTTTTTAATTTTTTATCTTACTTTGACAACATATATGCTTATTTGTGTTATATAATATTTGTTGAAAATTATACTAATAAAAATACATTTTAAAACCGAATCTATTCATATAATTTTATCAATATAATACAGATACGAATATTTGTTGTCAAAGTTTAATAAAAAAACTTAAAATATTTTGTTGTGGATATTTAATATGAGACGGAGGTAATAATACTTTTAAGAATAAGTTATTTATACTTTCTAATTTTTTTTATTTTCAATTTTATATTCTTTAGTTCAAAAAGATAAAAAAAAAAAGTCTATATAAAATACCAATTATTCTTTTGCATGGTTTTAAATTTTCTCTCCATTCGTGTTGCCCAAAATTTTGTTCCCGCTAGTCTCCTCCCAAAAATTTTGTAACTCCCTCCAAAAATGAGATCCACTAATCTTTTATTGTCCTCCTCATCTCCAATAAACTGCCACGTCTCTTTTTCCCACTTAATTGTTGCCCTCTCTAACTGTACACAAATCCAAATCATGTGAATGGAGAAACTTTTATTGTCATAACATACATCAAAAGGGTAATGTAACAATTGAGATTTTTTGCAACACTTTTTTTTTGTGACTATAGATTCGCATATACAGTGGCAATTGCGGGTTTGGTGGATTGTGTTTTTTTTTTTTTTTAACTAACATCTAAGATAATAAGAGTTGCATCGCCCGATCCACCTTACGATGATCACCAAATGAGAGGACACAATGGATTCGCATGCTATTTTAAGAAATTCCATATTGTATGTATTTTTTCTTCTTCTCATTTTAATATTTTGTCCATGAACAAGTTGTATTTAAGTTGATTGTGTTGTCTTCCTTTGCAGATTTAGCTGAACGTTTTAGCCTATACTATATCAAAAGAACCTCAATTTTTGGAAACGGTTTGCAAAGTCAAATCATGTGTAATTAAGCTTGATCTCGAATGTGATGCGATGATTGTGGATATGTTTAAGCATTCTCTAAGATCAATAAGGTCTGTTATAGATTTCAAGCTATAATGTGATACTGATAAGTATACACGCATTGGAATATGTCATTATTCCATCAACCAGTTGGGATTTTTGTGATATGTTTGTTACACGGAATATCATCGTGGACGCAATTTTAAACATGCAATTGCCATGGTTTTAGAAGAAAGTGAAGAAATTTCAATTGAGTTGCTCGGTAAGATATGAAAATATGATATCATTATTAACAACTTCCGATTTTCTCTCTTGTTTTTCTGGGTTTTCTTAACCAATTATTTCCTGTACGTAGGTAATTCTGCCGGCATCTCGAGTGTGTGTGGATGATGATGGATGACTACTTAAATGGCCATTTTTTAGTTTCATGTACTTTTAGTCAATGTTATTTATGTTAAGTTTTGTAAGACATCTTCCATGTTATTATAACTTGATGAAAACTTCTCTTATTAAAATGAAATTTTTTATTGCTTATTGAATTACATTCCATCTGGCTTTTGTTTACTTGCTTCAATTTAGTTTCGTTGATTACTTTTTGTTTTTTAAGATAAGCCGTGGTAAATTTTGTTGGATAGATACGAAGTGTTTAATGATTTCACTTATTAGGCACTAATGCTATAAACTAAACTAAACATGATACAATATACCTATAGAACATCGATTTTGGTCCTTACAAAGTACCTATATGTATTAGGACCCTTTTTTATACTAAAAGATGACTTTATCTAATATATTTTCGTCCTAAATAATGTATGTTAGGACTTATAAAAGTGTCCCAAAACATAACAGATGAGTAAGCATGTATTAGTACACCGACTAGCATACTATAATATGCTCTATTAAGACGCCATTTTGGTTGCATAAACTTTTTTTTGGGACCAAATAATTAGTTATAAAATGTTCGATTTTATTAGGACGTTGATAAATGTCCTAAATATCTATTACAACTCCTTCCTACGGGACACTTTTATTTTAGTCCTATTAGATAAAAGGTCCTATGGTATAATATTATAGGACACTAGTAGGTGTCCTATAAACCTCTTTTTCTTGTAGTGATTGTAAATTCGACATTATATATTTTGTTACTAAAAACAAGTTTACCTGCAAAAATGGGTATAGAAGCAGTCTCTTAACTTTCGTATAAGGGTGGTATACTGCCAAGGTGATCATAAATTTGAATTCTAGCTTTCTAATTACACATTGTTCTTGTGTTCATAGACGGAAGTTGGGTGAATTTATCCGGAGGGCTGAGTTTTGTGTAAGTTAATTTGGGCGAGGCAAAACTGTATTCTCTTTAACTACATATAAGTAAAACCTTGAAGTTCTGGGAGGGCCGTGGTACTCTCCGCCCTCCGGTCTCCATTAAAGTCCGTCTATGCTTGCGTTTGACTTTGGAAAACATATATGTTCAGATTATGAAAGAAAACCTCAAATGTGGTGTTCTTGAGTTTTTCCTTTAAGAATAAAATAAAGGAAATGAAGATGAAATAAAAGGGGTGTTTGATTTAGCTTGTATAAGTGGGCTTATAAGCTTATTAACTTATATAAGCTTATAAGTCGAAACTTAAGTATTTGGTTAAACTTATATAAGTGCGCTTGTAAACTTATATATAAGAGAGGTTTGATAAGCTAAAAAGTTATAACTTATGTTACGGAAAATGGACTTATATAAAAATGTTACGGAAAATGGACTTATATGAAAATATTATATATTATTTAAAACGTAGTAATTATATCATTATTGTTTTTTATGTAAATTTTTGCCATTTATGATATTAATTTTATAAACTAAATTAAACATTTATCAAAAGCTTATATAAGCTAAGAGCCTAAGATTAGGGGGAGTGGTAACAAACTCACTCACCTCCACGTCAGCGCCACATCAGCTTTTAATAAACCCACCCACTCAAACTCACTACAACTCACCTTTCATACTTATTTTTTTATTATTATTTAAACATACTCTACTCACAAAAAATACCCAATAATAAACCTAACCCAAAAAATAAAATCACCTGAGCCCACAAAAATAAACTCGCTCCCGGTGAGTGTGGTATAGTTTTTTTTTGCTAAGAGAAACTCGCACGCGAATTTTTGGGACAATTATGAGACTAGCGGGTGAGTTAGGCATACTCGCTCGTGGGTTAGTGACCATTCCCTTCAACCTAATTAGTCATAAATGACTTATATAACATATACATAAACTTATATAACATATACATAAACTTATAAATGACTTATATAACATATACATAAACTTATATAACATATAACATAAACATATATAACATATACATAAACTCAATTTATAATCTTAATCAAACACCCCAAAGTACATACAAGAACATAAAATAATCTAATACGGCCAATAAGTTAATGCATTATCAATTTCTCAAGTCATTGACTAATTAAAAATAAAAGACTTTGTGGTTGGTTTCAAACATGGTGGCTTCCTTTTTTATTGGAAAATTTTGAGTACAATACAACACCATATGCAGAGAACTAAACCTAGTAATGACAACAATTACTAATGATAAAGTGGTGATTTGCATAGGAGACATCCATGGTTATGCAACTAAACTAAAAAACCTTTGGTCCAATTTGCAAATCCATATCAAGCCAAACGAGTTCGAGTCGGCTCACATCATTTTTCTTGGCGATTACTGTGACCATGGACCTCACACTCGAGAAGTGCTCGATTTTCTGATATCTTTGCCTTCAAAACATCCAAAACAATCTCATGTTTTCCTTGCTGGAAATCACGACTTTGCTTTTGCAGCCTTTGTTGGAGCTTTGCCTCCGCCACCTAAAGGTGCAGAGTTTTGTGCTACGTGGGATCGATATAAGAGTCTTGAGGAGGACGAAGGGTGGTATAAGGGCGACGGCTATGAGAATATGCATGTGCAAGGGAGGAGATGGGGTGGACTGTTTAAAGAATTGTGGCATCCCAATAATAGCTCAATTTATACTTCACGGCCTACGTTTGCATCTTATGGGTTCCCTCACGGCTCTCCGGGTTACTAATTACTCCCTTCGTCCCATATTTATTGTATACCACGTATCTTTTTTTTAAACTGTGTGTTTTATTTTCAGATTTTATCAAAGCATTTCCCATTGACCATAAGAAGTTTTTGGGGAATATGGCATGGATCCATGAAGAGGTATGGGCGTATGACTATATATATTCTTTGTGATTAGTGAGTGTGAGTAAACTCATGGCGCACTTGTTACTTTCAGGACGATGTATGCATAAACACCGCTCGAGGGACCAAACGTTGTAAACTGATTGCAGTTCATGCCGGTTTGGAGAAAGATAAAGACGTCGAAGAACAAATGATAACTCTCAGAGCGAGGAACACCGAATTCCCAAGCTTAAAAGCAATCAGTGGAAGAAATAGTGTGTTAGAAATGCCTGAGGTATCCATCTTGCGCGCTAATTAGAATATTAGACCTAGCTTCATATAGTTGTACTAAATTACTAACTGATTATATGAATACATTTAGGAACTAGCAAAGCAAGAAACAATCTTAGTGAGTGGTCACCATGGGAAGCTGAATATTGAGGGCTTTCGGCTCATTATTGATGAAGGTGACGGGCTTGAAAGAAATCCGTTGGCAGCAATCATACTCCCTTCAATGAGGATTATACGTGACACTGATGCGTCGGAATAATAAGATCAGCAACACAATTTACTAAGACACACCATTTCAGTTTCTCCCTAAGTATTAACATTTGAGAAATGAGTTGGAGACCTAAAAAAATATGACTACTTTTGTTATTTTCCAGCTATATATTTTTTTTACAGAAAGTAATATCACTAAAAAGATATATGAAACCAAAATATATTATATAAATTATAATTATTCTTAATATGAAATTAAGAAACCAGCTAAATAAATAAAATGTTTTTTGTTGGGCCATAAACATATAATGGGCCAAAATCTGGATCAGAACTCATTATAATTGGACTAATGTTTTGTCAACAAAAAGTGGCCTACACACAGTCAGGCCTAAGATCAGGCCGAAAGGAGCAGTCGATGGATAACAGGTGAATATTCCTGTACTACCTTTATGGGTCCTAAAGGATGGAAGAGGTTAACTTCCTCTCCTGCCTTCTTCATTAAAGCGAGCTTTTTCCTTCCTCACTTGTTGAGACAAATAGTTGACTTACACGTCCTATTCAATAGGAGCTTAGCGAGTGTACTAGGTAGTTATGACTACATTATTCTCGGTTTGTATAACCGAAAAGAGTAAATAAGAGCTTTAAAACGTTGTTTTAAAGAGGCCCCATGTGGGATACCATTCAGAGGTTGTCAAAAGACAAAGTCGCAAAAATCTTTACTTGACGACATAATTCTTCGCATAGATTGCCAAAGCATGTGCCCATACGTATTTTTTTGAAACATGACTAGTCTAATAAGTAAAATTGTTAAGTAATCAGCCAAACATATTAAAGGTTGATCAAATGGCCTATATTTTGTCCGACCAAAAAGGCCAATCTGCACGAACCACAAAAGATGTAGCACTAGTCAATGCCTTGACCATATTTAAGCAAAAGACTACTTTTCATTCCTGTGGACACTATTACTTTCTTTTATTTATTTGCTTAAGCAATTATATCAACTTGACCTCTGCACGATTTATATAAGTAATTAACAATAGAAAGCTAAGAAAAAAAAAAAAATTTAACTATAGAAAGCTAAGAAACATAGATTTAAGTAGGGGAGGCGATTTTTGACCCGATTTGAAATCGTCACGAAAATTAACAGATTTATGTCGAGTACAAATAGATTTTGGGCCTGTTTTGGGTCGATTCATCTGACTCGTTTATTAAACAGGTTAGGTTCGAGTTGAGAAAAAAATAAATGGGTCGACTCGTCAACCTGTAAAAAGATATTTTTCTTATATTAAAAACTATTTATATTTTATTATACGGGTTAAATAGGTCAAGCGAGCGACCCAAAATGCGTTTAACATGTTTAACCTCGTGTAATGTGGCAATTTTGTATATTAAAAAGGTTAAATGGGTAATCGAAACCCGTGTAACCTATTTAACCATCTAACCTAATTAATTATATATTGTATATGAGTTAGGTTCGGGTCATATGTAAACAAGTTAAAATTAACATACCTGATTTGATTATTTAATGAGTTAGGTTTGAGTAACTTGTCAATTCGAATCCGGTAACCTGAACTTGACCTGCATTGCAACCCGTAGATGCCTAGATTTAAGTGTATGAATAAGGTCAACTAATGTGCTTAAAACTCGTTCTAGAAATTTTTTGAGGAATACTTAAGAACTATTTTAGCAAATGAAGTGGATGGATGCATTTGCATTTGGTTATAGTTTTCATGTGGGGAGGTCAGGGTTCGACTCCTGTCATTCCCCATGTGGGGAATTTTCTCAGAATTGGCAGCCGGGTTTGAATCCCATCGCAATGCCCTGAAGCCCCTTAATGGAAAACTGGATGGCTAGCATGAGGGTTGATATTCTCTTCGTGAGATGATTCGGAGTCGGGTCGAGAGACTTGGTGCCTCGGTGGCACGCAAAATACTCCGCTGCACCAAACTGCCATTAAAAAAAAAAAAACTTAAGAACTATTCTAAAAGTAACTACATACGTTCTCGTAAAACTTCCGTTTAATAAATTAGTATTACTTAAGCCATAAGAACTCAAATATTCAGCAATGTCTATTAAAACTCAAGTAATTCTTTAACACATGATACTGGAATCTTACTGCTAATCTCATCATTCAAAAATAGGAACTCTTACATGGGAAAAAAAACATCTATAGAACAGTTAACAAATGTTATGTCATACTAGGATAGTCGACATATTAGTATTCACTTCCAAACACTTGGTATAATGAAACTCAATCTGTAGCCTATGATGAACAAGAGGACTTGATGCTGCCATCAACCCTTTCTTGACATCTGTCTGCAGTTCTCTTAACGGAATTGCAGCTAGAAAACTCTTTATATACTCTTTACACGACTCTTTACCTTTCGACACCAATGATTGTTCAGCATTTTTATTTGAATTTTGTGAGTTAACGGGTAGTTTTTGGATTGTCGTGTCTTTGTCAAACTTCAAGACGTATGCTTGGTTGCAGCCCTCGTATAGCCTCTCTCCCAAAGTGTCGATGATATAGTATGCATCACGTTCGACTTTCAAGATGAAAAAGTGGTCATTCCAGCTAACAATATAGACATGGTTTGAGTTTGACGCATTTTGACTTATCTCATCCCATATGTTATCAAAGGACATAGCACCATCAAGATAGTCGAAAACGCCATCTCCAAGTTGGAAGAATCCAACAAAAGACTTTTCAGGTACAACTTCAAGATTACGAGTCCTGGCCTCAAGGACGGTTTCAAGGTCAAAGTGCTTATCCGGGAAGCGTTTTTTGTAAACTTCATTTTCACAAAGGTCTCTCCATTCCGAGGAACCTTCACGAACTAAGGTATCAAGCTCTGATTTTAAGGGCATTTGATTATGGTTGTTTTGGAACCAAGTGGCAATGGTGGCGACTAATGATGTGCAAGCACTTTCACCTGATGCGCGTTCGCTTCTTTGGTCAATGGAAGCAAAGAAAACTTGGGTTTGGAGACTCATGAGCCCGTCTCTACTTATTACTTCCGTGTTGTCCCATTTACCGACAACAAAATTGTCGTCTCCAAATTCAGAGATTGATGATCTACTCGTTGTTGACCCCTCATCACTTCTGTGCCACTGTCATGTTTATTACTTATTAGGAAAATCTTCAAAATGGTTCATTTCTAAAGGGTCAAAATGGTTCAGGTTATAAAAAAAGATACCCGGACTCAGAAGTAAAAGTCTAAAAAGTTTGTTGTAACTTACCCCGTACGAGGACTCATCTGATGATGTGAACATTCGACGATCAAAGTCGATATCATCTCCACCTTCTTCTCGAACATCTCTTTTCAAAAGTGGTTCTCCTTTAGCTTTAAACGATCTAAAGCTCAACTTTCTTTTCCTCCATGGAAAGATGCTACGCTTTGGTATTTGTCTCTCGGCCGAATCAATAGAATTTGTAGGTACACTTACAACACCAGCTTTTGAGTTATAGCTTTGATAGTATATCCGATCCCCTACAAACGATCCTCCAACATGATTTGCATAAGCCAAATTTCCGTAGCTTAAAGACTTTTTAATAGTAAAATCAGTAGTGTCCATTTCATCAGAATCAGTTTCATCTGTTCTTTCAGATGAGTCCGAGTCAAACGTATAGTCTGAACTTCTAACCGAGCTTTTCCCATCACTGCTCCCTTCTTCAGAATTTACCTTTTTAGCGCGGTTAGGCGAAAATGCTCTAAAGATCTTGACCTTCTTAAAACCAGCTTTAAGACCCAAAGGCTCGTCTCCAAATCTTTGTTCCAGTTGTTTAGTTGATGAAAGTGGTGACCATGGTACCCACTTCATCATTTTAACAACCATTGTGGCTTTAAGGTTGTTGTTAATGTTTTCTAATGTTGTGTGTTTAAAGTTAAGGAGGATGAGTTGTTTGAGTGGTGTTGATGTGGTTTATATATACTATATATAGGAAGGTGGTGTACGTGTGCAGTATGATTATGATTCCATTAGGTTGGTGGTACCGAACATATTACGTCAACTTACTCACCTCAAAACTAACGTCTATATTTTGTTTTCATTAGTTGATCACAGCCCGAAAGTATGAGGGACAAAAAGCTAGATAACGCGACTACGACTAATTGCCCCGCCAACATATAGATAATCATAGTAACCTACTTTATTTTTTAGGTGGTAAGCATATAACATATGGTGTAGTTGAAACTCGGCATTATGTTTTTAGAAACTGTTAAACATATGCTTTATGGTTTACTACTACAACAGGATACACACGTCATGGCTGCAACCACGACTGGTTGTCATGCCAAGATACGATTATTCTCAACTCTAACCGCGTTAATACTCATCACATCGATATGCATAGTTCGTGTCAAAAGAATAGTCAAAAGATTATTTAATATGTTTTGTTTGCGAGACATGCTTTAAGAAAGCGAATGAGAAAAATATTATGTGAGAGGAGGCTTCATGCAACAGATACATTTAAATAATAAGAGCACACACGCACACACAATGGATGCAACCAACAAGTTTACCCCCAAGATACGCATAAACTGTCGATAACATTTGCTTATAACTGTCTATGATTGACAATTTCTTGGCACATGCTCAGATGGGGCAACATTCGACATAATGAGGATACACCGCCATGGCTACAAACCCGACTAGTTGCTCCGCCAACATATGAATAATCTCAGCTTTAACCAGGCTCGTTAAAACTCATCCCAACCGAATTTACGTTTCCATCGTTTAATATACACCGCTAACTAATGAGAGTGTAACTAAACAACATCCACAATCTAATTCTTTTTCAGATCCATCAAATCTTAAGAAAAACTGGAATCTTGTGAGATGGGTTTCCACAAGTAAGAATGAAATATATTATACTGATCAATAATAAGAGAATAAATGCTTTTTGCCACAGGCTCAGATAGGAAAACTACAAGAAGGCTCAAGACGCATCCAGCCTGTCCACAACGCCACACACACCATATAAGATGGAAACGAAGAAACCGAAAGCATTAGAACTCAGCACAACCGAATGTAAAGTTGCGTTCATTTAGTATACAAAGTTGGCTAATAAGAGTGTAAGTATACCATCAACAACGCGCTTTCTAAAGACAGGTTTCATAAACAAAACCTAAAAAATAATCGTTTGTGTCTTGTGTAATCTTTCCCTTTGCATAACGCGTCTTTTTACTTAGGCATGTGTTACACCTGCCTTCACTCTAGTACAAATAAAACCCAAAGAGTGTGGCATGGGAAAAAAAGGCTCAGATAGGTTATCTTTTAGAGAAAGCAGGATTCACACATCATAGCTGCAACCCACAGGTTGCCCTGCGAAAATATACGTAATCTCAGTGTAAAATCGACCCGTTCAAACTAATCATAGCCAAAGTAATTTTAGATAAAGAGAATTCAGGATACACACGGCATAACTGCTACCCACATGTTCCCTGCCAAGATACGTGTAATCTCAGCGTTAAACTGACCCATCCAAACTCATCATAGCCATAGTAATTTCAGATTATTAAGATACCAACATATTTAACTACACATGCAACATAGGGTTATCAGGTTTCAAAACAACCACAAGCCACACATTATCGAACCTCATTGGCAGACAAATGTTGACACCAATTCATTTTTGACAGGACCACAATTCTCAAAATACCAGCACACTTAAGTAAGCACACACCACAAAACCATTACCAAAGACAGAGTGTAACCGACAACCGCTCTATGGAGACACCTCAAACCCTAATATAAAGAAAACGAATAACAACCTAACACTAACAAAGTCAAGAACCAACATAAAAATAAGTACTAAAATATACAACACGCACACACTATCCAAGTTGCCAACGACACATAAACATTCATCGCTCCTTAGGAAACTATGTTAGACGTAACACACAATCATAAACAAAGGTCTTTATACAAATTACAAACAATGGACAACAAAGCATTTTAGAAAATCTTACACCAAACTCACTATACTATCAGCACTACATAATCATAAATACATGGTCAAAGCAAGTAAACATGAAAAAAATATACCAAAAAACATAAGGGGGAAACAACGATGTTACCAGAAAAATGTGGAAGACGAAGTGTTTGCCCCAAGGGGAAGAAACTAGTTTCCATACTCTGTTCTTGAGTAACTAATTTAGTTCTTCCTGCATAGCCTCAACCCACCCTAGATGTTTTAGGACCTCTAAAACGTTTTTAGGTTCAATGTCAAATAGAAAGTATGCAAACAGACATTCATGAGCTGAGGTAGTAGTAACTTGAGCAGCTTGACTGCGAGTAGGCATCCCCTCAAACACATACCCAATAATATTCACAAGTTTTATATGTTGATTTCTTGACCATTTGTTATGAGGACGTGGGAGAGAACATGTGGATATTTTATGATTTTAAGGGACTGAATTATCAGTACATGATATTGATGGTTCAATTTCAACTAAGATATCCTTTGTGGTTGGTAGATCATTTGATAGATCATCTCCCCCTTCGATGTTTGAAGTGCTATGAGAATCATTTGATTCTTCAGGACCGGTAGTTATAATTTCTACTTTTGGAATATATTGATTATTAATTAAGTTGGTAATTCACCTATTGTGGGGTGAGATGTGGAATAAATTATTAGCATCAATTTGAAAATGTCTTGAGGAATCATTATCATACTTATCAGGAGGATAGACTAAAGAGTTGTTGATTCTAATTTCATCCACAGATTGATTAGTGAAGTTAATAGCATCCATGCTTTCATCAAATGTCGCATGAAAAGTTCCCTTAACTCTTTATCTTTATATATTAAAGACCCTGAAGGCATTAGAGACAAATGTATCTAAGGAAATATCCATCATCAGCTTTCGCATCAAATTTACCCATATGATACTTTTGATTGTGAATAAACACAGGACATCCAAATACATGAAAGTAGCTGATGTCTGGAATCCTTTCCCTAGATATTTCATGAGGATTCTAATCATGCCTTTTGATAATTATATTTTTGTTTAAATTATAGCAATCAATTTTTACTGCTTTAGCCTAGAAGTGTTTTAAAGATTGAAGCCATTGAGTATAGTCCTTGCAGCCTCAATGAGAGTTCTATTCTTCATGTCAGCAACACCATTTTGTTCAGGTGTATATGGAGAATATAAGTTTTCATAAATTCTTTTCTCATCAAAAAAATCTCAAGCTCTTGGTTCCTGAATTTAGTCTAATTATCATTATGGATTTGCTTGACTTTAGTGTCATTTTGCTTGACTTTACTATTTTCTAAACCCCATGGGAGGGGATACATGCTACTTACTAAATGCATATATATTGTTTTAACTATATGATTTTTAAATATAATATCGTGAGTTCATAGTCTCACTTTTGATATTTAATGTGTTGATAAACCCATTGGGGGGGGGGGTATATGTTTTTAAACCGAATACACGTGATTTATAGAATCTATGCTATCCACATATAGATTATTGCACGAGTAACTTAAGACAATTATAATGAATATCATGAGCCATTAATCATTAAGACATGAGCGTGGATATTGTGAATAGATCTACAGGGATGTGACATCTCCCTATTTTAGTTACCGAGAAGGGTAAGCAAGCGCACTATATTTGTTCTTCATTAAGGTTTCCTTGGCCTGTTTCCCTACCAGTTGAGGGTTGAGGATCCTCCTTACTATCACTTTTTTTATTTGCGTCAGTATTGATTCATGAGCTTAGTGCAATATTAACCTATATTAATATTTGTTAGTACAACAATTATTACCACTGTGGGCATATAGTAACGTAGCTCATAAAAATATGGGTTTATCACGGCGGTTTAACCCACTGGAAACTTTACCTGTATTCAGAATGTTATTAATTCTATGAATTTACTCAACCGTTGTTTTGACCTTTAAGCATATATCTCAGGTAATTAAGTAGCGCCGACACGGAGTGGCATTGGAATTGAGGATGTCCAAATTGTTATCATTCAAGTCTTTATCAACAAGAGATCTCGTGGTCTTATTTTTTAAAACTCTGATTATTAAATGATAACTTATGTTTTATAAAAGTATATTTTAAGCTACTTCATGATTATCACTATGTTAAGTATGAAGTAATACCCCGAACTTAAGCTTCCGTTGAGATATAAAAAAAATGAGGGTGTTACAATCAAAACTTAAATGGAGGATAAACGGAAGCATGGTGCGAAGGAACCTCTCATAACTGACTACATGACCTCTCGCGTGGAGAGCTAGAATCAAGATAGAAGTTTAAAGTCTAAGTTGGTTTTTGTTGTGAGCTAAATTTTTTGGTCTAGGATCTATTTGGTGTCCTTCAAAACTTGATTCATTTTTTGGTTTTGTGCTTTGTTAATTGTTTTTTCCTTGTCTTTTAGGTATAGTGTTCCCTTTATACTGCTTAGGCGTTTTTCTTTTGAAATCCTCATGTGTACATATATTCCTTTGCACTTAGATTAGAACCTCCAGAGCACTGGGTATAGTACGGTGCCATGGCTTGAGCCATTGTGAAAAAGTATAACTACGTCGTACTGGGTATATGTGGTGCCATGGTTTGATCCATGTAAGGACTTTGGACAAATTTTTAATGCTGATGCATACATTTAATAATCAAGAGTATTCCCTAGAGTCCATATTTTTATATGTGCAATGCATAAATAGTTTCAATATCATTTGTTATATTTTTTAATGTATAAAATATGTATGCATTTAGTAAAGTGAAGTAAACAATCTCGTGAAAAACCTATTTAGCTATTTACAAGTACTATTTAAATGCATCAGGTGTTGTGCCATACACCAATTGACGTATGGGATATGTGCATTTCATAATCGGTCCAATACTATCAGGACTAGTACAATCTTAACGTGGTCTAAAAAAATGAAATTACTATGGAATAGGATCAACATCGTAACCTACAATAGCATCGACTATTAAGGAAAAGTGCAAAACTCATATGATACCTTTGTTGAAATTTTCCTTCGGGGTATTTTTGAAGAGTCTCATCGTCGTCAAAATAATCATCGAGTAGCCGTTGTTCCCCCTCTCCCCATGCACGAGGTATGTATCTCCTCTTCATAGGAGCTGAACCCGACCCCTCTCTTCTTGGTTACACAAAGTTTCATATTGTTGATACGCCGTATACATCGTATACGCCCGATATATCGCTTCACATCGTCTTTGAAATATGTATCGTATTGAACGTAGGTGTTGGGAGTGTTTGGATCTATAGTGGGTTTTTAATTAAATTTAAGTATTATTGAGGTAGGATTTTAAATTGATCCAAACTTGAAATAAAAGTTTTTTTTTAAAAGCGACTGTATTTTTGAAAATACCCGTTGCCTGACCTCTGTATTCCAATAAAGAAATCACTTGTCTTGTGGCTACGGGCACAGAGGCCATGGCGCAAACAACGGTACAATGCGCCATGAGTAATCTCGCGATGTGGCTGAAAACAGGAGACACTAATCCATCGTACCATGCGCTCTCAACATTTTCTTCGATCTTCACTCTTTCTCGTACTCTTTTATGCCTCTATGGTCCATACTTGCATATGGTTATTTCTTTTATCCGGCCTCATGCTTGTATGCGTTTATGCTGTTATACTGTTCCTTCTTTTCCCCTATTATCCCTCTTTATATTATATATTATATGCTATGTTTCATGCGTTGTACGATTTTCTGCTTCAGTAAACTTTGACGCAACCAACCAGAGAAAAATGAAGTTATACCCCAAAGGTGTGTCGTGTGGCTCGCCTTATTTATATACCAAGTAATTAACTACAAATAGTTGTGAGTGCACTTCACATCAAATACGATATGGAAGAAGGATGCCAGCGTATTGCGGCAGGATTAAAATAAACACAATTTTATCGGCGAAATATTAGCCCAATGAAACGAACAAAACATATATGAGACTAAGGTGGTGTTTGTTTTTCTTCAAAATGTCTTAACAAGCTCTTAATGAGGCAAACCTCTTAATCGGTCAGACATTTTAGTCGTTCAGATCGTTTATTTTTTTTCATTCATTCAGACGCGATCAGATGTCAAAACATCTTGATGGTCTAGACTTGAGAGGGGTGTCTTAATACCTCTTGTTGGACATTAAGGTGGTGTTTGTTTTTTTCTAAAATATCTTAATGACCTCTTAAAGGATCATATATTTGAATCGGTCAGAGCTTTTGTTTAAAAAGTGTGTTTGATTTTTTTCTTGTTCAGACGCACTCAGAGGATAAAGTGTCTGGTTGAACCAGACTTAAAAGTGTTATCTTGTTGCCTCTTGTTGACAAAAAAAAATCAAAACTACGTACTACTAGACTTGTGCCATATCCACAATGATTTCCATACATTAACACAAAGATATTGTAAATCCCATTTCATATCCGATCAACACGTCGTCGTCGCCCACCATATAGCCATGAGCCACCACGCCGTCTTCCGTTCACTACAGTTCCGATTTGGGTTGTGTGAATGCACCACTGGTGATCATTGGAAGTGGCTTTTTTTGTATTACTATTATATTTCTTATTAGTATGATGTTGAATAAAATTGGGTTTTAATAATGATGACTTAGAAAGTTTTGAAAGATCTTTAAACTGATAATATGAAATGTGGAAAAAGCTGGGTTTTGTTTGAGGTTAATTTATAAATTCGAATGTATACATGATCTACCGAAAGAAATTGAAGGGTTAAGAAAGTTGTTTGATTTTTACAGTAATGTTTTGGTGAAAAAGTAAAAGAAAATGGATGATATGTGGTTATGATTTGAAGGTACGTAATGCACACTTACATGATGAAGGCTATAATCAAATAGATAAGGTAATTTATAAAAACAGTCGAGATGTTAACAAAGGACATATATCAATAATATATGGTCATTTTATAAGATCACAATTGTTATATATATATGATATGTTAGTTTATTAATCAATTGTTCTGATCGATATTTATAGATGTTTATGTATCGTAATAAAGAAAATCCTTTATGTATCATTCAGATATTTAAAGAAAAAAAACAAACAATGATATTTTATTCACATTCAGACATTTACGCCTCAGATCCAGATTCAGATGCGCGAATCAGATTCAGATTCAGAGCCTCTTAATAAACAAACAACACCTAATAAAATGAAAAAACGTTTCTAAAGATCACAATCACGCCACAGCCAGGTTGGGTTTTTTTCTCTATCCCTTATAAGTTTATTATAAACAATATTTTGGTCGATGCTCATTTGTGATGTTTGATTTTGATCAATGAGTTTTTTAGCGCCTAACTTTTTATACGCATAAGCTTCATTCATGCACGTTATCATATTTGTGATGTTTCATTTTTAGTCTTTATCAAATAAAGATTGTATATATAATATATTGTTCAATTTCTTACAATTTGAACACACCGTACTCATTTCAATTATCAATTTATATAGTGTATATTGTGTTTTTTAAGGTCTGACGATGACGCATCTAATACTAACCGAGAATAGTTGCAACAACTTCAATATATGAGATCAATTACGCTCAAAGACGTTGCGTTCGAATGTGTTTATGTTTTGTAACATCGAAACTACACTTATAACATTCAGACATTTTTTTTATAAAAAAAACAGTCTTGTTAGATTCAGATTCAGACATTTACGCCTCAGATTCAGATTCAGATCTACGGTTTAGATACAGATTCAGAGCCTCTTAATAAACTAACAACACCTTAAGCCTGCTAAGGGACTAAGCTATGGTTCAAATGCAACTAGATTTTAAATATCCATAATTAGTTCGAAGTATTAAAACTAGGCTGATTACTTTTCATTTTCGGCTGAACGTAATTAGTTGAACTTGTTTTATACGTAAATTGTTTTGAGTTGTATTTTTATAAAATATTGAGTTAGGTTTTATCGAACGAGACCCCATATTTTGACGCAAGTTCTCTAAGTCTAAAGATCATGTATCAACATGTATTAAAAAAAATACGGGATATCAAAATCGCTGGACTTGAAAAACTTGCTGAAGCGGGACAATAGCTCTTGGTGTTGGTTTGACGCGTGCAATGTGTGAAACCAGCGTGCTGGATGTGTTGTTTTGTGTTTTGAGCTATTGCTAACAATTTCAAATGTATTGTTATATATTTTTATCATCACTAAGACCTAAAGTAAAAATATGTATATACTTACACCAACGCATTTATGATTTATGTTGGGAATAAAGTTAGCTAAGTCACTATTCCGCTGACAAGAGTAATCAAGGTGCTGACAGAATGAGCACTTACAAGACAAATCATGGCACTGACAAAGTAAATCCTAGTTATTGTCAACTACTTAGTCAACACGTTTTGTATATTTAAGAAAAGATATGTTTTACATTGTATGCTTAATATTTATCTTTTCCTAAAATAGTTGATAGATAGATTATTGTTTAAGACTCCTTATGTTATAAAAGGAGGTCTTAGGTTTGATTATTGATATACATTCTGAATACTTTCATTATACCTCATCGTTTATTAATACAAGTGAAAGTTTGGTTTACATTGTGTATTCATTTGTTCTTTGTTAAAGTGCTAATTCCGCATAACACTTAGATTATCATACACACAAAGTTTCTCTACGTGTTATTCTTGATTCAATCTCGATAACACAAAGCTAAACGATCTAATTTTGGGATTAACAAGTGGTATCAGAGCCAGGTTGAGGAACTTTGATCAGAAGAACATCAAAACCCTAATCGTATAAAACCTTAATTCTTCCAAAACCCAAAATTCATCATGTCGACCTCAACCTCAGAAACACAAAGTTCAGGATCCTCAAATCATAACATCAAAATCCCCATCCTTGACACTGATAACTTTGAAATTTGGAAGTTCAATTTGAGCAATACCTCCAAGTGGATAACTATATCCTTTCGGAGGTTGTTGAGCTTGGAAACAAGTTCAACCAGGCTCAAAAGATCTTGGTAACTATTGACAAAAGGAGAACAACCAATGCTAAGCCTTAAGACTTTCTTCTTAGACCTGAAGATGGAAGAGCCACCTCAGCTACAGAGGTAGCCGATAGAAGGCTTGACATGAAGGCATTGAGCATTCTCAAACTGGCTCTTGGAAGCAAAAACCAACACAAATTCAGAAAGTATGAATCTGCTAGAGAGCTTTGGGAAGCCCTTGAGATCACCTATGGTGGTAATGAGGACACTCTCAAACAAAGGAAGAAGAAGCTGGTAATGAAGTTCACAGTCTTTAAAGCTCGACCTAATGAAAAGTTAAGCGAGGTGAGAAGTCGTCTTCAAGACATTACTAGCAAGCTGGTATTCATGGAGACTGAATTGAATATGATGACATTAATACTGCTTTCCTTGGAGCCATTGGAGATGGTTGGGAAATTCATTCCATATCAATATTGGCCACACAAGCTTACAAGACTATGACTTTTGATGATATCTACAATCAATTGATGGTCATGGAACCTGAAGTTCTGCTTAAACAAGGAAGTAAAACACCTTTTGGAAGAATGGCATTTATTTCTCACCATGACTCTTCAGACGCTGACAACTCTTGCTTTGTCAGTAGACAAACTTCTCATGACAGTGGCTCATCAGACGCTGACACATACAACTATGCTTCACCAAATCTTAGGCCAGCAGGAACTGATTTGGATACCGTATGTGTCTATATTGCTTCTTTGCCCGATGGATCATCAATTTTTTGAAGATCTTCAGCAAATTAGTGATATTGATCTTGAGGAGATGGATATCTAGTGGAATATGGCTCTTAGCAGTATAAGATCCAGTAGGTGGAATAGGAGATTTAGAAGGAAGATGACTTTCAATAGCAAAGAGACTGCTGGATTTGATAAATCCAAAGTTGAGTGTTTCAATTGTCATAGAATGGGACACTTTGCTAGAGAATGTAGATCTCCCAAGAGGAATGATGGAGGACAGAATCCTATACAAATCATCAAGGTTGAAGATGCTGAACCTAAAGCCATGGTAGCCATGCAAGGAATTGATGGTGTTGGATTTGACTGGAGCTTTCTGGACAAGAATGGGATAGAGAATCAAGCTTTGGTTGCTGAAAAGGATGAAGAGCTTGTCCAATATGCTCTCATGGCCAAATCTTCTTCTTCATCAGACAATGAGGTATATGATGATGCTTTTTGTAGTAAGGGTTGTAGACTTAACACTAATAAACTTAACAAAGAAGTTTTAAAGTTACAATCTGATATTCTTGGGTTGAATATCACTATTTCAAACTACAAAAGGGGGCTTGCACAATCAGACGGGATGATGCAAGAATATAAGGACACGAAATTTAGTCTAAAAGATCAAATAACTGTTCTTGGGATCTAGCACTTAGTTATGAAGCAAAAGCTTCTTACATAGAAGCTAACAATGAATTGAAACTTAAGCTAGATGAGGCCATTCAAGCTAGGGAGAATGTAGGGCTCAAAATTGAAAAGTTTGAAAAATCTAGTCAAACCCGAGAAAAGGTTATAAGTGAACAGAGAAACGCTAAAGACATGTTAAGGATTAGGATGCATGCAAAGGAATATGCTGCTGTTCCACACCCAACAGGTGACTTCTATGGGGTTTCTAAGAAAGACTTGTCCTGGACTGGTATTCCATAGTTCCAAGTGGAGGAATTTACTCCTCCACCACGTGTGCTCGCACCAGTTAAGGAATACAAGCAAAGGGTGTCTGACCTTGACCATTGGAAGAAAGCCAACCCTACTCTCTTTTTTAAAGGAGGACTTCTTAGTGATGAAAACTGACCCTAAACCCATTGTCATCACTAACCCTACTACTGGCAAACCTGTTGACCTTGGCTCACAACCTAAAAGCAAATCTAGTGTTAAGTATGCCGAAATATATAGAAAACCTAGATCTCCAAGGAGTCAAGCTAGTGTTAATGGACTGGATTTTATGAACCTAGACCTAAGGTTATGTCTAGAAAGGCTTGTTATTCATGTGGGAGCTTCTCACATTTGGCTTATAGGTGTGTCAGCGGATACAAACTAGCCACTGACAATAAGTCAACTCTGGTCAACGCAAAGCCTTATGTTCATACTAGACCACAGGCCACTAGACCAGCTCCTTACTTCTCTAAGGAAGCTAACACCCAAGGCCAAATACCCTTCCAAAAGACCAATACTTGGTCTAACAAACAGTGGGTGCATGTAGCAAACCCTAATTCAAACGCTGGCAGGAACAATTCATCTGCTGACAGGAAAAAACCAGCTGTTGACAGAATTAGGTTTGGTATGAAAATGCCATAATTAGCAAATGTCAGACCTAATGTTAGAACCAGTAATAACAAGTATTTACAACCTAAATGAAAGGAATCTAATGCTTCATCCAACTTAACATGGAGACCTAAACAAGAACAGTCATCAAGTTTTAATGGTGTCTCCATGACTTGCAATAGGTTTAAATATCTTGAAAAACATGTTGGGACAAACTGGGTGTTTAATGTTAAAAGGGATGAACAGGGGGTTGTTACAAGAAACAAGTCCATTCTTGTTGAAAACCCAAATGGATCCAAGTCTACTAAGGCTTGGGTTCCCAAAGAAAACTGATTTGTTTTCTTTGTGTGCAGGGCATTCCAAAGCAGGTTAATGACTATAGATATTGGGATTGTGGATGCTCAAGGCACATGACTAGAAAGGAAGACTATTTGACAAACTTTACTCCTATTCCAGATGGTGATAAAGTGTACTTTGGAGGAGGATTTTGTACAATATCATGCAAAGGCACTCTTATCACTAACAACCTGAGGTTTGACAAAGTTTTTCTGGTAAAAGAACTTGACTATAACTTGTTTAGTGTGTCACAAGTGTGTGACAACAAAAATAAAGTTCTTTTCACTGTTAATGAATGCTTAGTTTTGAGTAAGGACTATGTGTTGCCTGCTGATAAATTCATTGAATTTAGAACACCTAGACATAATGACATTTATAATGTCAATCTATAAGGGATTAAAGTGAGTAATAACTTGTCATGTCTATATGCTAAAGCTTCAGCAGATGGGGTATCTTATGGCACAAAAGGTTAGGGTACATCAACTTTAAGAACATGAATAGACATGTGAGGCATGAACTTGTTAGAGGATTTCCTTCAAAAGCATTCCACAATGATCATAATTGTGTTTCATGTCTTAAAGGCAAACAACGCAAGTCCTCATTTAAGTCTAAGAGTGTTCATTCTAGTTCTAAACCCCTTCACTTGCTTCACATGGACTTATTTGGACCTACTAATATAGAGAGTTTAAATGGTAAATCTTATTGTTTTGTGGTCACTGATGACCATTCTAGGTTTACATGGACTCTCTTTTTAGTCAAGAAGAGTGATACTGCCAAAACCTTAATCAATTTTATTAATCAAATGGAAAATAAATCAGAGTTTACAGTTAACATTCTTAGGAGTGATAATGGTGGTGAGTTTAGAAATGACCTATTAGATGCCTTCTGTGTTGCTAAGGGAATTACAAGGGAGTTTAGCATAGCTAGAACTCTACAACAAAATGGTGTAGCTGAGAGGAGAAATATAACTCTTATTAAAGCTGCTAGGACCATGTTAGCAGATGCTAAGTTACCCATTGCATTTTGGGCTGAGGCTGTGAATACTGCATGCTATGTTCAGAATAGAGCCTTGATCAACAAAATTCACAATAGGACCCCCTATGAGCTATTTTGGAATAGAAAACCTAATATAGATTTTCTTAGACCCTTTGGATGTCATGTAGTGATTCTTAATGCTAGTGACAACCTAGGTAAGTTTAATTCAAAAAGTGATGAGGGATATTTTGTGGGTTATTCAATGAACATCAAAGGGTATATGGTTTACCACAAGAGGGATAAGGTCATAACAAAAAATGTGCATGTTAACTTTTTGGAGGGTAAACCTAGTGATCCTGCAAATGGACCAAATTGACTTTTTAATTTAGAGCCACTGTTTAGGTCCATGTACTATTTGCCTGTTACTGATCCAATTTTCTTATAAAACCCTCCAAAGATTGTGGAAGAACCTATTGTTGATAATGCAGGTACACAAGCTACAAAGGTGATAGGATCACAAACAGATGAGTTCACTCCAACATTTTATTTTGTGGATTTACCCATTTGGAGTGAAGAATTCATTCAGGCATCTGCTGTTGAAATAGAAGTGGAGAGAAAACAACAAGAAGAGCAAGTCATTGAAAGTATTTCATCCGCTGACAAAAGTAGTTCAGCAGCTGACACACATAGTCCATCCGCTGACAGCTTGCTTTCATCCGTTGACAAGAAGTGCTTGAACTTGTTGAAAATTCCATACCCAATAAAGGTGTCAGTGTCATCAATCCAAACGCTGAAAATGTGCTTCATAGTTCAAGTGAGTATGGAAATCATGATGATAGGGATTATGGTACCTTGGAGTCTACAGTGCATGATAACACATTGTTTGGGGGAGAATTATCACTAATGTTTCTAAAGTTCACCCTCCTACCCAAATCATTGGTCCCATAAATTCACCAGTTCAAATAAGAAGAAAGAAGAATCCTAGAGGAGGATTCATTGCCAACATTCACAAAAAGGATGATACCCCTTTAGTTCAAGAATATTTATTTGCCTGATTTCTGTCACAGAATGAGCCCAAGAAGATTTTTGATGCTCTTCAAGAACCAAGCTGGGTTGAAGCAATGCAAGATGAGCTTCATCAGTTTGTAATTCAGGATGTTTGGGAGCTTGTGGATTGTCCCAAGCATGTGAGACCTATTGGAGCATGATGGGTTCTACGAAATAAAAGAGATGAGAGAGGTATTGTGATCAGAAACAAGGCAAGACTGGTTGCTCAAGGTTACACACAAGAAGAAGGCATTGACTTTGAAGAGGTTTTTCCACTGTTGCCAGAATTAAAGCAATAAGGATTTTCCTAGACCATGCTTCTTGCATAGGTTTCACAGTCTACCAGATGGATGTAAAGAGTGCTTTCTTGTATGGCACAATTCAAGAGGAAGTATATGTTATGCAACCTCCTGGTTTTGAAGATTCAGAGCATCCAAACAAGGTTTTTAGAGTAAAAAAGGCAATGTATGGCCTTCATGAAGCCCCTAGAGCATGGTATGGTACTTTATCCACTTATCTTGTGGAAAATGGTTTCAAGAGGGGCACCATAGACCAAACTCTCTTTACCAAGCAGAATGGAAAAGATTTTCTGCTTTTCTAGGTCTATGATGATGATATCATTTTTGGATCCTCCAATCCAAAGATGAGTGAAGCATTCTCCAAGCTAATGACTAACAAATTTCAAATGAGTGTTGTACGAGAGATGAACTTCTTTCTAGGGCTTCAAGTCCAACAGAAAGAAAATGGTATCTTCATCTCTCAAGACAAGTATGTAGAAGAAAATTTGAAGAAATTTGGTTTTTCCCCATATGAAAAACGGGCTAGCACCCCCATGGACAGGGAACAACCCTGGGGAAAGATTGGAGATGAAAAGGATGTTGATGTCAGGCATTATAGGTCAATGATTGGTTCATTGATGTATCTTACTGCCTCTAGACCTGACATCATGTTTGCTGTTTAATGACTCCCAAAGAGTGTCATCTTCATGCTGTCAAAAGGATCTTTAGGTATCTTAAGTGCTATCCTACTCTGGGATTATGGTATCCTAAAGATTCTCCATTGGAGCTTGTGGTCTATTCAGATAGTGATTATGGAGGTGATAACAATGATAGGAAATCCACAACTGGTAGATGCCAATTTCTTAGGAGCAGACTTATTTCTTGGTAATACAAGAAACAAACAGTGGTGGCCAATGCAACAACTGAGGCTGAGTATGTAGCTGATGCTGCATGTTGTGGGAAAGTGCTATGGATTCAAAATCAGCTTTTGGATTATGGGTACAAATTTATGCATACCAAGATTTTTTTGGATAATAACAATACACTTTGCATTATTAAGAATCTTGTACATCATTCTAAAACTAAACACATTGAAATTAGGCATCATTTTATAAGGGATTGTTTTGAAAAAGGTTTAATACATCCAGATAGAGTAGACACAGAAGATAATGTGGTTGATCTTTTAACTAAACCTTTTTATGTTGGGAGGTTTCAATACTTGATCACAAGTATTGGAATGATCAATCCATAAAATATGTGTTTTTGAACTTAATGTATAGTATGTACAGGATGTGCACTGTTATTATTACTTGTACAATGTGTTAGATTTTTCACTATATTTTCTAACCGCTGACAAAGGCATTTTATCCACTGACAAGTGGAAAGAAGCCGCTGACAACCTATGTTAGTTTTTGTGGTTTTTCATCTAATCATGCAGGCATATTGAGCATTGTACAATAGGATACATAATTGCTTATGGAATTTCAAGATATGAAGATTATTTATGATGGTTGGAATGTTTACATTCCTATCTTGAAATAAATATTTATCATATTCATTTCTTTTGCAAACCGTGTAAGTTTAAGGGGAGGTTTAGGAAACCTTTAGGTCTTTGGGTACTTCTAGAGTGCTCTTATCATAATTCTATATTGTGTCCACTGGTGAGTAGGGGTTATGAATAATGAAGACTTTTCATTTTAAGAATTGTTGGAATTTCTAAACCTTAAGGCACTGTAGCATGCAAAGTTGATATAACTGTGCATGTTGCCAAGACTGTTTTACCTAGAATTGGGATTGGTTGGTTGGGAGACTTTGTGTAAATAAAAATGGGCTTATCTGGGAGTTACAAAGAGTTTATATGAGATAACTTCACTCTAAAGGACTTACTTTAGCAAGGTTCACTTGAGGACAATTATGTCTATCTTGCTAATGCAAGTGTGTATAATTGGACGGAGAATGCTAATTTCAGTCTGTGTCAGAGAAGAGTTATCTTCATTAGGGTAAACCTCTTTGTTAAGGTCACTTTTTATTTTTGGCCGTTGACACATAAGTTGTTTAGACGCTAACAAGCACATTTTCAAACGCCGACATGGCAAAATTTACACGCTGACAAAATAAAGCCGTTACCCGCTAACATTCATATTTTGACCGTTGAAGAACACTGGGTCCCACCTAGTTGTTACTTTTGCGATATTTTGGGCCGTAATTTTATGGGATTTGGTAATCTCTTTTAAAGCTAAGATATAAGTTATTATTTTTCAAGATTTTAATCATTACTTTTTGAATAACTTACCTTTTTTTCAACCAGTAGTAACTTAGCTTACCTCCTATATATACGGCTCACTCTGTTTAAACAGGGTAACTTGCTTGTTTGTCTATCTTTCTCCATAACCAAAATTCTCCATTTTCTTTCATCTTCAAACTCTTCACAACAGTTTTCATGGCTCCATTGTTTAAACCTGCTGGTGCTACTTTGGGATTCAGGTATCAACACAATATGGTTTCTTATCTTGAGGCTGATTCTGATCATCATCCCCAATATACTCGAATGACTGAGTATCTCTTGGCTTCCAGCCTAAGGTATACTTTGACTCATGCTCCACTCATTCCTATCACACACACATCAAGCAGTTTTGGAACACTGCAAGTTCTAAAACACTTGATGGAGTGATTACATTATCTGGGACTGTTCATGGGACCAAATGGGTGGTCACTAAAGCACTTACTCGTCAAGCTTTACATCTTGATGATGCTGATGGTGTGACTACCCTTCCCATTGAGCAGATAGAGGAAGGACTTAGAGGCTTGAGGTATGATTTGCCCCCTGAAGGGAAAATAAACAAGTATTTAAAACAACAATTTCCCCCAGCCTGGAAGTTGTTAATACATGTCCTCCTCCAATGTCTTAGTCATAAGTGTACATCTTTCAATGAAATCAATAGTTCATTCGCTTGAGTTCTTGTTTGTATGTCCACTGGGCAAAAATACAATTTTTCTCATATGATTTTTGAGGGCATGTTGCACAACAAGGGTAGCAAGATGACTCTTGCTTACCCTAGGTTTTTACAAATTATTATTAAGCAACAATGATATTGGCGTAGGGATCATGACAACTTTTATAAGATCCCTACTCAAAAATCAAAGATTTTTCTGTCCATGAACACTCAACCTTTCAGACCACAACCTTTGACCCCTCCTATGTTGGTTGTCATTGAAGCAACTCAAAACCCTCAGCCACAGCCTGACCCTGCACCTGAACCTGAACCTGAACACGAACAACCATCCCCTTCACATCACCATGTTGAACATATGCATATTGACCCCCAACCGTCAGCCGCTGACACTCGTGTTTCAGCCGCTGACACAACCACCACACCCGCTGTCACTTCACCACCTCACCCTTCACAAATTTACCAATCCACCTTCTCTTTTGAACCTTTTGATTTTAGATTGGAGAAAAGACAAAGGACTACTAGAGTGTTCTCCTCTAGTGGTCCCAACCATGAAGCAAAGAGAACAATGCCTGATGAGTCTATATTGGGGAGTCAAATCCCACATATGGAGGAAGGCAGTATGCAACCACTTAACCTTTTGGAATTTGTACATAAAGTCACATAAAAAGACCTTGAACTCAATCAGTTGAGAGAGAGGATAGTAGTTTTGGAGAATGCTGATTCAAGGAAAAGGAAAGCTATGGTGTTATCCTCTGAAGATGATTCTTACAAATGGGAGGATGCACTTACTGATCCAACAAATGTAAGTCATAAAGGGTCCCATGAAGGTTCTTATGGGACAAAAGAAGTAGCAGAGGCGCTTGCAGGATTGAAGGAACAAGCTACTCATCTTTTGGTTACCCCTATGAAGCAGTCTTTTATAGAGATGATGTTGCAAGCAAGTGGACTTTCACCTGCTGACAAGGGTAATTTGAATGTTGATACATCTATTTCAGCTGCTGACAGGATTCCTAGTTTGACTAGTGTATCCCAACCACCATTCATGATCAAGGAGCCTTCCACACAGGTAACACCTACTTTGCCTCTTATTGATCCATTGGATAAGGACAAAGCTGTTTTGGTAGAAAACGATATTCCCAAGGATGCAGCCCAGCAAAAGGTTGATGCTATGCTTGCTCAACAGATCCATGAGCAAGAAAAGAGAGGGATTGAAAAGGGAAGTATTGAAGCTCAGATTCTTTCATCTGAATCTGATGGTTATGGGATTGGTAATGATGATGAGAGTTCACACAACTCAACTGGTGATATGAGCACTTTGGTGGACTTGGAGAAATTGGAGTATGGGGAGGATGAGTTAGCAAGGGAAAAGCTGAGGGAGTTAAAGAAGCAGGTAGATTTTGATATTCCCCATGTTTCTACAATGTATTTCAGATGGGAAGAGGTCTACACAGAGAATCCAAACATGTCATTAACTGAGAAAATTTGGGGTTTGGAGATTCTGTTAAGAGTTCAAAGTGATTGCAAAATCATTTTGGAACATAGGGAAAACAAGGTACTATTTGAAAACAAGACATCCAGACGGGAGCTCTACAACATGCTACTTAGATGCCATCAAACAGGGTGGACCTATGCTAAATTAAGGAAGCCTTCTTTTGATCAACTGGAGTACTATGCCTATCCAATTTGGGAGTCTGTATGTGAGGCAAACACATTCAGATTATTGTCTGCAGAGAGACAAGAAGAGATTAAAGAAGAGCTAAAGATCAAGAATGCTTTAGTTGTGCCCAAGCCAGTGAAGAAAGGGTTCAAGTTGCAGTTTCCAACAATTGACAAAGTGCACCCAACTGAAGCAGTTTTAAAGAAGAATATGGTGCTTTCTCCATTAATGGCTTATGATCTAGCTGCTTTTGTACCCTTGGACTTCAGAAATCTAATAATTAAGTATGAAGAAGATTTTATGGGATTATGAAAGAGCACTAGGACTGGTGATAAGGTACATACATTTACTTCTTTGGTGTCTTTGTTTGTCAGTCTGGACAAGGAGGATGTAGAAACTATTTGGAGTTTGATGAAGGAGGTATATGAGGCTGAAGTTCCTTCTTCTCGGAATGAAATAAAGATCTGGACAACATTTAGAAGAATGTTTGTTTATGATGCTATTGATCCAGTATGGTTGGATCTAGTTGACTTAAGTGAGTTGAAGTGGCACTTGTATTCAGCTGCTGGTGTTTACCATCTAAGTACTACAAAGTTTGCAGAATACTTGCTGATAGATCATGAATATCCTATATCACAAGAATTGTTGAAGAAGTTGGTCTGCACCACCAAGCTTGAGGTTGATTACACCAGTGATGTTAGCATGAACTTTATGAGATTTGTATATTCTCATATTAAGGAGTAGGTTTTATTTGTAAGAATCCTCTTTGTATTTTGTTTTTATTCAGAAACTTGAATCTTAGTATAAGTATCAAGTTTAGGGGAGGATTGTTGGGAATAAAATTAGCTAAGTCACTATGCCGCTGACAAGAAGATTTTGGACGCTGACAAGAGTAATCAAGTCGCTGACAGAATGAGCACTGACAAGACAAATCATGGCGCTGACAAAGTAAATCCTAGTTATTGTCAACTACTTAACACGTTTTGTATCTTTAAGAAAAGATATGTTCTACATTGTATTCTTAATATTTATCTTTTACTAAAATAGTTGATAGGTATATTATTGTTCAAGACTCCTTATGTTATAAAAGGAGGTCTTAGGTTTGATTACTGATATACATTCTGAATACTTTTATTGTACCTCATCGTTTATTAATACAAATGAAAGTTTGGTTTACATTGTGTTTTGATTTATCCTTTGTTCCAAGTGCTAATTTTGCATAACACTTAGATTGTCATACACACAAAGTTTCTCTACGTGTTATTCTTGATTCAATATCGATAACACAAAGCTAAATGATCTAAGTTTGGGATCAACAATTTATCTTTTGTAATACCTCGGGAGCTAATAAAATTATTTTAGTAAAATGAACTGTCTTAATTCTCGGGCAATCGCACATTCTAAAAAAATCTAATAGATATCGACAAATACAGTGAAATACGTAAGGTAACACTAAACTCTTAGGATGGAAATTCGGTCCTTAAAAAGTTGAACATTCAAAAACAACATCACTCATCAACATTGCATTGCTTATCAAATGTGGAATGCATTAAGGGAGCAAATTGAGTGGGTTTTGCTGTGGGGATCATAAACTTGACTTTTAGCATAAGCAAATTTACAAAGATAGTTCAAATGCCTGTAAAAAATCTGAATGATATTAATAGATAGTTTTCGTAGTATAAGAAAAATGTGTACTGATAATGCAACAACACAAACAATACTTAAAAATACTTAAGTATTACAAATCCATTCTAAGACACTTTTAACAAATTTAACATGTTTTAGTAGCTGATTTTTTAATTTTAATTTTATTTTTCGTTTTTGTGAACCTGCGAAAATATATTATTACTCAACCATCCTTATGTTTTCGAGTTAGAGTTAATGAAGAAAACGAAACAGATCGAAACAAGAGGTTTTCTTCTCAAATGGTAATTAGAGCACTAATTGCGATTTGATGTTAAAGGTGGCGCCATAGAAAAAAATATGCCACGTAGGAGAATATAGTTTTGGTATCAGAATTTGGTTGACATCATATTTTCAAAGGGAGTGATAACAAAAGTGGTGTCAAAGGATAAAAATGTGTAATAAATCCGCATATACCTTATTTATATTAAATAAAGAAATAAATAAATAAGCTTTTAGCGTTGCTTTTTGTGAGCTGGTCCGGTCAGGGCTTGATCTTTGACACTAACGCTAGAGTGGTAGATCAAAGACTTTCTCGTGCCAAAGTCTTTGGCACTATCGCTCCCCATGCTCTTAACAAGGAGAAGAAAAAGAAATGAAAGGAAGGTTATGTTTACTAATAGAGGATTCACTAATCAACTACTGTATTACATTTCCATTAATGTCATTAGATGTTATTAAGCTAAAAACAGTGCATAGTATATAGCATAAAACAAATAGAATAAAGGTCTCATGGCCGCTAAGACTTTGCCATATTAGCTACATTTCCTTCTTGAAGGCTTGCTTATGCCACTGTAGCTACCCCTCACAATAAAAAGTTGGCCTAATTTCGGTTGTAGCTTTTAGTTTATTAGGGTTTATCAAGTTTGTATTTTATAAATAGTTAGATCCGTACATACAATGAGTTGGGATAACTGTCACATGTACATGTTTCACCTTGATACATACGAGTATCATTTCAATGTTTCACCTACATTTTTGATATTTTAGCCATTCGTGTGACTGTAAATTAAAGTTTTTCTATTTGTCTCCATCTGAAGATTTTTACAAACAGGCTTTTGAATATATATTAAACAACAAAAAGTAGAAAGATGATAAATGCGATTAAAAGGTTAATGGGGATTGGGTGGTAATCATCAAACATTAGAAAATGCTAATTTGATTGGATATTACATTACTGGTGTCTAACATCTGACACATGTTACATTATACAGTATATTCCACAGCCATTAGATTTTTTTAGTTTGGTCACAATGTCAAGTGATTTAACACTGTGTGATCACGTATAACTATGGTCCACAATTCACATAGTGCTTTAAGGTTGGCCATTTAGGTTTCTTAAAAACATCTCTGGCATTTTTAAATGTTATCAATTAGGTTTAGATAGGTCACATTTATTTATTTGTAATGTACTAATCAGCATAAACAGATATATAACTTTAGACAAGAGGACAAAGAAAAGGATAAAACTGTTAGGAGAATTTCAATTACGTAGTTTATATATATATATAACAAGAATATTAACTTTATAACTAATTCAGTTAAATGCCGCAAAAATGATTTATTGGAGACATAAGATTGATACAGTAGTAGTTTTAGTCACATACATATTTTCATAAATAGAAAGTACAGAGTGCAGCAGGATTCTCATGCAAAACGGGTAAGGAAAAAAAATCTGTTGATATTATCTGAGAAAATCGAGCCATTTCGCTATGATATACAGAACACAACTTAACTTCTATTTCTGTAAACGTTTCCAGATTACAATGGGATTCATATGTGTCGTTCTCGATTTCGGTTTTAGCCTTTTAAGTACAACCATATATAAATGTGTTGTTTACATCGTGTGGTCTTGGTTTCATGCAAAAATCTTTAAGTTGTTTATGTATAACCAAATCACAATGGTTGACCATCTTTTATACATACTAAATCTTTGTTTCTATACCTATTATATGTAAATCGTACAAAGATTAAGTTTATATGCTTGCTTAGCAAATAAACAAAAGAAAATGATAGTGTCCACAAGAATGAAAAAGTAGTCTTTTGCGTAAATATAGTCAAGCCATTGACTAGTGCTACATCTTTTGTGGTTCGTGCAAAGTGGCCTTTCTTGTCGGACAAAATATAGGCCATTCAATAAACCTTTAACATGTTTGGTTCATACTTAAACACAATAACTAGACGTATCATGACGATCATTACTATACGTATGAACATTAGCTATGGCATTCTACATGAATCAATTCTGTCTGTTTATAAGAAAATGGAAGATGTTAGCGATTTCGTGCGAGGCAAAACATAAGCACGAATTTTGTTAAATTGAATAGAAAGTACACGATTTGTTGCTAATTTATATAGGGTAAATGTTATAAATACACAACGTACCATGTGGACCATTATACACACTAAACTTTTTTATGTACAAAATACATATTTGAATCACATACTAGACGATTACCCGCGCATAACGGCGGAAATTCCTAGCGACAAATAATTAACGATATGTTATATTATGGTAAGTGTTTCGTGTACATTCAAAATAAAACGTGTACATCTCAAGTTATTCACCTTGTGTTAAAGTACAACAACACAAAAATTTTAAATTACCCTTTATAACTCGTTGTAAAAGTAACATGTTTTGATCCACTAACCTAAATACTTTGAAAACCCAGTTTGACCCGACCGGTTCAACCAGTTGAAAAAAGGGTTAAAATTAAATTTGATCTTATATTTTCGAAACCCTGTTACACCAGGTGGGCGGGTTGACCCGATGGGCGGGTTGACCCGGTGGGCGGGTTGACCCAGTGGGCGAACAGGTAACCGGGTGACTCGATCGGGTTGACCCTGTGGGCGAACCGTTGACCCGCTGATCGTACCGGTGACCCGGTGGTCGAAATTAGGAGTAGTGAAATTATGGAAGTTTGACTAATTAATGATTAAATCTATTTATGGAATTTAAGTTTTCACATTTAACTATTTATGAAATTTAAGTTTTCACATTTCACTTTTCACTTTTCAAGAAATGAGGGTTTTTCCTTTATAGGTAGTATAGATATAGATATAGATATAAATTTGAGTCTGACTTTTGGAAAAAACTTATTTTAGCCGGTTGTAAAAGTTTATTGGGTCCGACCATTTATATTTAATCCCACCAGTGGTTTAATAATCTCCTTTTATATAGTACTCCACCACTGCGGGCCCCACTTATATCTTTATCATCTTCTTCAAGCGTCCAAGAAAAGCCTTGAGACTGGTTATTAAGCCATAATTTTATTTTCTTAAAAACAAGCATTTGAGGTGGACCACTGTGACACATATGCTACGATGGTGAATGAAGCTTTTTGAAGACACCATTGACCCGAGGGGTTGTGAAGGTGACATGAATTTTAGGCATACACAACAGTTTAAGCTTTTTCCACAAGCTACAGTTTCTAAACACCATGTATGCGGTGCTACAAGATCTTTGCTTGATTTTGGATCTTTTGTTGTCCCGCCAATGGCTTTTGTCCAACTAAGACTAATGTTTCTTCTCCACTGTAATGATGTGTAAATGATGGTTAAGATGTCAATAAGGCCAGCAATGAAGCATGATATAATGAAGAGGTTCCATTCTGCTAGTTCAGATAAACTTTTGTTCATCCAAGCAGCAGGCAGGATATGATGATCTTCTCTAAAATCGTCTATATTTTGATGTTTTTATATACTAGAAATTACTACAACACAAGTGAAACAGGCATGGTAAAAAGGTCATACATAACACTACTATTCTGAATATTCTTAAGTCATCTTTCATTCTCCATGGTTAGTCTCAGTCATTGACACTTGATTTGGGGTAGATAAACTTAAACTTGCTTTTGAGTAGAACTCGGTATCACAAATGCATCAACTGTAAGGAAAAAAAAACAGGACGTGTTAATTAGTCAATCATCTCAAGGATTGTTCATGCGTATATTAGATTTTGTGAAAAGAAAATATGGCCAAATGAACAAGATGAAGATGTGGGGCCCAAAGTGGTGGAGTACTATATAAAAAGAGATTATTAAACCACTAGTGGAATTAAATATAAATGGTGGGACACAATAAACTTTTACAACCGGCAAATTTTTTTTTTCAAAAGTAAAACTCAAATATATGATTCAAATATGTATTTTGCACATAAAAAATTTAGTGTGTATATTGGGATCACATTGGATAGTACGTTATGTATTTATAACATTTACCGAATGTATATAACGTCAATTACCACATAGTAAAATTTCAGAACTAGGGTAGTTTTTGTTTTTGTAAAATCAAGTTAAACCGAAAGGATATAAATGTATGCTTAGAAGTATTTTTTTTTATTAAAAAGTACCCGATTTAAGTTTATTTAAATATCAAAGTTATCTAAAAGACGTGAGGATTCATCCTCACCTTTTAGATCTCTACCATCTAATTACTGCAGGGGTATTTTCACCCATACACTATATAAGCCATTTTCTTTTACTTTTCAGCTCATTTAACACATACACTGTTCTATAGTTTCTCTCTCTACCCCGATCTATTTTCTCTCTCTAAAACAAGTCGATGAATCAATCATGAATCGATCTATCACTAATCTATCAATCCATTAAGAACATATCTAGCCGATCTATCATCACGAATCGATCGATCTTTCATCAAGAACTGATTGATCCATAACCACAAATCGACTGATCCATCATCGGGTTTGAATAAAATCTATTCTTATTTTTAGCTTATTTGATTTGAATAAGCTTATTAATTTATAAGCTTTTAATTAGCTTATTTTGAACGAATCATTTGGATTGATTATTTTTAATTATAAGCTAACTTCTTAGGTGGTTATGTGAATAAGCTGATTTGTTTGAATAAGCTTTTAAGTCAGATGAGAGTTATGAATAAGCTTGTGAATTAGATGATTTGAATTTATTATGTTGAATTATAAGCTAACTTTTTAGTTTTTTAAAGAAATATCAGGTTTTATGAATAAGAGAGTTATGAATAAGCTTACGTTCGTGTGAATAAGCTATATTTTTAGGAATTTTTATGTAGTTGATGTAAGCTCAATTAAGCTTGATGTATTATATGATACTTCATTTATCATATATGATAGATATATGATATATGATATGTGTATCATACATGATACAAGAGGTATCATATATGATGTTTCTAACAAACCACAAGAACAAACCACACTTTATGAATTATTTACACAAAATATCTTTAACCTCTTTAGACCTGTCTGCTATCATATATAATATTATACATAGATTGACCATGGATGGCTATGGTACGTGGCATGCGGCTTAGAGTTGAGAATCAAATATGTTTGAGAAGGCTCAATATCATAATCACATATGCTTGTGGCTTATTATCAGGTTTTATTTATGCGAGTTGTGAATAAGCTTAAGTTAGTGTGAATAAGATGTATTATTAGGTATTTAAATTAAGTTGTTAATGTAAGCTGAATTAAGTTTGATGTATATGATACCTTAGTTATCATACATGATAGTTATATGATATGTGATATATTATAGGTATATCATATATGATATATGAGGTATCATATATGATTTATCTAACAAGCCACATAAAAAACCAGACTTTGAAACCGTACATGACTTTTTACACTTTTGACCTATTGTGCATTTTTATATTGTCTAGTATGTAATTCAGTTGTTGATAAAATGGTGCCTAATATGTTCTTTCCTCTCTTTTATTAATGTAGTGCGAACATAACAACGAGCTGCAATTGCCCAGGTTGGAGCAAAGCATGAGGACGTGCACGCATATGTGTAAGGATAAGAAGAATTCGCCGTCATATCCTAGGAGGAAGTCTAACAAGAGAAAAAGTATATTTGGTTGAAAATGAAGAAGTGATTGAAGATGAAGAATAGTAGTTTCAATAATAAGAATGTTTTGTGTTTAGCTTTGAATTTAGTAGACTATTTTATTTTTGGATATTTTGATTATAAATAAGTACTTTAATCATGACTAGTTACATTCTATTTAAACAAGTGTTTAATCATCAATTGTATGCTTTTAAAAATCACTCTTTTTAATTTTTTGAATAAATATTTAATCATTGATTCAATACATTCTCTTTGTTTTAATCATGAAGTCATCATGCCTTTTGTTTAATCAGTCAAACTTTTTTTTAGTATCAATGATAATGCATTATCATATATGATACTCATAAAAAAGTACTCTCTTTATTTTCTGAACAAGTCTTAATCATGAATCCAACAGACTCTCTGTTTTAATCATTAATTCAACAAATCCTTTGTTTAATATGTCAAACTTTTTTTTGAGTATCATATATAATAATCCATTATCATTATCATCTATGATAATGGAGTATCATATATGACAGAATTTAAGAGCTACAAGTATTATCATATATGATACTAAAAAATGGTAAAAACTATACTTCAGAAATATGATAAAAACTTTAACAAAATAACCATATTATCTAAAACTTACATCTACAGATATTTTGCCATTTTCATATTTAACAAAAATTATAATGGTTGAGTAGCATTACCAAGTTAAACCAATACATCACCATAAATAAATTACTAAGAGATAAAATATTCTAATTTCTAAAACAATGGATGTTGATCTTAGTCATCAACATTTTTGTTGTAAACTTGGTGCTCATCTTTATCATTTTCATGCACATGATCTTGTTATTTCAGTCGAAAATCCAATGTTCCATTTTTTTGTCCTTGAGATGATTGAGTTCTTCAAAATGCATTGAAAACAACTTTCATTACACAAATAAATTATTTTATTTTAGTTTCATCCAGATTATCATATATGATATATTGCAGAAGTTGAATTTCAACCAGATTATCATATATGATAATATACACATAACTAACTTTTAAGTACCCACAAGGAGATCACATATGTACTTGTATTTGTTTTCAAGTACATTATCATATATGATACCTTCATATATCATATATGATATATTTATCATATATGATATATAGAGGTATCATATATGATACATCTGTTCAACGTAGCTTACAGTTTATGTATAACCCTTCTAATAAGCTTATTCACATAACTCACCTTATACTTATCCTACCGCTTCAACAAACTCTATTTATAAGCTTGTTCACATAACTTTATTCTAATTCATAAGCTTATACATATAACTCCTAATAAGCTTATTCACATTAAGCTTAAATATAATACATCAAATAAGTTTAATTATAACACGTCAAATAAGTTAACACATCCATAATCACATCAAAATAAGCTGAAAAAGAATAAATTGTTAAGCTAAAAAAAGGTACCATCTTATTCATATCAAATCTAAACTCGCATATAAATTCACGCCAAATAAGCTAAAAATAAGCTTTTTTGTATCAAATAAGCTAAAAAATATATAGAGCATGATGATATTACCTTATGTTAATGAATTGTAAAAGGGTATGATTGAATTACGAAGGAGATTATACGATAATAGATCAGGATGGTTCGAATTCGTAATTTTAGACGAGGGGATGATGGATTGAATATGTGTTTGTGTGTGTCTTTTTGTGTATGATGGATCTAACGAAGAAAAGACGGAATGTGATGGATTTGGGAGGTATGGTGGGTAGGGTGCAATGACCAAAGTGCCCCTCCACCCTTTTTATTTATCAATTTAAAAATGTCTTTTAATTTAGATCTTTTTTCAAGATTGGATAGAAGGTATGAATTGATCCTCTTGTATCCAATGGATACAGGATATCCATTATAACCCTCCTCAAACTACTTATATGTAAAATTATTTATACATAAAAGTTATTATTTATTAACGGTCCTAAAAGAAATTAGTTAATGTAATAAGATTAACTTTTTGCCAATGGAAAAAGATCAAAAGTGAAATTATTTATGCTAAATTGTAAATAGTGGGAAATTTCCTATTTACTCTCATTTTTATTAGGACTTTCACATTTACCCAAACATTCATCTTTCGCAAACTACGTTAAAAATGACTCAAAAATCTGGTGTCCCGATTAGAAACAATGGAGGAAGGTAAACTATGTAAACAGTACACATCACTAAAAGAATTTGGGCTACATTAACTGCATGTGTTGTCTTCTTGCAAGGAATAAAATGAATCATTTTAAAAAAACAATCAACAACAACAAATATTGGATCATTACCCATTTGAGAACGAGGTAGCCCTAACACAAAGTTCATGCTAATATCAACCCAAGGCTGCAAAGGAACAATCAAAGGCATATAAAACCCTGCATTAGTAGTCTTGCCCTTTGAAACTTGACAAATACGACACATCTTGACGTAACGATCTACTTCCTTCCTTATAGTAAAAATAAGATAAATAAATTGGATTTGTTATTTCAATTAATACTAGAAATAATTCTTCAAACAATCGTTGATTTTAATGAATATAGATCATTAGGATAAAGACTTGGCAAATAGTGGCATGGTTTAACCTTTATTAAACTGATAATTATCTTGTTAGGGTTACAGTAGACTGTTTAAATAAAGACAGAAAACAAAGAAAACTCCTGAAACACCAATGGGCTAGACCATAGCACAAAGACAAAGTCTAACAGAAAATGAAAAAAAAAACATAAATATGTAAATAAATCATAGTAAAATGACTTTTCGAGTCTCAACAAATCCTTAACCAACTAAAAGGTGGTTACGGTGGCATTCCTCTCATTTTTCAGGACGTTTTAAAAGGTCAAAGGCTGAAAACAGACTTAATATGCTCAAGTTATGGCAGCTTTAAGAAAGTCCTATTCTTCACATGATCTTGTGCTTCCGAAAATAAATCAATCCGTTTTTCAATACTTGGGTCTCCATCATGGAGCTAGTAAAATGGAGGATCTTTTTAGTGTATCTAGACACTTATCATGCATGTTAGGGATATTTTCATAATAACTTTTTGGTGATTATGGACAAGACGTAATAAGTATTTTCATGGACAATTTGATATAAGGGAAGCCGACGTGGAAGTTTCGGTTAAACAAATGCTATTAGATTTCTCTACTGCAAATAAGAAGTCACAAGACGACAATATTAAGTTTATTTGTGACGCAGCCGGGAAAAAAGAGTTTGGAAAGTAGATTTAGGTTTTGTAGCACGTAATTGCAATAGAGAAGTGTTAATATGAGGAGCTAAGTGAACCTAGGTGAATTCTTCATTAGAGGCTAAAGCAAAAGGTATATGATGGCTCATTTACTTGTTCAAAGTAGAGGTTACTCTACTGTTGTTTTTGAATGAGATTTTTTTGGATATATTATCAAACTCGCGTGTTTTTGATATGTGAATGGTCGTTTGTAAAAAGAAAGATGAATCAAGCATCTTGTAGTATAGCATCATGGGCGTTGTGATGCACTAACAATATAATCTTATAAAGCAAAATTTCCATATTGTGCATCCGTATTAGTTGTGGATGATGTTATATCGTTTGAATGTTAATCGTATCTTTACTATAAAAAAAATACATCCCTTTCTTTCTAAATTAAAAATTTATCTTTTATAAAAGAAATAATACTTTCATTTTAAATTTACTTTTTTTAAAACTACTACTAAATATGAAAGTTTGATCGAATTTACCATAATACTTTTGAATAGAATTATTATTTCAAACTTAAAAAGTACATTAATCAGTTAGTTAAAATTAACATTGTAATTTTACATAATATGAGAGAAGATTTTTTTTAATCTATGTTTTTTGTCGAAAAATAATTATTTGAGATGGAGCCAGAGTAATGGAAGCTTGTGTATTAAAGAACGGGCTGACTTATTTCTGGAGGCACATGATCGTATGAAGAAAGCGAGTTTAGTAAATTGGGCATAACATGAGCTCCGGGATGAGTTAGAAGGCCACGAACAACCAAAGCGAGCGCAGAAACGAGATGAATGCATTTGTAACCAATTTTTAGTTGGTTACGGGTTTTTCGAGGCCGGAAAATCCTTTTTACTATGAGTTATTTACATATTTAAATTTTTTTCATTTTCTGTTGGAGTTTGTCTCTGGGCTACAGTCCAGCCCATCGGTGTTTTAGGGTTTTTCTTTGTTTTCTGTCTTTATTTAAACAACCTGTTGTAACCCTAGAAAGACAGTTATCAATTTAATAAAAGATAAACATTTACCAAATTTTTACCTTAATAATCAATATTCATTAAAATTAACGATTGTCAAAAACACTATTTTTAGTATTCGTTAAAATTAACATTATCCAATTTAGTTATCTTGTTTTTAAGTATACATCATGTAGCATGATAAAATTGATATATTTGTTGCTATTAACATAACAACTAATGGAAACAAAATATAGACGTTAGTTTTAATGTTAGTTAAGTTGACATTATAATTTCGGTACAACCAACCTTAATGAAGTCATAATCACACACACCACCTTTCTTCTATATAAACCACATCATCACCATTCAAACAAACCATCCTCCTAAACTTCAAACACCAAACAACAACATTCTAAAACATAAACCATAATGGTTTCTAACATGATGAAGTGGGCACCTTGGCCACCACTTTCATCATCTAAGTTCCAAGCAAAGATCATCATACACCATGTCCAAAACGTGTCGAAAAGTGGCCAAGAGTGTTCGAGCTTGAGTGTTGAAGTTAAGTGGAAAGGGTCGAGTAACCGGATTAGTTTTAAGCGAGGTAGTGCTAAGAGGGAAATGACAAAAGCTGGATTGGTTAATGATGATGGTGTTGTTGTATGGAATGATGAGTTTGATCATGTTTGTGATGGAGGATTTTGTCAATGGGATGTTCGATTCAAAGTGTTTAACGTGAGTTATCAAATCATATTTTTGTTTGATTTAATGTTAGTTTTTTGTTTGATCATATGGATCATGTTTTTGTTGTTCAGGGCTCAAACCAAGGACCAAAAAGACGGAATCATCTTGTTGCAACCGGATCGTTGAACCTTGCTGATCAATTCGCTTATGCTGAGCAGGAAAAGACCGTTATAAGTATTCCTCTTTCGGTGCCTGCTGGCATTGAGAGTAGTCCTATACTCTCGGTAAGCGCCTTCTCAAATGCATATTAAGCTATTCTTTCATAAGTACATGAGTCAAAGTTTCTACCTTGAGTCCTTACCTGATAGTAAAAAATGTAATATGCAGATATCACTTAGCCTCCTGCCACTGAGAACCGAACATGCCACTAAACAACAGCCACAAAGATTTGTTTCGCCGCTCATTGGATACGAGCCTTCAGGCCTCAAAGCTGGTTTTAAGAAGGTCAAGATCTTTAGAGCATTTTCACCTAACCGCGCTAAAAAAGAAAATTCTGAAGAAGGGAGCAGTGATGGAAAAAGCTCGGTTAGAAGTTCAGACTATACGTTTGACTCAGACTCATTTGAAGGAACTGATGAAACTGATTCTGAAGAAATGGCCAATACTGATTTTACTATTAAAAAGTCTTTAAGCTATGAAAATTTGGCTTATGCAAATCATGTTGGAGCATCGTTTGTAGGGGATCGGATATACTATCAAAGCTATAACTCAAAAGCTGGTGTTGTAAGTGTCCCTACAAATCCTATTGATTTGGCCGAGAGACAAATACCAAAGCGTAGCATCTTTCCATGGAGGAAAAGAAAGTTGAGCTTTAGATCGTTCAAAGCTAAAGGAGAACCACTTTTGAAAAGAGATGTTCGAGAAGAAGGTGGAGATGATATCGACTTTGATCGTCGAATGTTCACATCATCAGATGAGTCCTCGTACGGGGTAAGTTTCAACAAACTTTATAGACTTTTACTTCTGAGTCCGGGTATCTTTTTTTATAACCTGAACAATTTTGACCCTTTCGAAATGACCCATTTTGAAGATTTTCCTTTTAATCCTTTTTTGTTCATCCAATTTTTAACGTATTTATTAACACGACAGTGGCACGGAAGTGATGAAGGGTCAACAACAAGTAGATCATCAATCTCTGAATTTGGAAATGACAATTTTGTTGTCGGTAAATGGGACAACACGGAAGTAATAAGTAGAGACGGGCTCATGAGTCTCCAAACCCAAGTTTTCTTTGCTTCCATTGACCAAAGAAGCGAACGCGCATCAGGTGAAAGTGCATGCACATCATTAGTCGCCACCATTGCCACTTGGTTCCAAAACAACCATAATCAAATGCCCTTAAAATCAGAACTTGATACCTTAGTTTGTGAAGGTTCCTCAGAATGGAGAGACCTTTGTGAAAATGAAGTTTACAAAAAACGCTTCCCGGATAAGCACTTTGACCTTGAAACCGTCCTTGAGGCCAGGAATTGTAATCTTGAAGTTGTAGCTGAAAAGTCTTTTGTTGGATTCTTCCAACTTGGAGATGGCGTTTTCGACTTTCTTGATGGTGCTATGTCGTTTGATAACATATGGGATGAGATCAGTCAGACGGAGTCAAACCATGTCTATATTGTTAGCTGGAATGACCATTTCTTCATCTTGAAAGTCGAACGTGATGCATACTATATTATCGACACTTTGGGAGAGAGGCTATACGAGGGCTGCAACCAAGCATACGTCTTAAAGTTTGACAAAGACACGACAATCCAAAAACTACCCGTTGTCTCACAAAAGTCAAATAAAAAAGCTGAACATTCGTTGGTGTCGAAAGGTAAAGAATCGTGTAAAGAGTATATAAAGAGTTTTCTAGCTGCAATTCCGTTAAGAGAACTGCAGGGGGATGTCAAGAAAGGGTTGATGACAGCATCAAGTCCTCTTGTTCATCATCGGCTACAAATTGAATTTCATTATACCAAGTGTTTGGAAGTGAACACTAATATGTCGACTATCGTAGTATGACATAACATTTGTTAACTGTTCATAGATGTTTTTTTTCCCATGTAAGAGTTCCTATTTTTGAACGATGAGATTAGCAGTAAGATTCCAATATCATGTGTTAAAGAATTACTTGAGTTCTTATTTCAAGCTTATTTCATCTAAGACAAATTTGATGAATATTTTCAAATTCTGTAGATACCGACAAATGAAGTCATATCTAGGTAACACTAGACTGTTATGACGGAATTTTGGTCCTTAAAAAGTTAAACATAGTAAAACAATATCATTAATCTACATTCCATTGCTTGTCAAATGTGAAATGCATTAAGGGAGCAAAATGAAAGTGGGTTGCTGTGGTGTGGGCCGGGGATCACTAGCCATGTAATCAATAAATCAAAGTTTCTTACTCCGTCTTTGTTAAGAAGGTTAAATGCCATAAATACACTGTTGGAAATTAATATGAGCTATGTTAATTTCATATAAGATTGAACACATAAAGAAAGTTGTAGACAAATTAATCTTTAGTTTGTTTATATGTTTGATTAAACAAATTTATATTAATTTGTATAACTTAAGAAAGAGCATGGTGGGGGTAATATACGTATATATTCCAACGGTTTGCATGCAAGTAATTTTAGTTTGGATTGACTAGTTCAAATTTCAAATACGTGGGTTGTATAACAGTTGGAGTATATCGAATAATAAGGGATATGGAGTGATTTATGGGATGTGAGATCACGGGGAAAATAACTGACTTGAAAGTGTGTATTCAAATCAGAATCTACATCTATAAATAGAGCTGCCAAGTATCTATGATATATATCAAAAACATCATCATCTCTTATACTTCGTTGCCCACATTCTCTCTTTAGTATTTTCCTACTCTACATACCGATTGTGCATTACGGGATATTGTTTCGCTTACAATAAACCGTAACGAGACTGCATCAATCCTGAGGTGTACGGTGCGTAGATTCGAAGTGATCAAACGGGCTCCGTAGAAACCTTTAAAGGACAGAGAAGTTCTTCTTGTGCAGTTCCATTTGCTGTCTTTTTTAGGTCATTTGTTCAGTGTAATTCTAGTGTACTTTGATAATTCTCGGGCTGCTGTTGTGTTGTGATTAGTGTTTCATTATAGGTTGTGGTACTGGTTCTTAATATACAACAATCTTTAAAGGTTTCTATATGTTGCCATGGAAGCCGGAACATCGTCTTCAAACCTTCATATCATGAACCAAGAGTTTGTCAAGTTGAACAAATTTGACGGGTGTAACTACACCCGATGGGCTGACAAGATGAAGTTCTTGTTGATCGTACTCAAGATCTTCTATGTTTTTGATCCACTATTGGTCGCTATTCCCGACCATCCTATTGCCGCTGAAGGAGAAGAAGTTGATCAGAATCAAGTCCTCGAGCTCGAGAAGCAAAGAATGATCCGCAATGAAGATGAGACCTTATGTTGTGGTCACATCAAGAACTCTCTTTCGAACCGGTTGTATGATGTTTATGCTCCTATCACTAGCCCGCAAAAATTATGGAGTGATTTAGAGTTTAAGTATAAACAACAGGAGGAAGGTACTAATAGATATCTTATTTCTATGTTTTTTAATTTTCAAATGGTTGACGATAAGCCTATATTGGAGCAAGTGCATGAACTCCAAATACTCGTTAACAAATTGAATGTGATTTCTATTCCCATTCCAGAATTGCTACGATTTGGTGCCATTGTTTCAAAGTTACCATCTTCATGGAATGATGTTTCAAAGAAGTTAATAAATAATAAAGATGATTACTCGTTGGATGATCTCTTGAAGCATCTTCGTATTGAGGAAGAAGCTAGGAATAGAGATAAACCAGTGACTAATGGGTCTACCGTTCATCATGTCCAAGTCGGGAACTCTTCGAAGAGAGGTTCTCGAAACGGTCAAATGAAATTTAACTTGGGTACGAACCGTGACAAATTAAAGAAGACGGGAACGTCAAAGAGAATCGAAAAATGCTTGTTTGTTGAGATCCTGGCCACTATGCACGTGAGTGCAAGTTGAGAAAGTCCGGAACTGATGACGTTAATGTGGTGAATGGTGAAATCGCGGATCGTGTGGCTCATGTTCATCTCGATGATGATAACTTTGTGGCATGATAATAGTGAACTATTTGATCGTTTGGTTTTACGTTAAGCATGGCGGCTAGCGCCTTCGAATAAAATTAGGTCTTGTTCTCGTTTTTCAATTCTAGTGTAATCGTATTTTATTTATAGCGTGATGTGTTTTAAGCTTCATTTGGATCGTTTGTTTTAAAACAGAGAGTTGGATGTTAATGTTATCACAATATTAAATTATGATATTTGATATCATTAAATAGATACAGTAATGATTTTTAGAATTGAGAATATACAATACTAGTATTAAACAGAGCATGGATTTAGAAACGATTTCATTCACCGGGAACAAATTTAGGCGGATTAATTGTTTAAATGACATGCATGAGGCGTGCTTTTAAATTGGCGTGATCAAAAGTAATATTTTGATTCATGTATAGATAACAGTAGTAGCTATACTAAAAGCAATATTGTGTGACTTGTAGAGTTGAATGAAATGATCATGTGAGGTAGAGTACTAGTTAGTACATCACTAAATATATGTTATGAAATCAATGAACGGGCATATATGGCAGACTTAGTATGCCACTTAGTTTGAAACCGTTAACCTATAATCCGATCTATGAGCCTTAAAACGTGAGCATTGTTGATCACCTTGTTCACAACTTAGGCTTAAAATTTCAAGACATTTTAATAGGAAAAATAAGGTCCTATTATAAACATCCATAACATATATGAAGAGTCTACTAGCGGATTTATTCATGAAGGAATAAATTATAATCATGTCCTTCGAAGTGCACAAGTTTTTTCTTGCTGAGAGTGAAAGAAATGCTTTAAATTATTTAAGATCACAAGTTGGTGGACTCGTAATTATTGAGATGAGCAGAAAGCAAGTAAGCATATTAAAATGAGATGAATTATGTATATGTCTAAGTTGTGACAATTTGAGGGCAAAATAGATTAGAGATGTAACACCCCACTTTGATAAGTGGACCGTTACGCGTAATTATGGCGTGTCATCAAAGCATGCAAGGTAATATGCAGTAAAACATACATGACCATAGGGAAAACCAGAATCAAACATCGATTTCCAAACATAAGCCCAAAACATAAATAAAGTAAATGAACTAAACAAAGACTACACAAACATAAATATGTGAAGGCAAAAAGAAAAGAAGTCTATGGCTGCTTCCATCCTATGCACGTCCTCCAAATGCTCGAGTCCGTCCTTGGGTACCTGCCGTTTTGGGACATGGAAAGGAAAGTAACGGCTGAGCATAACACTCAGTGCACGGATATACAAACATATCATGAATGACTGAAACATAATAAAGACTTAATAGCAGCGGAAAAGTATAAGTCCTGGAAAACCTGGAACATGTTCATAAAACTGGTTTTATAGTTTGAAAAGCCTTATGTTTATCTTATGAAAACTGTTTAGCATGTTAACCATTAGCCAATATAGGTCATGAAATATCGACGTGCATGAATACTTGGAGGGGTGACCTCGTCATGCAAATTAGAGGGGCTGCCTCTAATTTAATATACTGGTTTGCGTACGAGGGATAAGCTCCTTGTGAAGGATGCAAGGCACACACCACATTCACACTGAATAATCTGCTGAAAACATGTAAACTAGGATGCACCCATACGTCCCACATGATAACATAATAATATGGCCAAAAGCTGAAAGGGACGCCACGAGCTATCACTCTGCCGTGGTGAAATCATAGCACTGGTGCCTCTAGTGTTATGGTTATGGTACCTCCATAACTAGGTGAAACTGGTCATGCATGTATATGGCTAAGGTAACTAATAAAACATAAGAATTTAATCTGTAACTACTAGGGAAAACAGTTGGCTGCATACGGGAAATCCCAATGAAGGAAAGAATGTCCATACTGACCGGACGGAGAATCCGTACCTTATGTCATGTGAACGAAGAAGACGAACGGAAGAGAGTCCTACTTCGGTATCACTAATGCTACATAAATACATACGTGTATAAGTATCTGATTACTGATTACGTAACTGGTTTTATATCATATCTTAGCTTGTTTTATATGTTCATGTCATGTTTTACTGATTTAAGCTTTATACTGTGTTTATCATGTATTCTGTCTATCATGTTTAAGTATTACTTGTATTTCATGTATTATTATACTTGTGGTAATAATAAGTAACTTTCTAAAAATAACAGGTTTCCTAAAATAGAAAGTTTCCAAAAATAGAAAGTTTCCAAAAATAGAAAGTTTTCGAAAATAGAAAGTTTCCAAAAATAGATTAACTGCTTAAAATAGATAAGTTTCTAAAAATATATAGTTTTCATAAATAGAATAGCTGCCTTAATTAAATAAGTTTCTAAAAATAGAAAGTTTCCATAAATAGATATAAGTTAGATTATTAAGCTAACTATATAAGCTTAAGTATTTACTGATTAATATACTAAGTCATGTGATTAAATAGTATAGTTTATTAATTATTTTATGTGAATTAAATAAACTATAGTTTAATTAATAAAGGTAAAAATACTTAGGTTAAAACATGTATTATTATCTATTAGTAATATAACCTAAGTCATGTAGATTAATTAATTATAAGTCATGATTTTAATAATTAATTAATTATATAGTCTAATTAAATGGAAATTACTTAGGTTAAAATTCATGTATTAATAATAAAATTAATAACCTAAGTCATGTAAATTAAATTAATCATGTTCATGTTTTTAATTAATTTAATTTAAGTCTTGAAAAAAACATAACTTGTAGAAATATTTAACCTTGTAAAAACAACTCATGAACCGAACCGTGTTTTAATCTAAACATGTGTGAACCGGACCCGTGTTTTAACCCGTGAACCAGACCTAATTGCACCCTTGGTCAACTAGCCGCCGGCTAGCCAAGGGTTCCCACCGGCTAGCCGGTGTTCCCCTTGCTGCCATGGCCTACCCGGGCCAAACATACCCCGACCTAGGTCGGGGTTTCCCTTCTTGCTGCTGCCGAGACACGAGGCCACCACACCGAGACCTTGAGGTCTCGGTTGGTGCGAGAAAAGTCAAGCCGAGACCCCCTTGGGGCTCGGTTTATGCGTCGGCCACAAAACAAACACCCCTTAACCATTATTTAATTTACCCCATGATTAAATTACATGTTTTTACTTGTTTTTAATTTGTTATTAAAAACATTCATGATTTCATGTGATTAATAAATCAAAACATAAAAAGAAAAGAGGTTTGAGGTTATACCGATCACGTGAATCAAAGGATGATGAACACACAACGATCCTTGCAATAAATCGAACACCAAAATCGACCAATCACACCCTTGGTGTGATGTATACCCGGCGCCCAAAGAGCAAAGGAGAAAAGAGAAAAAGATTTTTAGGGTTTCTTGTATTTTCTAAATTTTGTTAATATGAAACTAAATTTTCCCTTTTCCCTTGTTTAGTAAATTTTGCATGGGCTTGGCCCATGTATCTTGTTGTGTCCGCGGGTAAGGGGCCCACATAGGAGTAACCCGAACATTTTCCGTGTCTAAATAATAAGTGTGTTCTCGTGTTCGTGTTTTACGTGATTTAATAGTTATCGTTCGTGTCTTATTATATTTATTCGTGATCGTAATAAATATACATACATACGTAATATTAAGCTCGATTAATTACGTTCATGATTTCATGTTCGTGTGTTCGTGATTATAATTATTATTGAAATAGTTATCGTGTGTTTGTGTTATAACACGTACGTAATACTTGTAATTCTTGTTCGTGAAACGTAAACGTGCTATAAAAGGAAAGTTCTAATCATGTACGTACGATCATAAGGGTACTGTTCATGGTAAAAGCATGCGGGTTTTACAACTCTTCCCCCCTAAAAAGAATAATTCGTCCCCAAATTATAGATAAGGTAAACTGAAAGAGAAACATACCCGAATCAAACTGATAGGGTATGTAAGATAAAAGGACATGCAGGTGACGTGGTAGAAGGAACATGGAACGTGACATGTCTTGAAAGGACATGGAATGTGACGTGACTGAAAGGACATATCTAACCGATAAAAGAAAGACGGATAAGAAGTCCGGATGAACTTGTCCGTTTCCAAGTGGCTTCCCTCTTAGAACGGTTACTTCACTAGATCTTGACATAAATGCTAAATCTTGGTCCTCCTGACCTTGACTTGAAGACACGAAGAGTTCATGGTTATCAACGTAAGATAGATCCCCTGAATTTGATCGTGGGAATAAGAATTTACGTGCAAGGGTAACTGAAACGTTATGGTGCAAAACAATCTAACTTACTAATAATTAGCAACGATGCGCGAGACATATAGAAACGTAGTACGTGAAAATTTTTGAACGTGATACGTGAAAATTTTTGAACGTGATACGTGGAGATATGGTGAGTGTAGTATGAGCAAACATATCGTGATCCATGATACGTGTAACATATCGTGAACGTGATATGAGGAACGTGGAATGAACGTGACATGTGAAACATATCGTGAACATGCAATACAACTGCGGTAACGTCAAACGCTACAAGGTGAGACGTGGAATATGACGTGTAATATCTATCTGAGGATAGGGAGTTATACTAAACTTGAGTCTGGTCTCTCAAGTTCTTGCAAAACTTCCCAGAACGAAGATAAACGTAAAATCGTAAGCCAAGATACGATCATGAACGTGAATAGTGTCATGAACGTGAGCATGAAAGTGAGTCGTGAAATTAGAACAAGAACGTGAACGTAAATAAGGAGCACAAATACGAACTTTTGTCTGACCCGATAGCTGAGGGATTACCAAGTGATCAGATGAGCCTTGGCTGGAACGTGTCCGATCAATCTGTTGGTTCTGAAATCCTTGTGGATGTAAGGATTCTGAAGACTTGATCAAACTGTTGGCAATAACCCAGATAGCATCATGCTTCTCCTGAGTTTGCGTTAATCTGGTAACCAAAATCCATGGTGATCTTGTCCCATTTCTATTCACAATTTCATATGATGGAAAATATTCTAGTCTGTTGGTGTTCTATCTTAACCTGTTGGTATGTCAGGTACCTAGATATGAACGTAACTGTATCTTGCTTCATAGATTTTGATACATAGGAGTTTGCGAAACTCTGAGTCTCCGAATTTAGACTTTTCTAGCGTAGGACTTTCTGGAACACCTAATGTAGTGTAGGGTTCTCACCTTTATGCATAAGTTGAGTCGTGGTAAGATTAACCGTGAGGATCCATGTGATTCAACGTGTCACTGTAATCACCCAGAATTTATATTGAAAATTTCAGGGTGAAATTTCTCCTGTCGTAGAATTTGCAACATAGTGCAAATATGGTCTTCATGTTCTATACCATACTTAGAGTTCATGGAAACTCGATTTATTAAGTCCATAATGCTGTTGGAGCATTTATGAGACTAATACAAAATCATGAATCTAGCATGATCGAGTCGTGCACGAATAGCAGTCATGGACATATCCTGCTCTTTCATTCGTCACTGTTGGAAGCATGATCATGAGTTCGATCTTGGAAAAGTGATTAACACTATAAAGTCGATTGGACAGGTTGTCAATACGTGGAGGAGAATAACAGTTATGGATGGTGATTTGTTTTAAGTCGACGGTAGTCGACACATAATCTCATGCACCGTCCTTTTCCTTGTAGGTTCTTCCGAAATGTATGAGAAGATTTTGGAATAAACAACTGGTTATGCGTAAAGGACCTCAGTAATCGTGTCTTAACTGACAGCTAGACAATTTAGCAATCAAGGCTAACAAAGCACACACTTGTAAGCATAGATAATTTGTACAGATTTTCTTGATGGAAAATCAAGCTGAATGTATTGAGAAGCCTGAACATCACTATATATAATCATAAATTGTAGCATGGTGTGTTGTTCGTAGTCCATAATTAGGATTAAATTAAACTCGTACCTGTCCAAGGTAATGCATTAGCAACTTGGATCTCATCATTAGGCTGAAAGAAAACCTTTGTATACATGGGCATATGAATGGCGTACTTATGGTCATGGATATATGAGATATGAAATCGAGAAATGAAAGTGTCATGAAGCAAACGTGACAGGTCTCACTGATACGCCGGTGAATGGTACTGAAATTCTTGTGGCCTGATTAATACATGGCACAACAAAATGGATATACCCTTTGGAGGGTACCCTGAATTTCTTAGAGATGTTCCTGAATTGGACGTGAGTCATGTGTCTTGACTCGTGTCTTGGGAAATATAAGCGTGACATGTGTCTTGACTGGTGTCTTAACATGTGTCTTTAGAGAATATACGTAAGACATGTATCTTGGCTGATGTCTTGACATGTGTCTCGAGATGTGAAACAAATAGAATTACAAATATTAGGTTATTATGCCAGAATTGGCGGATCGGTTGGACTACTGATCCTTTGTATTTCTGATCACGTCCGCGGCCGGAGCTTCGGTTGCGATTGCTAGGATAGTTGCTGTCATAGTAGTGGTTACTATCGTCTTGTCTGTTAGTTCCATGACGATCATTCTCATGACTGTGATTCATGTAACTATTCAGTTGAGTGGCCGGTTGGTACCGGTTCTCACTCATATGAATGAAACGACGACTGAGTGACGTGTGACATGTAACTAAGAATTTGGGAGCATGATTGATGGATATCGTCTGGTGGTGAAGCATCTTCTCGTCCGATCGCTTTGATCTAACTCCTTTGTCTTCGTCTTGTACGATCTCCAGGTTGTGAACAACATCAGCATCTCGTAGTGTCTCCAAACATCAGCAACATCATCTTTAATAACATCTCCAAGCTATGAGCGGTATCAATAATTTGTAGAACATCAACAAATGGAATACGCATGAGATGATTTAGAATCAACTAGTGAATACTCATGGAGTATTGTAAGTGAAATACACATGGATTATGGTACGTGTAATACACATGGAATACTATACGTGGAGTACACGTGGGATGCACATGAAATGATCGATATGGGCCGATCGTTTGACATGATTTTACATGGTTTGAAGGCCAAACTGGGTTGATCATCATGATAGCCTAGCAATATTAGCATAGACATCATTCTGGTTGTATAGATAAACGTTAAAGTGTGGTTACACAAAATTCAACGATGATTCGCCTGAAAGCATGACCAATGAAAACCAACCATGACTATCATGAAAGCAGGATTCAATGAAATTCAACAATGTCTTGCATGAAAGCATAAATAACAAAAGAGGCGTAAGACGTAATCAACATGAAGACATAATTATCGAGAAGGAACACGAAACAATTTAACATGAAGGAGTGTATAACATAATCAGCATGAAACTGAAGTTAACCATGATAGTATGGAAGCATACTTGATATAAAAGACATCGTAACTTATGAGGGGACATGAAAAAAAAATTATGCTTATAAATCATGAGAAAAATTTTATGCATGAAAATAGTGCATGAATACATGATGCAGTTTATAAAAACCTTTATATGCGCGAGGGGACGCCTATGGGTCGGTCCCAAAACAAAAGGCATGACGAGGGGACGCCTATGGGTCGGTCCCAAAGTTAAAAGTTTCGATAAAAGCACATGCGACTAAATTGGGCCAGTCCTGTACCAACCATTACTTAGTCATAATTCCTGCAACAATGATACATGAAACATAAGTAAATGAAACTCATCTGTCAAAACTTATTAGAAAAATTTTATGTGACTAATTATGAACTACTAAGGTTCAGTCCACATAGTCATAGTTCACGGGGAACGTCATGCATGAAACAATGACACATAACTAAATATGAATGACGGTTGTCCATCCATATTAGTAAAACAATATTGATGAAAAACATCAAGGTTAAAACCTCAAGGTGCTGAAAACATCATGGTTAAAACAACAATGTGCTGAAAACATCTGATGAGACTGCTTTTATACATAGTCTCATCGTCCAAATCGGGCTTAAAATGCATTAAATATCATTAAAACTGCCAAATATATGCTCGTGTTTGTTGCTTGTGTATTTTAGGTACGGATATTGAGGAAAAGACAAAAAGATCACAATAATCAATCAAAAACGAACACGGGAAACGAAGCCGCACAATGAACCGGGCCCAAGAATGGAATTTCCAAAAATACCCTTTGAGATTGAAGATTTGTCAAGTTTGGTCCCTCACCTTTGAAGACTTGTCACAAATGGCCCCTCCATTAGTCATTTGTACAAGATTTATCCTTGAAGATTTAAGACATGTCAATATAAGCCCTTGAAGGATCACAATATTGCATTTATAGTCCTTATTCCATTATTTATCAAGTGAAAGGACTAAATATGTAATTATGCCAAAGAAATTTGTGAAGGAAATAGGATTTATGGCTGCAAGACTTTGTATGAAAAAAGTTTGGGAATTGGGGGACCTAACCTGCCAAGACAAACATACTACTACCACCTATAAAAAACTGCCATGTCACTCCACATCATACCATTTCCACCAGTCACCTTACTCCAGCTCACATCCCACTTAAATATTATTAGTGTTTTTTTTAACTTATGTTTTAAACAAATAATAATAATAAGTAAGACCGGGAAACACCCACTATTCTTGATCTTCCCCAAAACATCACCTATAAACCCTAATTACTCACCAGCAATCATTTACTCAAATCAAAGGGTAAACTAAAATTGACCATGGAAATTCATTATTTACCTTTACCCCAACATCAAAACTCACACAGAAAACGACTTATCACCCCTTGGTCCCCTCTCCCATCTCCCATATCACGTTTTTAGAGAGTGAAGACAAGAAAGGACAGAGAATCAAGGGCTTAAACTTCAAACGTGTTCACCACACCAAATTGAGCGCTCAAGATCACTTTCAGAACTGCCATATCACATGTCTCCAATTTGACCAAGTTTTTGAAAGATTCTTCAAAAGGGCAGATTGGGAATTCCCTTAGCTAGGGTTTATTATTTCTTGCAATTCTAGATGATTCTATCCCCTTGTATAAATACTAGTCGACTGTGACTAGTATGGTTGTTCCAATTTTATTTTCTTTTCAACTTTTGTAATCTGAATTTTGAGGAAATAAAATTGTGTTCCATGTTTTTTTTAAAATTCGAATTTACTTTGAATGCACATTTACTTTTCTGTTCAATTTAAATTCTTGCAAAAAGTTTTGGTTCCGAGAGTTTTTTTTATAAAAATCAGTTGGTTTGATTATTGTTGTTGACGTTTGCTCATCTTAGCAGTTTTTCTTGAAGCTTGTGACTGTTTCGCTGTCACATAAGCTCGATCTATCCAAGGCATGGATGTATGCCTTGGAGGTACACATCCCGTCTCCTTTTTCATTTTATTCCTCCTGCTGAAAATTTGATGAGCATGAGAGTTGCTTCGTTTGTAGGATAAGTGTTGATTTCTGATTTAATTCCATTTTATCTAGGGTATGTGTTTGTGTTCTGATTATAGCTTGAAAGGCCCGTTTACTTGAGAACTCTTGGTTAAAATCGATCTTAGACCTATAAAGTGGTGTTTGGGACAACAAGGTTTAGGGGTAGAAGCTACCACCCAGACTGAGTTTAGCTCTGCACGGCCGTAGTAGGTGTAGGAGAGTACGTCGGTTCAAGAAAGATTGGATGTTTAGTTAAAAAAATCTTACTTTGCTTAGTTGGTAGAAACCTGCTTATTTGGGGTATAGGTCTGCTGTTGCTTGAATTAGCTTGTGAGTTCCTGAAATGTTGTTGAGTACTTACTTGATTGAGGTGTAGGTGTTAAAGTTGATTAGGTTCATTGTTTGGTGTTTATATCACGTTTCGCTCATTGTCATCAAAATACTAAAACCATCAGTCACTTTTTGAAAACAAACAATCAAGAGTGTACCTACTGGTGTGTGTTAAATGTGGTATTGCATGGAGTGTATTGCAATTTTTATTGCGATTTGTGTTTCAGTTTAGTGATTGAAATACTGTCCAAACAATATTAAATTTGTGGCGTGATTTGTATTTGTATTAGTGTTTTTAATTGAGGTATGTGGACTTTTTAAACCATCAGCAAAAACTAGCAGGTTGCCTTTGTCCAGCAAAATCCATAACTAGACCAAAGAGTAAAGGGAGCTGCTTGTTTGTGTGTTCATTGTACGTCCACAGCCCCCTCCTATAGCACAGTGACTGATTTTGGTTTTTTTGTGCTATATTTTGCTCGTTGATTGTTATTTGAAGTTCCAGTAGGTGTTTTTAGGCTTGATATATATAGTTCAAGTTGTTTAAGGGTAGGTTAGCACCTGCTTGTGGTTTACGGCAGGGTATTGGCAGATTTGAAGCTTTTCGTAGCTCACTGATAAGCAAGTTCTTGCCCAGACCTTCACTTGACTGTTATTGTAGGAAGATTGATTAATTCTAGGTTTTAGATTATGTCTTGAAGTTAGATAATAGTTCAAGTTAACTGGCACTTGGAACTTGTTAGTTTTTGGTTCATCGGCAGTCACCACTTAATCCAAGACGCGCCCATGTTTCGTTCAATCTTGCTGAATTATTGTTGATTCTAAGGTTTAAGAGATGGTTTGACAGTTGACTTCCGGATAGTTCGAAGTTGTGATGACTAGTATTAAGTTTCAATAGCCTTTGGTGGTCTCTAGTAGAGCACCATTTGACTCACTGCGTAACTTAAAGTACCACAGACTTGACCTTTTTGGTTTCACCTTTTGGGAATTTGATTGGAATTGTGTCGATTACTAGCTTGTTTAGTATAGTTTTTCTAGTTTCTCTTGAGTGTCTTGACTCCTCACTTGCCAAAGCAAGTGAGGGTGCCGTCTGCGAGCTCAGCAAAACCCAGCATCCCATACCGAGCTCTCCCAAAAATCCCCCAAGTTCCAAGTAACAATAGCAAAGAAATAGTGAAAAAGTTAAAGGCTTTGTGTATGTTTGAGGATTAAACTGAGATTAGTTCCTGCTAGATAGGATTTGGTTTGAGTTTTGTAATAGTATCACTGTACAAACGAGTTTTTTTAAAAAGAAAGAAAAAAAAAAAAAAAATTTTGGGTGGCAGGGACTCGAACCCTCGCCAATCACTTACCCAACGACTTAACTACACTCAGCTTATCCATACGCGCCCTAGGGACTTTATTGTTAAGTCTTTCCCTAGGGTGGTATTTAAGGGGTGTTTAGTTTATAGCTTATTATCACAAGCGAACCTTAATAAGCTGTTAGCAGCTTATTGGGTTAGCTTTTTTGTACGTTTCCATTTTTCTTCTAATCTATTTTCAGTCTAGAATTTTTAGAAAATAGAATACAAATTTTATCTTCATTATTTAATTTTTTAGGATTATTTTTAGATTTAAATTTTGAAAAGTCATTAAAAATAGTAAAAAGTGTTTTAAATTTTTAGAAAAATATTTTTTAGGTTTTAATTAATACATTTTAGGTTTACAAAACAAAAAGTTTTCAATTTCACTTTTTATGCATTTTATTTATTTTTGAGTTTTTTTATTAAACTTTAAAATTTAATATAAAATAATTAAAAAGGTTTTGGAAATTTTAGTTTTCATTTTTGTTCTAATTAAATATTTCTTAACTTAAGTTTAAATTTTGGTGATTTTTAGAATAGTTTCGATTTTTGTCGAGTTTAACGTTTTCGCGTTTTTCGCATCGTAGGGTAATTTTTTAGCGTAACCCGTCTTGTTTTTCCTTCTTTTCTTATCCAAAAACGACACTACCCCAAACCTTTGATTACATATTTTGGCACATTAATCCACACACCTCCTCGAGAACGAACCCGCATTTGTTCGGTTTCACGTTTTTCCTAAAACGTGCAACTTAATACTTGCCCATTATACGCTCTTTTTCCTAAAAGACGTATTTCTACGACTATCAAAATGGCGCCGCTGCCGGAGAGGCGTGTTGTGTTTTGATTGAACAATTGTTGTTTTTTTTTATTAGCCATAATAGTATTTGTATTAGTAGCACTCTACTAATACGTATTATCGTTTTTCGGTTTTTGTGTGAATATTATTAATATATTGTATACGTAGAACAATAAATTCACAAGTACTCCACATACGTGAGCAATCACAACCTTGACTTGGGAGGTCATTACCCAATCATTGTATTCGAATCTCAAACCAAAGAAAAAGGCAAAAATAGATAAATACTTTCGTGAAGCTTGATTTTGATAATACAAACTATAAGGTGGGTATAAGGCGGTTGTATTTCACAACCTAAAGGAAAAAGGCTCTTAAGTGCTTCGCGCCGCCTCGTTTCCTCCGCTTGCTTGTGCATATTTGATTTTGAGAGTGAATCGAGGGTTTTTCCGCCCAAAGTATTACTACATATCATATATATTTTCTTGGTTTCATTTGATTAAACCCTCTTGAACGATTTTGTGTTCCACCATCGTTCTAAAGTCATCGAAGGCGTTCACTCCACGTGATCGTTTTCATTCCTTGAGGCTTCTTTAATCAAGAGTTTTGATTAAGGAGGAGATTTGTGGACTTTTTGTCTACTTAATACATTCGCCAATTTCCAAAAAGTTAATACCATCAAAAACCACAAAAAAATTAAAAAACACAAAATACCAAAAAGAATCTTCTTTGCTCGTCTCCACGTTGTACGTGACGTTTATGCTCACTCGTAATCAAGCAAAACGTGCACGTAAACGAAAGAACAAAACACCCACTCCAACTCATTCTAGTGAGGAGTCTCCTATTGACGAACCCATTGTACGAGAAACACCTACCATGGCGAATCGAACTATGATGGAGTTACTTCAAGCACCCACCGAGGGTTATGGAGAAGCTATTGTGATTCCCGCTATCCTTGCGGAGAATTTTGAGGTGAAAACGGGTTTGTTGTCGATGATTCAAAACAACAAATTCCGTGGTCATGAGAAGGACAATCCCCACAACCATATCCGCCAATTTAATCGTCTTACCGCCACATGCAAATTTAAGGATGTCTCGAATGACTCGATTAAGATGATGCTTTTTCCGTATTCCTTAGCGGGGCCCGCTAAAATTTGGTTAGAGAAAGAGCCACCCAATTCTATATTGACGTGGAAGGATCTCGTTTCAAAGTTTGTGAACCAATTTTTTCCGCCCTCTAAGACTACGCATTTGAAAAATGAGATTTCTAAATTTTCACAAGAATCAAATGAAAGTTTTTCTACGGCTTGGAATAGGTTTAAGGAGATGTTGCACGAATGTCCTCATCACGGTTTTTCCGACTTACATCAAATCGACACGTTTTACAACGGACTTAACGATCATGAAAGAGATTATTTAAATGGCGCCGTGGGTGGTAATTTTTTGTGTAAAACGGTTGAAGAAGCTTTGGTCATAATTGAGAATAGGTCTAAGGTTTATAGCCCTTGTCACACACCGAGTGTTGCCAAATTGGGCTCGTCATCATCGTCTCGTAGTATCAATGCCTTACATGATGAGGCAAATGAAGAAAATCGATTTTTTGATAGATTTGCTAGCCTTATGTCCCATTGGAAAGCTCAAGAAGCTTCGTATTCCGCTTCGGTTAAAGCGGTTTCTAAGAGTTGTTTGTCGTGTGGTGGAGCTCATGATCTTTCCGAGTGCATTACCGCGGATGGTAACACTTCGAATGCTTTTGTAGCCACGGGAACTTATAACCAAATCGGTCAAGGTTCCCGCCAAAATCAAGCTCCACCAAATCAAAATGCTAATAACTATCGAAACAACAACCAAGGTGGAAATTACCAAGGAAATCAAAGGAATTATAACAAAGGTAATTACCAAAGTGGAAATGGGCAAATTTCAAACCAAAACCAAAACCGTGATTTTCAAAACGATCACACCAAAAATCTTCAAGGAGAATTTTTGAATTATGCTAAGGCTAATGATGCTAAGTTTGACAATATGCAACGCGAGATGGTTAGCTTAAGATCCGAGTTGAAAAACGAGCTTAAAAACGAACTTGCTAATGAACTTAAAACTCATGCTAATAAAATGGAAGGAAATGTCACACGTCTCCAACAAAATCAACAAAAAATGGAGCAAGGACAACATGAGATTAAGCAAGAGTTGTTAAAAGCGGATGCTAGGCAATCTAAGTTTGAAGACCGTATGGCTAAAATGTTTGAAGCTATCATGTGTAAGCCCTCTTCTTCGGGTGGTCTTCCTAGTGATACCATCATAAACCCGAAAGGAGAATTGAAGGTTATTACTACTCGTAGTGGTAAAACTTTCAAAGAACCCATTTCTCGTCCAAGTACTTCTATGGAGAAGGAAAAAGAGAAAGAACCCGAGGTTGTGGTTGAAAAGGAGCAAATTACAAGCCCACGAAGTACCGCTCAAACCACACCTACGGTTGAACCAATACCTATCATGGAACCCGAGATTCCAAGGCCGATGCCTATGCCTACTTTGCCCCAACCCACACCACCTTTACCCTACCCTTCAAGACGAGACAAGGAAAAGGCACAAGAACGAAATAATTATCAATTTGAACTCTTTATGAAAATGTTTCGTGACTTGCATTTTAATATAAGTTTTGCCGACGCCTTAGTCATGATGCCTCGATTTGCCGCGAACTTCAAAAGTATGTTGAATAACAAAGAAAAATTGCAAAAATCGTCTAGTTTTTCTTCGGTTTTTCTAAGCCGCATACCTCAAAAAGTCGGTGATCCTGGAAAGTTTTTAATCCCATGTGCTATCCAAGACATGGAAGAATGCTACCCCTTGGCCGATCTTGGTGCTAGTATTAATTTGATGCCTCTTGAGATTTTTAAATCGCTCAATCTTCCAAATCTCACTCCTTCAAGAATGTCAATCGAAATGGCCGATCATTCTACGATTCTAGCTTGTGGAGTTGCCGAGGACGTCTTCGTGAAAGTTGGAAAGTTCTACTATCCCGTAGACTTTATTGTTGTTGATATTCCTATCGATCCTAAAGTTCCGTTAATTTTAGGTCGATCTTTTTTTGGATACCTCGAGAGCACTTATCGATGTGCATGCAAGAAAAATCACTCTTCGTTTCAATGAGGAAGAACTCGTCATTAATGCAACCCAAAACTCCACTCTTTCTCATGTGTATTCTATCACATCTTTGTACAATGTCAATCCCATCAAAAACATTTGCAAAAAGATTTCCAATAGAGTTTTAGGAGTTGTTGACAAAAATGAAGTTCCGTCCCCTCCGCCGGTGGAGGTTAAGAGTGTTAAGCCTACAATTCCAATCTCGAGTGATTCTTCGGATGATGAATACGTTGATCCCGATGGGGAGGTTTTCTTTGTTGACAAAAGATTTGAAAACTTGCCACCACCTAAACCAAAAAGATTTCAAAATGTGAGAATTTTTAGTGTGACTAACATTGCTTTAGATACACCAAATATTTTTGACATAATTAAATCAGGTTTTCACAAGGAGAGTGTAAAAGATGAAAAAGGAAAAGATTTTGAATTGAATTTAAAAGATTTTTCTACAACTCTAACTCTGTCATCACCGCGTGATTTGAGTGCTACAAGCTCGTCTTCTCCTTTTGACGATGCTTTGTGTGGACTTAGTGTGGGGGAATCCCCTTATGTTCCCTCCCCTTTCTCCACCGAGGACGAGATATTTGATCCTGGAATTGCTTATATAGGGAAATCTCGGTCTTCCACCGATGCAATAAATGGAAAATCTTTTCATTTAATTGGTACGAGTCTACCTCGAGTAGCTCAATGTTTTGACTTACCCATTGTCCCACCCTTCTATTTCTTCTCTCCTATTTTCTTCTACCCCATTGGGGTTTGTGTTGAAGTAGAATTGTTTCGTCTTTCATCCGGAAACGAGGACGCTATCTTTGACCCCGGTATACGTTTATCGGGTTTTTAAAGTACTCCATGTACTTTTGGGCCTTGTTTATCATGTAAGCCCCACCAAAAATTGACCATACCATGATTATCCCTAAATGATCACATTTATGGGGATTCGAGTCGAGCTTTTGACTCGGTTATAAAAAACAAGGTGCCTCGTGGGGGAGACCCATGCTTATCCATGTACATATTATTGTTTTCTAATTAGTTTAATGTGAGGGGATTTGTGCCCTTCCAACCTTTGTTCCGTGGTTGTTTGTGCATTGTGGTTTTTAGATCATGATCTTCACGATTGGAGCCTCTCGTGTTCGTTTTATGGGAGCACTGGATCGTTTGCTTTGGAGACATTTCTCAATATCCAAATGATATATCCTTTTATGTTCTAACCTTAGGTTTTTAGCACACTTCATAAACGGCTATTTACTTATTGGTTACACCCTTTCCATGCTAGATTAGGCATTCGACTACGTCTCTAGTATGGGGGTGTTTGCACCCCTAGACTCAAAACATTGAGGACAATGTTTAACTTTAGTATGGGGGGGTGAATATATACTTGCCTTGCCAAACCTTCACGCTTTCCAAAGTTTATCTTTTTGTTTATCGTTTTTGTTGCAAAATAAGGCTAAAAATGGCCAAATTTTAAATTTTTTCTCATGATTTATAAGTGTTTGAAGACACGAATGTAGGTTTTCCGATGGCGAGAATAAGAGTAATTTTTGACTCGACCGTGCGTGTTGAGCACTTAGCTTTGATTCCTTAACTACACATTAGGCTAAGTCTCTTAAATGAGGACGAGAAATGATAGAGTTAATTATAAGTTACTATGCTAAACGTAGAGTACTCGTATTCTTTCAAAAACTCATGTGTTCTCGTTGTTTGCTGATTCTCCCTTCGCTTGTAAATATTTTTTGCTTAATAAATATTGACTTAGCGGTTTAGTTAGGATTGTTGGGTTTCTAGTCTTTTCTAGTAGCTTCCGTGTAATTAAATTGGGAAGACATTAAGGTATCGCCAGCGTCACGGTTTTGAAGTATTGTGTTGAGTCTTAGGATCTAGACTCATCTGGGATATGATAACAATGATTGTAAGCACAGCGGAATATAATAAAGAACACAATCAAAGTTATGAACAAGGCTTTCTTATTCATAAAATACTAATAACTACTAGCTCCTGGTGCCTTATAGGCTTGACACCAGGAGGACGCACACACACCTTTAGTTTACATTGTATATCAATCAGTTAATAACCATGTGTGCCTAATCCTCTTTATATAATAGAGGTACTAGGGTTACATCACAACCCTAGCTTATTATCAAAGCTAACCTAATATTAAATATTAGGTCCTTATTGTTTCTTTTGTCTTCATCTCTGCCTATAGGTTTTGTAATCATCAAATCTGTATGTCCCAACAATCTTCCCCTATTTGATATTACAAAACAATGTGCATGAAGAAACAATGCTCGAACATGTCATCACGATAATAAGCTGCACATCTAACTATTCTTCCCCTTTTTGTAATCAGCAAATAGGGTCTTGTGCAACTCGTAGACGCTTCCCCTTAAGTGATGCATGTAGATGGTTAAGTATATAAACAATCATACTAACCATCTCTTGAATCTTGAACTCAGTGGCATAGATCATATCTTCCTTCAGTATGAAAAAGACATGCTTATTACAATATCATGTAATAAAATGTCTTTGAATAATTCTTGTAGTCAATATATGCATGGCGATCACATGCAATGGCCGATAGTCTCAGTGAGCTCTGACGGATCAACCAGAAACCACTCGATGCTTATGATTATGCTAATTTTGTGATGATCATATCATGAACTGTATGGTATCATATGCCCCCCAAATATTTGTAAAAGAGCGTGTAACTGTTCCAGTTAAGAATTATAGCATAAACTGAATCACCGAAACGATCTATACCCCTCGTCAAGATGAACTCTCCCTTTTCTTTTTTTTTCTCTTTTTTTTTTTAAACGAACAGCAGGAACCAGCAAAACCACCAGAAGAAAACATAACGTACCAGTAGGAACGACCAGTAGTAACGACCAGTAGGAACGACCAGTAGTAACGACCAGTAGGAGCGACCAGTAGGAGCTACCAGTAGGAACGACCAGTAGTAACGACCAGTAGGAACCGACTAGTAGGAATCCACCATGAAGGCTAAGCTTCCCCTCGATCCATGTATGCTTCCCCCGAAGAAATGCCTGTCCAATCCGATAGGTACCTTGGAGTGATCACTGATGAAGAAAATCAAGTAGAACCAATTTGATGAAGAAGTGGAACCTCCCAAACTTGTGTCTTATATCATGCATTTGATCCAGTTTTTGTAACACGGGAACTGATAACCACACAACTATGAGCCAGCTGTTAGCTATAACAATATATTTAGTCAAAATGATATATTTTTGATCAAAATGACAAGGTGTATTGCTCACCAGCAGTTTTTGGTACATGGGAACTGCTAACCTTCACAACTATTAGCCAGTTGTAAGCTGTAACAATATATTTAGTCCAAAGACAAGGTGTATTGCTCACCTAAATGCTGATATAATAAGAAACAAATTTGTGAAACTCAACTACAACATCAAATAAATAATCAAGCATCAACTTCAATGACCAGAAGGAACCATAGCTCACCAGTAGCAATGACCAACGAAAACCTACCAGTAGCATCTCGAACCCCGTTCTATTTTTTTTTCAATTTCCATGCTGACCCACACTGTCGCTAAAGCTGTTGTGAAACTCAAACACATCTTCCTCCAATACTTTAGCGACACCTAATTCGTCACTGTTTCTGTTGCTGTACTGTTGCAAAGCTGAGTGGTACAAAAGTATATGGACGGTACTGTATAAACGGTAAGCCCAACTTTAATGTAATATGCAAGCTCATCATAAACCCATGTTAGATCACGTCCAGCAAGCCATAAAATAAGGACCTCACAATTTAAGTAACCGCCTTTAAAAACTAATCCCCACATCATATTTTGCGTGTCATACTAGCCCGTTGACTTGTTCCCATGATTATATAACCGCTTCCATGATAAACATGTACTCCACGTTTAAATTTCCTAAAGATTAGGAGTCACAGCAAATAATTTCCATTTTTGATCACACGTTTTTTTTTTTTTTTTTTTTTTTTTTTTCCGTTTCTCTAAGCTTTAGGATATCATGCGTAACAGACCACATCTCATCCATCCTTAATTCACGCAGAAAATAACTTAACATATGTTTGACCACCTCAACATACGATTCCCAAAATATCTCTTCCTAATATACACCTTGTGGAGTATGTCAAATAGAATATCAGAGATATATAGTACTAAGTATATCCCTAAAAATCAGCCAAAATCCCATAGTATGCGTGAATTAACTTCTTATTCTGCTGCTCATACCAGGACCCCCACTCCTCTTTTACCCACGTGAAATATCTGACCATATTAAATAATGAAAAGTGGAGTAAACACATACCATATTTGTGTCAAAAGATCATGCCGAATATATCTCACTCATTTGACCCTTGTAGAACATCACGTTCAAAAGGAAAGAAAGTCATGCTCAAATGTATAGTGATATCTCCGTAAATCATGGATGACATAAACAGCTATCACCGTATGATATTAACAATAAAGATAACGTCTAAAAATAGCCCATGAAGATCAGCACACGTCTTCAGACCTGTTCAAAAACAAATCTGTCCATCACTTCCAATAATCTTATTGAAACCCACGTGATATCCATATACTCTGGATCACCAACATGAATATGGACTCCTACGTGAATCATTGCAAAATTAGATTAAACACATGTTTTGTTCAATCACATGCACACATCCGTTTCTAAGACGTCCCTTTGATCATTCACAGAATTTTGCCCCATCTATTCATCACAAAGCCACCATTCTGTCTCCTAATTTGGATTCACGTGAGGATATGGAGTAGAGTGCGTAGTTTTCTTTGAACAGAAACATATGACTTGTACTTCATAGGTTCTAGGGTTTGAATAAACCCTAAGAATTTGGTGCAGCAGCCTGAAAAACATACTCACATAATGATCAGAAAAACCTAACAGCATCATTTGTCAGCAGAAGCATAATCTTGGCAGCAAGTATGTTTGATTCAATCCTGCTAGGGTTCATCATTGATCAATGATCAACTCACCAAAGCAAGCAGAATCACCATAATCAACATATGAACATTTACGGGTGGATCTGGCTCATTCTTAAGTTTGATTTTAGCAACTTCATAAGGAGTTGCTGCTGGTCGAAGAGGATCCATGTCAAACTTTTGAAGAATCTCATGAACATACTTATCTTGACTGATGAAAATCCCATCCGATTGTTGCTTGACCTGAAGGCCAAGGAAAAATGACAGTTCTCCCATGGCACTCATCTGAAATTCGCCTTTCATTAAGTGTTCAAACTCATCACACCACTCCTTCCTAGTAGAACCAAAGATAATGTCGTCCACATAAACCTGAACAAGGATAATATCCTTGGAATTCCGCCGAAGAAATAGTGTTTTGTCAATAGTACCTCTTCTATAGCCATTCTTTAACAAGAAAGTGGAGAGACGCTCATACCAAGCTCTAGGAGCCTGATGTAACCCATAAAGAGCCTTGACCACCTTGTAGACTTTCTTTGGATGAAGTGGATCAACAAATCCCTTAGGTTGAGTAACATACACTTCTTCGTCAATTTTTCCATAGAGAAATGCACTCTTGACATCCATCTGGAACACCGTAAAGCCAACATACGAAGCAAAGGCCAAAAATAGACGAATGGCCTCAATCCTTGCAACAGGCGCAAAGACTTCAGTATAATCAATGCCCTCAATTTGAGTGTGTCCTTGTGCGACAAGCCTAGCTTTATTCCTGACCATAATTCCCCGTGCATCCTTCTTGTTTTTGAGAATCCATTTGGTATTGATAGCTGTCTTCCCATCCGGTAAGTCAACCAGAACCCAAACATTCTGAAACAAGAATTGCTGCATTTCCTCCTGCATAGCCTCCACCCAACTTTGATCCTCAAGAGCATGAGAAACAGACCTAGGTTCCACCTGTGAAAGAAAACAAGCAAACAAACAGTGTTGAAAGTCCGTATGATTATTACGCTTTTGATCCTCAATATAGCCCACAAGAGCATGATGATCAGACGAGGCCTTCTGCTGCATTCTGCGTGTCTTGACGGTAGAACCAGGATCTCCAATAATTTGAGTGGTGGGATGGTCTTTATGTGATTGCAAGACTGGATTGGAGGTAACCTCCACTTCTGGTGCCATGTTACCGAGATCACCAACGAAATCAGCATCATATGAAGCATGTTGGAAAATCCCGTCTACTGGTTGTTTATGAATATCATTCAGCTTGGTAGAAGACTTCTTTTCATGATTCCCCAAATCAGAAGGACTGGAGAAACGTGTATTTGACGCAGACTCACTAGCCGGAGTACCAGTAGGTGAGTGACTAGCACTAGGAGCAGAAGCTGGAGTACTAGGAGCAGCTTTGTCAGTAGGCTCAACCAAGGGAAACTCAAAACTACCTTGAGCCGCCGCTTTAGTAGCTTCTTGTTGTTGCTTCAGAAGAGTATCAAGAGCTGCTTGGGAATCCTGTACTTCCAATGGAGTTGCATCACTAGGAGGAGTAGGAGAAACCGTGGTGGAATAGGATGGAACCACAAAAATGTCATCCTCATCATCTGAATCAGAAAGACTAGAAGGAACACCAGTACTAGAAGTTGCAAACACTTGTGGTCCTGCATCATGGTTAGTTTTGAAACGAAAATATCCTAACGAATCACTAAGATAATCAAGATCAAAATACCATTCTGGACCTGTTCCTTGTATGTTTGTCTTCTCCTCAAAATACCTGAGATTAATAGTTTCAACTATCCGTTTGGCTTGAAGATTGTAGACACGATACGCCCGAGAATGAGCTGAATATCCCACAATATATCCTTCATCAGCCTTGCCATCAAACTTCCCCAAATAGTCACTAGTATTCAGAATGGTGACTGGACACCCAAACGGCTTCAAATGAGCAATATTGGGAACTTTGCCCGTGAGCAGCTCATAAGGTGTTTTCGTGTGTGGATTGGTAATAGACACCCTATTCAAAACATAAATGGCCGTATTAACAGCTTCTGTCCAGAACATGGTCGGAAGCTTGGAATCGGCAAGCATAGTCCTTGCTGCTTCTATTAGTGTCCGGTTCTTTCTTTCTGCCACACCATTCTGTTGAGGAGTCCGAGCAGCACTATAATCTCTTTTGATGCCCTTAGCATTGCAAAGTGCGATGAGGTCTCTATTTTTAAACTCGGTTCCATTGTCGCATCGAATACCTTTAACTTTCTTGGACAACTGATTCTCTATTAAGGTAAGAAAATCTCGAAGAATTGAGTAGGTCTCACTTTTGGTAGCCATGAAAAACACCCACGCAAACCTGCTATAACCATCAGTCACCACCAGACAGAATTGCTTGTGGTCTATGCGTCTGATGGAAGTAGGACCAAATAAGTCCATATGTAGAAGCTGCAATGGTTCAGTAATGAGACTTAAAGCAGTAATGGCCTTGAAGGATGCTTTGTGTTGCTTGCCTTTGCTGCAGGCAACACAATTTATGTCATTTCTAAACGTCTTGGGAGGTAAACCAGAGACCAGATTCAAATTGGCAAGTTTGTGAATGGTCTTGAAGTTCACATGTCCCATCCTTCGGTGCCATTTTGTGGCTTCATCTTCCGAGGCTTTTGCAACCAGACATGCTAGTTGACCAGTAGGGTTGACTTCATTCAACTTGATGCTATAGAGATTGTGTCTTCTAGGGATTCTGAGTAAAACTTGTGAGTCATCCGGAAGCTTAAAATCTTTGGAGAGCACAAGTGCATCAGTATCGGTGAAGAGTACAAACTGCTTCTTATCACAAATCTGAGAGACCGATATCAAGTTGAAGTGTTGAAGTGCTTCCACATAGTAGACCTGCTCAAAATTGAGATTTGGAGTCTTTATCGTTCCCTTGCCAGTGATTCTGCCTTCACCTCCACCAAAATAGACCTTGCCCCCATAAAAGGGTACATAGTTAGAGAGAAGGCCTTTATTGCCAGTCATGCTCCTGGAGCAGCCACTATCAACAATGCCTAGACTAGGATCCTGGTATGGAGTAACCTACAACAACAAGATTAATCACAATGCAAAAGTTAGTGTCTTAAGGGGACCCAAACCTTTTCAGGTTTGAGCCTGCCTTGTGGATCATTAGAAGAATGCCAAGAAGATTGATGAGATCCACCATTGTTCCTTGGTTGCCTATTCATCATAAGGGTATTATTATTTGACCAGGAACAACCTGCTGAGGGCTTAACAGCAGTTCCCAAATTTCCCAAACCAAAATACGTGTGGTCAAAATGATGCGCATAGTTTGGATTATAATTTGGAAAATAATTACTAGTTGTCTGGAATCCATTTTCTCTCCAATAATCAGACATGAAAGGAGAGGATACTCTAGAAGTATGAAACATTGGAGCACTAGGATTAAGTCTTCTAGTAGCATATGGAGCAGCTCCTGGTGATCCAGGAGCAAGTAAAGCATGATTAACAGATGCATGTGTGTCATAATAATCACAATCTTTAATTAAATGAAAGGGACTGCCACAAACAAAACATGTTTTGAAAGACCTTTTATTAGAATGAGACTGTTTCATACTGCCTACTTTATTACACACAGTTCTAGAAAAAACATTCTTCCTAGGACTCAATAAACAAGGACCAGACACACTTGACTTGACAACGACTTTCTCTTCACACTTCCTAGCACCAGTAGCAGTATGTTCATTCGACTTGGAACTCGTAGGTCTTGACTCTTCACTTGAACCAGTAGATGCAGAGTCATCGGCTTTGTCACTGAAAGTACATGAGACAAAGTCGTTAGTATTAGTAGAACTGGTTGGGGACTCAAGCATCTGTGATCCATCCGAGTCATTATGCCATGAGGTGGGCATGAAAGTTCCAGTAAGAGGAGGAGGAACAACATGCATTTCTGCTGCTGGTTTAAACCTATTGTAACTAGGTTTGCCCTCATCCTCTTTGTCGGCATCAAAGACGCTTGAGAAAGATAAATCAAATACATCTTCAGAATCAATATATTTTTCAAATCCTAAGCCTCTTTTAGTTCTGCCAGACATGCTACTATCAATTAATTTTGAAAGATTTTTAGGTGCCTTTTGCCATTTGTCAAATCTTAACATTGTAGCATCTAATTTAGCTTGCATCTCCTCTTTTTCTTTGATACTAGCATCTCTTTCAGTTTCTGTATATTTAAGCATATTTGTAGTGTTTTCTAAATCAATGCTTAGTATCCTGATTTTATCCTCATATGCACGTTGTGTATCTTGTAACCACTTCTTTTGTTGTTCCAATGTGTTTAATGAAGCTTTATAGGCTTGTACCTCTAAGTAATACTTATCATTTTGTTCATTTACTTCATTAAATTGGGACAACAGTTCTGTGTATTTATCATGACAACCAAGAGGACAATGTTGTACCTGAGGTGAGATGCCCATTAGAGCAAACTCTTCTGCTTCTTCTGCATCAGAGAGATTCCCAGCAATCATTGCCAACACATCAGTCGTTGATTCCGCTGATTCCAGAGTAGAAGCCTGATGATCATTCCAGTTGACCATGGAGTCAACAGATACCAATGCTTTCTTGTCATCTTTAACCTCCTGAATTTTGAAAGCGGAGTACCTGCTCTTCTCCTGATCATTCTTGCTAGGGCACTCTCTAGCAAAGTGACCCTGTTGCTGGCAGTTATAGCACCGTACCTTGCTTCTATCGAATCTTGCTGGCTCCCGAGGGTTGTAATTAAACTTCCTTCCTGCTTTCTTCTCAAACTTGTGAACCCTCAGAGTAAGCATGGCCATCTGCCATTTAAGATCTATCTCATCCAGATCCAGCTTATCGATCTGTTTGAAGTCATCAAACACAAGTTGTTGTTCAGCAGTAACATCAGCAACAAAAGAATGAAGAATAGCTTCTACCATACTACCAGACTTGGCAGGAGGATCAGAAGCAGAAGACATGGGGCTAGATGCATATGACATGGGACCAGTATGCTGAATAGTATGCTGGATAGTATGCTGGGGAGACACATTATTGCTCTGGCTACTTGCATATGTCATGGGACTAGATGCCATAGAGCTCACAAAGGCTGAATTAGCAGGAGTGGGAAAAGAGTCACTCGGATATCCTCTCACATGAGGTTCGAATGTTCTGAGCCTATGAAACAGATCATCAAAACTGAGATAATCAAGCCCACCTTTGGCTTTAAGAGAGATTACCACCTGGTTCCAAGAGTAGGGTAAGGCTTTAAGAAACCTTGCATTAACATCACCATCATCAGGCTTGGACCGAAGTTGATTCAACTGGCTCAATATCTTCTGGAACCTATCATACCCTTGATTCAGGCCTTCAGTTTCTGAGATTTTGAATTCTGTGAATTCATCTCTCAGCATGGACCTTCGCATTTTCTTTGACTCCTCATTTCCGCCAAACCTTGCTTTTATGCCGTTCCAGATCTCTCTGGCATCATCCAAATGGTAGAAGTCACCCATGTGATCTTCAGGAAGAGATTGAAGCAAAATTGTTTTTGCTTTTACCTCCTTCTGAATAGCGATGATTTCCTCATGAGTTTTAGGGTCAAGAAGAGTAATATTACCGTTCTTGTCTCGTCCAGTAAGCTTTCTGCTGTTTCCATTCAGAATGATCTTCCAAAGATCTTGATCAGTGTTGGTGATCCACCATTCCATCTTCATTGCCCAGTTGTCATATTCACCTTTCTTCAGAAGAGGGAATTTTCCATTCGTGTTGGAAACCGTAGCCAGGATCTGCTGAGGTTGCACAATTTTAGGAGTGCCTTCTTCTCCTGTTTGAGTAGAAGTTGAGGCAGACATGATAAACAAGTGGTGATAATAGGAGAACTTGATTCTTGTTGTATAGAGACCCTCCCAGGCTCTGATACCACTTGTTGAGTCTTAGGATCTAGACTCATCTGGGATATGATAACAATGATTGTAAGCACAGCAGAATATAATAAAGAACACAATCAAAGTTATGAACAAGGCTTTCTTATTCATAAAATACTAATAACTACTAGCTCCTGGTGCCTTATAGGCTTGACACCAGGAGGACGCACACACACCTTTAGTTTACATTGTATATCAATCAGTTAATAACCATGTGTGCCTAATCCTCTTTATATAATAGAGGTACTAGGGTTACATCACAACCCTAGCTTATTATCAAAGCTAACCTAATATTACATATTAGGTCCTTATTGTTTCTTCTGTCTTCATCTCTGCCTATAGGTTTTGTAATCATCAAATCTGTATGTCCCAACATATTGGCACCCTAATAATCGAAAGCTTCACCCAATAATAAGATTTCAAGTGCTCACCTAAATCAAGCAAACAATTTGAAGCCCCACAAGGCCTAAAATCTATGCAAAATTGAAAGTGAATCAAGCCTTAATCTTCGAAGCTTTAAAGATCCAAAATTCGCTTTAGCGTGAGGATATACGTCTTTGGCTAATAAAACCACCGATGATGGCGGATAATAAAAGGCAAGGCAAGACCGAAGTCATAATAAAAGCTTCATGGCGAAATTGAATAAAAGATGGAGGTAAACCAAAGATAATAAGGCCCTTCCGTTAGGGGGCGTATAAAAGTCTTGGTAATAAGTCTCATGTTCAAAACCGTTATAAAACCGTGTTTATCGATTCTTCTTGTCAACTTAATTTTTTAACATCGTTGTCTATTAGGAGGGGTTATTGATTTGATGGTTTTAGTTACACCGTTAGGACTCTATTTTTAGACCTAAATCTCTATTATCGCATAAGTCAATGATGTATCCTCGTGATCATTAAGACATAATAAAATATAAGAGATACAACTTAGGAATAATGGGAGAATAAGTACGTGATTAGGGCATATGAGTAGTGTTAGCATTACTAACTTATAATGACAATGATCTTGTTGCACGCTTAGCATGGAATTAAAGTGAAAATCGAGGATGACGCAATTATTTCTAACGAAGCATTCACGTGTTCTTGTTCTATGAACCTAAACGTCCCATTTTGCGATGAAAATCATACATTATGTCTAAAACGCAAGTAGTAGTAATAGTAGTAGTATAGCTAGTTTATCATTCCAATAAAGTGAATAAATTGAAGATGCTATGATACTTTATTCTAGCATTGCGTGAGGGCACGGCAATGGTTTAGTATGGGGGAGTGATGAGACTGCTTTTATACATAGTCTCATCGTCCAAATCGGGCTTAAAATGCATTAAATATCATTAAAACTGCCAAATATATGCTCGTGTTTGTTGCTTGTGTATTTTAGGTACGGATATTGAGGAAAAGACAAAAAGATCACAAGAATCAATCAAAAACGAACACGGGAAACGAAGCCGCACAATGAACCGGGCCCAAGAATGGAATTTCCAAAAATACCCTTTGAGATTGAAGATTTGTCAAGTTTGGTCCCTCACCTTTGAAGACTTGTCACAAATGGCCCCTCCATTAGTCATTTGTACAAGATTTATCCTTGAAGATTTAAGACATGTCAATATAAGCCCTTGAAGGATCACAATATTGCATTTATAGTCCTTATTCCATTATTTATCAAGTGAAAGGACTAAATATGTAATTATGCCAAAGAAATTTGTGAAGGAAATAGGATTTATGGCTGCAAGACTTTGTATGAACAAAGTTTGGGAATTGGGGGACCTAACCTGCCAAGACAAACATACTACTACCACCTATCAAAAACTGCCATGTCACTCCACATCATACCATTTCCACCAGTCACCTTACTCCAGCTCACATCCCACTTAAATATTATTAGTGTTTTTTTTAACTTATGTTTTAAACAAATAATAATAATAAGTAAGACCGGGAAACACCCACTATTCTTGATCTTCCCTAAAACATCACCTATAAACCCTAATTACTCACCAGCAATCATTTACTCAAATCAAAGGGTAAACTAAAATTGACCATGGAAATTCATTATTTACCTTTACCCCAACATCAAAACTCACCCAGAAAACGACTTATCACCCCTTGGTCCCCTCTCCCATCTCCCATATCACGTTTTTAGAGAGTGAAGACAAGAAAGGACAGAGAATCAAGGGCTTAAACTTCAAACGTGTTCACCACACCAAATTGAGCGCTCAAGATCACTTTCAGAACTGCCATATCACATGTCTTCAATTTGACCAAGTTTTTGAAAGATTCTTCAAAAGGGCAGATTGGGAATTCCCTTAGCTAGGGTTTATTATTTCTTGCAATTCTAGATGATTCTATCCCCTTGTATAAATACTAGTCGACTGTGACTAGTATGGTTGTTCCAATTTTATTTTCTTTTCAACTTTTGTAATCTGAATTTTGAGGAAATAAAATTGTGTTCCATGTTTTTTTTTAAAATTCGAATTTACTTTGAATGCACATTTACTTTTCTGTTCAATTTAAATTCTTGCAAAAGGTTTTGGTTCCCAGAGTTTTTTTTATAAAAATCAGTTGGTTTGATTATTGTTGTTGACGTTTGCTCATCTTAGCAGTTTTTCTTGAAGCTTGTGACTGTTTCGCTGTCACATAAGCTCGATCTATCCAAGGCATGTATGTATGCCTTGGAGGTACACATCCCGTCTCCTTTTTCATTTTATTCCTCCTGCTGAAAATTTGATGAGCATGAGAGTTGCTTCGTTTGTAGGATAAGTGTTGATTTCTGATTTAATTCCATTTTATCTAGGGTATGTGTTTGTGTTCTGATTATAGCTTGAAAGGCCCGTTTACTTGAGAACTCTTGGTTAAAATCGATCTTAGACCTATAAAGTGGTGTTTGGGACAACAAGGTTTAGGGGTAGAAGCTACCATCCAGACTGATTATAGCTCTGCACGGCCGTAGTAGGTGTAGGAGAGTACGTCGGTTCAAGAAAGATTGGATGTTTAGTTAAAAAAATCTTACTTTGCTTAGTTGGTAGAAACCTGCCTATTTGGGGTATAGGTCTGCTGTTGCTTGAATTAGCTTGTGAGTTCCTGAAATGTTGTTGAGTACTTACTTGATTGAGGTGTAGGTGTTAAAGTTGATTAGGTTCATTGTTTGGTGTTTATATCACGTTTCGCTCATTGTCATCAAAATACTAAAACCATCAGTCACTTTTTGAAAACAAACAATCAAGAGTGTACCTACTGGTGTGTGTTAAATGTGGTATTGCATGGAGTGTATTGCAATTTTTATTGCGATTTGTGTTTCGATTTAGTGATTGAAATACTGTGCAAACAAGATTAAATTTGTGGCGTTATTTGTATTTGTATTAGTGTTTTTAATTGAGGTATGTGGACTTTTTAAACCATCAGCAAAAACTAGCAGGTTGCCTTTGTCCAGCAAAATCCATAACTAGACCAAAGAGTAAAGGGAGCTGCTTGTTTGTGTGTTCATTGTACGTCCACAGCCCCCTCCTATAACACAGTGACTGATTTTGGTTTTTTTGTGCTATATTTTGCTCGTTGATTGTTATTTGAAGTTCCAGTAGGTGTTTTTAGGCTTGATATATATAGTTCAAGTTGTTTAAGGGTAGGTTAGCACCTGCTTGTGGTTTACGGCAGGGTATTGGCAGATTTGAAGCTTTTCGTAGCTCATTGATAAGCAAGTTCTTGCCCAGACCTTCACTTGACTGTTATTGTAGGAAGATTGATCAATTCTAGGTTTTAGATTATGTCTTGAAGTTAGATAATAGTTCAAGTTAACTGGCACTTGGAACTTGTTAGTTTTTGGTTCATCGGCAGTCACCACTTAATCCAAGACGCGCCCATGTTTAGTTCAATCTTGCTGAATTATTGTTGATTCTAAGGTTTAAGAGATGGTTTGACAGTTGACTTACGGATAGTTCTAAGTTGTGATAACTAGTATAAAGTTTCAATAGCCTTTGGTGGTCTCTAGTAGAGCACCATTTGACTCACTGCGTAACTTAAAGTACCACAGACTTGACCTTTTTGGTTTCACCTTTTGGGAATTTGATTGGAATTGTGTCGATTACTAGCTTGTTTAGTGTAGTTTTTCTAGTTTCTCTTGAGTGTCTTGACTCCTCACTTGCCAAAGCAAGTGAGGGTGCCGTCTGCGAGCTCAGCAAAACCCAGCATCCCATACCGAGCTCTCCCAAAAATCCCCCAAGTTCCAAGTAACAATAGCAAAGAAATAGTGAAAAAGTTAAAGGCTGTGTGTATGTTTGAGGATTAAACTGAGATTAGTTCCTGCTAGATAGGATTTGGTTTGAGTTTTGTAACAGTATCACTGTACAAACGAGTTTTTTTAAAAAGAAAGAAAAAAAAAAATTTGGGTGGCAGGGATTCGAACCCTCGCCAATCACTTACCCAACGACTTAACTACACTCAGCTTACCATACGCGCCCTAGGGACTTTATTGTTAAGTCTTTCCCTAGGGTGGTATTTAAGGGGTGTTTAGTTTATAGCTTATTATCACAAGCGAACCTTAATAAGCTGTTAGCAGCTTATTGGGTTAGCTTTTTTGCACGTTTCCATTTTTCTTCTAATCTATTTTCAGTCTAGAATTTTTAGAAAATAGAATACAAATTTTATCTTCATTATTTAATTTTTTAGGATTATTTTTAGATTTAAATTTTGAAAAGTCATTAAAAATAGTAAAAAGTGTTTTAAATTTTTAGAAAAATATTTTTTAGGTTTTAAATAATATGTTTTTGGTTTACAAAACAAAAAGTTTTCAACTTCACTTTTTATGCATTTTATTTATTTTTGAGTTTTTTATTAAACTTTAAAATTTAATATAAAATAATTAAAAAGGTTTTGGAAATTTTAGTTTTCATTTTTGTTCTAATTAAATATTTCTTAACTTAAGTTTAAATTTTGGTGATTTTTAGAATAGTTTCGATTTTTGTCAAGTTTAACGTTTTCGCGTTTTTCGCATCGTAGGATAATTTTGTAGCGTAATCCGTCTTGTTTTTCCTTCTTTTCTTATCCAAAAACGACACTACCCCAAACCTTTGATTACATATTTTGGCACATTAATCCACACACCTCCTCGAGAACGAACCCGCATTTGTTCGGTTTCGCGTTTTTCCTAAAACGTGCAACTTAATACTTGCCCATTATACGCTCTTTTTCCTAAAAGACGTATTTCTACGACTATCAACATCAATTCGTGGAATAACAAGCGTTGTCTTAGGAAGCTCCTAGTGACTACCCACTAGTCACAGGTCGAGTTTTAGAGCCTACAGGTCGAAACCTTGGGCTCTGATACCATAATTGTAACACCCCACTTTGATAAGTGGACCGTTACGCGTAATTATGGCGTGTCATCAAAGCATGCAAGGTAATATGTAGTAAAACATACATGACCATAGGGAAAACCGTAATCAAACATTGGTTTCCAAACATAAGCCCAAAACATAAATAAAGTGAATGAAATGAACAAAGACTACACAAGCATAAATATATGAAGGCAATAGGAAAAGAAGTCTATGGCTGCTTCCATCCTATGCACGTCCTCCAAATGCACGAGTCCGTCCTTGGGTACCTGCCGTTTTGGGACATGGAAAGGAAAGTAACGGCCAAGCATAACGCTCAGTGCACGGATATACAAACATAGCATGAATTACTGAAACATAATAAAGACTTAATAGCAGCGGAAAAGTATAAGTCCTGGAAAACCTGGAACATGTTCATAAATTTGGTTTTAGTTTGAAAAGCCTTATGTTTATCTTATGAAAGTTGTTTAACATGTTAACCATTAGCCAATATAGGTCATGAAATATCAACGTGCATGAATACTTGGAGGGGTGACCTCGTCATGCAAATTAGAGGGGCTGCCTCTAATTTAATATACTGGTTTGGGTACGAGGGATCAGCTCCTTGTGAAGGATGCAAGGCACACACCACATTAACACTGAATAATCTGCTGAAAACATGTAAAGTAGGATGCACCCATACGCCCCACATGATAACATAATAATATGGCCAAAATCTGAAAGGGACGCCACGAGCTATCACTCCGCCGTGGTGAAGTCATAACACTGGTGCCTCCAGTATTATGGTTATGGTACCTCCATAACTAGGTGAAACTGGTCATGCATGTATATGGCTAAGGTAACTAATAAAACATAAGCATTTAATCTGTAACTACTGAGGAAACAGTTGGCTGCATATGAGAAATCCTAATGAAGGAAAGAATGTCCATAATGACAGGACGGAGAATCCGTACCTTATATCCTCTGAACGAAGAAGACGAACGGAAGAGAGTCATACTCCGGTATCACTAATGCTACATAAATACATACTTGTATAAGTATCTGATTACTGAGTATGTAACTGGTTTTATATCATATCTTAGCTTGTTTTATATGTTTATGTCATGTTTTACTGATTTAAGCTTTATATTGTGTTTATCATGTATTCTGCCTATCTTGTTTAAGTATTACTTGTATTTCATGTATTATTATACTTGTTGTATAATAATAAGTAACTTTCTAAAAATAGCAGGTTTCCTAAAATAGAAAGTTTCCAAAAATAGAAAGTTTCCAAAAATAGAAAGTTTCTAAAAATAGATTTACTACTTAAAATAGATAAGTTTCGAAAAATAGAAAGTTTCCATAAATCGATTAGCTGCCTTAATTAAATAATTTTCTAACAATAGAAAGTTTCCATAAATAGATATAAGCTGAATTATTAAGCTAATTATATAAGCTTAAGTGTTTACTGATTAATGTACTAAGTCATGTGATTAAATAGTATAGTTTATTAATTATTTCATGTGAATTAAATAAACTATAGGTTAAAGTATTTAATTAAATATAACATGGTTTAATTAATAAAGGTAAAAATACTTAGGTTAAAACATGTATTATTATCTATTAATAATATAACCTAAGTCATGTAAGTTAATTTATTATAAGTCATGATTTTAATAATTAATTAATTATATAGTCTAATTAAAGGGAAATTATTTAGGTTAATATTCATGTATTAATAATAAAATTAATAACCTAACTCATGTAAATTAAATTAATCATGTTCATGTTTTTAATTAATTTAATTTAAGTCTTGAAAAAAAACATAACTTGTAGAAATATTTAACCTTGTAAAAACAACTCATGAACCGAACCGTGTTTTAATCTAAACATGTGTGAACCGGACCCGTGTTTTAACCCGTGAACCGGACCCGATTGCACCCTTGGTCAACTAGCCGCCGGCTAGCCAAAGGTTCCCACCAGCTAGCCGGTGTTCCCCTTGCTGCCGTGGCCTACCCGAGCCAAACATACCCCGACCTAGGTCGGGGTTTCCTTTCTTGTTGCTGCCGAGACACGAGGCCACCACACCGAGACCTTGAGGTCTCGGTTGGTGCGAGAAAAGTCAAGCTGAGACCCCCTTGCGGCTCGGTTTATTCGTCGGCCACAAAAAAAAACACCCCTTAACGATTATTTAATTTACCCCATGATTAAGTTACATGTTTTTATTTTTTTTAATTTGTTATTAAAAACATTCATGATTTCATGTGATTAATAAATCAAAACATAAAAAGAAAAGAGGTTTGAGGTTATACATATCACGTGAATCAAAGGATGATGAACACACAACGATCCTTGCAATAAACCGAACACTAAAATCGACCAATCACACCCTTGGTGTGATGTATACCCGGCGGCCAAAGAGCAAAGGAGAAAAGAGAAAAAGACTTTTTGGGGTTTCTTGTATTTTCTAAATTTTGTTAATATGAAACTAAATTTTCCCTTTTCCCTTGTTTAGTAAATTTTTCATGGGCTTGGCTCATGTCTCTTGTTGTGTCCGCGGGTAAGGGGCCCACATAGGGGTAACCCGAACATTTTCCGTGTCTAAATAATAAGTGTGTTCTCGTGTTCGTGTTTTACGTGATTTAATAGTTATCGTTCGTGCCTTATTATATTTATTCATGATCGTAATAAATATATATACATACGTAATATTAAGCCCGATTAATTGCGTTCATGATTGTATGTTCGTGTGTTCGTGATTATAATTATTATTGAAATAATTATCGTGTTTTAATACGTAATAAATACTTATCGTGTTATAACACGTACGTAATACTTGTAATTCTTGTTCGTGAAACGTAAACGTGCTATAAAAGGAAAGTTCTAATCATGTACGTACGATCATAAGGGTACTGTTCATGGCAAAAGCATGCGGGTTTTACAAGAGATCTATCTCCTCAAGTGTTGGAATGTATGTAGAGAATAACGAGATGGTACCATTATAGACAAGTTTTCAAGTAACCTGGAAACTTGAATTTGATACTACTATTTCTCTGACGAGAGACATAGTGAGTATTTATGATGAGGCCGATAAGAGTGAAATTTTCGGGTATATCCTAATACATTTCTGACGAGTGACTTATTAAGGATTACTAGAGGCATGGGTTTTAAAACCAAATGAGAATTGGTTGGTGATGGAAACCCGACTTGATTGTAGAGCTCCTACATTACGAGTTTAATGGGTAATAACGAAATCATTAATCGATAGAAGGTATTATCAACTTATTAATAAGCCCATGCATAGTATAGATAGTACGTCGTTGATGAGATGTACGTTGAGGGTAAACCTCTTAACTAATCTTTAGAGGCATCTTATCAATGGGGACGATAGAGAAGGTTAGCCTATATAGCCTAGAGGTGGTGCCGCCTCAAATAGAAAGTTATGGTTTCTTTCTTAGAGGGATATGAAAGGGATTTAGCGCATGGCCATATTCGCGCGTAGTGAGAATGCACAATATAGCTATGGAAGTGCGTATGCATTCACTGGTAAGATTTAAAGGTAATGGTTTAATCTTCGGACACCATACATCTTAAGGTTCGTAGTTTAATCTCTGGACACCACCGAATCGATCTTATTTTGTGTATGCATATTTAACGAGGTTTAATCTTCGTGACACCTTGTAGCACAACATGTTCGAGTGAGTAGAGTAATTGTTCAACCTGATGGGGGATTGTTGGAAATAAATATGAGTTATGTTAATTTCATATAAGGTTGAACACATAAAGAAAGTTGTAGACAAATTAATCTTTAGTTTGTTTATATGTTTGATTAAACCAATTTTATTTTTTGTATAACTTAAGAAAGAGCATGGTGGGGGTAATATACGTATATATTCCAACGGTTTACATGCAAGTAATTTTAGTTTCGATTGACTAGTTCAAATTTCAAATACGTGGGTTGTATAACAGTTGGAGTATATCGAATAATAAGGGATATGGAGTGATTTATGGGATGTGAGATCATGGGAAAATAACTGACTTGAAAGTGTATTCAAATCAGTAAATCTACATCTATAAATTGAGTTGCCAAGTATCTATAATATAATTCAAAAACATCAACATCTCTTATACTTCGTTGCCCATATTCTATCTTTAGTATTTTCCTACTCTACATACCGATTGTGCATTACGGGATATTGTTTTGCTTACAATAAACCGTAACGAGACTGCATCAATCCTGAGGTGTACGGTGCGTAGGCTCAAAGCGATCAAACAGGCTTCGTAGAAACCTTTAAAGGACAGAGAAGTTCTTCTCGTGCAGTTCCATTTGCTGTCTTTTTAGGTCATTTATTCAATGTAATTCTAGTGTACTTTGATAATTCTCGGGTTGCGGTTGTGTTGTGTTTTAGTGTTTCATTATAGGTTCTGGTACTGGTTTTTAATATACAACATACACAACGTATTAATCAAAAGTGTTCATTATACTCACTGAACTTTTTTATGTACAATTTTCACATTCTCCACGTAGGAATTTGGTCAAATCATTTGACTTTACCGTTGAACATTTTTGGTATCCGGTTTCCAAATTTTATTTGAGTCCACATAGGTTATATAATTTCCACATCATATATATCATATTTCCCTAATTTCAGTCCTATAAAGACACGATATATCTCCCATTCTTTTTCACGAACCCTAATTTTAAACAACACTTGATCTGATTTTTGGTAGATTAATTATTATTGGTATGTAACTTATTGTATATCAAATCAAGGGTTAATTGAATGTTACATGTGCGTAATTATAATGATTCAATCATTTTGCCCTAATTTTTTTGTTTAAAATTGCAGGTTAATTAAACACGAATGGCTAAGTTTGTGGTGGATTTGCACCACGATGGCATGTTTATTGGAAATCCCGTCTCATATACCAGTGTTGAACTTCGTGTAATAGATGATATAGACTTCGAAGGTATGAAGTATGATGATTTCTTCTCTATTATGCGCAGGTTAGTCCTAGTTGCACTTGTAGGGATCTTCTATACTTTACCTGGTGTTCTAATGTAATGGGTTTGAAACCCATCACTAATGCTGCCCAGCTAGAAGCATTTGTGGAATGCCTATTTGAGAATGATAGCTGTTTGTTTATGTATACTGAACACCATGGGAATAATGTATTTTAGTTGGTTAATGAGGATAGGTTAACATCAGATTCTAGTGATAGTGACTTTGATGATGTTAGTAAGAATGAGAATTTGGATAACTTTCCTGAAGAGATTGACTTCCAAAATGAGGGTGAGGAAAATGTAGTCATGCCTAGGTTGACAACCACCGACTCTTGGTTAAATCAGCTAGTTGGTCAGGGTAGGTTTGTGGGTGACAATGACAATGAGAATCCTTAACAAGGAGAATTTGGTCAGTTAATGTTAGAGTATAATGATCCCGATGATAGTTTTGTTGAACCTAAATACAAAGTTAGGAAGCACTTTCACTACCCTTCTTTTGATCCTAATACACCATGGGATCAATCTGAACTAGTATTAGGTATGAGATTTGAGAGCCTGTTACAACCTAAAAACTGCCTAGCTAACTATGGAGTTAAAAATGGTTACCAGTTGTGGTATTTACATAATGAGATTCATAGAATACTGGTAAATTGTGGTAGGGATATTAGTCTGGTAAGTGTGCTGGTAAAAGAGGTAAAAAATCTATGGTTATAGAAGAAATCCATCTAATTGAGATATATGCTAGTGAGGAAACTACCTCAAACATTGATAAAGGTAAAGGCAAATTAGGTGACAATGACTGTGAGCCTAGCAAAAAGAGTGAAACAGCAAAATCCAAATGGGCTGAAAAAAGGAAAAAGAAAAAGAATATGTGATGCTTGGGGTGGACTGCCCATTTAGTCTATGGGTTAGTTGGATGGTCACTTAAAGGTCCTTTCAAATCAAAAGCCTTTACCCTGCTCACAGGTGTTGCAGAAATTACAACTTAGGTGCATTGGTTACATACAAATGGATAGCTGAGCATTATGCTAGAGAAATCATTGATAACCCTAATATTAGTCACAAGTATATGTAGAATTCCATCAAAGAAAATTCATGATAAGTGTAAGTTTGGGTCAATGTAGAAGGGAAAAATAGATGACACTATTTGACCATGAGGGTGGCTTAATAGACCATTATGGTAGGATATAGGAATACATGCAAGCATTGTTGGAATCTAATCCTGATTCAACATGTCACATTGATTTGAAAGAAAAAGATGATGGACTGAATTATTTCAAGAGATTTTATGTGTGTGTTGCTGGACTAAAGGTAGGATGGAAAGCTGGTTGTAGAAAAGTCATTGGTTTAGATGGGTGTTTTTTGACACACACTTGTAAAGGTCAGTTACTAACTGTCATGGAAAGGGATGCTAACAACCAAATGTTACCTATAGCTTGGGTTGTAGTAGGAGTGGAAAAAAAATAACTGGATGTGGTTCTTGGCTTTGATACACCATGACCTTCAATTGAACAATGATGTAGGCCTTACAGTCATATCAGATGGACATATGGTATGACAAATATAACTTATCACCAATTTTTTTAACACTTAACCATACATTTTGTTTATATATAATGTTGGCGTTGTATATATATCATGACTATAAGGTCTAATTGAAGCAGTCAAAGTATGGTTAGGTGATTCAGAGCACAGGCAATGTGCAAGGCACATTTATGTAAATTTTAAGAAGAAATGGAGTGGTTTAAAATATAAGAGATTGTTTTGGTGGGCTGCTTCCTGCACAATACTAGAACACTTTCACCAGGTTATGGATGCATTCAAGCATCTAGATGATAATGTATTCACATCGTTAGTTGACAAGAACCTAAATACTTGGTGTCATGCTTACTTTGAAATGGATAGATGTTGTGTAGCTTTTGAAAATGAGGTGCTACTTTGGGTGCTACTTCATAGTTCATCAAACACAGTCATAGAAAATGACCTCAAAAAGACGTTTTATAAAATAAATCATTCGAAAATTTTATTAAGTGAGAGTTTCAAGAAAAAGAGGTCCTAACAATTATTTCAAACTTTAATAAAAATAAAGATTTGTCAAATGTATCGAATAAAAATTGTTTTCTTTGCCTTTACTTTATCCCGCGCGACGTCATCCTCCAGCTGCTCTTAAACCTACGTACCTAAGAATACATACTAAAATGTCAACACAACGGTTGAGTGAATTCATAGGTTTTTAAATAAACAATCATGGGTTTTTAAATAAACCATAAAGCCTTTGAACACAAGAATCTCATCCATGTCAATATTGTAACACATACAATATCCAAAGTCCGCGCTATTCTACTAAGCCATGACACCGAAGCCTTAAGTATAAATAATGCCCTATTCAGGTATCTTGCCTAATACCCCCTTACTTCTCATACAACACACCTGGCTGAGCCTCCAACCCACAACTGCAACCTGCCCAGGTGGGGGCCATCCCCAGTGGATCCATTTGTCTGTACCAGCACCTACCCATCATAGATAGTTAACGGTTCATGGGTTTTAGCGACTTTCAAATTTTGGCAATACAACACTTAGTAAATAGCGGTTCACAATCAATACAATTAACGCTTGTGTTCATCTTTCAAAAGGATTTAATCAGACTTCTTACATTTATTTACAACAACTTGTATTCGTTCAAAGCATATAGTCAAACATCTCATGTTTATTCATAAACATATATTATCTCAAAATCATATATATATATATATATATATATATATATATATATATATATATATATATATATATATATAGTGTAGTGCTATTTGCAGAACCACTTTTTTGGTACAGAACTTACAGAACTTTTTAAAATAAATCTAAACCATTAGATATATCTGATCAAAGGCTAAGATGAATTGTGACAAAAATGTAATTAATCAAAAATTGAACCACTATATGTAAATTAAAAAAAATGCAGAAAGGGTATTATAGGAATTTCGAAATTAATAATTTTCTAAAATCAGTCGTATTTTAAGAGTAACCTCCCAAATACTCTCTTCTCTCTCCCACAACACCATTATCACAAATCTGCCTCCTCTCTTTTTTTTCAACCGACACTAATGAAAAATAACAAGATCTGGTGATGTACATAATTGATTGCGAAATATAACAAGCGTCCAACCACATGTATTCGATTTGATTCAAGGTAATGATATCATCTTTAGTTTTCTATTTCAAGAACCGACTTGTGTTAGATCTGCTATATTTTTTTCGTGCATGTATGTTTTAGCAGATCGTTTTGAAATCAAATGGTGAACCTATCTTGCTTTTTATTAATGTATATAAAACTGGTCTCCTATGAAAAAGATGCCTTTTGAATCTTAGTATTTAATAAGTAATGTATATAGAACTTAACCAAAGATTGCTAGCTCTGAGATGAGCCGATCAACATGTTGTACGAAGTGATCAACCATATATACTATCTTTAATCATTTATTTATTAAAACCAAAAGTTTGGTATTTTTCAGTGGTGAAGCGATAACCAAACTGTCGTCATTTTAGGACTTTCGGATATTAACACATCCTAGACTTTGTTATTTAATTTTTTCTATTATTTAATCTTTAATCAACTAGAGCATTTGTTTATTTTTATCATATACTAGCATCTAACTTTAAATGTAGTACGGTTATATTTAACCACTTTTATTACGGGATTATTTAATTTTTAATCAAATGTATTATCATATATTCAACTAGAGCACTTGTTTATTTTACCAAATTGTGGTCATTTTGGGAATACGTGTGTTTAATAAATTTATTGATCAATAAATGAATGCTCATATAACTTTAAAGTGATAAGTCATTTGCTTTAAACTAAAATAACATTACGTAGTATTTGGATGAATTCGTTTATTTGTTGGTACATGAATGCTAATGTGATTAGTAATTTAATATTTAATTTTTTTTATTAGTTGGTACATACATGTTTTTGGACCGCGAACATACATGTTTTTAGACGGTAAACATTCATGTTTTTGCAAATCACATAACAAAAAAGTGTAGCAAACATAAATGTTTTTGCTAGTGATCAAATTTAAAATGGGAAGATATGTTGGAGGGTCTCCACTCAAATGGTATTTCTCTAGTCACTTACTCATCATAATTATTTTATGTATACAGTTCTTAGATTTTGATGTAGGACAAAAGTTGTAAAAAAAGTATTTAGATTAATTAAGTCTCCAAAACTATTGTTGTAGAAAATAACATTTTTTAAACTATAGGTGTATCGTCAAAATGTATATTTGACGATGATTTACCGATTTCGTCAACTTGAATAATAAATTAGTAGATTCTTGGTGTGTTTTACTCTTTCAATGGAAAGATGCTGATTGATTTCATAGTTAATATCTTATAGTTATTTAAGCTTTATTTTTTTGTTTGTGACAGGATTGTATTTCTGGTGAATTGATTATGAAATTTAAAGTAGTCATCTCAAACATGCATGTTTCTGGAAGGCGTACATATATGTTTTTGGAAAACATACATGTTTTTTGAAGACGTACATACATGTTTTTAGAAGACATACATATGTGTTTTTGGGAGGCTTGCACATATGTCCAAATGACGTCGACAAGAAAAAGAATACATGCATGTTTTTAAATGGCGTGTAGATTATTGTTTAACAAGATATTTGTACATGTATTATTTTTTAATTGACATCAAAGTTTGTAAACGATATTTATTTTTTCGTTGTTAGTATAGAGATCTCATTTATATGTTTATGTTTTTTTGATAGATTTTCAAGATAATGTACAATAAAAACATATATGCAATTATCATTAAAAAACATGTTCAATGACCAAACAATAAAATAAATACAAATGCAAATATAATATATATAAAAAAACACATGTATTTTTTTAAAAACATGTATGTTTGCAAAAAATTAAAAGTAAAAAGTAATTTTATTTTTTAAATTTCGAAAATTAAGAGCCATAAAAACGTTTTTAATAAAAAAATATGTAAAAGTGTATTTTACTATTATGCCCTTCTCATCTAAATAAAAATATTTAATAATACTAATTTTTGATTGGTTGAAAGTGGTTCTGTAAGTTCTGTACCAAAAAAGGGGTTCTGCAAATAGCGCGCCCCTATATATATATATATATATATATATATATGTATATATATATATTTATACCAAGAGCATGTATTCTCCCTCGCGAGTTTATATAAACATATAAAGTAGTAAAAGCGAGGCTATAAACTCACCTGATATAGCTATTACATGTAGCTCAAGGAACAAATGTCCAATAGTCGATACACGACTTCACGAGATATCAATCGCTCACTGATCGAGAACGAGATGCCCAACGGTCGACATATGACCGTACGAGACCTAATATAACGGGACGCGTCTTTGGATCGAGACGATAAATAACTTATATTTATGTAGATAGTATATTTTTAGGGAGTTTTAGACATTGAATAAGTTTTATAAATTCTTTATAAAACTTTTAATAAAGATCTAACATTTATAAAATGTTATTCATTTATTGATAAACAAAGCCCATTACTAGTCCACTAGTGGCCTATTAAGTGTCCATTGACTTAAACAAATTATATGATCAGTTTTGGGGTCTTAACTTAAGGCTAACCTGAAGCCCATTAATGACCAAATAGTTATTATTAGTGTAAATTGGGCTTTCATGGCCCAAGTCCACTTTTTATAGTTTTCGGGTTCTAAAACTCCTCCAAACAATGTCCAATTAATATTTCACGTTGGTCGGGTCTCGGGTTTTCCAACCATCAATATATGAACAGGTATCGACTTCCCGATAAGTGGATCCTACCACCTCGGGTTTTATAAAAATGGCCAAGTTACATATTATATTGTTACAGTTCAATAACGTCAAATTTTCAACATGTCTCGGTATTCAGGTCATTACTTTTAAACCGTAATGAGTCCCGACTCGGTTATTATACTCCTATTACTGTAATCAAGTCTACCACACATATAAGGAACTACCATTACTTATGCTTTTATTACAAAAGGGTAGACATGATCAAAACATCAACTCGGGTTAAAGCTATTTTTGGACAGTAGGGTTCGGTTTCCCGGTTTTTGCCGCCATTTTTAAACCGTATGTCCGTAGAAAACTATCCGATTGGTGCAGGTCCTATATGAATTTATATACAAGTTTTAATTTTAGGTATTTTAGGATCACTATACAATTTCTAAGAGTTTTCGGCCATGTAAAACTAGTGATCAGATTTGGCACTTTTTATCGTTTCGGCCATATCTAATTCATCGGGTATCGTCATGAGACGAGCCACCCGGAAAAATCACCACAAAACTTATAGCTATCTCTCTATATTTTTATATTAATAATAATCATGACACAGCTTGTAATACTCACTCATCTAATGTATTTCGTATTGATATTGTTTTATCTTCTTAAATGTTTCTTAAGAGACATTTGAAGTAATTATTTCATGACTACGAATATTTTAAGGTTCATTAAATGGTATGTAATTTAGATTTTGCTCGATCGTTGTATACATCAACGTTCTTCATCACTATCACAAATGGAGTTATGCGATGTAAGTGTGGCTAAAATGATATCCGTTGAGTTTACACACTAAACTGTTAGCTCATATTTATTATGTTGTATTCTTGTATTTATAGTGAGCTCAAGCCCGTATCTAAAATATTCCTTGTGTCGTATAAATGTTGTACCCTAGCAGCCAATGAATACAAAACGAATATGTTAGTCCATATTTATTATCTTGTATACTGGTAGGTTATGATAATCGTTGTGTATTCGTCGGCTGCTAGGGTACAACATTTATACGATACAAGCAATATTCTAAATACGGGCTTGAGCCCACTATAGCTACAAATATACAACATAAAAAATATAGGCTAACATAAACTAGACATCATATTAAACAATTTCTATCATTTTTTTAATATTTTTTAACGACTTCTTAAAAATATCATTAGGTTTAATCATATCTAATAACAAACTTATAAAAAAAATTTAACACATTGTTTAAAACATATCTATTATTATTATTACTATTATTATTATTACTATTATTACTTTATTAGAAACAAAAAGGGATTTACAACAAATTAGATGGGAGTCGAGATACTATCTGCGCTCCCACCCCTTTAGCAATAGCAAAACCTATTCTATAGAAAATATGTACAGCAGCGCGCGCTCCAATGTCTTGAGCCATAGAAAATCTCTGGATCCGCTTCAGCAACGCAACTGCATCTTCCTGTAACTCACCTAAAGAAGAAAATGAGAAAGGAAGAAACCCATATCCGAGAGCTGCACACTTAGCCATATATTTGCATCGTTTACGTTGTGCAGCATCAATCACAGCTCGGCCGGATACAAAGTCATTTATCCCCATTCGAGTCAAAGGAGAAGAACCAGTCAGATCAACACACACATCTTTACCTCCATCCCAAGAATATAACAAAATATCTTCCGGACGTAAGGCATTATCAAGTCCTCCATCTAATCCGATATTAACTTCCTTTCCGATAGATATCCCTGAACGATAGCATATATCAGCAAGAGTATCACGAACCAAATTGTGACGATGCTTCATCCCAACGATACCAACACACGATACCGCATAATCCCCAAATATATCCCCATCAAATACTCTCGAACAAGCTGAACAGGGCTTCGAAACAGATAACAAGGGAATACCTAAGCGATAACACAAAACACATCGATAAGTCCTCCCGTTCATAGTCTGACCCAACCCCGAGATAGGAACCGTCCTAAGCCAATCAGAAGTATGATCATCCCTCTGAGATGCCCATAAAGCCATCTGTCGAGCAGATAAAGCGAAAGTGATTAAAATATTAAAATTTATTAAAATAATTAAATTATTATTGTAACTTTATTAAAATAATAAAATTTACAAAAAACTGATATTATGTTTTTTTACTATATATATTTTTATAAACATAATATTACTATTGTTGTTGTTATAAATCATCTTATTAAAAAATCAAGAGATTTACTAAAATTAATAAAAAGTTGAGGTACCATATGAGTTTCACTTCTTTGTTACTATTATTATTATTGTTTTTATATAACCATCACTTTATTATTATTATTATTATTTTTATTATTTTTATTATTTTTATTTTTTTTATCAACCATCACTTTGTTAAAAACAAAAAAGGGATTTACAACAAATTGGATGGGAGTCGAGATACTATCTGCGCTCCCACCCCTTTAGCAATGGCAAAACCTATTCTATGGAAAATATGTACATCAACGCGCGCTCCAATGTCTTGAGTCTTAGAGAATCTCTGGATCCGCTTCAGCAACGCAACTGCATCTTCCTGTAACTCACCTAGAGAAGAAAAGGAGAAAACAAATATCACTAATGGCTAATATTACTATTATTATTATTATTATTAAGACAACTATTACATAAACATAACTAATGGCTAATATTACTTATGATATTTGTTATATGAAGTCAAATATCACTTGTGATATTTTAAAAACATAGTTAATATGTAATATCATCAATAATATTGTTATATGACATGTTTAATAAATATTGTATATGATATCTCTAATATCATTTGTGATATTTTATAATTGGAGTTAATGTTTAATATCACTTGTGGTATTTCAGAAACAAACAAATATGTTTTTAAAATTTTAATATCACTTATGATATTAAACATGTCATATAACAATATTGCTAGTGATATTAAACATTAACTATGTTTGTGAAATATCACAAGTGATATTTGAATTGTCAAATACGGAGTAACAAATAGGGTAAAAGCTATATAATGTAATTGTACTTATTAAAATATACCGACATTAAACACTTACAATTTAATCGCTAGACATTACCAACCAACTTTCAAATTTTGTTCGACTATACCAATATGATAACTTGTAACTGACATGCTGGCACGGTTATTTCCACGTTTCTACTTTTTAACTATTTTTTTTAAAAATATTTCCAATGTTCATCATCTTCAACATCCACGATTCATCCTTCAAGAGTCACCCACAAAAATACCCAACATTACAAATTCACTAAAAAAACCACCCATTACACAAACATATCAGGATCAAATAAAAACCAGATTCATCACTTTCCAACGAAATCTGCTTGTTTATCTCTCAAAACTCACATCATCAAAATAAATTCTTCATCTTCAACAGAATCATAAAAACCACCACAAACAATAACACACCAACTATTCGATTGGTGAGGCTTTGTTGTTCATCCACCATGGGCGAAGATGCACAACAGAAAGAACGATATCAAGAACTTAAACCCAGTAGAAACACCTAGAATCACGATCAAAATAGTGTCTGACCATCGTATATATGTGGTTGGGAACAAATGTCAAGAGATATGTGGCAAACAATTCGTTTAAACACGAATTCATACAGTAGGTTGAAGATCCATGGCCAAGAATCTGTTTTAAAACAATTAAAATAATAGCATAAGTTGAATCTATGGCTAGGAATTTCTTTAGGACGAAGGTGAAAGAGAGGCAAGGAAAGAAAAAAAAAGTGTTTGTGTCATCTCTGTGTGTGAGAGGCAAAGAAATAAAAAGTTGTTTATGTGTGTTGCGTTGTACCTAGGGTGTTGAGATTTTCTCTTATTATTAAAAGTATAATATGATAGCAATAAGTAAAAACCATATACGTGTCATACCACCTTGGATTTTTTGAGTGACGTGTATTATTAGGTTATATTATTTAATGGCGTGGAAATATAGCCGGTAATACAGGTAATATTGTTATAAAACAAACAAGTTTGTTGGTAATGTCTAACGATAAAATTGTAAGTGTTTAAAGTCGGTACATTTTGATAAGTACGATGGTATTTTATAGCTTTTACCCTAACAAATATCAAAAGTGATATTTTATAATCGTAGTTAATATCAAATATCACTTGTGATATTTCGAAAACAAATAAATATGTTTTTCAACTTTTTTATATATTATCTCACATGTGTTTTTCTAATATTTTTATACTTTTCAGGTAGAAGATGGTTTTTGTATCTTTCAGAGTAATAAAAAAGCTATTGTCGGTACAAGAAAGGTAGATAAAAGATAGATGATTTCTAGAGAGAGAAAATAGAGAGAGAAAAGAGAGAGAATGGTTGGAACTAAGTGAATATTAGATTGTGAGAAGAGAATACAAAATGAGCCAACACCATTCCTAACATGTTAGGAAGGGTATTTATTGTCCCCCCTACATGTGGGCTTTATTATGAACTATATGTTTAGGCTGGGTTTTCTTTTTAGGCTTTAGTTACTTATGAATGAACTTTAGCTTAAAGTTAAGCCCGTAAAACACGACTAACCTACTACCTATTACAACGTTCTTAAATACGATACATAATAAACATATGACCGAACATTCTTGTTTGACTCAATATTTTGAGGTTAACAATCTCCCCTAATGAGAGGTTATTACCTTTTGTCATTTGGAGATTTGTATAGATTACTAATCTCGCCATAAATGAGTCTTGAACGTGTAATAGTAGTCTTGTTCCTTCATGCTATGATCTTTGAGCCTTTATCGTTGTCTTTTGACTTTGTCTCTTTATTTTGAGATCTTCAAACCATCCTTGCCATCTTGCGATCTTGTATCTTCATCCACATGCTCACACTATTAATTGTTGAATATGTCTTTAGGCATGAGTATGTGGTTTTGAATCTTTGACTTTGCTGAGTACACCGTGACGCCACCTTCTCGAGAAAAAACATAGACACGGTCTGAATGGCTTTAACATTCGTCCTAAATCGGTAGCGTTTTACCTCCAGTCGGTGAAGACCGTCATACGATATTAAATACCGTACCTGTGATAGGTAGATTCAATTAAGAATCTCCTTGACAGGGTTTCGTGGCTGTACTAGCCGTTCTCTTTACTCGACTGTCTCAAAGCAATACTATGAACATAAAGAGTGAATCAATTGGATAAATGTCAGCTTGATTAAAGTCGTCAATTCAAATTCCTGGAACAAGTGTGATTCATAAAGAATCTTACCATTGTTGCTTTCCAGTTGACACAAGCTTGATTCATAAGAATCTCACAAGTCACGTACCGTAGCGCTGTTTGAGGTTGACACTAGAAGGATTTCCATCCGTCACTGTGAATATTAATGAATATCACTCTGAATGTTCTGGCAAGACCATAAGGATATTGCGTAGAAATCTGAAACGAGTTTGAATCAATTCAGAATCAAACCACTGTTGCTTTTCAGTTTTACATATGTTTAATTCATAAAGAATCTTGCATATGACCTACCGCAGTGCTGTTTGATATTAACACTAGAAGGATTTCCACTCATCATTGTGAATACTAAGTAGTATCACTCTGAGTGCTCTAGCAATACCGCAAGGATATGGTGTAGGACTCTATTTTTCGTCATTCCGTGTGTCCTAATGAGATTTGATTGATCTCTAGGCTCTAGACTCAATTTGTGCACTTTTAGTGGTCGGAGGCTGGAGCAGACGCCTGTTGATCCCAAACTTAGATCGATTAAGCTTTGTGTATACGAGATTAGATCAAGTACTACACGTAGAGAAACCTTTGCTTATGAATAAAGTAACAAAGTGTTATGCGGAATTAACACTTGATCTAAAACACAAAGATGTTAAACAAACTTTCACTTGTATTAGAATAAACGAACTTGATTACAATGAAAGAGGTTTAACTTGCGAATACTTATGAAAACTTATATCAAACATTAACCTAAAAGACTTTCTTTTATAGATTAAGAAGTCTTGTACAATAAGCTACGAATTAAATATTCTAGGTAAAGATAATAATAGAAAATACAATGTCGAGCTTATCTTTACTAGAAGTATTCTAGAATATAATAAACGTGTAGCTCACATCTTCCATCAGTGCTTGTCTTCAATCTGTCAACGCTTGACTTTAACTTGTCAACGCTTATGCTATCAGCGCTCACTTTGCTCTTGTCAACGCTTGAGTTGTTCTTGTCAGCGTTCAAGTGATCTGGCCTTAATTTATTCCCAACAATCCTCCCCTAAACTTGATATCCACTCTTATGATCAAGTTTCTGAATAAACACTAAGAACTTGGAGGAGTCTGACAAACCTTATCATATTGATAATAAATAAATCTGATCAAATTCTTTGCCACGTCACTTGTATAGTCTATCTCCAACTGGGTGTCCTTCATCTTCTCCAAAACAGCCTTGGATATGAAATACTGAGCATCTACAAGTAAATACTCAGCAAACTTTGTAGAACTCAAATGGTATACACCAGCAGCTGAATATAACCTCCATTGAAGACCACTGAGGTCATCTTCAAGATCCTTCCATATTTCAGGATCTTCTTCTTTTGTCCCACACATTCTTTTGAATGTGGTCCAAAGTTTTATTCCATTGACTGAAGTTGGTGCTTCAGCCTCATACTTGGTCTCTAGCAACCTCCAAAGGTCCACCAAGTCTTCTCTATCACAACTTGCAAATAAAGATATGAGAGTGGTAAAAGTGTGTACCTCTTTGCCAAATCTTCCAATTTTCCAGAATCCACATTCATCTTCATCATAACTCACAATTGGATTCCTGGAATCTAGTGGTAACACATGCACCATATCTGAAGCTTCTAATGGGGAGAGCTTGAGGCTCTTTCTAATAACTGCTTCACTTGGATATAGTTGATCCATATCTTTTGGAAACTCAAGTACAAATCCCTTCATTACTGGTCTGGGAACTATCATAGCTTTCTTGATTTCCATCTCTTCTGCAAGTTGCTCCTTTCTTTCATCTGAAAGAAGTCTGAAAGTGTTTTCTTCCTGCACTTTCACCCAAATAGGATAAGCCCTATGTTCCAACTCATCAAATGTCAAAGCCTTCAGCTTCTGATGTGTCCATCCAACTCCATGACATTTGAGCAACATAAAGTAGAGATTCCTTCTATCCCTTTTCAACTCAGAGAGAATGTTGCTTGCCTTGTGCTTCAAAATCACCTTACAATCCTTCTGAACTCTAAGAAGAATTTCCAAACCCCATATCTGATCTGAAATGGTCAAGTCTGGATTATCCATACAGCTTTCTTCCCAAGAATTGTACATCTGAACCACCTCTGGCATATCAAAATCAATCTGCAACTTTAAATCTCTCAGCTTTTCCCTAGCAAGCTCATCACCATAATCAAGTCTTTCTGGTTCAACAATCATCACACTTGAATCTGAGCTAGCTCCATCACTTTCTTCTTCAGAAGTCACAACAAATGGTGACTTTTCCTTTTCACCTTGTTCCATCATTTGCTCAGCCAATCTTCTATCAAATTCAACCTGAGCTGCATTCTTTGGAACAATTTCTTCTACCAACTTACCCTTACCCTTATCTGTTGGTGCAATTGTTGGTAGGGTAGATGATAATACCTGAGTAGGAACATCTTTGATGATAGATGATGACTGGAATACATCACCTCCATATGCAGATCTGTCAACGCCCAAATTTCCTCTATCAGCGCCCAAAATACTTCTATCAGCGTCCAAACTTGTCTTGTCAACGCTCAAATATTTTCCCTCAGCGCCTTGTGTAACCTCTCTCAACATATCTGTAAATGATAAATTTAAATTGGTTGGAGAGATCAAGGACGTATCAAAACCTGTTTGTTCCTTCAAAGTAGTAAGAGCTTCAGCAACATCCAATGATTGACCATCTTGACTGCTCTTATCACTCAGATTTCTTTGATCTTCCTCCCCTTTGGAAGACTCCTCCATACCTCCCTTTGAATGAGCACTCTCCAAAACAACAATCCTCTCCCTCAATTCCTTGAGTTCAAGGCCTTGGTTACTGACAATTTGTACTAAGTCTGCATTCTGCTTTTGCAAGCTAATGCAGACAGCCGTCAATTCCAAAAGCGTCATAGGTTCCAGTCTGCCCTCTTCTGAAATGGGGATTTGACCTCCCAAGTCAGGTTCATTGGGCATGGATGAGGACTTAATTATGGTGGGACTGTCTTGGCCAGCTGCTAAGCCAGAACCAATAGTCCCAGCCTCATCCAGGTCACCAGCCACACTTGTGGTGGTGGTTCTCTCTGCTTCATGGCTAGGACCACCAGAGGAGAACACTCCAGCAGTCCTTTGGCGTTTAAACAACCTATATTCAGGTGGTGTGGAAGATGGTGTGGAAGAAGGTGTAGATGTGGGTTGGTTAAGGGGTGTTTGGGATTGTGATGGTTGGGTGTCAGCGGTGGAAATAGGCACATCAACGCCTACATTAGATGTGTCAGCGTCAAAGGGATTTTGGTCTATTTGCATTTGGTCAGGTGAGGGTAAAGGTTCAGGGATAGGTTCAAGTTGTGGGTGAGGGTCAATATGAGGTTGGGGGTCTGGTTGGTGTTGTGCTGCTGCAATAACAGCAAGCATGGCTGGGGTTAAAGGTAGGTCTCTATGAGGTGGTGAGTTCATCTTGGTAAAAATAGCTTTCTTTTGTTCAGGGATTTTATAAAAATCATTGTGATCCCTTGAACAATATCTTTGAGCATCAAAAATCATTTGCAGAAAACGGGGATAAGCTAAAGTCATTTTTGTCCCCTTGTTTTTACACATTCCTTCAAAAATCATTTTAGACCAGTTATATTTTTCCCCTGTTGCAATACACACAATAGCAGTTGCAATGGATCTATTGATCTCATTGTGTGCAGTACATTTGGGACTCAAACATTGAAGAAGAATGTGAATGAGGTACTTCCAGGCTGGAGGAAATTCCTGCTTATGGTACTTATTAAGAGTACCTTCATCAGGAATAGGGTATCCCAAAGCCCTAAGCCCTTGTTCTATTTCAGATATGGGAAGAATGGTTATACCATCAGCATCATTAAGATGCAAGGCCTGGCGTACCACGGCCTCAGTAACCACCCAAGATCTCCCATGAATAATAGAAGTTAATGTGGTCACTCCATTAACTGTTGAGGAACTAACAGTGTTCCAAAACTGTTTAATGTGTGTGACTGGAATGAGTGGCGCATGAGAAAGAGCATACCTTAATGGGGATGCGTTCAAATACTCCACCATCTGTGTGTATTGAGGAAACAAAGTATTATCAGCAACAAGATAAGCAATCATGTTGTGTTGAGACTTGAACCCCAAATCCAATTCTGCTGAGTTAAATCTTGGTGCCATTGATGAAAGCTGTTAATTTGAAGTATAAAAGATGAAGGTTGATAAGAGAAAAGTTGTTAGACGAGAATTATAGATACCCTGTTTAAAAATAGGAGCCAAATTTATAGGAGTGGATGAATGCATGTGATTGGCCCAAAAATAGGCAAAGATTTTCAAAAACTAATCATGAAAATATTGAAAAAGTGATAAGTTATCTCATGCATTTAATGAAAGTAACAACTCCTAAAATTACGGCTTGAAAATATGTCAAAACGTAACAACTGGGTAGGTCCCATTGATTGTCAACGGTCAAATATAACCTATCAACGCCCAACGGCTATAATCTTGTCAACGTTCGCCTAAAGCCATGTCAGCGTCCATTTTGGTCACAACAACGCTTGGAAAAATCTTGTCAGCGTCCAAAAATAAAATTGTTTTAAAAAATGAAAAATGACCTTAACAAGTAATTTATCCTAGAGAAGATAACCAAAAGCTGATAATTATCATAGGGCGGCAAGCACTGTCCAGTTATGCACACTTGCATAAGCAAGATAGACATAACAGTCCTCTAGTGTCCCTTGCTAACCAAAATTCTTAACAACCAAGTTACCTTATAAAATCCTTGTTACTCCCAGGTAAAACCCATATCAAAATGATTCCCAAGTCTCCCAACAGACCACAACCAATTCTAGGCCAAAAATGTCTTGGCAGCATGCAAAGTTGATATACTATGCATGCTACAGTGCCTCATGGTTTAGTAAAACTAACCCATACTCACCTGTGGACACAATCTAGAATTGTGATGAGAGTATTGTAAGAATACCCAAGAGTCCTAAAGGTTCCTTAAACCTCCCCTTAAACTATGATACATGAGTTCCTTAAAATATATATGAACATTAAAAATTTATGTCAAGATAGGAATATAAATATTCCAACCATCATCCATAAACAAAAACATGTCCAAATAGCTCTTCAAAGATCCATAAGCAACTCTGTATCCAATGGCATAAAGCTACCACCTACCTACACATTTAGATGAAAACCACAAAACTAACATTTGTTGCTGACAGCGTCCCGACAACACGTGTCAGCGTTGAAGGAACTCTTGTCAGCGTTAGACAATAGTATCTCTAACAACGGCAAAATAACACTTATCAGCGTTACATTCACCTTTGTCAGTGTTAGAAAAGTAAAGTGGAAAAATCTAAATCATCACAAAGACCAATAACAATGCATTATCCTGTACATACTTTTACAAAAAGGTTCCAAAACACATATTAAGTGAGATTAACCATTCCAATATTTGTTACCAAATATTGAAATCTTCCAGCATTAAAAGGTTTAGTTAATAAATCAGCCACATTATCTTCTGTGGCTACCCTATCTGGTTGTATTAAACCTTTCTCAAAGCAATCTCTTATAAAATGATGTCTAATTTCTATGTGTTTGGTTTTAGAATGATGTACAGGATTTTTAATAATGCATAAAGTACTGTTATTGTCTACAAAAATCTTGGTATGCATAAAATTATACCCATAATCCAACAGCTGGTTCTGAATCCATAAGACTTGTCCACAACAAGCAGCTGCAGCAACATATTCTGCTTCAGTTGTAGAGTTTGCCACCACTGTTTGTTTCTTGCATTGCCAAGATATCAATCTACTCCCAAGAAATTGGCATCCACCAGTTGTGGATTTTCTATCAAACTTGTCACCACCATAGTCACTGTCTGAATATGCAATAAGATCTAATGGAGAATCTTTTGGGTACCACAAGCCAAGATCTGGATAACATCTTAGGTACCTAAAAATTCTTTTCACAGCAAATAGGTGACATTCTTTAGGAGTCACTTGATGGCGTGCACATGCACACACAGCAAACATGATGTCAGGTCTTGAGGCTGTAAGATACATCAATGAACCAATCATTGATCTATAATGCCTAACATCCACATCCTTTCCAGCTCCAATTTTTCCCCAAGGGTGTTCCCTATCCATAGGAGTGGAAGCATCCTTTTCATGTGGAGAAAAACCATATTTCTTCAAGATTTCAGCTACATACTTGTCTTGGGAGATGAAGATACCATCTTCTTTCTGCTGAACTTGTAAACCTAGAAAGAAGTTCATCTCACCCATTGCACTCATCTTGAATTTATCTGTCATGAGCTTGGAAAAGTCCTCACTCATTTTTGGATCAGTAGACCCAAAAATGATGTCATCAACATAGACCTGCACAAGCAACACATGTTTTCCTTTCTTCTTTGTGAATAGTGTCTGATCTATGGTGCCCTTCTTGAATCCATTGTCCACTAAATATGTAGACAAGGTACCATACCATGCTCTAGGGGCTTGATGAAGTCCATACATAGCTTTCTTCACTCTATAAACCTTGTCTGGATTTTCAGGATCTTCAAAACCAGGAGGTTGCATGACATATACTTCCTCAACAATTGTTCCATAGAGGAAAGCACTCTTCACATCCATTTGATAAACAGTGAAGTTCATACAAGAGGCATAAGCTAGAAAAATTCTTATAGCTTCAATTCTTGCAACTGGTGCAAAAACTTCTTCATAATCAATTCCTTCCTCTTGTGTATATCCCTGAGCTACCAAACGTGCCTTGTTTCTGACCACAATACCCCTTTCATCTTTCTTGTTCCTTAGAACCCATCTTGTCCCAATTGGTCTCACATATCTAGGACAATCAACCAGCTCCCAAACATCTTGTATAGCAAATTGGTGAAGCTCATCCTGCATTGCTTCCACCCAACTTGGTTCTTTGAGAGCATCAAAAATCTTCTTGGGTTCTTCCTGTGACAGAAAACAGGCAAACAAACATGCTTGTACAAGAGGGGTATCAACCTTCTTGTGTATATTGGCAATAAATCCACCAAGACTTTGATGGGATCTTCTTGTCTGAACTGGAGCCATAACATCACCAATAATCTGAGATGTGGGGTGATCCTTTGCTGTGGAAGTGAGAACTCCTCCTTCAAAAAGTCTGGTGTCCTCAACTTCACGCTCCATGTTGCCAATATCTTCTTCATCAGACTCTCTTTGATCAACATGAATCTCTTCATGGACATTGGAAGGTCCACCTTGTTCAAAATGAGAAGAGAAAAGCTGTGTAAAGGTGTCACCAAAGTCTGATCCTTGTTTGTCAGCGCTTGGGCTAACAACGCTTGAACTGTTGTTGTCAGCGTCTAAGCCATCAGCGTCTGAATTGGTCTTGTCAGCGCTTGATTTCCCTTTGTCAGCGCCTGAAGAACCATGCATGTTTGTATTTGGTGGTATTTGAAAACCACCATTATCTTTTCTAGCAGCAGCAGCAGCAGCAGCATAATACTCATCTGTCCATATAGGAAGTGTAACATATTCTTGTGTGGGAGATGATATAACTGCTGGTGGTCCATCCTCCTTAGCAACCTGTATACCTGAAACATTACCAATTCTCTTTTCCAAAACACTTGAAGTTACCTTCACAATGTCTGGATCAGTAACAGGCATATAATTTAAAGCTCTAGATAAAGGTTCTAAGTCAAACAACCAATTTGGACCACTTTCAGGATCACTAGGTTTACTTTCTAAAAACCTAACATGTACTTTTTCAAGTATACGTTTTTCCTTTTTAATGTAAACCCTATATCCTTTGCTCTGCACTGAATAACCCATGAAGTAGCCTTCATCACCTTTTGAATCAAATTTACCTAGGGCTTCACTAGTTTCTAAAACAACTACATGACAACCAAAAGGCTTGAGAAAGCCAATATTTGGCTTCCTTCCCCAAAGTAATTCATAAGGTGTCTTATTATGTATTTTGTTGACCAATGCCCTATTTTGAACATAACAAGCTGTGTTAACAGCTTCAGCCCAAAAGGCTATAGGAAAGTGGGCATCAGCCAACATGGTTCTGGCTGCTTCAATAAGGGTTCTATTCTTCCTTTCAGCAACCCCATTTTGCTGTGGGGTTCTAGCTATGCTAAACTGCCTAGTAATCCCTTTCTTGGTACAAAAATCATCTAACAACTGATTTCTAAACTCACCCCCATTGTCACTTCTAATAATTTTGACCTCATTACCATTCTTCTTTTCAATCTGGGTAATGAAATTAATTAGACTTTGGGCAGTTTCACTTTTCTTGGCTAAAAAGAAAGTCCATGTAAACCTGGAATAATCATCAGTGATAACAAAACAATATGATTTACCCTTCAAACTTTCTATATTAGTTGGACCAAAGAGGTACATATGCAATAAGTGAAGTGGTTTAGAACTAGAGTGCACCTGTTTAGACCTGAATGAGACCTTGTGCTGCTTGCCCTTAAGACATGCAACACAAGAGTGGTCATTGTGGAAAGCCTTTTCAGGCAACCCATCAACTAAACCAAGCCTCACAAGTCTATTGATATTCTTAAAGTTTATGTGCCCTAATCTCCTGTGCCAAAGATTACTTTCATCTACTGAGGCTTTAGCATACAGACATGACATTTTATTATTTATCTTAATTCCATTAAGATTCACATTATATATGTCTTTATGCCTTGGTGTTCTAAAATCTATGTATTTTTCCTCAGGGAGCTTATAATCTTTGCTTAACACCAAGCACTCAGTATCTGTGAAAAGAACCTTATTTTTGTTATCACACACTTGTGATACACTAAACAAATTATAATCCAGTTCTTTTACCAGGAAGACATTCTCAAATCGTAGATTGTTGGTGACAAGGGTTCCTTTTCCTGTGATGGTGCCATACCCCCCTCCAAAGTATACCTTATCACCATCTTGAATAGGAGAGAAATTAGTCAGATAGTCTTCCTTCCCTGTCATGTGCCTTGAGCATCCACTATCCCAGTATCCATAATCATTGATCTTCTTCTGAATGCCCTGCACATAAAGAAAACACATTAGTTTTCTTTGGGAACCCAAGCCTTGGAAGACTTGGATTCATTTGGTTGTTCAACAAGAACAGACTTGGTTCTCATAACAACCCCATTTTCATCCCTGTTTGAATGAAATTCCCAGTTAACTCCAATTGGTGTTGACAATGCCTTTGAAATATAATGAAACCTGTTGCATGTCATAGAAATACCAGTAGAATTAGGGTTTTGGTCTTGTTTTGGTCTCCATGTTAAGCTAGTAGAAGCTTTAGACCTATTTCCCTGTGGTTGCAAATACCTAGGTTTGGCAGTGTGTCTGTCAGCGCTGAAATTGTTCTTGTCAGCGCCCCGATTGCCTTTATCAGCGTTGAACCTAGGGTTTGCTACAGGAACCCATTGCCTATTGGACCAAGTGTTTGACTTTTGAAAAGGTCTTAGGCCTTGTGTGTTAGACCCTCTAGTAAAGAATGGGGCTGGTCCAACAACTTGTGAACTTTTGTTCACAAAGGTATTGGGTTTGACAGTGTTTGACCTATGTTGACTTTTGTCAGCGCTGAAATGGTTCCTATCAGCGTTGACATTGGAAGCGTTGACACATTTGTATGCCAAATGTGAGAAGCTACCACATGTGTAACAAGCTTTTCTAGACATAGTCTTAGGTCTAGAAGCAAAGAAGCCTGTTCCTTGGTTACTAACTTGGCTTTTTGGTGACCTAGTATTCCTATACATCTCTGCATACTTAACACTAGGTTTTCTAACAGTTTGTGGGCCAAGGTCAACAGCTTTGCCAGTGGTAGGGTGTGTGATCTTAATAGGTTTAGGATCATTGGACTCCACAATTGGTATCATGTTTGGTGTGGGCTCATTTGGACTTTCACACAACAACCCTCCCTTAACAAACAAGGTGTGGTTAGCTTTCTTCCACTCATCTAGGTCAGTCAGTTTTTGCTTGTATTCCTCAACTGGGGAAGTCACTCTAGGTGGAGGAATGAATTCCTCCTCTTGGCATTCTGGCAAGCCAGTCCAAGATAAATCCTTTGATTGGACACCATAGAAATCCCCAGCTGGTGGTGGAACACCAGTATAATTATTCATCCCAATCCCACTCATATCCTTAGAGTCTCTTTGTTTACTAACACACTCTCCTAGGGATTGTGTGGCCTTATCAAATCTCTGGATTTTAAGACTCACATTATCTTTATTTTTGTTAGCCTCCTCTAACTGAGCTATCAAATCAAGATTAACCCTCTTTACTATATCTTGAACATCTTTACTCTGATGTAACTCATGTTTTAAGATATTTATTTGATCCTTTAAATCAAACTCCATTTTCTTATACTCAGCTACTGTCTTTTCTGTTTGGGTAAGAGCAATTTGATAATTAGATACTTTGCATCTTTCAGTACTTGCCTCATCTAATAATTTTACTATCTCTTGATTTAGTTTTTCAGTATTTAAACGACAACCCTTAGAACAGAAAGCATCATCATATACCTCATTATCTGATGAAGAGGAGGAGTGTGCCATGAGAGCATATTCAACATGTTCTTCTTTAACTTCAGCAGCCAAAGCTCTGTCCTCTTCCTCATCCTTGGCCATCCAGCTCCAGTCCCATTCTCCAACACCATCAATTTGTTGAACAGCAACCATGGCCTTGGGATCTTGGCTCTTAACCATTTGGCTTGAGGGCTTACCAGCATCAGATCTTCTTGGAGATCTACATTCCCTCATGAAGTGCCCCATCCTATGACAGTTGTAGCACTCAACCTTGGACTTGTCAAAGCCAGCAACATCCTTAGCATTAAAGGTCATCTTCTTCTTGAACCTTTTATTAAACCTGTTTGCTCTTAAGCTTACAAGAGCCATAGTCCACTTGATGTCCATCTCTTCCAATTGTTCATCACTTATCTGCTCAAGATCTTCATATGTAATCCTTGAATCACTGGGCAAAGAAGCAATGAATGCACACACAGTATCTAGATCTAAACCAGCAGGTTTAAGTCTATCAGCGCCAAAGTTGTGTGTGTCAGCGCTTGAGTATAAAGCGTTGACAGGATATGATCCAGCGCTGACAGACTGACATCCAGCGCTGACACCTTGAGATCCAGTGGCTGGATGTCCATAGAAGTTCATGGAATCAAATTGGCCTTCACTTTGTGAGAAGAAGGCCATGTTACTACTGGAAGATTTATTATCACTATCTAATTGCCATTCATTCTCCAACAGTCTTAGTTTGTTGAAGATGTCATCAAACCTGGAGGTCTTGTGGGTATTATTGACAAGAATGGATCTTGTCTCAATCTTCCATACATCACCAAGGCTTTTGAGAAAAGTAGCATTCAATTCAGGGTCATCAATATGTGTTCCCATGAAGGAAAGTTGACTTGTGATGTCAAGAAGTCTACTTCTCACACTGCTGAGATTTTCATTGGGTTGAGCTTTAAAGACAGCATACTCATGCAAGAGTTGCTTCTTCTTTTCTTCTTTTGTGTCAGCATTGCCACCATGTGCTACTTCAAGAGCTTCCCAAAGCTCTTTTGCAGACTCAAAGCGTTTGTACTTGTGCTGATTCTCATGACCTAGGGCGTGTTTCATGATGTTCAAGATTTTCATGTCCACCCTCTTCTTGGCTATATCTTCAACAGCTACAGCTCTCCCATCTCCAGGCTTTTCCTTCTTATCAGCTTCAGGACAATTAGGAACAGCTGTCCTTGTGGCAATTGCAGCAGCAATCTTTGCTGCTTTGTCGAATGTGTTCCCATATTCGACAATCTCCCAAAGAGTGTAGTCATGAATAGCTATATATTGCTCAAAATTTGACTTCCAAAGCTCAAAGTTCCTGGCATCAAACATGGGAATTTTGATACTAGGATTTGAGGAGTTGTTTTGTAGCAAAGCAGCAGGTTGATCTGTGCCAGACATGGTGTTTTTAGGGTTTTGAGAATTTTAGGGTTTTTAGGGTTTTTGGTGTTTTAGGGTTCTTGCGTTACTTAAAGATCAAAAGTTTCTCAACAAGCTCTGATACCAAATGTGGTGTCCTATTGATCGTTAGACTCAATGGTTAAGAACCATTATATCTAGGTTGATCATCGTTCATATGATAACATAGCGGAATAAGAACAATGATCATAACAAGGTGTTTAGGCACAAGACACATGAATTAAAACAAATGGATTGCTAATTATATTAATAATCAACAATCACTAGGTGTGTGTACATTGAATCCCACACCTAGTCGACACACACTTTAGGTTTACATTGTGAATGAATAATATGAATAAAACCTATGACCCTTGGTTCCTTTTATAGTGTAAGGATTAGGGTTTACAAGAGATAAGGATGAATAAACAAGTAAATCTTCTATTTAAATAAACTTATGCAGAATATCTTTTGCATGTTTATCTAAATAGAAGCTTCCATTAGCTTCTTTTGTCTACGTTTTGTCAATGCTTGAATTGCATCAACGCCTAAATAACTCTTGTCAACGCCTAGACAAATACTTCACGTTTTCTTCATTTTTGAGTTTCTGCCACATCAACTTTTTGACCCAACAACGCCACCTATTCAATATCAACTATATCGGAATGAGAAAGTCAATAGAAGTCATGTTGATCTCCGTGACAATAAAACAAATTTCTTTTGAGAGAGGCTGAGTAGCTGGGAAAGGGTTGTGCCTTACATCACTGGGTTCATGATGAGTTGTCTTCATGATGTGTTGACCCGGTTTCTGCCTAAGTTGTATGGAGGGCTTCTTTATTTACACCCTTTATCCTTACATTTCTTTTTCATTATTCAACCCCTTTAATGCTTACCAAGACATCATTACTAGCACCTTGTTGTGATTGTTCTAGTGCTAGCATCAATATTTAGTCGGCATTCAGCTATATTCACATTCTACTCCATCTTTCCTAAGGACTTCTAATAATCTATTGGATTGTACATTGGAAGATCCCTCCGGTTCTGGTTGGATCATAGGACTTAAACCTAACCACCCTTTTGACACCAATAACGTCGTGAATTAAATATGTTATGGGTATGAGATCGTAACCATAAAACCACTTCAAATGTCTAACAAGGTGTTTGAAAAACATTTAACACCTTGATAGTTTTGTCGTTTCAGAAAATCTCCCCCTTCACATGTGCATCGATAATCGAAAGTGTTTTGCACATGTAGGTAAGAGTTAAAGTGCTTGAGTCTTATATAAGATCACATTTTAATAACATTTTCTCCCCTATCTCTAATATATAAAATCTTTTGATACTAGAGATACCAAATTTGATTAAAATATATTTTGAAAAATAGTCTTGAAAATCTCCGGGAGAAAGATGTGTCAATCTTTGCATGAAGTTGAAATGCTCCCCCTTAAAAATTGATCCAATTGAATTGTCATTGTGAGGATGTGATCCACATTTCTCTTTTTGAGGATGGGATTTGTTACATAATTTTTGAAAGATTTTGAATAATCATTGAAAAAATTCTTGAAAAAATTGTGTTCAACGCTTTTAAAAAATCCTATTTCTTTTGGCGAAGAGGTTTTTCTAATGCATAAACTTGAGTTCATAAACTTTGAATATCTTGACGAATCCACTCAAGTGTAAGAAGATTTCTCTTCTTATGTTGAGGGTAAGAGCACGAAATCGTACACTCCCCCGTGAATATAGATCTGGGTTGCAATCTGAAAGTGATTACAAGCCATTGTGTTGAGCTCAAAACGTTGAATGTTTTGTGACAAAGTCAACCCAAGATAGATTGATCTACCCGTTATGTGGAAAAATTGTCCAAAATAGACATTTTCCTTTATTAAAAGTAGAAATGACATGTTTTGAAAAATATTTACAACTTCCATTCGAGCTTTATGTACACACCCCTGTCGTTATTGAGCAACATTTCTAGGTACGTCCATATTATCGATACTGAAAGACATGTCGAGAAGAATATTTTTTTATTTTAAAAGATTTTTAATTTTGTGTTTTGGTTTTATATGTTTTATATTTTTGTATTTTGCTTTTTCAATGATATTTACAAGTAGATGTTTGATAAACAAATCAAGCAGGCACCTTTGCCAGAATCTCTAGGTTTGCTGGAGTAAAACATCTCATACCAATTTGCCTAACGAGGTACTCAAACCTATCTTTCAGCAGAGATTTCATAAATAAGTCGGCTAATTGGTAATCCGTTCTAACAAAGTATAGTTCAACGATACCTCTTTCAACTTGTTCCTTTTTGAATTGGTATCTGACATCAATGTGCTTCGTGTAGGAATGTTGTATTGGATTGTAGGAGATGGCTATGGCCGACTTTGAGTCACAGTACATAGGTACTTTATCAAAGTGGAAGTCATAATCCGTGAGTTGTGTTCTCATCCATAGAAATTGAGCACAACACGCAGATAGAGACACATACTCCGCTTCGGCTGATGAAAGTGACGTGCAATCCTGCTTCTTGGAAGACCATCCCATAAGCTTATCTTGACCTAGAAATTGTGTACCACCAAAAGTACTTTTTCGTGTATCAAGACACCCTGCATGATCAGAATCTGAATAGGCTGTTAGAAAGAAACCAGTTTCCCTCTGATACCAGAGTCCCAAATGAATGGTATTCTTAAGGTACAGAAAGATCCATTTAACCTCCTTGAGGTGCTTTTCAGTAGGTCGTTCTTGATATCATGCACAATAACACGTAGCATGTGAAATATTGGGTCTGCTTGCTGCCAAGTACATGAGGGAGCCGATCATGAAACGATATCTCGTTTGATCTATGACATTTCCCTCCAAGTCAGCATCTAGCGATGTGGTTGATAATGGTTTCCCAACGGGGTCACATGAAGTCATACAATGCTTTTTGATTATCTATTGACAATACTTAGCTTGGTTTATAAAGATACCACTTGGGGATTGGTGAACTTGAATTCCTAAAAAGAATTTGAGTTCGCCCATCATAGACATTTCAAATTTGTTATGCATGAATTTTTCAATCCATTTTGAAAGTTTTGGGTTTGTAGACCTGAAAATAATGTCATCAACATAAATCTGCACAAGCAAAATGTCATCCCCATATTTATAAGTGAACAAAGTTAGATCAATGGAACCTTTTGAGAAACCTTTGGATACCAGAAATTTCGAGAGCTCGCCGTACCACGCCCTTGGAGCTTCCTTGAGTCCATAAAGTGCTTTGTGGAGACGATGCACCTTGTCAGGATAATGAGGATTGACGAATCCTTCCGGCTGCGTGACATAGACTTCTTCCTTCAAAGGAACGTTAAGAAATGTCGTCTTTACGTCCATTTGATAGACAGTGAATCCCTTATGTGCAGCATAAGAAAGGAAAATTCTGACCGCTTCCATACGAGAAACTGGTGCAAATGATTCGTCAAAATCAATTCCCTATTTCTGGACATATGATAGGTGTGTAAACACCCATCCTTTTACCACTTAATTCGGGCTAAAACGAGACCAAAACACGTATTTAATATCATTTGTTTGGAATTATGCGTGGTTTTTGTGTTTATTGTGTTTTCAGAGCCAACCGGATGAATATTGAAGAAAACATGGGATTGCACGGGTTTTACTGAAGAAAAAGACTCAAGATAAAAGTCTATTGTCCAAGAGATGCAAAAGATTTGAAGCCACTGGGCCTATTCGAAGATTTATCGAAGAAAAGGACCAAAGATGGAAGATTTATATAAGTCGAAGAAACTCAAGTCTATTAAACGAAGAAATTAAAAGACGAGTTGAATTTAATCGACGACAAATCCCGAATCAGAATCGAAAACGGAAACTTTTCTGAAAAGACGAAAAGACAAGAAGAACGGGAGAAAGCCCACTCACCAACCAAAGGACAAGGCTATAAATAGCCTTTCCCTCACACATTTTAGACTAGTTTTTAGTTTTTTTCTTCCTCCCCACTCTTTCTTCCTGGTTCGTAGCATCTCAATCACCACTAGGGTAATTGATGATTTTAATCTTTGTTCTTCCTATCTTGTTGTTTTAATCTTTGTTTAATCTTGTCAAAACATTAATCATTCAATACAAAGTCTTGTTTAATCTTCCTATTTAATCTTGATCATCTTCATTTTTATCTTCAAGTTCTTAAGTTTTATTTTTCTTGATTTGATCTTCAAAAGTTGTTTGGATTTGTGTTTTTATTAGTGGGATTCGTTGCTTATGGTATCTAAATGATTTGTGTTTAATTTGGTGAATCCTTTTTAAGTATTTGGTTTGATTTTGATTAAAATTCGTGTTCCGTGTTCTTCGCTAAACTGCTACTGTATCTGGGTATTCAAAACTTCCGAACCAGCTAAAAGTTCCGAATGAAGCCATCATTCGGAAGGTTCCGAACCAGTCATTAAGTTCCGGATCAAGCAAGAAGTTCCGAACCAAACCTTTGTCCGGAAGTTTCCGAATCAACCTTCATCCGGAAACTTCCGAATCAAGCTGAAAGTTTCGAACCAGTTATTTCCGAGTCAGCAAGTTCCGAATCAATAGCCTTCATCCGGAAGTTTCCGAATCAACCTCTTCATCCGGAAGGTTCCGAATAAAGAAAGACTTCCGAATCATTGAGTTCCGGATGAGTGAATAGTACCTTCCGAATCAGAAAGTTCCGAACCAAGGTTAAAGTTCCGAATCAGTTATCTTTGGGTATTTTAAAGTTGCTGTTTTACTGTTGTTGTTTTACTGTTTCTTTACTCATATTTCACAATTTATATTTTAACTTTAATTTGAATTTGAATTTTAAATTTTAATTTTAATTTTGATTTTAATTTCAAACCAAGTCTTAGTTAATTATAATTAAAGTAATTGTTTTTGATTTAAACTTTCATTTCCACTTTTTATTAGATTAGAAAACCAAACCCTTTTATTTAGTAACCAAGAACAATCATTCCACTTAAGACCTAGATCAATTCGAGAGGATATCGAGAGTAAAATTGAACCATAGCAAAAACCTTAATATCAAATGGCGCCGCTGCCGGCTCTTCTCGTTAAGATCAAAAGTTTTTTGTGAGAACTTGGATTTTGGGATCCGTTCCCCGTGAACGTTACTTTTTCAAAAATTTTCAAAAACAACTAAAAAATATAAAATTTTCAAAAATCCTAAAAATTAAAAAACAATAAAAACCAAAAATATTTTTGCTTTGTTTGTTCGTTCTTTTGCAGGTGTATGCGCACTCGATCCACGTCTTATCAAGAGCCCGAGCCTCTCGATAACTTAGACATGGCTGGTGTACAAAAAAACAATAACATACCACCTCCGAACAACAATAATAGCAACAATAATCCGCCTTTCAACAATATGAACAATAACAACAACAATGAGCACCTTCCGGATAATCGCCCAATGATTGAATTGCTGCAAGCTCATGTCGATGGCAATACGGATCCAATTGTTATACCACCAATTGCCGCCAACAATTTCGAGCTCAAGTCAGGCTTTATCCAGATGGTCTCAGCTCAACCATTCTTGGGACGAACCATTGATGATCCACACGACCACATCAAGAGATTTCTACAACTCACTAACACGGTCAAGTTCAATGGAGTTCCACAAGAAGTGATAAGGTTACAACTTTTTCCCTTTTCTTTAGAGGGACAAGCCCGGCATTGGCTTGCTAAGGAACCGCCACAGAGTATTCTCTCGTGGACGGATTTGGAAACAAAGTTTATCAACTACTTTTTTCCACCCTCTCGTACTACCGCTTTGCGGAATGAGATTATAAACTTTGAACAAAAGTACGATGAGTCATTCAGTGAATCTTGGGATCGTTTTAAAGATCTTTTAAGAAAATGCCCACAACATGGTTTTACCAAAGTACATCAAATCAATACTTTTTACAATGGTTTAAGCATGAGTGACCAAGATTCACTGAATAGTGCCTCAGGGGGTAATTTATTGGCTAAGACTTCCAATGCTGCTTGGGACATCATTGAGAACAAGTCTCGTGTGCAAACCAAGAGTGTTAGGACCAATGTTGCTAGTGCTAGCACTAATGACAGCGACAAGCGATTAGACAAAATCACCACGCTTCTCGAATCGCTTGTCACCCACACCGTCAGCAACAACAACAGCAACAACGCCAAAAATGCACAAGTGAACGCTGTCAGCCAACCTTGTGAGATATGCGGTGGTCCCCACTCTTACACAACTTGTACCGCCACCCAAGATTACCCTGCTGAGAATGTAAATGCGGCATATGGCACCTACCAACAACCTGCTTATCAAGCTAGACCTCAAGGTGACCGTAACTTGCTTAGCTATCGATCAAACAACTATCTTTCACCACCTGGCTTTCCTCCTACCAACCCAAACCAACAACAAAACCTTAACCGCCCTCCTCAACAACAACAACAACCTCGACAACCATACATCCCACCTCACAAGCAACAACAACCACCTCAACGTAACAATCAAGTATACCAACAACCTGCTTACCAACCACCTGCATACAATGCTCCTCCCAACCAAGCCACCACCGCATTACACCAAGAGGTTGCAACCTACATGAGGACCAATGATGTGATTGTGGGAAATCTCCAAGAGGAAGTGCGCAATTTGAAGGCTGATTTGGTAAAGCAAGGAAATGATTTGAGAGCCGATATGAGAAATACGCTGGATACCCAAACGAATGATCTGAGGAACATGATGGCTAGTTTTTTCCAAAGTAGTCAACCCTCTTCTTCGGGTACTCTTCCGAGTAACACCGTTGCGAACCCAAGAGGGGAGATGAAAGCAATCACTACTCGAAGTGGTAAAGGTACCAAGGAACCCGAGCTTCCTATACCCCCACCGGTGGTTGTGACTAAGGAGAACGAGTCGCCTGCTCCTATTCCTCCTCCTTCTCCTTCCCAAATTTCTCCACCTCTTCTTTCTACCCCTCCTCCACCCGTGGTTGTGAGTGATCCTATTCCTCTAAAGCCTTCCTCTTCTTCCAATATACCTTATCCTTCAAGGTTGAGGAAAGAGAAGCAAAAGAGCAAGGATGATATTCAGGTTTCGAATTTCCTTAAAATGTTCAAACAACTGAATTTCAATATCTCCTTCGCTGAGGCTCTCGCTCACATGCCCAAATACGCCAAAATGTTTAAAGACCTTCTGAGCGACAAGGAAAAGCTCCTCGACATTGCCAACACCCAACTTAATGAGAACTGCTCTGCAGTGCTCTTAAGGAAATTGCCAATCAAGCTTGGTGATCCGGGTCGTTTTCTTATCCCTTGCAATTTCCCGGGAGTAGAGAATTGCATGGCCCTAGCCGATCTAGGTGCCAGTATTAATCTCATGCCTCTAAGTGTTTGGAAGCAATTATCTCTCCCAGAGCTAGTCCCCACTAAAATGACTTTGGAATTGGCCAACCGTACGGTTGCTTATCTAGTGGGGATAGCCGAAGATGTTATAGTAGGAGTCGACAAATTCATCTTCCCTGCTGATTTTGTTGTCGTCGACTACGAGATGGACCCCCGTGTGCCACTTATTGTTGGTCGTCCATTCTTGAGGACCGGTCGCACTCTTATTGATGTTGAAGCCGGAGAGCTTATCATGAGAGTGGGTGACGACAAAGTAGTCTTCAACATGGGAAAGTTGTCTAAACAGCCTTATTCATATGAGAGCGTTAATTGTATTGACGTTCTTGATGAGGCTTGTGAAGAACACTTTAATGATGCTTGCAAAAGTATTCCTACCTCTCTTCCCACTGTTGAGACCGTGTCCTCCATTGATTCATCGTTGTCTCTATTTGGAGATAGTGATTTATTCTGGAACAATCTTGAAGATACCATGGGAGTTGTGAATTTAGCTACTAATGATTCTCCCACCGAGGGGGATGAAGATATGAGTTTCTTTGACAATCTTCTCACCGAAGACAATCCTTCGCCTCCATCTCCCACGGTCATTGCTATCGATACTCCGACTTTGAAAACGCCTCCCGTCGAAAATCCTCCGGATTTGGAACTTAAGGAGTTGCCGCCACATCTCGAGTACGTGTTCCTTGACGACAACAAGAAGTCGCCCGTCATTATTGCAACGGATTTGAAAGATGAAGAGAAGACTCGCCTCGTTGCCGTGCTGAAAGCTCATAAGAAGGCTATTTCTTGGAAAATCTCGGATATTCGTGGAATTGATCCTCACTTCTGCACGCACAAAATTCTCATGGAGGACGACTATAAGCCCACTATTCAAAGCCAACGAAGGGTGAATCCAAAAATCCATGAAGTCATCAAAACAGAGGTTATCAAACTTCTTGATACGGGTATGATTTACCCTATTTCGGATTCACCGTGGGTTAGTCCAATCCATTGTGTGCCCAAGAAGGGCGGAATAACCGTTGTTCCCAATGAACACAACGAGTTGATTCCCACTCGTCTCGTTACTGGGTGGAGAGTTTGTATAGACTACCGCAAACTTAATGATGCCACGAGAAAGGATCATTTCCCTCTACCTTTCATGGACCAAATGCTTGAACGATTAGCCGGTAATGAATATTACTGCTTTCTCGATGGTTTTTCGGGTTATTTTCAAATACCCATCGATCCCCAAGATCAAGAGAAGACTACATTCACTTGTCCCTATGGCACTTTCGCTTACAAAAGAATGCCTTTTGGCTTATGTAATGCGCCCGGGACTTTCCAAAGGTGTATGTTAGCTATCTTCCATGACATGGTTGAACAAACCATGGAAGTCTTCATGGATGATTTCTCGGTCTTCGGGGATTCCTTCTCTGCTTGCCTTGCCAATTTAGAACGTATGCTAAAGCGGTGCGAAGACACTCGCCTTGTTCTAAATTGGGAAAAATGCCATTTTATGGTAAAAGAAGGCGTCGTGCTTGGACATAAGATCTCGAAAGCCGGTCTTGAAGTTGACCGTGCTAAAATCGATGTTATCGCAAAGTTGCCTCCACCTTCAACCGTGAAGGGTGTGAGAAGTTTCTTGGGTCATGCGGGCTTCTATCGTCGATTCATCAAAGATTTTTCTCAAATCGCTCGCCCGATGACCCACCTCTTGGAAAAAGATACTCCTTTTATCTTCTCCAAAGAGTGCCTTGAAGCCTTCAACTCGCTTAAGGATAAGCTAACTAAGGCACCCGTCTTGGTTACCCCTAATTGGGAGCTTCCTTTTGAGTTGATGTGCGATGCTAGTGATTTTGCTATTGGAGCGGTTCTTGGACAAAGAGTGAACAAACACTTCCAACCGATCCATTACGCTAGCAAGACAATGACTGGGGCACAATTGCATTATACGACAACCGAAAAAGAGCTTTTAGCTGTTGTCTATGCTTTTGAAAAATTCCGCCCCTATCTTGTCCTTTCCACCACCATTGTGTACACCGATCATTCCGCGTTGAAGTACTTGTTGACAAAGCAAGATTCCAAACCAAGACTTCTTCGCTGGGTTTTGCTGCTCCAGGAATTTAAAATCGACATCCGCGATAAAAAAGGAGCAGAAAACCTAGCCGCGGACCATCTTAGTAGACTTGAGGATCCTTACCAAGGGGATCATCCGACCAAAGAAAACAATGATTCTTTTCCCTTGGAGACCTTAATGTCTATAAACTCGAAGCCGAATGAAACCCCGTGGTTTGCGGACTTTGCAAACTACTTGGCGGGTGGAATTCTCAAGGAAGGGTTGACGTCCCAGCAAAAGAAGAAGTTCTTTACCGACATCAAGACTTACTTTTGGGACGACCCTTACCTATTCAAACAATGTGCTGATTTGATAATTCGCCGATGTGTTGATGGACCGGCAGCGTCGGACATCCTTAATGCTTGCCACAAAGGACCCACCGGTGGTCACTTTGGTCCCAACTACACCGCTAAAAAAGTGTTTGATTCGGGATTTTATTGGCCCTCCATATACCGTGACGCTCACGATATGGTCAAACGATGTGATGTTTGCCAAAAGCAAGGCAAAATCACACATAAAGACGAGATGCCTCAGAATTTTATTCAAGAGTGTGAAATTTTTGATGTTTGGGGTATCGACTTTATGGGGCCATTCCCTTCGTCTAAAGGAAACAAATACATCCTTGTAGCCGTTGACTACGTTTCAAAGTGGGTTGAAGCCAAAGCTTTGCCTACTAATGACGCAAGGGTGGTTTGTAACTTTTTGAAAGCTCTATTCGCTAGATTCGGTGTGCCTCGTGCCATTATTAGTGATCGTGGGACTCATTTCTGCAATGACCAATTTGCTCGAGTCATGGCTAAGTACGGTGTAAACCATCGTCTTTCCACAGCCTACCACCCACAAACTAATGGCCAGGCTGAAATATCCAACCGAGGACTGAAGCGAATTCTTGAAAGGACCGTGGGAGAGCATCGTGCCTCATGGGCTGATAAACTTAATGATGCTTTGTGGGCTTTCCGTACTGCTTACAAGACCCCGATCGGCTGTACGCCTTATCGTCTTGTGTACGGGAAAGCGTGCCACCTCCCCATTGAGTTGGAGCACAAGGCTTATTGGGCCTTGAAGTGGGCTAATTTTGATATAAACAAAGCCGGTGACCTACGCAAGATCCAACTCAATGAGCTGAATGAACTCCGTAATGAGGCTTATGAAAATTCTTTGATCTATAAGGAAAGAACTAAGCCCATTCACGATTCTAAGATTAAAAACCGAGAGTTCCATGTTGGAAACAAAGTCTTACTTTTTAACTCTCGGTTGAAAATCTTTTCGGGCAAGCTCAAATCTCGTTGGTCCGGCCCATTCACCATTGCCCAAATTTTTCCATATGGTACTCTCGAGCTCGCTCAACCTAATGGACCAAATTTTAAGGTGAATGGCCAACGAGTGAAGTTGTACTTTGGTGAGGACACCTCTAAGGAGGTGATTCCATCCCTCACCAAGTTCCCCATGAACTAATTTTGGGTCGAGTCAGGCTCGTGACTCGGTTATCAAAAACAAGCGCTCCTCGGGAGGCAGCCCGAGTATCTATCCTTTTATATTTTAATCCCCTAAGTGTAGGGGGGACTTGTATATGCGTTTGTCTTTGTATGGTGATGTGATTACAGGGATTAGTGCACTCTTGGAAGTTTTTAAAGAACCGTGCTCCCGTGTTATCTGAAATCCGGTTCTATCTCTCAACTATCGTGATTCAATTTTCTTCATACTCACATTTGAAATTGATCACTTTAGTCGTCTCTTCCTTAACTTGAGTTAACCAACGTGCACAATGTCATAAGTGTAGGGGAACCTTTTCCCACATGCTTAAACATTGAGGACAATGTTTATCTTAAGTGTAGGGGGGACTTCTATCGAAGTTTTAAGTGGACTTTTCCATGAAAATGCCTTCAATTAACCGGAAAATCCTATTTTTCAACATTTTTCAAAATTTTTATTAACTTTGGCCATTTAGTTGTAATTTTTAAATTTTATCGTTGCTTTCATATGTATATATCCCACAATAAAGTCAAATTTTAATAAAGTGGGTAGCTAGTTTAGAAGTCTTTGACATATTAGGCCCGTTGCGTTTATTTTGACTCAACCCGAATAGACTTATCCAAGTTTATTCTAGCTAGTATCCTTAACCATGTAGACCTTAATTGGTTTATTAGGCTAAGTGTCCACGAGTCTCATTACTTGAGATTTTAAATTGTGGAGGACGAGAAATGATAGAGTCAATTATAAGTCGGTATTCTTGCGCAAGCCCACTTGGTGTAATTATTTGCCTATTCTCCCATCACTTGCTAATAATTTATTTGCAATAAGTAAGGTCGTACAATTTGAAAAGTTACTTAGCTTCTAGCCCAAGATCGTTTAAAAGTTGCTCAGTAATGATAAGAGTTCATAGCCAAGGCATAACTTATGAAGCGGGGCGCGAAGATTGGCGAATCCGAAAAGGCCCTAACAAGGCATGAGGATTCAATTTTATTGCTGAAGATCCAAAGTGATGTGAAAAGCATTATTCCTAAAGTCAATATGAAGGATCAAGACTCATGACGAAAAGCAATCAACTCCCATAAAGATCATGGAGAAGTCTATCCGAAAAGACCCTAACAAGGTATGAGGATAAATAGATCCAAGTCCGAAAAGGAGGCGGATCGTTGTATCTCAAAATCCCAATTAGAGATTGAAGAATAATCATGAAGTCGTGGTCAACAAAGTTGGAGTACCCCTCAAAAGTCTCCAAGTGAAGAAACTCTATTATGATGAGAAGACCATTATCTCAAGAACGTTTCTCGAAGATATGAAGTATGAAGTACATGCCAAATATCGGCCCGAGAAAGGTCTCAAATCGTGAACCAAGTTATGCCAAGATATGAACTTTTTGATATCCCGAGAAGAAGTTTTAAGAGATTTTGTCCTTTAGCTAACTATTGATCAAATCGTCCTACTTTGCTTTCAGCCCTAATAAACTATCGAAATAAGTCCAAAAATGCATCTTCATGATCATTCTAAGACAAAAATAAAATATAAGAGATACACCTAGGAATAAGGGAGTTTAAGCATTTAATTAAGCCATGTGTGTAAGTGTTTGAATTGTTAACTTATAATAACAATGATCTCGTTTTTAAGCTTAGTTTGGGGAACGTGAAACTTGAGGGTGATAAATCTTCGCAGCACCAAAGCCCTAATGTAAGTCATCGATTTCTTTGCAAGTTATTTCCATATAGCTATTTTCAAGTGAAAATGGTTTTCTATCCTTTTGTTTCCTTCAAAGTCTTAATTCCCTTTAGTACTTTAATTTTTGTTTAGTAATATTTTAAATAAGGCCAAGGTTGATTAATTATGAGAAAAGTGTAAATTTGCTTTATCACTAAGCATTGCATGAGGGCATGGCAATGGTTAAGTGTAGGGGATTTGATAGGTGTGTAAACACCCATCCTTTTACCACTTAATTCGGGCTAAAACGAGACCAAAACACGTATTTAATATCATTTGTTTGGAATTATGCGTGGTTTTTGTGTTTATTGTGTTTTCAGAGCCAACCGGATGAATATATTGAAGAAAACATGGGATTGCACGGGTTTTACTGAAGAAAAAGACTCAAGATAAAAGTCTATTGTCCAAGAGATGCAAAAGATTTGAAGCCACTGGGCCTATTCGAAGATTTATCGAAGAAAAGGACCAAAGATGGAAGATTTATATAAGTCGAAGAAACTCAAGTCTATTAAACGAAGAAATTAAAAGACGAGTTGAATTTAATCGACGACAAATCCCGAATCAGAATCGAAAACGGAAACTTTTCTGAAAAGACGAAAAGACAAGAAGAACGGGAGAAATCCCACTCACCAACCAAAGGACAAGGCTATAAATAGCCTTTCCCTCACACATTTTAGACTAGTTTTTAGTTTTTTTCTTCCTCCCCACTCTTTCTTCCTGGTTCGTAGCATCTCAATCACCACTAGGGTGATTGATGATTTTAATCTTTGTTCTTCCAATCTTGTTGTTTTAATCTTTGTTTAATCTTGTCAAAACATTAATCATTCAATACAAAGTCTTGTTTAATCTTCCTATTTAATCTTGATCATCTTCATTTTTATCTTCAAGTTCTTAAGTTTTATTTTTCTTGATTTGATCTTCAAAAGTTGTTTGGATTTGTGTTTTTATTAGTGGGATTCGTTGCTTATGGTATCTAAATGATTTGTGTTTAATTTGGTGAATCCTTTTTAAGTATTTGGTTTGATTTTGATTAAAATTCGTGTTCCGTGTTCTTCGCTAAACTGCTACTGTATCTGGGTATTCAAAACTTCCGAACCAGCTAAAAGTTCCGAATGAAGCCATCATTCGGAAGGTTCCGAACCAGTCATTAAGTTCCGGATCAAGCAAGAAGTTCCGAACCAAACCTTTGTCCGGAAGTTTCCGAATCAACCTTCATCCGGAAACTTCCGAATCAAGCTGAAAGTTCCGAACCAGTTATTTCCGAGTCAGCAAGTTCCGAATCAATAGCCTTCATCCGGAAGTTTCCGAATCAACCTCTTCATCCGGAAGGTTCCGAATAAAGAAAGACTTCCGAATCATTGAGTTCCGGATGAGTGAATAGTACCTTCCGAATCAGAAAGTTCCGAACCAAGGTTAAAGTTCCGAATCAGTTATCTTTGGGTATTTTAAAGTTGCTGTTTTACTGTTGTTGTTTTACTGTTTCTTTACTCATATTTCACAATTTATATTTTAACTTTAATATGAATTTGAATTTTAAATTTTAATTTTAATTTTGATTTTAATTTCAAACCAAGTCTTAGTTAATTATAATTAAAGTAATTGTTTTTGATTTAAACTTTCATTTCCACTTTTTATTAGATTAGAAAACCAAACCCTTTTATTTAGTAACCAAGAACAATCATTCCACTTAAGACCTAGATCAATTCGAGAGGATATCGAGAGTAAAATTGAACCATAGCAAAAACCTTAATATCAACATACCCTTTAGCCACTAGCCTAGCTTTGTTCTTGATGATTGTGTTTTCTTCATCCATCTTGTTTTTCCAGATCCAACGAAGATTTAATGGTATTACATCATATGGTCTGTCAACAAGTTCCCAGACCTTAAGTCTTTCAAATTGTTGAAGTTCATCCGTCATTGATTCAATCCAAGCATGATCAGTCATGGCTTCTTTGATGTTTTACGGTTCAGCTGTACTCACGGCGAGTGCGAACATAAAAACATCGCCATCGATTGCTAGTTGTCTTCTTGTACGAACAGTCTGTGAAGGGTTTCCAATTACTTGAACCAAAGGGTGATCTCGGGTCCAATGATGTGTTGACGGATGTCGTTGGTAAAACGTATGCATATTTGACGGATCAACATGGCGAGTATAAGACTCTCCAGTTTCATGTACCGGTGTACCGAATGGGTTGTGAAAATCGTCATCGAAAGATAATGCATTGTCTGCTTGATTTGTGTTCTCTAGAGCTGTGACAACCGTGGTTTTGAGGTTCGTCACTTGGTCTTATTTTAAGGTTAATTTATGTGTCACTATGTGATTTGTGTGTTTACATGTTATTTTGCGTGAACGAGGTTGGTGTGGATATCGTTTATGGGTATAAAGTACTCATAAGTAAATCGAGGAACGGTTATTTCATGTTCATGAGCTCACAAATTAGTGACTATGAAATGAAATGGTGTTATTTTGGTGTTTTACGTATACGTATAAGTATTATAGTAAATCGTATTTTTTTACGACTTGGGGTTGAGCATTTAGAGGTCTCGGGTAAGGTGTTTAGTCATGTGAGTATTTTTCGGGATGGTTTTAAGTCATTTAGGACTTATTTATAAAGTTTATTTCAAAATTTAAGATTTTTTTTAAAACTGTGTATTTTACGTTTTTTTTTGTATACGCGTAAAATTGACTAGTTTTACGGTTTTAAGGTTTCAGAGGCTTTAGGAGCTGAAATAAATTAAGGTAAATTAAGGTATTATTAATAACATAATACTACTAAGTAATAAAAAGAAAAAAAAAGAAAAAAAAATATATGTTAAAGTCGGTTTAGGCCGATTAAAAAGAAAGAAAAGGGAAAAAAAGGAAAAAAGGGAACCGGGCTTTTGTAATGGGCCAAGGACTTGTTAGGAAATTATATAAAGACTTTTTATTAAATAAAAACACATCATAATCCCCTGGAGATCAAGCTTAAGTCGAAATCAATGGAGTCTATTTAGGGTTCTTCATTAATTTTTCTTCTTTCAAAAATTCTAAGGTAAAATCTTTAATACACTTTTTAATTAAATTGTTTTTAGTTCTCTTACAATCAATACATGATGGATCTAGGGTTAATTTAATTATGAATTCTGTATTATAATGGTATAACCATGATTAGATTAATTAGAGATAATAATTATACATGGTGATGGTAATTAATTAAGCTAATTGTGTTAAATTCGTTTTTAAAAACTGGGCAAACTTTTATGTCACTTGTTTTGATCATATCTAGAGTTCTACAAACCCTTATTTTGCGATCCAAGCATCCCTGAATAGGTATTTGAAGTGGCTTTCAAATTCAAGAAACGAGAAATAAACTGGAGGTCGAGAGGTGGGTCAGAAGCAGGTTAAACAGTCGGAGGTCAAAACAGTTTTGAAATCAGTCGGGTTTAATTTAATGTTTTAAGGTGATTGGGGTACTTAGGAGTACACTTGAGCCCTCTAATGAGCATGGTAGTTGGTTTATATATTAAATAAGATACCTGAAGGGTGGCTAAGCAAATGGGTTAGGGTAAGACCCCCTAATCATAACAAACTTTTTGTATGTTCAAAATCGGTAATATGCGGATAGGGAGAAGTATATATATATATATATATATATATATATATATATATATATATATATATATATATATATATATATATATATATATATATATATATATATATATATATATATATATATATATATATATATATATATATATATATATATATATATATCAGGGCCTTAAAAGTAGCTTTAAGGTTGGGGTAAAAGGGAGGAGTTAGCTGACATATGTAAGGGCATATAATTTCCTTTACAGAGATCATGGGTATGGTTAGGTGGGCGTTTGGCTTATAGTTTGGAGACCTAAAAATCAGGACTGTTTTGGGTAAAATGTTAACGAGACGGGTTATGAAGTAAACTAAGTTAAGAGCTTTATAGAGGGGTGTAATGAGATGCTTAGAGCATATAAATGAGGTATATATGGGAGAAGGTCAGACGTCCATCATGGGTTGATGAGCCATCTTAGTGTTTGGTTCATGTTTTGATTGTGTGCTTTTGTTTGTTAGCTTTTTGCTAGTGCGCGGATTTTTGGAGAAGCTCAATCAGGTGAGTTTCATAGTCCCATATCTTCTAATGATTTTCACTTCTAGATGGGATAGAAGAGACATTGTATGGTTTTGTAACTAATGTTGTGAATGTTTTTATGGTTTATGATGGACTTGTGTGTGCACTTATGTGATTAACTTCTATGTGATTCTTGATTGTGTTTATGATTTGGATCGGGGGACACGTACCGTCTCAGTTATTGTGGTTTGACTTGGTACCAAGGGGTGTTGACAAGGCAGGGCCTTGGGGAGGTACATAGATGTGTGAGTATCTATGGGACCAATGGATAATGACAAGGCGGGGCCTTGGGATTGGTACATAGGTGTATGGGCGCCTATGGTACCATGGTGTTTGGTAAGGCTGGGAGCCTTGGATTTGGTTTGGAATTATTGATCTTGAATGTTAGTTGTTAATGCATACTTGTAGCACATTGTCCATATGTTTAGTGGTTTATGGTTGTTCACAGCTTATTATAATCTATTTTCGGTTGGAGTCTAAACCTATGACTCTCACCAACATTATGTTGACGTGTTTTAGTGTCTCTTTCAAGTGATAAAGTGGTTAAGCGTGATAACATATGTGGCTAGGATTGGAGTCGCGTAGGAATGCATTTAGAAGGAGATCCTCGTTCCTTCTTAGTTTATTTTTCTGTTTGTTTCAATAAGTGATACTATGAACCTATATGTTGATTTGTTTGTGTTATTTGTTTGTCTTGGGTAAGAGGTAGGACTGTTACCTACTTACCTAGACTCCTACATTGATGAGATATTGTCATGACATTTGTGTCACCTTTTATGACATTTCTAATTCATATAGTTCTCTCTATGGACACGCTATTATTGTGATGATATCCATGCGTCGCGTCCCATATTCCGCTATGGTGGGGTGTGATAGAATGGTATTAGAGCCAATGGTTATAGAGAATTAGGTTGCCTAGTCTAATAACCTAGTCTATAGCTTAAGGGTCCCTACATATAGGCGTCATAGGAGTATGTGTGCATTTTAAATTAATTAAAGTTTTCTGGATGTTATTGGTTTTTACTTGCGATGTTTGTTAAGTTTTGACTAGTATGGGTTGAACCATAGTAGTTCATACTTAGCCACATGTTATTTTCTTTTCGGGGTGTGACTAGTGCTTGTTGAACCTTAATCATCCACGCTAGTCATTGTCGTATTTTGCTTAAATTGTACATTATAGTACATAATTTGGTACATGCTAGTTTCTATCTTTTGTTGGGTTATTTTATGTACCTGAGGTATAGTATTTTTCGTTTGATGTTTAAGTCATGTTCCCTAAGAATCATGTGGTGGTTCGAGTTATTAGGAGTAGGTGGATATGAAGGATTTTAAGCTGTTTCCACTCTTATGGGCGACATGACTTATAACTTATTATGTTTTCGTTTTGGATTTAGTCTATGCTGTTTTAGCTAGACTATGGATTTATGTATTTCAAGAGTTTGACTATGTTATTTTAATGGATGGAGTTTTGGACTTTTTTTGGTTATGTGGTTATGAGCTTATGTGAGTAGATGAATATATGTGTTATGTGTTGTATTAAATCTTATAAGTGTCATCATAGGAAGGAGTACATTGGGGAAGGGTAATTGTATAAGTATGGTGGCCAACATAGTTATACAAGTACCACAACTTCAATGGATTCCTAAGTATGATTGCATGAAAGAGGGTTAGTAAATGCTTGTATAGTAGATGTTAGACGGATTTAAGTATATGTATCCCGATATGCCTATATATGTATGATCCCCTACAATTATCGATTGTATCCTTAGGAGGGTGGCTAGCTCGCTTTTTTTATATTAAACCTCCGTTGTAGCGTATTCTTTGAGTTTCGTATTTCACGTTTACGTTTTAAAATGGTGTTCTTGGTTTTAAGTCTATTGAAATAACTTGGGATTTCTTTTGAGATAATGAAATCTTTTGTGTTGGGTCTTACATTTCTTTTGGTAGGTATATATTAAAAAAAAGGGACTTGGAAATCTACTATAGAGTTAGATAGTTGGTTGTATTCGGTAAAATAAGGGTAAGGTGTTGGAGTCGTGTTTGAAACAAGACGTAACATAAGATTTTTTTAACCGACACTTATTTATTTCAAATTCTAAAAGACTTTCTTTAAAATAAAGCGAAATAAAATCTCTTTCTACTTAAATAGTTTATATAAGTGAGCTTAATCAATATACGTCATTTATAATTATTTATGCAAGACTAAACAAAGTTCATGAAAATTTCACATACATTTATTTCTTTTCATTTAAAAAGGATTACGTTAATTACTAAGAGGATTCTTTAGTTTTTTTTAAAAACAACTAGTATAAAACTGTTTTGGTCATAACTTGTTCGTTTTTAAAGCTTTTTGGGTGATTCAAAAGCCTAAAATTATGTACTCGGAATGTACTTCTCAAATTTTTGGTATGTATAGTCATGGGGTGTCAGTAGCTTGATCGAAATTTTGGTACACGTGACGGGTTCAAGGTTAAGTTTTGAATAGTAGATTTTTTTATGATTTGGGATGCACGGGATACCTATTCTTTGAGTTGAGTTTTTAGATCGTCTAGAAGGTTATTTGTAGATTGTTTGAGTCACATAGATGTGGTGAGGAAAGAAAAAAAATATTCTTTTGGAAAAGTCGATCTTGTGCACGGTTTAAATAATATGTCGCGGGGCATAAGATGTTTTGGTTGCCATTAAGTGTTTCTTGGATCATTTTTCGTTGTCATGAGTCATTTGAATTGGTACATGTTTGAGTTTTCCTTTTGAGTTTTCGTGGTTTTGGTCTGTTTTAACTCGTGCACGTGAAATGTCGTTAGTTATTCGTGGGTTTGATTCGTTGATCGTATCTAGTGGATTCAGGATGTAGTTTTGGTTCGTATTGATTGGGAGCGTTGAGGTAGACATATGAAAGACTTGGTCGCGCCTACACGATTAAGTAGGTGGCCCTGAGAGAATGGTCAGAATGCCCTTAGTGGGGATGAAAGAGTTAAAAGTTCGTAGACGAACTAATGTGGTCATGAGGTCTCTTAGGAGTGCCAAGGGAGATGAATAGAGATTTGTATAATGTATGGATATTGGCACAAGTAACGCGCCATAGAGAGTGTTGGAAGGGGATATAATACCTCAAAGGTATTTATGATTGTTCATGAGGCATGTAAGTTTTCTGAAAATTTCCTGAGATTTAGTAGGTTTGCCTATTACTGTGAGGTAGAACCATTAATAGAGCAAGTAGGAGAAGTGAGAGGAGTTGTAGTTAGTGCCTTTCCAAGGAAATTGTTGATGGAATGATTTTAAGAGCAAGAGTTGTTAGAAATTGCAACGAATGCAAGGTAAAATTTGAGTTGCTTAGTAGTAGATTGGCTGTGAAAAGCGATTGAGTGGTCTGATAAGAGGAAGTATTGGTCTTTTAGAATATGTGTAGATTTTCGCGAGTAGAACGAGGTAGAAATTTATTCGTATTGCTTCTAAGAGAGGGTGCAAGGAGGACGTAGTTGAAACTGCTAAGGATGTTGTATGAACACTTTGGGTTTACGGTTATGATTTTGGCTTCGCCGAGGCGCTAGCAGTTTTCATGGAGTCAATGAACCGGGGGTGCATGACAATATATAAACGAGTTATCATCGGGAGCATCGACGACATCTTGATCTACTCAAATCTAAGAAGGAGAGTGAGGCGAATTATGAGTTGGTTTTGGAGTTGTTAGGAAAGGGAATTATACGTGAGATTTTCAAGTGTGAGTTTTAGGATTAAGTTGGCCAGGATGACTAGTCAGAGATGATGGCATATCGTGGAACCAGCAAGGGGCAAAGTGAAGAAGGGTGAGGAAGCGTTTTGGAGGCTGAAGAGGTGGATTGGATAATGAGCAGATCTTGGAATTATCGGAAGGACTGGATGAATTCACGAAGCATGGCGATACGTGGAGCAAGGATTTGGATGTATACGAGAACAACAAAGAAAGGCGGTTGTTTATACGTTGTGGGAACTAAAGATTTGGAAGAACTAGATAGACTTAGTTAGTGGAGCTAGATTGTTATATCTGCCTAGAATGCTAGAGGCATTTGGGGTACGAGACGTAGAGAATGATCTATACAGATCATGAACGTCTCCAACACATATTTAATCATCTTGATTGAACATTTGGAAAAGGTGATGGGTGGAGTTAACTGATGAAAGAAAATTGCAAGGCCAAGTACCATCTGGGAAAGGCAAGCATGGTTGATGAGACATGGAATAAGAAGAATGAAGTGAAGCTGAGACGAACTTGAACTATATGGATGACGTATTAGGGTGGTTTGGATGAAGGATGTAGGTTGCACGAGTTGAGTTGTCTAAAGCAGAGAACGCGTCAACATGTATGTTGCGTGGCTTGGACAATCATATGGAGAAAAGGGACGTAGACTATACTTCCTACATAGATAGGAGTATCTTAGAAAGGGCGATGTAAGGACGAAGTTGGTGAAAGGGATACATAATAGGGTAGAGGAATAAGTACGACGAGAGTTGGGTGATAGTCGATAGACTGACTAATTCATCTCATATTTCAAGAGGAATGAGAAGTCACGTAGTTGAGAAGTTGGAAGGATTGCGAACGGATGTGATGGAATAGAGGGTTTTGCGTAAAAGTTAGCCTAATATGTATGGAATGCCTTATGAAGGATTATGGCAAGGGAAGAAACGATGGGAAGCAAGCGTAGTATACCGTTGATAGACTAATGTTTGGTATGAGCATACTATAGGGGTAATTGAGAAAGACGCCTAGAGCATTGGCATGAGATTTGGAGATAGTCGGAGAATGCATTATATTAGGAAGAATTCTCCTACAAAGAGAGAGTCACCGGTGAGAGGGGCATATTCCCTATTGATGAGGATGTAAGGAATAAAAGAGGAAACACCTAAATTATAGGCTGAAGACGGGTTATAAGATGGTATGGAAATTAATATTGTGGAGAGACAAGCGAAAAGTAGTATGGAGGAAGAATGATTCGAGGGAGCAAGAGGTTGTGAAGATAGTGGGGTGATATTAAAGAGAAACCGTTAGAGCAAGAGGTTAGTAGTCACGAACAATGGAACGTCCAACTAGAGAAAAGGTGTAACACATGTTAGTATGAAGGATGGCTAGTTACTTGGTGCCGTGCATGGGAAAGCAAGGATGAAGTGGTGGTTATGACATGTTTCTTGTAAATATTATGGGAAGCTTTTGGTTATGCGATCCTGCATATACCATTGGATGTGTTTAAGGTTGGGAGAACTTCCGAATGATGGAAAATCCGTAGAGGATAGAAGCCGTTAGGTATGGTGATAGGATTTGTAGTAGAAACTGCTGGAGTTAATTCAAAGGAGATGAGGTGGATCACCGTTACAGTGGGATGAAGTTAGAAGCGGCCAACGTATTGGACCGGAGGTGGATCGGAAAACTATGGAGGTGGTGGCAGTGACTAAGTAGAGGTTGAAAATAGCAAAGAACCGACAAGAGAGCTATGCGGACAAGAGGCGTAAGCCGTTGAGATTTGAGATAAAGTTATGCTAAAGGTTTCACCATGGAAAGGGGTGATGCGGTTTGGAAAGAAAAGGGAAGTTAACACCTAGATTTGTGGGTCCATTTGAAATCCTTGAAAGGATTGGGCTAGTGGCGTATAGGTTGAGATTACCGGAGGAATTGAGTAGTGTGCATGACGTATTTCATGTATCAAACTTGAGGAAATGCTTAGCAAGAACTGACTTGCAAGTACCGTTAGATGATATTAGTATGGATACGAGTCTTTGTTTTATCGAAGATCCGATAGAGATTTTGGGTCGTGAAGCTAGGATGTTGGATAAAAAGGGTAATATACCGTAGTTATGGGTAGATGGAATTTGGAACGTGGACTAGAGTTCACGTGGGAACGGGAAGGATTTATGAGGAGCAAGTATCCTCAGCTAATTGATAATGAAGATCCTAAGGAGTAAATCTCGGGACGAGATTTCTATTAGGAGGGAGTGATGTGACAACCGTGGTTTTGAGGTTCGTCACTTGGTCTTATTTTAAGGTTAATTTATGTGTGACTATGTGATTTGCGTGTTTACATGTTATTTTGCGTGAACGAGGTTGGTGTGGATATCGTTTATGGGTATAAAGTACTCATAAATAAATGGAGGAGCGGTTATTTTATGTTTATGAGCACACAAATTAGTGACTATGAAATAAAATGGTGTTATTTTGGTGTTTTACGTATACGTATAAGTATTATAGTAAATCGTATTTTTTTTACGATTTGGGGTTTAGCATTTAGAGGTCTCGGGTAAGGTGTTTAGTCATGTGAGTATTTTTCGGGATGGTTTTAAGTCATTTAGGACTTAGTTATTAAGTTTTTAATTCAAAATTTAAGATTTTTTTAAAACTGTATATTTTACGTTTTTTTTTGTATACGCGTAAAATTGACTAGTTTTAAGGTTTCAGAGGCTTTAGGAGGTGAAATAAATTAAGGTAAATTAAGGTATTATTAATAACATAATAATAAGTAATAAAAAGAAAAGAAAAAAAAATGTATGTTAAAGTCGGTTTAGGCCGATTAAAAAGAAAGAAAAGGGAAAAAAAGGAAAAAAGGAACCTGGCTTTTGTAATGGGCCAAGGACTTGTTAGGAAATTATATAAAGACTTTTTATTAACTAAAAACACATCATAGTCCCCTGGAGATCAAGCTTAAGTCGAAATCAATGGAGTCTATTTATGGTTCTTCATTAATTTTTCTTCTTTCAAAAATTCTAAGGTAAAATCTTCAATACACTTTTTAATTAAATTGTTTTTAATTCTCTTAGAATCAATACATGATGGATCTAGGGTTAAGTTAATTATGAATTCTGTATTATAATGGTATAAACATGATTAGATTAATTAGAGATAATAATTATACATGGTGATGGTAATTAATTAAGCTAATTGTGTTAAATTCGTTTTTAAAAACTAGGCAAAATTTTATGTCACTTGTTTTGATCATATCTAGAGTTATACAAACCCTTATTTTGAGATCCAAGCATCCCTGAATAGGTATTTGAAATGGCTTTCAAATGCAAGAAACGAGAACTAAACTGGAGGTCGGGAGGTGGGTCAAATACAGGTTAAACAGTCGGAGGTCAAAACAGTTTTGAAATCAGTCGGGTTTAATTTAATGTTTTAAGGTGATTGGGGTACTTAGGAGTACAATTGAGCCCTCTAATGAGCATGGTAGTTGGTTTATATATTAAATAAGAGACCTGAATGGTGGCTAAGCAAATGGGTTAGGGTAAGACCCCCTAATCATAACAAACTTTTTGTATGTTCAAAATCGGTAATATACGAAAAGGCAGAAGTATATATATATATATCGGGGCCTTAACAGTAGCTTTAAGGTTGGGGAAAAAAGGAAGAGTTAGCTGACATATGTAAGGGCATAGGGTTTCCTTTACAGAGATCATGGGTATGTTTAGGTGGGCGTTTGGCTTATAGTTTGGAGACCTAAAAACCGGGACTGTTTTGGGTAAAATGTTAACGAGACGGGTTATGAAGTAAACTAAGTTAAGGGCTTTATAGAGGGGTGTAATGAGATGCTTAGAGCATATAAATGAGGTATATATGGTAGAAGGTTAGATGTCCATCATGGGTTGATGAGCCATCTTAGTGTTTGGTTCATGTTTTGATTGTGTGCTTTTGTTTGTTAGCTTTTTGCTAGTGCGTGGATTTTTGGAGAAGCTCAATCAGGTGAGTTTCATAGTCCCATATCTTTTAATGATTTTCACTTCCAGATGGGATGGAAGAGACACTGTATAGTTTTGTAACTAATGATGTGAATGTTTTTATGGTTTGTGATGGACTTGTGTGTGCACTTATGTGATTAACTGCTATGTGATTCTTGATTGTGTTTATGATTTGGATCGGGGGACACGTATCGTCTCAGTTATTGTGGTTTGACTTGGAACCAAGAGGATGTTGACAAGGCAGGGCCTTGGGGAGGTATATAGATGTGTGAGCATCTATGGGACCAATAGATAATGACAAGACGGGTCATTGGGATTGGTACATAGGTGTATGGGCGCCTATGGTACCATGGTGTTTGGTAAGGCTGGGAGCCTTGGATTTGGTTTGGAATGATTGATCTTGAATGTTAGTTGTTAATGCATACTTGTAGCACATTGTCCATATGTTTAGTGGTTTATGGTTGTTCATAGCTTATTATAATCTATTTTTGGTTGGAGTCTAAACCTATGACTCTCACCAACATTATGTTGACGTGTTTTAGTGTCTCTTTCAGGTGATAAAGTGGTTAAGCGTGAGAACATATGTGGCTAGGATTGGAGTCGCGTAGGAATGCATTTAGAAGGAGATCCTCGTTCCTTCTTAGTTTATTTTTCTGTTTGTTTCAATAAGTGATACTATGAACCTATATGTTGATTTGTTTGTGTTATTTGTTTGTCTTGGGTAAGAGGTAGGACTGTTACCTACTTACCTAGACCCCTACATTGATGAGATATTGTCATGAAATTTGTGTCACCTTTTATGACATTTCTAATTCATATAGTTCTCTCTATGGACACGCTATTGTTGTGATGATATCCATGCGTCATGTCCCATATTCCGCCATGGTGGGGTGTGATAGGAGCAATGACAGTAGTTGTGGATGTTGTAGGATCGATTGTTGAAGAGATATTCTGAGGAAGTAAATCTACAACAACCCGTGTTGAAGTATATGAAGTTGTATCCTTTTGGTGACGATGATCGGTATCATCATTCTTATCATGAGTTACAGCGGAAGACTTTGATACAACATGTTTCTCCCCCGTGAAATATTCATCAAACATTGGTCCATATAACAGTTCCAACTCTTCAAGTGTCGTGTCCACTGTCATATCTGCTCTTGGAAGATGTTCAGGAACCAGCTGTTGTCCCATAATATTATGATGATTAGTTATAGAAAATAGATGAAAAGAGATGGATTCTTAGAGAGAAAAAGTAGGGAGAGAAAGTAGAGAGAAGAGATGATTAACTTGGTAAATATTAGATTAGAAGTGAGAATTAAAATGAACAACCAACCCTCCTAACATGCTAGGAGGGTAGTATATATAGTACACCCACATGCGTGATTTAATGGGCTATATATTGGGCCGGGCTTGTCTTTTGGACTTTAATTAGTTTAAATCCAAGCCCGTGAACCACGACTATTTAACTATCTATTACAACGTTCTAATAAATATTACAATATAAACCTATGACCGAACATTCTTGTTTGATTCAATATTTTGAGGCTAACAATCTCCCCCAATGTGAGGTCATTCCTATTCGTTATTTAGATTCCAATGGAGATTTATGAATTTCGTCATAGATGAGTCTTGAACGTGTAATACTAGTTTTGTTCCTTCATGCTATGATGTTTGAGCCTTTGTCATTGTCTTTCGACTTAGTCTTTTATCTTGAGATCTTCAAATCATTCTTGACTTGTCTATGCCATCTTGCGATCTTGTGTCTTTATCCACATGCTCACACTATTAATTGTTGAATAAGTCTTTGAGCATGAATATGTGGTTATGAATCTTTGAATTTGCTGAGTACACCGTGACGCCACCTTCTCGAGACAAAACATAGACACGGATTGAATGGCTTTGACATTCGTCCTAAATCGGTAGCGTTTTACCTCCGGTCGGTGAAGACCGTTATACGAAATTAAATACCCTACCTGTGATTAGGTAGATCCAATTAAGAATCTCCTTGACAGGGTTTCGCGGCTGTACTAGCCGTTCTCTTTACACGACCGTCTCAAAGCAAGACTGCGAACATAAAGAGTGAATCAATTGGATAAATATCCGCTTGATTAAAGTCGTCAATTCAAATTCCTGGAACAAGTTTGATTCATTAAGAATCTTACCATTGTTGCTTTCCAGTTGACACAAGTTTGATTCATAAGAATCTCACAAGTCACCTACCGTAGCGCTGTTTGATGTTGACGCTAGAAGGATTTCCATTCGTCACTGTGAATATTAATGAATATCACTCTGAATGTTCTGGCAAGACCATAAATATATTGCGTAGAAACCTGAAACGAGTTTGAATCAATTCAGAATCAAACCACTATTGCTTTTCCGTTTTACACATGTTCAATTCATAAAGAATCTTGCATATGACCTACCGCAGTGCTGTTTGATGTTAACACTGGAAGGATTTCCATTCATCATTGTGAATACTAAGTAGTATCACTCTGAGTGTTCTAGCAATATCGCAAGGATATAGCGTAGGACTCTCTTTATCTTCATCCGTGTGTCCTAACGAGATTTGATTGATCTCTTGGCTCTAGACTTGATTTGTGCACTTTTTAGTGGTCGAAGGCTGGAGCAGATGCCACCTATTCAATATCAACTATCTCGGAGTGAGAAAGTCAATAAAAGTCATGTTGATCTCCGTGACAATAAAACAAACTTCTTTTGAGAGAAGCCTGAGTAGCTAGGAAAGGGTTGTGCTTCACATCACTAGGTCCATAATGAGTTGTCTTCATGATGAGTTGACCCGGTTTCTGCCTAATTTGTATGGAGGGCTTCTTTCTTTATACCCTTTATCCTTAAATTTCTTTTTCATTCTTCAACCCCTTCAATGCTTACCAAGACATCATTAATAGCACCTTGTTGTGATTGTTCCAGTGTTATCATCAGTACTTAGTCGACATTCAGCTTCGTTCACATTCTACTCCATCTTTCCTAAGGACTTCTAATAATCTATTGGATTGTCCCTGGGAAGATCCCTCCGGTTCTGGTTGGATCATAGGACTTAAACCTATCCACCCTTTTGACACCAATAACGTCGTGAATTAAAGATGTTGTGGGTATTTGATCGAAACCATGAGTGCTTGAGTCTTTAGATCACATTTTAATCACATTTTCTCCCCTATCTCTAATATATAAAATCATTTGATATTAGAGATACCAAATTTGATTAAAATATATTTTGAAAAATAGTCCTGAAAATCTTCGGGAGAAAAATGTGTCAAACTTAGCATGAATTTTGGAAAGCTCCCCCTCAAAAATTGATCCAATGGAATTGTCATTACGAGGATTTGATCCACATTAATCTTTTGAGGATAGGAGTTGTTGAACACACAATTTTTGAAAGATTTTGAATATTATTGAGAAATTCTTGAAAAAATTATGTTCAACGCTTTTTGAAAAATCAATTCTTTTTGTCGAAAATGTTTTTCGAAAGCATAAACTTGAGTTCATAGACTTTGAATGTCTTGACGAATCCACTCAAGTGTAAGAAGATTTAACTTCTTTTGCTAAGGGTAAGAGCACGAAATCGTACACTCCCCCGTGAATATAGTTCCGGGTTGCAAACTGAAATTGATTACAAGCCATTGTGTTGAGCTCAAAACGTTGAATTTTTTGTGACAAGCTCAACCCGAGATAGATTGCTCTACCCGTTGTTGGAAGTATTGACCAAAAGAGACAATTTCATTTGAAAAATATAGAAATGTTATGTTTTGAAAAATATTTACAACTTTCATTCGAGATTTATGTACACACCCGTGTCGTTATTGAGCGCCATTTCTAGGTACGTCCATATTATCGATACTGAAAGACATGTCGAGAAGAATATTTTTGGATTATCAAAGATTTTTTAATTTTGTATTTTTCTTTTTCATTAATATTTACAGATAGATGTTTGATAGATGAATCAAGCAGGAGTTTTTGCCAGAATCTCCAGTTCTGCTGGAGTCAAACATCTCATACCAATTTGCCTAACTAGATACGCAAACCTCTCTTTCGAAAGAGCTTTTGTAAACAAGTCAGCTAATTGGTAATCAGTTCCAACAAAGTATAATTCAACAATACCCTTTTCAACTTGTTCCTTAATGAAGTGATATCTGACATCAATGTGCTTCGTGCGGGAATGCTGTACCGGATTGCAGGAGATGGCTATGGCAGACTTTGAGTCATAGTACGTAGGTACTTTATCAAAGTGGAAGCCATAATCCGTGAGTTGTGTTCTCATCCAAAGAACTTGAGCATAACACGTAGATAAAGACACATACTCCGCTTCGGCAGATGACAATGATGTGCAATCCTGCTTCTTGGAAGACCATCCCACAAGCTTATCTTGACCTAGAAATTGCGCACCACCAGAAGTACTTTTACGTGTACCAAGACTCCCTGCATGATCAGAATCTGAATAGGCCGTTAGAAAGAAACCGGTTTCCCTCGGATACCAGAGTCCCATGTGAATGGTATTCTTAAGGTACCGAAAGATCCGTTTAACCTCCTTGAGGTGCTTTTCAGTGGGTCGTGCTTGATATCGTGCACAATAGCATGTAGCATGATGTATATCAGGTCTGCTTGCTGTTAATTACATGAGGGACCCGATCATGGAACGATATCTCGTTTGATCTATGGGTAATCCCTCTAAGTCAGCATCTAGGGATGTGGTTGATAATGGTGTCCCAACGGGGTCACATGATGTCATACCATGCTTTTTAATTATCTCTTGACAATACTTAGCTTGGTTAATGAAGATACCACTTGGGGATTGGTGAACTTGAATTCCTAGAAAGAATTTTAGTTCGCCCATCATTGACATTTCAATCTGCTGTGCATTACTATTTCAAACCATTTTGAAAGTTTTTGTTTTGTAGACCCGAAAATAATATCATCAACATAAATCTGCACAAGCAAAATGTCATCCCCATATTTATAAGTGAACAAAGTTAGATCAATGGAACCTTTTGAGAAACCTTTGGAGACCAGAAATTTCGAGAGCTCGTCGTACCACGCCCTTGGAGCTTGCTTGAGTCCATATAGTGCTTTGTGGAGACGATACACCTTATCAAGATAATGAGGATTGACGAATCCTTCTAGCTGCGTGACATAGACTTCTTCCTTCAAAGGACCGTTAAGAAACGCCGTCTTTACGTCCATTTGGTATACAATGAATCCCTTATGTGCAGCATAAGCAAGAAAAATCCTGACCGCTTCCATTCGAGATACTGGTGCAAATGATTCTTCAAAATAAATACACTCTTTCTATCCATACCCTTTAGCCACTATCCTAGATTTATTCTTGATGATCGTGTTCTCTTCATCCATCTTCTTTTTCCAGATCCATCGAAGATTTAATGGTATTACATCGTATGGTCTGTCAACAAGTTCCCAGACTTTAAGTCTTTCAAATTGTTGAAGTTCATCCGTCATCGATTCAATCCAAGCGTGATCAGCCATGGCTTCTTTGATGTTTTTCGGTTCAGCTGAACTCACGGCGAGTGCGAACATACAGACATCACCATCGGTGTGAAGCTGTCGTCTTGTACGAACGGGCTGTGAAGGGTTTCCAATTATATGAACCAAAGGATGATCTCGAGTCCAATGATGTATTGAAGGATGTCGTTGGTAGAACGTATGCATATTTGACGGATCAACATGGCGAGTAGAAGACTCTCCAGTTTCGTGTACCGGTGTACCGAATGGGTTGATAAATTCGTCTTTGTCAGATAATGCATTGTCTGCTTAATTTGTGTTCTCTGGAGCAATGACAGTAGTTGTGGATGTTGTAGGATCGATTGTTGAAGTGATATTTTGAAGAGGTAAATCTGCAGCAACCGGTGTTGAAGTAGATGAAATTGTATCCTTTTGTTGACGATGATCGGTATCATCATTCTTATCATGAGTGATAGCGGAAGACTTCGATACAACATGTTTCTCCCCCGTGAAATATTCATCATACAATGGTCCATATAACATTTCCAACTCTTCAATTGTCGTGTCGACTGTCATATCAGCTCTAGGAACATTTTCTTGAGCCAGCGTTGAACTTGACGGTTCATTGCTGTGGTCTTGAGTTCCGAGTTCCGTGCGGTTGTGAACGGAAGTCATTTGTCGTTGTGGATCGGGACTTAAACTGTTTTGTTCAAGTGCCATTTCTTATAATTCATCAAATCGGATGTGAATGGTCTCGACTATCAATTTTGTTCTCTTGTTGTACACTCTATATCCCTTAGACTGAGTTGCATATCCCACAAGAATACATGCATCACCTTTCTGTTTCATCTTATCCAAATTTTCACCATCTCGAATAATGTAACAAGTACATCCAAAAACATGAAGGTGTTTGAGTGAAGGTGTTTGAGTGAAGGTTTTCGATCATGAATTATGTGATATGTTGCCTTTTCGTGTCTTGGGATAATTAAGGAGCGGTTTTGTGTGTAGCATGCAGTTGACACGGCTTCGGCCCAAAAGTATAATGGAAGATTTGAAGCGGATAATAATGTTCGAGCAGCCTCAACTAAAGTACGGTTTCGTCTTTCAACAACTCCGTTTTGTTCAGGTGTTCGAGCAATAGATGTTTCATGTTCAATCCCTTCGGCTTCAAAATACTTTTTCAGATTTGAATTCAAAAATTATGTACCTCTGTCAGTACAAACCACTTTAACTTGAGCTTGAAGACCACGTTGTATCAGTTTAAGAAAGCTGATGAGAACTTCGGGTGTTTCATACTTGGACCGCAAGAAGTGAGTCCATGTGTACCTTGAGTAATCATCGACAATTACCAGAATATATTTCTTTCCATTGATATTCTGAACACGCATGGGACCACACAGATCCATGTGAAGAAGATCTAACCGTCCTTTAGACCTTGGTGTGGTCTTTGTTTTGAAGCTACTTCGTTTAGCTTTACAAAGTTCACAAGAAGAACAAAGATGATCTTTGATGAATTTCAAACTTGGAAGGCCTCTCACAATATCTTTCTTGGAAAGAAAGTTGATGGTATCAAAATTAAGATGAGATACACGTTGATGCCATAACTGTAGGATATGTAAATCTTGCTTATATTTTTAGAGAGAGAAAGAGATAGAAAGATGGTGGATTTCACACTTCTAGAGAGAGAAAGTTTAAGAGAACTATGTGTTATTCAAAATGAAAATCACCACCCTCTCCATCATTGGAGAGGGTTTATATACCAAGCCCATAAGATGGGCTTGGGCTTACATTTGGGCCGGCCATACAAGTATGGACCGGGCTTTTCCTTGTTTAGTTAATTAAAAAGATACCTAGACTACGAGCTACAACTTAAAATATTGTCAGAGTGACCGAATCTTCCTAAATACGTAAAAACGTATTTCCAACAATCTCCCCCTAAGGGAGGTCACTTCAAACAAGGGCGTCACCCGAGTTACAATAATAAAATAAACCTAGCATACTATGCTTGTCTTGAGCTCGTAGTCTTCGTCTTTCTTTTCTTTTTTCTTTTCTGGTGAACATGCTGATGTGATCTTTGATATCAATCTTGAGCATTAATCTCTTGCCTTGATCTTGTGCATCCATCACTTGTGATCTTCGCCTCTTCGTGACCTCACGTCCCACATACTTATACCTTAGTAATTCTTGAAAGCTTCAGAGTTCGATACAGCGGAAGACTTAACTTTTAGGCTTTCTTGAATTAGATGAGGTATTAAGTGCATAAAGTATAAGCATGCGGGGACGACTTCTTCTCGGATTCCGCAACGCCACCGTCTTCAAATGCCGCAACATAAGTAGACACGAACGAAATGGCTTTGAACATTTCATTCTAATTCGGTAGCATTTTACCTCCGGTCGGTGAAGACCGTTAGACGATATAAAATATCGTACTTGTGGCAGGTAGATTAAAAATCTCCTTGACAAGATTTCGCGGGTAAACCCGTTCTTTTTACTCGACCGTCCAAAGCTGACTGCGAACGTAAAGAGTGAACCATTTGGATAAAATTATCCGCATGATTGAAGCCGTCAATTCTGATTCCTGGAACAACTTTGATTCATTAAAGAATCACACCATCGTTGCTTTCCAGTTGTCACGAGCTTGATTCGTATAGAATCTTGCAAGTTACCTACCAAGTGCTGTTTGAGGTTAACACTAGAAGGATTTCCACTCATCACCGTGAACACTAAGGTATCACTCTGAGTGTTCTGGCAAGATCACTAAGATATTGCGTAGAGGCTTGGAACGTGTTTAAATTCAGTTAAGAATTAAACTACTGTTGCTTTCCAGTTATCACAAGTTTGATTCTTAAAGAATCGCACAAGTCACCTACCATGAGCTTTTTGATATTCGCTCAAGAAGGATTTCCATCTTCATTGTAAATACTTTCGTATTACTCGGATGTTCAGGCAAGATCATGAAGATTTTGCGTAGGACTCTTAAGATCTTTCTTACTTTTCACAGTGTGTGAAGAAGCAAGGAAATATGGAAGTGTGTCCTAATGAGATATTTGATGATCTCAAATGGCTCTAGACTCGATTGTGCATTTTGGATTTTAGTGATCGGAGGCTGGAGAGGAGTGCCACCATTTCAATACCAATTTATTCGGAGTGAATAAATCGATAGATAACGTGTTGATCTCCGTTTGATTAAAACAAATATCTTTTGAGAGATATCTGAGTTAGCTGGGATGGGTTGTGCATTGCATCACTGGGTCCATGATGTCTATCTTCAATATCGAGAATCATTAAAATGATCTCAATAGCATATGTGTTGACCCGGTTTCTGCCTAAGGTTGTAAGGAGGGCTTCTTTCTTTACACCCTTTATCTTTACGATTCTTTTTCATCTTCAACCCCTTCAATGCTTACCAATACGTCATAACTAGCACCTTTTTGTGATTGTTCCAGTGCTAACTTAAGTACTTGGTCGGCATTCAGCTACGTTCACAATCTTTCTCCATCTTTCCTAAGGACTACTATTTCTAGCTATGGAATGTCCTTGGGAAGATTCCTCCGATTCTGGAAGAATCATAGGACTTAACCTATCCTACCATCCTTATGTCACCACAATCTTCATCGTCGTGAAATAAATAGGTTTTGGGTAAGTATAAATCACCATGAAATCCATTTTGCTCCCCCTTAACATATGCCACGATATTCGAAAACATTTCGCACATGTCGGGATGAGCCAACACACTGAGTCAAACCATTTGTGATAATATCCCATATTAAATCACATTTTCTCCCCCATATTAAAAATATTAACCCAATCGATGTTTCTAATATCAATTGATTTAATGAAGTTTTAACAAAGGTTTTGGGAAGAAAAATGCAAGTCCGTTTTATCTTCATGATATCAAATGTATGAGATATGATATCGATTTATGACATGATAACATATTCACCATATTAAAAAGAATTGAAAAGGTTGGACCTGATTGATGAGAACATCATATGATAAGATCAAATGGTTCTTGTCAGGATATGTTGGTCGCCTCGTCACGTATGAAGTCATCTCTTGACACCACGTGTACGATTGATATTGTTGTCTTGACACCAATTTGTGAACTTGGCACGTTCGGCGTCGAAGATTCTGAATGCTTGACAATTGCTCCCCCTCAATTGTTGACCCGTGTTCTATTGAAAGAGCTGTAGTCGTCGGTTGAGTAGTCGCATCGTCGAGTACGTAGATACAAATTGTAGATTGCTATGGTTGTAGAGATGATAGCTTCATAAAAACAAGACTTCTCTTGTTTTAACAAATAAATGCACTGAAACGTACATCTATTTGTGTTAGACCAAGTTATAAAGTAAACTTGATCCCTTACAATGTTTTAAAGTAAACCTTGCCCGATAAAATTAATTCCCGTTGTGAGCCAAAGCTTTCATAAGAAATACTTGACTTTAATGTGAAAACCGGGTTGCAGTCAGAAATAACTACAAGCCATTTTGGCATGTTTTAATGAAATATTTACAACGTTTGTACGAACTCTATTTATGGCGTTGTGTCAATATTAATCAACATTTCTAATGCCGTAAATATTATCGTACCAAAAGACATGCCTTTGAAAAATAAAGTAAAAATATTTTTGGATTTTTCTAGATTTTTCAATTTTTATGGTTTTTATATGATTTTATATTTTTGTATTTTGCTTTTATGGATAAAAATATAAACAATATATACAGATGATCACCAAGGATACGGAGAATAGTTTACCATCACTATTCTTTCGCTTCATCTACGAATTCCTTAAGAGTCTCAGGCGAGAAGGTTCTCATTCCTAGCTTGTCGGCCAAAAATTCAATTCGAGCGCGATCTAAAGCCTTCGTGAAAATATCCACCAATTGATACTCAGATCGGACAAAGTAAAGCTCGATTACTCCATTTTCCACTTGATCCTTGATGAAGTGGTAGCGAATGTCAATATGCTTCGACCGAGAGAATTGAACATTGTTGCAGCATAAGGCAATTGCACTTTTGTTGTCGCAATACATCGGAATTTTGTTGAAACCTAGACCATAGTCGGTTAATTGCGATCTCATCCAAAGAATTTAAGCACAGAAACCGGACATAGCTATGTATTCTGCTTCCGTACTTGAAATTGCAGCGCTTTTCTTCCATTTCGATGCCCAACTGATTAGTCTATCTCCTAGTAGTTGCAAAGTTCCACTCGTGCTACGCCTTGTATCTTGACAACCCGCGTGATCCGCATCTGCATATGCCATAAGTGCAATTGAAGAGTCCTTCGAATACCAAAGTCCCCCATTAATGGTTCCTTTAAGATATCGAAAGATCCGTTTCACAGAGGCCAAGTGTAACTCAGTAGGTCGAGTTTGATACCGAGCACACATACATATAGCAAACTGAAGATCAGGTCGACTAGCTGTGATATACAGAAGTGTACCGATCATTCCATGATACAGTGTCGGATCAACGGCGACTCCATGTGGATCTGCATCAAGCTTTGTTCGTTCCACCATTGGAGTATCCACGGGGTCACAAGATTCCATCTTATACTTCTTAAGCGATTCAAGGGCATACTTGGATTGATTGATAAAGATGCCTCAGGGACTCTGAGATATCTGAAGACCTAAGAAGAATGATACCTTGCCCATCATTGAAATCTTAAACTTGGAATACATGAGTGTCCCAAACTCATCCGATAAGGTTTGGGTCGAGGCTGCAAATATAATATCATCAACATATATTTGTACCATAATCATATCTTTACCTCGTTTCTGAATGAACAGCGTGGGATCCACCTTGCCTTTTGCGAAGCCTTGTGTAATGAGGAATTCTGACAATAGATCGTACCATGCGCGTGGAGCTTGATTCAACCCATAGAGAGCCTTCTTAAGCTTGTACACATGATTAGGATAATTAGGATTCACAAAACCATCCGGCTGTTGAACATAGACTTCTTCCTTGATTTCACCATTCAGAAATGCCGTCTTCACATCCATCTGATAGACGATCATATTCATGTGGGTTGCATAAGCGAGGAATAGTCTAATAGCTTCCAAACGGGAAACAGGTGCAAAGGATTCCATAAAGCCGATGCCCAATAATTGCTTGTATCCACAAGCTACTAGTCGAGCTTTGTTCTTCAATATTCCGCGTAACTCATCAAGTTTCACCTTGTAAACCCATTTCAAAGTGAGTAACTGCACTTGATCCGGGCATGGGACAAGTTCCCATACTTCAAGACGTATAAATTCATTAAGTTCTTCTTACATAGCTTCTATCCAACATGATTGAGTAAAAGCTTGTTGCCATGTCTTAGGTTCAACTTCAGCGAGAAAAGCATCAAAGTGACAAAACATTACACTTTCTTGTAACTGACTTCGTGTGGATACCGGACGATTAGGGTAACCAATAATAGAATCTATAGGATGATCCTTTGTCCACTTGTTGTCATGTTCACGAATCCGTGGATTGGAGTAAACTGTAGAAGGAGCTTCCTCTGAGGTGGACGACCAGGCTTGATTAGGGTCGGGAATAGGTACACCAAAGAATGGAAGTTCACGCATTTGAGCGAATTCCAAATCGTGATCATCATCATCCTCTTCATCATAAATAGGCATGACATGGGTAGTTGAAACAGGTGTTGGTTGAGAATTACTTGTTCATGGTATATCTTAACCAATTGTAGGTGCAGACGTATCTGATTGTGCTTCGGTTGCTAGTCTAACACCCCACCAAATGCTATGTGCAGCGGAACTACAACATTTGGGTGCTAGGCAATTATCATCGCACACAAGGTATATCGAACGACTCCAAAGAGACGTTAAAGTTTGAACTTAAATTAAAAATTGTTAAAAATGTACATGTCTACGGTTTTCCAACCCCAAATGATACAACAAAGTTTGCGTTTCGGTCCCCATGAATCTCAACCCCAAAAGATACAGTTTTCACAACAACATGACATAAAGTTTAAAATATTCAAGTAAGAATGGGAGGAAAAACAAGTAGACGCCAAGCCACACACACAACTTCCATCCAATGCATGCTCCATGCTACACTTCATCGGTTACCTGAAACACATGCTAAATTTGGTCAACAAAAACGTTGAGTGGAATTCATAGGTTTTACAATTCATTTTGAACATATGTGTAATAAAATCATTCACGATCATTCATAGACTTGTCGATCAAACAATCTATTTTCAAGGTTATGACAATTGTGTTTAAGCTCATGACACTAATCCGTTAACTCAATCACCCGCGTAATAATTACCGGCGTGATTCAGATGAAACCAGTGCCCCTACTAAAGGCATCAGTTGCAATTATACCTTATCTCTTATCACAAATTATCCGTCCGCAGGAGGTACCCAACGTACTAGCCCTCGTCTCGGATAGGGTCGTCAACCCCATAGTACTATCACTTTGTATAAGCGGCTATTTTCAATCCACGCTAGGATTAAACAATAGTTAATAGTTCATGAAATTAGGGCCTTTTGCAACTAGGCACTCAACACAATTTCGAAGGCAACATTCGGGTCCAACAATCATTCATGACATATGTTCATTTTGGAAAACTAGCACGCATTTCCCTCGCGGGTAAAACAAATTAAAAAAATAATAAGCGAGGCTATAAATTCACACCTTATATAACAAAGTAGTCGACGATTCGAGTGACGATCATTGACGATGATGAGGATGCCCGGGTAAATCAACACCTATCAAACCAATAACGTGTAATGAGTAATCTCATTTATAAACCTTAAGTACTGTATATAATACATAAATATTAGTCAATTGTGATAATTACAACTCACACCAAAACCAAACAATTAAGTGTTACTCGTTTTATACCATTCGTCCATGTTATTAACGTTATTCCCTTTTACACATTTTTCGCCGATATTTACCAAAAGTACGGACTGTTTTACTAGACTTAACCATTTTTAGAAAAATTGGTAAAATTCTCAAAAATACCTTAAGACCTGTAGAAAACACATTCTTAATCCCTTTAAAATTTTTGGCTTTTACGACCCGTTACTCAACACTTTACCAAAACTACGTTTTTCGGACTGAATTTGCACTTTGACCAAGTCGGACTCATTTGACCCATTCAAAATATTCCATTGACCCATTTGACACCTAAGTCTAATAATAGACTCAAATATTCAGGTTTGAGACCAAAAATAAACCTTTGACCATTTACCAAACTATACCTATGGTCCCCGGGATTTGACCTAAAACCAAGCATAATTTCGGATTATGAAGGTTTTCATCTCCCGGTACACGATTTTCAAAACATCATAACTTTTGACTCGTTAGGAGTCGTAAGCTCTATCTTATACCAAATCGAAGCTAAGAAGACGCTCTACAACTATATCCTAGCCACAAGACCTGTTTACAAAATAATTTTTATGAAAACACTCCAAACTTTCTGCCTAAAATCACCTATCCCAAAATCAATCCAACACTCGTTTCCAAACCCATTTATCGACACTAGACATCAACCTAAACACTCCTAATCATACCCAATCACACTAATCAGTCCTAAACACCCTAAGTATCATATCCATCATAAAACCCAAACACAAAATCAAACATGCAAATGGTTTTACCCATTCAAAAACATCTAAACACAAGAATAAATAAAAAATCCATCAACAAAATAACAATCACCATGATCCCCCAAACACCCCCTTTGTGCCGTGGGGTTTGGGTGATCAAAACCCCTCAACCAAATTGATTTTGGTTGATTTGTTGAGTGATTACACATCCAATATACATGAATTAAACATGCATACATCTAATTTACATCAAAACCCACTTTGAAAAATCCATTGATTCTTGGAAAAAATTTTGTGGATGCATGTATGATTAAAGTACATGAAAAGGATGGGAATGAAGTAATTAGATGTGGTCTAAACTTACTTTTGATCAAAACAAGCTAGAAAAAAAAATGGTGGTGGTGGTTTGGGTGGTTTTGGCCGTCGGCCTAAAGAGAGAAAAAGGGAGGGGATGAAAATTTTTTGAAGTGAAAATGTGTTGTGTGTTTGTTTGATTTCCATTTTGTAAAATTAGGAGGGACCTTGGGTGCAAATTTTAGCTTTCTTTTGTCCTTAAGTAAAAACGTCCTCACAAGTTTACGTGATTGACTCATTAGTCATTTTGGAAAATTTTACGGGAGTCAGGGATCATCCCGAACACTCCAAAATATTTTTAGGACACTTTAAATGTACCCGGAAAGCAATAAAACTCACCCGACTCGACTTAACACGAACCGAAAGTAAAATTCTCGAAAAATTATAATATCGATAAAACGACAATAATCATAGAAATTTGGGCATCCATCGGGATCGTAGTCGTCATCGTTCTTCTTAAATCGTCAATCGTCAAAATTATGACCTCGAATATCGGTTTCAACCAAAATGGTAAAATATATAGCAAATAAAATTTATTAAAAATTTCAAAAATAAGCGTAATTTAGGGTAAGGTAAGTGACCTCGGTTCTAGGGTATCACATCCACCCCTCCTTAAAGAGAGCGACGTCCCGGCGCTCGCCTCTTCTTATACTCACATTTCGTGCCGCTGGAACAGATGAGGATACCTTTCCTTGAAAAAGTCCTCACGTTCCCAAGTGTATTCCGGTCCACGCCTAGAATTCCATCGAACCTTCACAATGGGAATTCTACTATGCTTCAGTCTCTTGACCTCTCGGTCCATAATTTCCACGGGTTCTTCCACGAAATGCATTTTGTCGTCCAGTTGAATCTCGTCCAAAGGAATCACCAATTCCTTATCCGCCAAACTCTTCTTCAGATTTGATACGTGAAACGTGTCGTGAATAGCACTAAGCTCGTTCGGCAACTCTAACTTATACGCTACCGGTCCAATTCGTTTAACGATCTTAAAATGGTCCAATATACCTCGGACTCAACTTTCCTTTCTTCCCAAAACGAATTACACCCTTCCACGGCGAAACCTTAAGCATAACCATATCTCCGACTTCAAATTCCAACGGTTTTCTTTTGTTATCGGCATAACTCTTCTGTCGGCTTCTCGCAGCAAGTAATCGGTTCTTGATTTGCACAATCTTCTCTGTCGTCTCCAAAACCATTTCGGGTCCAGTCAATTGACTTTCTCCTACTTCACTCCAACACACAGGTGATCTACACTTCCTTCCATACAACGCTTCGAATGGTGCAGCCTTGATGCTCGCATGGTAACTATTATTATACGAAACTTCCACTAAAGGCAAGTGGCGTTCCCAACTTCCTCCAAAATCAATCACGCATGCTCGGAGCATGTCCTCCATCGTCTGAATAGTTCGTTCACTCTGGCCATCAGTTTCCGGGTGATAAGTCGTGCTCAAACTCAATTCAGTGCCCATTGCACGTTGAAGTGATTTCCAAAATTCCGAAGTAAACCTACTATCACGATCCGAAATGATCGATAAAGGTACTCCATGTCTGCAAACGATCTCCTTCACGTACACACTGGCCAGCTTCTCCATACTGTCCGTCTTCTTCATAGGTAAGAAATGAGCAGATTTTGTCAATCTATCCACTATTACCCAAATCATATCACATCCACTAGGAGTTCTGGGTAAACCCGTCACGAAATCCATAGCGATTCTCTCCCATTTCCATTCTGGGATCACTGGTTGTACCAACAACCCAGACGGCTTCTTATGTTCGGCTTTAACCTTCGCACAAGTCAAACACTTACTAACGTAACGAGCAATATCCGCCTTCATATTCGGCCACCAATAGACTTTCTTCAGGTCATGATACATTTTATCCGATCCAGGATGTATCGAGTACTTCGACTTATGAGACTCGTTCATAACCAAATCTCGTACTCCAGGCTTTCCTTCCTCGGATGGACACAACAGTAACCAAATCCGATTCTCGAAATATCTCAGCCCATCTGACCTAACCACAAAAAGAGGTTTCAACATTCTTCCCAAGTTCTCAGCATCAACATTCTCTTTCATTAATCCCTTCTCTTGAGCCTTCAGTATTGTTTCGGTTAAATCAACACTCTCAGTCATCACTAAAGCTCTGACCCTCAAAGGTTTCTCTCGATCCTTCCTACTAAGTGCATCCGCTACGACATTCGCCTTACCAGGATGGTAGCGAATTTCATAGTCATAGTCACTCAGTAATTCTACCCATCGCCTCTGTCTCATGTTCAACTCCTTTTGGTCTAAAATGTGCTGCAAACTCTTGTGGTCGGTGAATACAACACACTTCGTCCCGTACAAATAATGTCTCCACAGTTTCAACGCAAAGACCACAGCTCCTAATTCCAAATCATGCGTCGTGTAGTTCTCTTCATTCTTTCTCAATTGTCTCGACGCGTAAACAATCACCTTCTCACGCTGCATCAACACAGCTCCATAACCCTTACGAGATGCGTCACAATACACTACAAAGTCTTCGGTTCCTTCTAGTAATGACAATATCGGTGCAGAACATAACTTGTCCTTGAGTGTTTTGAAAGCGAATTCTTCCTCATCTCCCCATTCATACACCCTATTCTTCTCGGTAAGCTTTGTCAATGGCTTCGCAATCAACGAAAATCCTTCAATGAATCTCCGATAATACCCAGCCAAACCAAGGAATTGTCGAACTTCAGTCGGCGTTGTCGGTGCCGACCATTCCCTGATCGCTTCGACCTTGGCAGGATACCCTGACCTCAAGTCGATCTTTGAGTATACATAGGAACCTTGTAATTGATCAAACAGATCGTCAATCCTCGGTAATGGATACCGATTCTTAACCTTCAGCTTGTTGAGCTCTCTATAGTCAATACACATCCGAAATGACCCATCTTTCTTCTTCACAAACAACACTGGCGCTCCCCATGGTGATGAGCTCGGTCTAATAAATCCCTTATCCATCAACTCCTTTAGTTGATCTGATAACTCCTTTAACTCTGATGGTGCTAATCGATAGGGCGCACGCGCAACTGGTGCAGCCCCCGGCATCAAATCGATTCGAAATTCGACCTCACGGGTGGGTGGTAAACCCGGCAACTCGTCTGGAAAAACTTCCGGATATTCGTGAATTACAGGTACCTCTTCTAACTTCATCTCTAAGTCACCATCACTAGAAACTTGTGCCAAAAACACATCGCATCCATCTTCTACATACTTCATCATTTTCAAACAAGAGATCACTTTCAAACGAGAAGTGCATTCATCTCCCTTCACAGTCAAGACTCTATTCCTCAACGGGATCTGAACTAATCTCTCTCCACAGACGATCACGGCACTATGCGCCATCAGCCAATCCATTCCAACGATCACATCGAACGATCCTAGCTCTATGGGCATTAAGTCGATTTCAAAAGCGTAATTTCCTAACTTCAAGGTACACCCTTTCAGTATAGAATTTGTACTAACGATTTTCCCATCGGCTAATTCCACGTTATAACTAGTCGTTAACAATACCGGTTCTCTACTGATATGACGACTAAATTTAACATCTACGAAGCTCTTGTCGGAACCAGAATCAAACAATATACTAGCATAACAAGCGTCTAGCAGAAACGTACCGGTAACCACGTTAGGGCCTTGTGGTTTATCAACCATTCGTACTTGATATACAGCAGCAGCATTGTTACCTCCTTGCTTGTTTCCAACATTCGGGCAATTTCCTTGCTTATGTCCTCTTTCTCCACATCCGAAGCAAACCATCACTCTCGTAGCATTTGCCCCATTAGCTACCCCCTTCGCTCGGTAATCTGACATCCTATGACCCGCTTTTCCGCACTTGCCACACGCAGGTGGGCAACTCCCTACATGGTACAAATTGCATCGACCACAGTGGGGATTCACCTTAGCTCCTCTGGGGTTTGTGACAGCCCTCATCCCATCATTTCTTCTCTGGTTGAACTGCTGATTGCGGTTCTGACCTTGGTTATTACAGTTTCCACCTTGGTTTTGACCTTGGGATTGATTACTCTGAGCTGCCTCCCACTTCCTCTTGTTTCCTTCAGCAATGAAGTTCTTCTTGTCTTGCAGTTTGACATCCATAAGCGCGTAAGCCATTTGGACTGCTTCATCGAATGACCCAGGCTTATATGAAGTCGTCTCACCCTTGATATTACTGGACAGACCTTTGATGTACTGCTTCATCTTCTTGCTATCATCGGCAAAGGCATCGGGACACAAAAGGCTCAATTCATTAAACCTCCTGGTATATGCAGTAATATCATTGTTCCTCAAAGTCAAGTGCCTCAACTCATCTTCCAATTGACCCAGCTCCTCTTCAGGACAGAACTTTTTGGTCAAAAGAGCCTTAGTAGCAGTCCAAGTTCTTGCATTTGCTACTGCTAACCCAACAGTGGCTACTTGAATGTTCCACCAACTCAATGCGTCATCAAGAAAAGTAGCAGCCGCAAACTTGACCTTATTCGCCTCTGAACAACCACTAATCTCAAAAGTACTCTCGACCTTTTCTAACCACCTCCTGAGTTCTAGGGCTCCGCCTGCTCCACGAAACTGCGTGGGACCGCATTTCATAAAACTAGAGTAAGTACACTCTCTCGGGGCTTGCTGTCTCCCCACATTTCTGCCCTGATCTGGGTTTCTATTTGCTCGGTCTGCCTCGAGTGCATTCGCAATTGCTTCCTGAATCATCGTGTTCACACGGGTTGCTGTTAGCTTTGGATGCATGATGAGTTCTCAAGTACACCTCTCTGCAAAGACAGGGAAAATAGAAAAACAATGTAAGTATACACATCAAGATTAAGATGGATTTCTCTTTCAAGACATAATATAAATACAACGACACATCACTACAAGGTTACTAAATTCATCAATTCACATCACAAAAGAGCAAATTAAAGACATATCACATATCATGAAAGGTAAACATGGATTGTATTGATAAATCAACCAAAATTGTGACAAGTATTGCCACTACAACCATTCACCATAAAACTTAAGTCATCAAGTTTTTCGTCACAATACCATCATACAAAAGTCTAAAATAGTTCTATTACAACGATCAAAGATAAAGTATAATACAAGCAACTAGTCATGTGGTGATCCACACGACCTCTTGGATGGCGGTTCATCTTCATCCTCCTCGGGCTCTTCGTCGCTATCTTCCTCGTCCTCTTCGTCCATCTTCCTCTTTCCTTTGTCATTCAGCCCACATTCAGTCGCCTTCTTCGTCCCAGAAGTTGACCCACATTCAACTGCTACCTGATTTCCTACAGTGATACAAACACCCTTGGCAGGTGGCTGGACCATAAAATCATTAGCCTCATTTCCAAGTTATCTACAAATCTCCAATCTGGGGGCAAGGATGCTCTCACTCGATGCTCCCAACTTTGCATCATAGTCAATCTCGCTTGATCTTCCCTAACCTGCTCAAGACTGGCACTCAGGTTCGCTATCATCGATCTCAGACTGTTGATATCACTCTTGTTTGCATTTCCATCAAACTCAATCCTTGAAGTTCTTGCCAACAACCTTTGGTGTGCCCTCTCATTCTCGTCGAATCTGTTGATTACCCTCGTCTCCACCACGTACCGCTCGTACATCAACCTATCCATTCTCCTCAAACGACCCTCGGGATCCCAATAGTTTCTTGGTCTCGGAAAATAGACCCTCGCGATATTCTCATGAATAGATTGTGATTTAGATGTATTGCTGGATTCTGCACCACTCCCATTACTTACTCGAATAAACCCTGGCACTGTCCTCAGGTAGGCCTTACAATTTTCCATCGGGGGACGAACGGGTTGCTGATCATATCGGTCGGTCGGAGGCACTTCATAACCCTTTGGCGAATTTGGATATTGAAATAATTCAGGTCGGTCTGAACGACAGCATTCTCGGGAATTCCATCATCCACCGGTTCCTCTTCCCCTTCCTCGGAATCCTCACCACCATCGCTACTAATACTGAAGTTGTCCACGTCACTTTTGTCACTGTCATTTTCCGGCTCTATCGCTTCTTCTAGAGCGATCCATCCATTGTCATTATTCGGCGGGTTCGGAGGAAACGGTCCCCCCTCGTGTCCTATGACGTAATCGTCTCCATTTCCGTTAGGTGGTACCTCGGCCATTCCTGCAATAACAGAGAATTTTGGAGGGTACGTAAGATTACTATTCAATATTTATAAATACATGCATGCAAATGCAATGCAAAGGTGGTACACATGCCCAAAATGCGATAATATGATGCTCATGCATAAGTAATACAAGAATTACGGTATCGGGTACTCCACGTATAATTTCAACGTTTACATATAGTAGTTCAATATCTACGTAATAAATACCCACATACATACTTCAACTCAAAGTATACATCAATACCATGAATATAAAAATAAACCTTACCGGAGCCATGCAGGATAGTTGTGTGCTTGGACAATTTCTTACGACACCAAAAGTTATAGTTTAGGAATTTTCAAAACGACCTAGTTCTCTATAAATCATGGCTCTGATTACCAATCTCTAACACCCCACCAAATGCTATGCGCAGCGGAACTACAACATTTGGGTGCTAGGCAGTTATCATCGCACACAAGGTATATCGAACGACTCCAAAGAGACGTCAAAGTTTGAACTTAAATTAAAAATTGTTAAAAATGTACATGTCTACGGTTTTCCAACCCCAAATGATACAACAGAGTTTGCGTTTCGGTCCCCATGAATCTCAACCTCAAAAGATACAGTTTTCACAACAACATGACATAAAGTTTAAAATATTCAAGTAAGAATGGGAGGAAAAACAAGTAGACGCCAAGCCACACACACAACTTCCATCCAATGCATGCTCCATGCTACACTTCATCGATTACCTGAAACACATGCTAAATTTGGTCAACAAAAACGTTGAGTGGAATTCATAGGTTTTACAATTCAATTTGAACATATGTGTAATAAAATCATTCACGATCATTCATAGACTTGTCGATCAAACAATCTATTTTCAAGGTTATGACAATTGTGTTTAAGCTCATGACACTAATCCGTTAACTCAATCACCCGCGTAATAATTACCGGCGTGATTCAGATGAAACCAGTGCCCCTACTAAAGGCATCAGTTGCAATTATACCTTATCTCTTATCACAAATTATCCGGTCGCAGGGGGTACCCAACGTACTAGCCCTCGTCTCGGATAGGGTCGTCAACCCCATAGTACTATCACTTTGTATAAGCGGCTATTTTCAATCCACGCTAGGATTAAACAATAGTTAATAGTTCATGAAATTAGGGCCTTTTGCAACTAGGTACTCAACACAATTTCGAAGGCAACATTCGGGTCCAACAATCATTCATGACATATGTTCATTTTGGAAAACTAGCATGCATTTCCCTCGCGGGTAAAACAAATTAAAAAAATAATAAGCGAGGCTATAAATTCACACCTTATATAACAAAGTAGTCGACGATTCGAGTGACGATCATTGACGATGATGAGGATGCCCGGGTAAATCAACACCTATCAAACCAATAACGCGTAATGAGTAATCTCATTTATAAACCTTAAGTACTGTATATAATACATACATATTAGTAAATTGTGATAATTACAACTCACACCAAAACCAAACAATTAAGTGTTACTCGTTTTATACCATTCGTCAATGTTATTAACGTTATTCCCTTTTACACATTTTTCGCCGATATTTACCAAAAGTACGGACTGTTTTACTAGACTTAACCATTTTTATAAAAATTGGGAAAATTCTCAAAAATACCTTAAGACCTGTAGAAAACACATTCTTAATCCCTTTAAAATTTTTTGCTTTTACGACCCGTTACTCAACACTTTACCAAAACTACGTTTTTCGGACTGAATTTGCACTTTGACCAAGTCGGACTCATTTGACCCATTCAAAATATTCCATTAAACCATTTGACACCTAAGTCTAATAATATACTCAAATATGCAGGTTTGAGACCAAAAATAAACCTTTGACCATTTACCAAACTATACCTATGGTCCCCGGGATTTGACCTAAAACCAAGCATAATTTCGGATTATGAAGGTTTTCATCTCCCGGTACACGATTTTCAAAACATCATAACTTTTGACTCGTTAGGAGTCGTAAGCTCTATCTTATACCAAATCGAAGCTAAGAAGATGCTCTACAACTATATACTAGCCACAAGACCTGTTTAAAAAATAATTTTTATGAAAACACTCCAAACTTTCTGCCTAAAATCACCTATCCCAAAATCAATCCAACACTCGTTTCCAAACCCATTTATCGACACTAGACATCAACCTAAACACTCCTAATCATACCCAATCACACTAATCAGTCCTAAACACCCTAAGTATAATATCCATCATAAAACCCAAACACAAAATCAAACATGCAGATGGTTTTACCCATTCAAAAACATCTAAACACAAGAATAAATACAAAATCCATCAACAAAATAACAATCACCATGATCCCCCAAACACCCCCTTTGTGCCGTGGGGTTTGGGTGGTCAAAACCCCTCAACCAAATTGATTTTGGTTGATTTGTTGAGTGATTACACATCCAATATACATGAATTAAACATGCATACATCCAATTTACATCAAAACCCACTTTGAAAAATCCATTGATTCTTGGAAAAAAATTTATGGATGCATGTATGATTAAAGTACATGAAAAGGATGAGAATGAAGTAATTAGATGTGGTCTAAACTTACTTTTGATCAAAACAAGCTAGAAAAAAATGGTGGTGGTGGTTTGGGTGGTTTTGGCCGTCGGCCTAAAGAGAGAAAAAAGGAGGGGATGAAAAATTTTTGAAGTGAAAATGTGTTGTATGTTTGTTTGATTTCCATTTTGTAAAATTAGGAGGGACCTTGGGTGCAAATTTTAGCTTTCTTTTGTCCTTAAGTAAAAACGTCCTCACAAGTTTAGGTGATTGACTCATTAGTCATTTTGGAAAATTTTACGGGAGTCGGGGATCATCCCGAACACTCCAAAATATTTTTAGGACACTTTAAATGTACCCGGAAAGAAATAAAACTCACCCGACTCGACTTAACACGAACCGAAAGTAAAATTCTAGAAAAATTATAATATCGATAAAACGACAATAATCATATAAATTTGGGCATCCATCGGGATCGTAGTCGTCATCGTTCTTCTTAAATCGTCAATCGTCAAAATTATGACCTCGAATATCGATTTCAACCAAAATGGTAAAATATATAGCAAATAAAATTTATTAAAAATTTCAAAAATAAGCGTAATTTAGGGTAAGGTAAGTGACCTTGGTTCTAGGGTATCACATCCACCCCTCCTTAAAGAGAGCGACGTCCCGGCGCTCGCCTCTTCTTATACTCACATTTCGTGCCGCTGGAACAGATGAGGATACCTTTCCTTGAAAAAGTCCTCACGTTCCCAAGTGTATTCCGGTCCACGCCTAGAATTCCATCGAACCTTCACAATGGGAATTCTACTATGCTTCAGCCTCTTGACCTCTCGGTCCATAATTTCCACGGGTTCTTCCACGAAATGCATTTTGTCGTCCAGTTGAATCTCGTCCAAAGGAATCACCAATTCCTTATCCGCCAAACTCTTCTTCAGATTTGATACGTGAAACGTGTCGTGAATAGCACTAAGCTCGTTCGGCAACTCTAACTTATACGCTACCGGTCCAATTCGTTTAACGATCTTAAATGGTCTAATATACCTCGGACTCAACTTTCCTTTCTTCCCAAAACGAATTACACCCTTCCACGGCGAAACCTTAAGCATAACCATATCTCCGACTTCAAATTCCAACGGTTTTCTTTTGTTATCGGCATAACTCTTCTGTCGGCTTCTCGCAGCAAGTAATCGTTTCTTGATTTGCACAATCTTCTCTGTCGTCTCCAAAACCATTTCGGGTCCAGTCAATTGACTTTCTCCTACTTCACTCCAACACACAGGTGATCTACACTTCCTTCCATACAACGCTTTGAATGGTGCAGCCTTGATGCTCGCATGGTAACTATTATTATACGAAAACTCCACTAAAGGCAAGTGGCGTTCCCAACTTCCTCCAAAATCAATCACGCATGCTCGGAGCATGTCCTCCATCGTCTGAATAGTTCGTTCACTCTGGCCATCAGTTTCCGGGTGATAAGCCGTGCTCAAACTCAATTCAGTGCCCATTGCACGTTGAAGTGATTTCCAAAATTCCGAAGTAAACCTACTATCACGATCCGAAATGATCGATAAAGGTACTCCATGTCTGCAAACGATCTCCTTCACGTACACACTGGCCAGCTTCTCCATACTGTCCGTCTTCTTCATAGGTAAGAAATGAGCAGATTTTGTCAATCTATCCACTATTACCCAAATCATATCACATCCACTAGGAGTTCTGGGTAAACCCGTCACGAAATCCATAGCGATTCTCTCCCATTTCCATTCTGGGATCACTGGTTGTACCAACAGCCCAAACGACTTCTTATGTTCGGCTTTAACCTTCGCACAAGTCAAACACTTACTAACGTAACGAGCAATATCCGCCTTCATATTCGGCCACCAATAGACTTTCTTCAGGTCATGATACATTTTATCCGATCCAGGATGTATCGAGTACTTCGACTTATGAGACTCGTTCATAACCAAATCTCGTACTCCAGGCTTTCCTTCCTCGGATGGACACAACGGTAACCAAATCCGATTCTCGAAATATCTCAGCCCGTCTGACCTAACCACAAAAAGAGGTTTCAACATTCTTCCCAAGTTCTCAGCATCAACATTCTCTTTCATTAATCCCTTCTCTTGAGCCTTCAGTATTGTTTTGGTTAAATCAACACTCTCAGTCATCACTAAAGCTCTGACCCTCAAAGGTTTCTCTCGATCCTTCCTACTAAGTGCATCCGCTACGACATTCGCCTTACCAGGATGGTAGCGAATTTCATAGTCATAGTCACTTAACACGAACCGAAAGTAAAATTCTCGAAAAATTATAATATCGATAAAACGACAATAATCATAGAAATTTGGGCATCCATCGGGATCGTAGTCGTCATCGTTCTTCTTAAATCGTCAATCGTCAAAATTATGACCTCGAATATCTGTTTCAACCAAAATGGTAAAATATATAGCAAATAAAATTTATTAAAAATTTCAAAAATAAGCGTAATTTAGGGTAAGGTAAGTGACCTCGGTTCTAGGGTATCACAGCTGGAGCGACAACTTTGGTTACCAGAGCTATTACCTCAGGTTCTGGAGCAAAAATACTGGGAGGAGTAAAGAATTCATCAAAGAACGGTTGAAACAACGTAACCCATTCATTCCTAGTAGGTGGTGTGAATGATGATGAAGTAGGGTTATTTGGGACAAGACCAGAGCTAATGTTACTGGGTCCCATTTCATGAAGTGCGGGTTCAGAGCTGCTTTGCTCAGAAGCCATTGTTGTCAGCTCGTCAAAATCAACATTCATAGTTTCAAGGATCTTGCGAGAGTTACGGTTATAGATTCGGTATGCCTTCTTTGCGGGTGCGTAACCAATGAAAATACCAATATCAACCTTTGGTTGAAGTTTTCCCAAATTGTCACCATCATTATTTGGATAGCAAAGAGAACCAAATACATGAAGATATGATAAATCTGGTACTTTTCCATGGAGAAGCTCATAAGGTGTTTTACCATGGCGTTTACGAATTCGTGACCGGTTTTGGGTGTACACTGCGGTAGATACTGTTTCTGCCCATAAAAACAATGGAGCCTTTGCGTAAATTAACATCGTTCGAGCAGCTTCCATAAGTGTGTGATTTCGCCTTTCAACGACATCGTTTTGATGTGGAGTGCGAGCAACGGATGTTTCATGAGAAATGCCAACTTCTTCATAATAATCACGCAAGATTTGATTCACAAATTCGGTTCCATTATCTGTACGAATGCGTCAGACAGTAGTGTTGAGACGCACTTGAATCATCTTGAGAAATCCGATGATGAATTTAGGTGCCTCATTTTTTGCTTTAAGAAATTTCACCCATGTAAACCGAGAGTAATCAACGACAATGACGAGGATGTACTTTTTGCCACTAAGACTTTCAACACGCATTGGTCCACAAAGATCCATATGCAACAGATAAATTTTCTCTTGGTTGGTGTCTTCCGTCTTGGGTTTGTATGATTTCTTAGTGCTTTTCCCCATTGTACACGCGGAACACAAATGATCCTTGTGAAATGATAGTTTAGGAAGACCACGAACAAGTTCGTTTTTTGCCAAGTGATTAATAGCGTCAAAGTTAAGATGAGATAACCGTCGACGCCATAACCATGACTTAGTCTTTGATGCTTTGGAGAGAAGACATACGGGAGAAGCGGCCATCATGTCTTGTAGAGACAAAGTATACAAATTATTCCCTCGAGTACCTTTCAATAAATCAACCCCTTCCAAATTATGAATGAAGCAGGTATGCTCTCGAAAAGCAACTTCTAGGTTTGCATCACAAAATTGTCCCACAGAAAATAAGTTGTGACCGAGACCTTCCACATAATACACTCTTGAAATTATAACATTCCCAATATGATATTCACCGTAACCCATTATCTTTGCAATATGATCATTTCCAAATCGAACCGTACCAAGAAACTTGCTACCGAAATTTCTGAGCTGAGAGCGATCTCCGGTCATATGCTTGGAGCAACCAGAGTCCAAATACCAGAGAACAATTTGGACCACCTGTTTTCAACAACAACAGTAGACAATGCATTGGAAACTATTGGTTCCGGAGTGTTAGCATATACAGATAAAATATTATCAGAATTGCTAACATTTTTGTAACACTTAGATTTCCTGCGTTTTCTAATGTGAGTCTTAGCACTAACAGGTTTTACTGTTCCAACTTTCTTAGGTTTTGGATTATTCGCGGGCACTATAGTGGGAGTAGACCTATTTAAAGGGCACTTGGTTCCTACAGTAGTGTCAGTGTTCCTAGTTAAAGGACACGCTTGTGTTTTGGTAGCCTTGGTACTCCTAGTTAAAGGGCACACTTTCTTCGCTGTAGTGGGAGTGATCCTAGTTAAAGGGCACGTATTTCCTACTATAGTGAAAGTTCTACCAGTGGGGCGCCACATCCAACCAACTTGGGTTAACACTTTCCCAGTCGGTTTCCATTCTAATCCATTTTTCCGGGCATACATCTCATTCACATGGTCAATAAGGCAAGAATCATGACGACTAGAAAACATACATTCATTGCAATTCCAACATTTAAAATTAGAATTCACAGTAGGCTTAGAACGCTGCACAACCGCAGAGCCTTTAGGTTTAGCTACATGATTCTTTTTATTCAAAACAGAAATAACATTCCTAGGATGGGCTTCTACTTTCTTCTTCACTTGACTACTAGATGGGGGCAAGATCCTATCATTCTTCTTGTTTCTCTTAAGCTTAGATCTTTGAGCCTTAGTAGTGGTGATTACTCCTGTAGAAGGCAACACGGGAATATTAGAAGCTTGTTTTGATTCTGCCTTATCTTTAGTGACCAAAGTTTGAGATGGTTTAGTCCTAGGGCCCTTGTTAAGTGGTGTGACGGCTATTAGGTTCCTTTTGATTGCACTAGAGGACGATGCTGAGACAGTGGCTGCGTTATCCACAACATTCTTACCTTTTAGAGTACAAAGTGTTTCCTTTAACTCAGCCAAGGCCAGATTTTTATCACAAATTTGTTCCCTCAAATTAGATATTTCCACTGACTTTCGATTCAATTGTTCAATCAACGATTGATTCTGTGCAATGGTATTAGCACATGCGGGCTATACTGAATCGAAGAGTCGTGTATTTTTCTGTTTTAAGTTATCAACTTTGGACAAAATCTTGGAAACTCGATTATCTAGATCAAGTTTTAAATTCTCAGCGGCCTCAAGTACGTTCACACAGTTAAGCTCCTTAGATTTCTCTATGTCTATCGGCAAAGATTGAGCAACCTTGTCACTTGGCTGACGCTGTTTGGATTGTAAAATCAATCGAAAATTCTTTTCAAATTTTGCATCATCGATATGAACACCTTCGAATGACGTTTCAAAGATTTCTTGAATAAATTGTTGCTTGCATTCAAGCGAAATACAATGTGTTTGAATCTCATCAAAACGTTTTGAAAGTGAAGAATATGAATCTTAAAGCTTTAAAAATTCAACGTCAGATTCGTGACAAGTACTATCTACCACAGTATCCACAGATTCAACATTATGCACAATAGAATCATCATCAACACTTTTATTCACACAGACATAAACTATATCATGAGACATCACTTGCTTCAGAAGCTGATCATTTTGGCGTGAAACCCGTTCTATTTCAAGTAAACTGTTTTCATAAGCATCTTCCATTTCATTGAAAACACGTCTAACTCTTCTATTTCCAAAAGCAAATCTTGATCAAGATTACTAAGACAAGTTTTAACATTCTTTACAAATGGAATAATTTCGTCTCGAAACGCAGCTCTAGTGTGCTCAAAATTCCATTCACCTTCCGTTACGTTCCAAAATGACCTTGTCAAAATCGGCTAAGTGTTGGTGAACCGCATTTAAGTTAACGGACGCCTTGCTTACCGGTGGAATTAACTTTGTTAAATCCGTTTTGACAAGTGTAGGAGACGTACTAGGAAGGTTTTCATTTGACAAACTTTGGGGCACAAGAACTGTCAATTCTGCTAATTCCTTTTGTAAGCGAATGCGTGTCTTTTTCGAAAATTGATCTTTGTTATGTTGATCATAATCAATTGTATGGAATTTTGAAAACATTTTAGAATGAGTTTCATCCGCAAGTGACTGTGTCTCCTCAGTACTAAGAACAAAAGGTGCTTCTTTCGATTTGCCAATTATGGTCATATCATAAAGACCGGGAATATATTCCTGAGCTTGTTTTGCATAACCGGGATTAGGTGGTAAATCTTGAAGTCGTTTAAGTTCGAGTTCTTTAAATGAGTAAGTTAAAAGATGAACCTTTTCTGTGGAAGCGTATTGTTTTAAAAGCTGTTGTTCCTTGAATTTAAGAAGTTTGGTAGCATTAATTTTTGATTCAACCTTTTTAGACTCGAGTGTTTCGAAATCCATTTTAAGTTTCTGAAAATCATTGACAACCGACTCTTTTTCTTTTAATTCAATGGAAAGATTAGCTTTTAATGATTCAATTTCTTTCAAGTGTTCAATCTTTTCAAAACGAAATTGGTCAAATTCAGAAAATGTTATTTTCTCTACTTGAGGGACCATTTCAAAAGTTTTGACTTTTTCTTTATGCAACGCAAGCTCAACAGTTAGGGTGGAATTGGTATCTACGGATTGTCTGAGGGCCATATGCATCTGATCAATAATATGTTTAGGTACCATGACCAAATCATGTTGAGCATAAGATTCAATACCCGTCGTAGCATTTGGTTGAGGTTCACTCAAATGTGTAGGATTGGGTACCACATCATTTGAGTTACATTACTCAAATGATGTTTGAGGTTGTCATTTGCATGCCCAACTTGATGTTGGTTATCATCAATATTATTAGATGTGGTTGGTACCTCACTGACGACATCAGAACCGTAGTGAGTGAGATTAGCAACGAGAGCAGCTTGGGCAGAGTGAATGTCATCACAATCCGAATCGTATGCATCAAGATCGTCCGCTTGATAAGCTGCATTAGAAGTGGAAATGACTACAATGCCTTCAGTATCTGATGCCCCTGGGTCTGCAAGAAATGCTAACTCCACTAAATCCAAGATCTTCCCCCTAGACTGAGCATCAACCAAATATATCTTCTCACGAAACCATGCATCATCCCTTCTCCTCTTCGGTTGAGTGCATTCCTTAGCCATATGACCTTGTCCTCGGCAATTGTAGCAAGTCACAACCTTTTTAGGACCAATAGGACTTCCATTTCCACTAGCTTGAGAATTCACAGCTTGATTGTTCCCAGTCCTTGTAGGAGGTCCATATGAATTTTGCCTTCCCTAAATAGGTTGCACCGTCACTTGACCATCTTGAACAGTGGCTTGTTGTCGAGGATTTGAAGAGGTGCGGAGCTGATTGTTTGTTGGTGGAAATCCTCTAGTTGCAACAAGTTTTGACAAGTAGGCAGTGAGATGGTTTAGTACATCAGCTGGCGTATCATTTGGAGTAAAGATTGGTGCTTGGATTGGTGGAAGTTCGTTAGAGTAGAAAGCTTGTTCTGGTTGTGCTTCTATTGGAAAATATCCTTGCTGAGGGGTATAGCCCATTGGAGAAGTGTTGGCTTGTGATGGTGATGTCTGATATGGTGGTTGTGGTGAAAAAGATTGTTGATGAACACTTTGTTGAAATGCTTGATGTGGCATCATTAGTGGTGGATAAGATGGTTGCTGATAGTTGTGTGGTGGTGGCTGCTGCAAGTATGATGGTTGCTGATAAGTATAAGCCATGTTTTGTTGAGAAACATACATTGCAAGTGGATCATGAACTTGAGGTGTAGACAACCGAGCCTCGATCACATGGCATTCGTGTTGTTGAAGAAAAGCTTGAAGTTGATCCACATTGGTGTTATGCAAGTCCTTAGCCAATTTAACATCCGTCACGTATTTTTTCCATTCTGGAGGAAGAGTGTTCAAATACTTGGTGTTCAATTGAAAGGTAGGAATTGCCATGCCATAGATATTTAGCTCATTCAACAATAGGGTAAATCTCAGATAGTAGTCATTGAGAGTATCCCCTGGCATATAGGAAAACTTATCAAAAGTATCATAAAGCTTACATTCTCGTTCTTGTTTAGTTAACGAGGTGCCTTGCATTAGAACACGAATTCTATCCCATAACTCTTTGGCAACTTTATGTTTGCTAACGAGTTTGTAGACATTTGGAGGAAGGGCTTGGAGAATGATGTTTGTAGCATACTTATCACATTTATCTTGAATCTTCATATCTCCAGTCAATTCACCCGTTGTGCGAGGACGAGTAGTTGTACCTTCCGTCACTGTACCATAATCTAATGGTCCATTGAGCACTGATGCCCAAATTAGATGTCCGTTCTCCTTGTTTAACATATAAAGTTCCATTCGGGAAGTCCAATCCTCGTACATAGATTTCTCCAACATTGGTGGACGATTATCCGTACCCGAGAGGATGGACTTATCCGTAAGAGATGTGTACTCCATTTTGATAAGTTAAGATTTACAAACTTGATCGGTCAATGAAAGAAAGTAAATGTGTTTGTTATAGTGTGTTAAAACCGAGAAATAATGTTAAAATCCCCTAAATTATGTTCTCGATAAACCATAAATTCCAAGATGAAATTGCACACGAAAATTTTCAAAAACACGTTTTTGAAAAAATGTTGGATCGTAACACGTGATCGCAGTGGAGATCGTACTCAGATCGCAGTTGTGATCGCACTCCCTATGATCGTACTCATATCGTAGTTGTGATCGCACTCCCTATGATCGTACTCAGATCGTAGTTGTGATCGCACTCCCTATGATCGTACTCAGATCGTAGTTGTGATTGCACTCCCTATGATCGTACTTAGATCGTAGTTGTGATCGCACTCCCTAATTGTAACTTTGATCTTACTCTACAATCGTGGTGATGGATCGTTCTCTGAGCTGAGCTATCGCACTGAGCAATCTTACCTTGATCGTAGTATGGATCGTACTGAAGGATCGTAGCGAGCTATTGTACTAACCAAACTTACCTTGATCGTAGTATGCTATCGTACTGAAGGATCGTAGCGAGCTATCGCACTAACCAAACTTACCTTGATCGTAGTATGGATCGTACTAGGCAATCAGATTGAGGGATCGTACTCTGTAATCGTACTGATGGATACCAACTTACCTTTTTTCTCGGACAGTACAATAACACAATCAATTCAAGATTCTAAGCCAAAAAATGAATCAAACACCCAAAAAATTTTGTGTTTTTAACCCAAATAGCAATACCAAATCACTATAACAAGTAATAAGATGAAGTAAATCAAGATTAAGTCATAAAAACACAAAAAAAAAAAATTGGTTCGTGTGAAAATGGATTAAAAATGGCGAGAGAATCAAGAACACAAACACAAGAACTAAACAATCATCCCATGGCTCTTGATACCATTTGTAGGATATGTAAATCTTGCTTATATTTTTAGAGAGAGAAAGAGATAAAAAGATGGTGGATTTCACACTTCTAGAGAGAGAAAGTTTAAGAGAACTATGATGTTATTCAAAATGAAAATCACCACCCTCTCCATTATTGGAGAGGGTTTATATACCAAGCCCATAAGATGGGCTTGGGCTTATATTTGGGCCGTCCACACAATCATGGACCGGGCTTTTCCTTGTTTAGTTAATTAAAAAGATACCTAGACTACGAGCTACAACTTAATATATTGTCGGAGTGACCGAATCTTCCTAAATACGTAAAAACGTATTTCCAACAATAACCATGCCTGAGTCGATGAAGCTTTAGCCATGAAGCAAATTGGAGTTGATGAAGTTGTGTCTTGAAGTGAAATTGTGTAAAGATCAGTACCCCGTGTACTGGTAAGTAAGTCATTCCCATCATAATCACGAACAAAACATGTCTTCTTTCTGAAAGCAACTTCCAAATCTGCATCACAGAATTGACCAACCGAGAAAAGATTGTGATTGAGCCCTTCGACGTAGTATACCCTTTTGATTGTAATATTCCCCTGAACCAAATCTCCATATCCTAGGATCGGTGCAAATTGATCATTTCTGAATCGAACCGTACCCAGGAACTTCTCCACGAAGTTAATTAGAAGCTTGAGATTCCCCGTCATGTGCTTCGTGCATCCAGAGTCCAGTATGAAGAGAATTATTTGTATCACCTGCAGAAGAGTTAGAACACGATGTAGCATTTGCTAAATTGGATACCACAGTAGTTGTGATAGTAGAATCATTAGTGTCCTTATCAACATTTGAAGGCAAACTAACAATCATTTTCACATTTTATGTCCTAGCTTTCGACATCCATTTATATCCTGGAGGACATTGATTAGCAAACCACCATTTCCAAGACTTGCTAGCAGACTCATATAATTCCTTAATTTTGCTTCTAGGGTTCTTAGTGGTGGAGTCTGATGCATTACTTTTGTTAGTGGGGGTAGCACCAAAAAGGTTCACTTTGCGTTTGGGTTTACTAGCTCTAATAGGCATCGCAAATTGCTTCTTAGTTCTAGTATCTACGCATTTGGCTTTAGTCATAGCACACATAGAATGATTAGCATTAGCACACTTTCCACATTTTACATAAACAAATTTAACATTCATAGTATTCAAATCATTCACATCATTCAAATCTTCATTACATGCGATTACAGACTTTTTATTCTTAAAAACATTCAAATTCCTAGGGTGTTCTTCTACTTCCTTCATCTTCCCTTGATTCTTGTGTTTCCAGACCTTATCATTCACTTGAGTGCTCTTAAGTTGAGGCCGGCTAACACTAGTAGTGGAGACTATTCCTGTACTAGAAGACACACGAATATTAGTGTTTCTAGAAGTTTGAGGCGATTGAATAACTTTGTTTGTGGGCTTAGTGGTCATTCTATACATCCCTGGTTTAATCACATTATTGTGCTTAACGCTTGGTGCTATGACATTCCTTATGGGTTGATTATGTGGTAACCTTTCCTTTCCATCCATCTTGGGGGCAAGCACAGGTTTTGAAAACGAGGAATTTGATAACGCAGATGGTTTTCCCAAGATAGAGGGTCTATTCTCTTTAGAGGCATTGGGTTGTCTAACAACACGTTTCTTAATGCTAGGTTCCACAACTTTCCCACCCATTTTAGCAACAAGTTTCTGCAACTCTGCTATCGCTCTGTCCCTGTCTTGTAACTGAGCTTTCAACGCTTTAATTTCCAAATTCTGTCCATTCATTTCTCAAAATGTTTGGGAAAGTTTTTCTTGCAATTTTTTATCTTGTGGAAAACTACCAACGTATTTTTGCAAAGCAAGTTCAAGAAAATGACAATGTTTTTGAAGGAAATCAGTTTTGTGTTGAAGTAACTCAAAAGCCTTTTTATCAACATTTTCTTTACGTTTCGAAAGCTCAATTTCAAGACGTTCACATTCTTTGATCTTATCAAGATATTTGCATGCAACATCAGAATATTCATCAATATCAGCACAAGATGTAAAATAAGCACACATAACATCGTTAGAAACGCATTCTTGCAAGAGTAAATCATATTCATCTGAAAAATCAGACTTCTCCATTTGAAGATCATCAATGTGTTTCTCAAGAGATTCAACATATTTTAAATCATCATACATTTCAGTCCGAATGAACTCCTCAAGTTGAAGAACAGTTTCTTTAATCAACGCCGTATTTGGAATTAAGAGTTCTTTCACAAGCAAGGTAATATCTTGAGGAGTCGGGCGTTGCCACTCAGCATTTTCACGTTTTGCCCAATCTCTTTCAACAAAAGATTTAACATTATCTATGTGGTGTTTAAGAATACCTAATGTTTTCCTACTCTTGATTTTGGACTCATCTAGAGGGAGGTAGTTTATGTATTTGTAAACATTAGATTTCTTAGGGGCAAATGCTTTCTTCCATTGAATTCTCTTTTGTTTGCGTTCTAGAAACACTTCCTCACGAGTTTTCTGAGATTGTTTGTTGAAAAGACCATAAAGATGTTGATCCCAAACTTAGATCGATTAAGCTTTGTGTATACGAGATTAGATCAAGTAATACACGTAGAGAAACCTTTGCTTATGAATAAAGTAACTAAGTGTTATGCGGAATTAACACTTAATCTAGAACACAAAGATGTTAAACAAACTTTCACTTGTATTAGAATAATCGAACTTGATTACAATGAAAGGGGTTTAACAGTCGAATACTTGTGAAAACTTATTATAACTGATGATCAACATTAACCTAAAAGATCTTCTTTTATAGATTAAGAAGTCTTGTACAATAAGCTACGAATCAACTATTCTAGGTAAAGATAATATTGGAAAGTACAATGTCGAGTTTATCTTTACCATATACAAATAAAGAAACAAATAAACAAAAAGATTCGTATGAAGATATATTCCATCAGTGCTTGTCTTCAAGGCTGTCAGCGTTGACTTCTTCAAATGTCAACGCTTGGCTGTCAGCGTCCAACTTCTTCTTATCAGCGCTTGAACTCTTCTTATCAGCGTCTAGTGAACTGACCCATAATTTATTCCCAACAATCCTCCCCTAAACTTGATATCTATTCCAATGATCAAGTTTCTGAATAAATACTTAAGGCTTAGGAGGAATCTTACAAAAACTTCTTATGTTGGTGATAAACATATCTAATCAAGTCTTTGGCCACGTCACTAGTGTAATCAATCTCCAAGGGTGTCTCCTTCATCTTCTCCAATATTTCTTTGGACAAGAAATAGTCAGCATCCACAAGTAGATACTCTGAAAACTTTGTAGAGCTCAAATGAAACACACCACAAGTAGAATAAAGCCTCCAATGAAGACCACTGAGGTCATCTTCAAGATCCTTCCATACAGCAGGATCTGCTTCCCTTGGACCACACAAAGTCAAAAATGTGTGCCATAGTCTTATTCCATTTGCTGAAGTAGGTGCTTCAGCCTTATACTTGGCCTCTATCAATCTCCATAGATGCACCAAGTCTTCTCTGTCTATGCTTGCAAAGATAGAAATAATCGAAGTGAAAGTGTGTACCTCCTTCCCAAATCTACCAATCTTCCAAAATCCACACTCATCTTCATCAAAACTTATGATTGGATTTCTGGCATCTAGAGATACTACATTAACCAAATCTGAAGCTTCCAATGGAGAAAGCTTGAGATGCTTCCTTATGACAGTTTCACTTGGATAATACACATCCATATCTTTGGGAAATTGGAGAGGATCTCCTTTCTTCACTGGTCTTTGAGCAATCCTCATCTCTTTTTCAATCTGCATTTCCTCAGCAAGCTCCTGTTTTCTTTCTTCTGAAAGAAACTGTAAGACATTATTTTCTTGCACATGCCTCCAAATAGGATGTGCCCTGTACTCTAGCTCCTCAAAAGATAAAGCCAGCAACTTCTTGTATGTCCATCCAGTTTGATGGCATCTAAGCAACTTGTAATACAATTGCCTCATATCTCTTCTAAGCCAAGTCTTGACCTCTTGTGCATTATACTTCAAAATCACCTTTATATCATCTTGTACCCTGAGAAGAATTTCCAACCCCCAAATTTGATCTGATAAGCTCATCCCTGGGTTGTCAAATACCTTATCCTCCCAAGCATGGTACATTCTGGTGATTTCTGGAAGGTCAAAATCAACCTGCATCTTCAAATCACTCAATCTTTCTTTTGCCAACTCATCCCCATATTCAAGTCTTTCTGGATCTTCAATGATTTGAACACTTGAATCTGAGCTAGCTCCTTCTCTTTCATCATCACTCTCTTCCTCACTCTCAGAAGTGGCAACAAATGGTGATCTACCACTCCTCTTCAAATCTTCTTCCAAAAGTTGTGCAGCCAACTGATTATCAAATGCAATTTATGCTGCATCTTTCTTTGGAACATCTTCTTCAACCATAATTCCTTTACCCTTGTCTTTTGGATCAATGGTAGGTAAAGTAGATGAAGATACCTGTGTAGACACATCTTTGATGATTGTTGATGACTGGAATACATCAACACCACCTGCAGGTTTGTCAGCGTTCAAGTTACCTGTGTCAGCGCCCCGTTTACTCTTGTCAGCGTTGGATGTGTCAGCGTCCAAACTCTTGTCAACGCCAAGATTACTTGTGACAGCGCCCTGTGTAAAATGTTCCATCACTGCTGTAAATGAGCCATCCAAATTCAAAGGAGTTACCTTGGATGTATCAATGACAGGGTGCTTCTTCAAGTTGGTGAGTGCTTCAGCAACATTTAAAGATTAACTAAATTGTGAACTCTTCTCACTGGCTGTATGAATCAGCTCATCCTCTTCATCCTCCCCTTTGGAAGATTCCTCCATTCTACTCCTGCTACTAGGATTCTCCAAAACAGTTACCCGCTCCCTCAATACTTGGAGTTCACGGCCCTGATTATTGACAATTTGTACAAGGCTGACATTTTGCTTTTGCAAGCTAATGACAGCAGCCGTCAATTCATTCAATGTCATAGGTTCCAATCTGCCCTCAGCTAGAATGGGGATTTGACCTCCCAAAATAGAATCATAGGGCATGGATGAGGTCTTAATGATGTTGGGACTGTCTTGACCAGCATCTAAGCCTGTGCCAATAGCCCCAGCCTCATCCATGTCACCAGCCACACTTGTGGAGGTGGTTCTCGCTGCTACATGGCTAGGACCACTAGAGGAGAACACTCCAGTAGTCCTTTGGCGTTTATTTAACCTAGATTGTAATGGGGTGGAAGATGAGGTAGATTGTGTGGGTGTTGGTTGGTTAAGGGGTGTTTGGGTTTGTTCAGGGATGTCATCAGCATTGGGATTGGCTGTGTCAGCGCGAACATATTGAGTGTCAGCGTTGACATTGGCTTGGTCAATGTCCATGTGTTCAGGTGAAGGTAATGGTTCAAGGATAGGCTCAAGTTGAGGTTCAGGGTCTGGTTGTGGTTGGGCAGCCTGAATTACTTCAAGCATGGCTTGGGTGAGAGGTATAGGTCTGTTTGTTGAGATCATTTTGTCAAAAATGGTTTTCTTTTGATTAGGGATCTCATAAAAATGGTCATGATCCCTAAGACAATATTCTTGTAAATCAAACACCATTTGCAAAAATCTTGGGTAAGCCAAAGTCATTTTACTTCCCTTATTTTTACACATCCCTTCAAAAATCATTTTTGAAAAATTATACCTAAGCCCACGTGACATACAAACCAAAGCACTTGCAATGGACCTGTTTATTTCATTAAAAGCAGTACATTTTGGACTTAAGCATTGAAGAAGGACATGTATCAAATATTTCCAATCTGAGGGACATTCCTGCTTATGATATTTATTTAAAGTTTTATCAGCAGGAATAGGATAACCCAATTCCCTAAGACCTTGTTCTATTGTTGCAATGGCAAGGGTAGTCACACCATCAGCGTCATTAAGACGCAAAGCTTGGCGAACCAAAGCTTCAGTGACCACCCATGTTCTACCATGAACAGTAGATGTTAATGTAGTCACTCCATTAGCTGTTGTGGAACTTACATTATTCCAAAACTGTCTAATGTGTGCGACAGGGACTAGTGGTTCATGAGAAAGTGCATACCTTATGGAGGATGCATTTAAAAATGCCACCATTTGTGAATACTGAGGGAACAAATCATTATCAGCGTCCAAGTAAGCTACCATATTATGTTGGCTCTTGAACTCCAATGTCAGATTGTTTGAGTTGAACTTTGGTGCCATGTTGAAAACTGTTTAGGTTATGTGATATGGGAAAAATCTAGGAGAAAGATGTTAGACAAGAAAATATGAATACCCAGAATGAAAAGTTAGCCAAATTTATAGGAGAGATGCATGATTATGATTGGTCAAAAATGAGGCAGTTATATTCAAAGAGTAATGATGAAAATATTGAATCAAATATAACTTATCTCATGCATTAATTAAAAGTAACAACTCCCCAAGAATTACGGCCAAAGATTAGTCAAAAATAACAACTGGGTAGGGCCCACTAGGTGTCAACGGTCAAAAATAACTCATCAACGCCCAACGGCTATATTTTCTTGTCAGCGTTTGCCTAAAGCCTTGTCAGCGTCACGATTGGTCGTAACAGCGTTTGGAGAAAAACTTGTCAGCGTCTAAAAATAAAAATATTTAAAAAGAAAAAGACCTTAACAAAGTAATTTATCCTAAGGGAAATATCTTGCAAGTTGATAATAATTACTGGGCGGCAAGCACTGTCCACTTATGCACACTTGCTTAAGCAAGATAGACACAAATGTCCTCAAGTGTCCCTTGCTAACCAAAATACTTACCAACAAAGTTATTTCATAAAATCCTTTGTAACTCCCAGGAAACCCATAACAAAAATATTCCCAAGTCTCCCAACAGACCACAACCAATTCTAGGCCAAAAATGTCTTGGCAGCATGCATAGTTTGTCAACTTTGCATGCTACAGTGCCTCATGGTTTAGTAAAACTAACCCATACTCACCTGTGTACACAATCTAGAATTGTGATAAGAGTATTATAAGAATACCCAAGAGTCCTAAAGGTTCCTTAAACCTCCCCTTAAACTATGATACATGAGTTTCTCAAAATATATATGAACATTAAAAATTTATGTCAAGATAGGAATATAAATATCCCAACCATCATCCATAAACAAAAACATGTCCAAATAGCTCTTCAAAGATCCATAAGCAACTCTGTATCCAATGGCATAAAGCTAACACCACCTACACACTTAGATTAAAAACCACAAAACTAACATTGTTGCTGACAGCGCCCTGACAACACTTATCAGCGTTGAAGGAACTCTTGTCAGCGTTAGACAATAACATCTCTAACAACGGCAAAATAACACTTGTCAGCGTTAAATTTACCTTTGTCAGTGTTAGAAAAGTAAAGTGGAAAAATCTAAATCATCACAAAGACCAATAACAATGCATTATCCTGTACATACTTTTACAAAAAGGTTCCAAAACACATATTAAGTGAGATTAACCATTCCAATATTTGTTACCAAATATTGAAATCTTCCAGTATCAAAAGGTTTAGTTAATAAATCAGCCACATTATCTTCTGTGTCTACCCTATCTGGTTGTATTAAACCTTTCTCAAAGCAATCTCTTATAAAATGATGCCTAATTTCTATGTGTTTGGTTTTAGAATGATGTACAGGATTTTTAATAATGCATAAAGTACTGTTATTGTCTACAAAAATCTTGGTATGCATGAAATTATACCCATAATCCAACAGCTGGTTCTGAATCCATAAGACTTGTCCACAACAAGCAGCTGCAGCCACATATTCTGCTTCAGTTGTAGAGTTTGCCACCACTGTTTGTTTCTTGCATTGCCAAGATATCAATCTACTCCCAAGAAATTGACATCCACCAGTTGTGGATTTTCTATCAAACTTGTCACCACCATAGTCACTGTCCGAATATGCAATAAGCTCCAATGGAGAATCTTTTGGGTACCATAAGCCAAGATCTGGATAACATCTTAGGTACCTAAAGATTCTTTTCACAGCAAAAAGGTGACATTCTTTGGGATTCACTTGATGGCGTGCACAAGCACACACAGCAAACGTGATGTCAGGTCTTGAGGCTGTAAGATACATCAATGAGCCAATCATTGATCTATAGTGTCTAACATCCACATCTTTTCCAGCTCCAATTTTTCCCCAAGGGTGTTCCCTATCCATAGGAGTGGAAGCACTCTTTTCATGTGGAGAAAAACCAAATTTCTTCAAGATTTCAGCTACATATTTGTCTTGGGAGATGAAGATACCATCTTCTTTCTGCTGAACTTGTAATCCTAGAAAGAAGTTCATCTCACCCATTGCACTCATCTTGAATTTATCTGTCATAAGCTTGGAAAAGTCTTCACTCATCTTTGGATTTGAAGATCCAAAAATGATATCATCAACATAGACCTGAACAAGTAAGACATCCTTACCTTTCTTCTTTGTAAACAATGTCTGATCTATGGTGCCCCTTTTAAAACCATTTTCCACCAAGTAGGTGGACAATGTACCATACCATGCTCTTGGGGCCTGATGAAGTCCATACATAGCTTTCTTCACTCTATAAACCTTGTCTGGATTCTCAGGATCTTCAAAACCAGGAGGTTGCATGACATATACCTCCTCAACAATTGTTCCATAGAGGAAAGCACTCTTCACATCCATTTGATAAACAGTGAAGTTCATACAAGAGGCATAAGCTAGGAAAATTCTTATAGCTTCAATTCTTGCAACAGGAGCAAAGACCTCTTCATAATCTATCCCTTCCTCTTGTGTATATCCCTGAGCTACCAAACGTGCCTTGTTTCTGACCACAATACCCCTTTCATCTTTCTTGTTCCTTAGAACCCATCTTGTCCCAATTGGTCTCACATATCTAGGACAATCAACCAGCTCCCAAACATCCTGTATAGCAAATTGGTGAAGCTCATCCTGCATTGCTTCCACCCAACTAGGTTCTTTGAGAGCATCAAAAATCTTCTTGGGTTCCTGTTGTGACAGAAAACAGGCAAACAAACATGATTGTACAAGAGGGGTATCAACCTTCTTGTGGATATTAGCAATGAAGCTATTATGAGTCTGGTGAGATCTTCTAGTTTGAACAGGAGTCATGATATTCCCAATGATTTGAGAGGGAGGATGATTCTTCAAAGTAAATCTAGGAATTCCATTTTCAAGAATTCTGTTGTCTTCAATATCATCCTCCATGTTGCTAATATCTTCTTCAGACTCTCTTCCATCTTGAACCTCTTCATTTATTCTTGAAGGTTCACCTTGTTCAAAATTGGAAGATACGAAATGCTCATGAGTGTTGTCAACGTTGGAATTTTTTTTGTCAGCGCTGGAATTACTTTTGTCAGCGCCAGAATCATTGTTGTCAACGTTTGAGCCATCAGCGTCTGAATTGGTCTTGTCAGCGCTAGAATTGTGCTCGTCAGTGCCTGAATGACCATGCATGTTATCAACTGGTGGTATTGAAGAACCACCTTTATACTTTCCAGCAGCAGCAGCAGCATAATACTCATCTGTCCATATAGGAAATGTAACATATTCTTGTGTGGGAGATGACTCAACTGCTTGTGGTCCATCCTTCTTAGCAACCTGTGTACCTGAAACATTACCAATTCTCTTTTCCAAAACACTTGAAGTTACCTTCACAATGTCTGGATTAGTAACAGGCATATATTTTAAAGCTCTAGATAAAGGTTCCAAGTCAAACAACCAATTTGGACCACTTTCAGGATCACTAGGTTTACTCTCTAAAAACCTAACATGTACTTTTTCAAGTATACGTTTTTCCTTTTTAATGTAAACCCTATATCCTTTGCTCTGCACTGAATAACCCATGAAATAGCCTTCATCACCTTTTGCATCAAATTTACCTAGGTCATCACTAGTTTCTAAAACAACTACATGACAACCAAAAGGCTTGAGAAAGCCAATATTTGGCTTCCTTCCCCAAAGTAACTCATAAGGTGTCTTATTGTGTATTTTGTTGACCAATGCCCTATTTTGAACATAACAAGCTGTGTTAACAGCTTCAGCCCAAAAGGCTATAGGAAAGTGGGCATCAGCCAACATGGTTCTGGCTGCTTCAATTAGGGTTCTATTCTTTCTTTCAGCAACCCCATTTTGCTGTGGGGTTCTAGCTATGCTAAACTGCCTAGTAATCCCTTTCTTGGCACAAAAATTCTCTAGTAACTGATTTCTAAACTCACCCCCATTGTCACTTCTAAGAATTTTGACCTCATTACCACTCTTCTTTTCAATCTGGGTAATGAAATCAATCAAAATTTGGGCAGTTTCACTTTTCTTGGCTAAAAAGGAAGTCCATGTAAACCTGGAAAAATCATCAGTGATGACAAAACAATATGATTTACCCTTCAAACTTTCTATATTAGTTGGACCAAAGAGGTCCATATGCAATAAATGAAGTGGTTTAGAACTAGAGTGCACCTGTTTAGATTTGAATGAGACCTTGTGCTGCTTGCCCTTAAGACATGCAACACAAGAGTGGTCATTGTGGAAAGCCTTTTCAGGCAAACCATCAACTAAACCAAGTCTCACAAGTCTATTGATATTTTTAAAGTTTATGTGCCCTAATCTCCTGTGCCAAAGATTACTTTCATCTACTGAAGCTTTAGCATAAAAACATGACATCATTTTATTATTCATCTTAATTCCATTAAGATTCAAATTATATATGTCTTTATGCCTTGGTGTTCTAAATTCTATGTATTTCTCCTCAGGGAGCTTGTAATCTTTGCTTAACACCAAGCATTCAGTATCAGTAAAAAGAAATTTATTCTTGTTATCACACACCTGTGATACACTAAAAAGATTATAGTCGAGTTCTTTTACCAGAAATACGTTTTCAAAACGTAAGTTGTTGGTGAGAAGAGTTCCTTTGCCTGTGATAGTTCCATATCCGCCCCCAAAGAGAACCTTATCACCATCTTCAATGGGAGTGAAGTTACTCAAGTAATCTTCTTTCCCAGTCATGTGCCTAGAGCATCCACTGTCCCAATATCCATAGTCATTAACCTGTTTTTGAATGCCCTGCACAAAAGAAACAAATTAGTTTTCTTTGGGAACCCAAGCCTTGGAAGACTTGGATTCATCTGGTTGTTCAACAAGAACAGACTTGGTTCTCATAACAACCCCATTTTCATCCCTTTTTGGATGAAATGCCCAGTTAACCCCAATTGGTCTTGACATGACCTTTGAAATATAATGAAACCTGTTGCATGTCATAGAAAGACCAGTAGAATTAGGGTTTTGGTCTTGTTTTGGTCTCCATGTTAAGCTAGTAGAAGCTTTAGACCCATTTCCCTGTGGTTGCAAATACCTAGGTTTGGCAGTGTGTTTGTCAGCGCTGAAATTGTTCTTGTCAGCGCCCCGATTGCCTTTATCAGCGTTGAACCTAGGGTTTGCTACAGGAACCCATTGCCTATTGGACCAAGTGTTTGTCTTTTGGAAAGGTCTTAGGCCATGTGTGACCCTCTAGAAAAGAATGGGGCTGGTCTAACAACTTGTGAACTTTTGTTCATAAAGGTTTTGTGTCTGACAGTATTTGACCTATGTTGACTTTTGTCAGCGCTGAAATGGTTCTTGTCAGCGTTGACATTTGAAGCGTTGACACATTTGTATGCCAAATGTGAAAAGCTACCACAAGTGTAACAGGCTTTCCTAGACATAGTCTTAGGTCTAGAAGCAAAGAAGCCTGTTCCATGGTTACTAACTTGGCTTTTTGGTGACCTAGTATTCCTATACATCTCTGCATACTTAACACTAGGTTTTCTAACAGTGTGTGAGCCAAGGTCAACAGCTTTGCCAGTGGTTGGGTGTGTGATTTTAATAGGTGTAGGATCATGGCTCGTGATTGGTGTGGGCTCATTTGGACTTTCACACAACAAACCTCCCTTAACAAACAAAGAGTGGTTAGCTTTCTTCCACTCATCTAGGTCAGTCAGTTTTTGTTTATATTCTTCAACTGGGGAAGTCACTCTAGGTGGAGGAATGAATTCCTTCTCTTGGAGTTCTGGCAAGCCAGTCCAAGATAAGTCCTTTGATTGGACACCATAGAAATCCCCAGCTGGTGGTGGAACACCAGTATAATCTTTCATCCCAATCCCACTCATGTCCTTAGAGTCTCTTTGTTTACTAACACACTCTCCTAGGGTTTGTGTGGCCTTATCAAATCTCTGGATTTTAAGACTCACATTATCTTTATTTTTGTTAGCCTCATCTAACTTAGCTATCAAATCAAGATTTACCCTGTTTGTGATATCTTGAATATCTTTACTTTGATGTAACTCATGATTTAAGATATTTATTTTATCCTTTAAATCAAACTCCATTTTCTTATACTCAGCTACTGTCCTTTCTGTTTGGGTGAGAGCAATTTGATAATTAGATACTTTGCATCTTTCAGAACTTGCCTCATCTAATAATTTTACTATCTCCTGATTTAGTTTTTCAGTATTTAAACGACAACCCTTAGAACAGAAAGCATCATCATATACCTCATTATCTGATGAAGAGGAGGAGTGTGCCATGAGAGCATATTCAACATGCTCTTCTTTAACTTCAGCAACCAATGCTTTGTCCTCTTCCTCATCCTTAGCCAAAAAGTTCCAGCTCCAGTCCCATCCTCCAACACCATCAATTTGTTGAACAGCTACAATGGCCTTGGAATCTTGGTTCTTAACCATTTGGCTTGAAGGCTTACCAGCATCAGATCTTCTTGGAGATCTACATTCCCTCATAAAGTGCCCCATACGATGACAATTGTAGCACTCAACTTTGGATTTGTCAAATCCAGCAACATCCTTAGCATCAAAGGTCATCTTCTTCTTGAACCTTTTATTAAACCTGTTTGCTCTTAAACTTACAAGAGCCATAGTCCACTTGATGTCCATCTCTTCCAATTGCTCATCACTTATTTGCTCAAGATCCTCATATGTAATCCTTGAATCACTGGGCAAAGAAGCAATGAATGCACACACAGTATCTAGATCTAAACCAGCAGGTTTAATTCCATCAGCGCCAAAACTGTAAGTGTCAACGCTTGAGTGTGAGGCGTTGACAGGATATGATCCAGCGCTGACAGGATGTGTTCCAATGCTGATAGGATGTGATCCAGCGTTGACACATGCAGATCCAGTGACTGGATGTCCATAAGAGTTCATGGAATCAAATTGACCTTCACTTTGTGAGAAGAAGGCCATGTTGCTACTGGAAGGTTTATTATCACTCTCCAAAAGCCATTCATTCTCCAACAGTCTTAGTTTATTGAAGATGTCATCAAACCTAGAGGTTTTGTGGGTGTTATTGACAAGAATGGATCTTGCCTCAATCTTCCATACCTCACCAAGGCTTTTGAGAAAAGTAGCATTCAAGTCAGGGTCATCAATCTGTGTTCCCATGAAGGAAAGTTGACTTGTAATGTCAAGCAGTCTACTTCTCACACTGCTGAGATTCTCATTGGGTTGAGCCTTAAAGACAGCATACTCATGCATGAGTTGCTTCTTCTTTTCTTCTTTAGTGTCAGCATTGCCACCATGTGCTACTTCAAGAGCTTCCCAAAGCTCTTTTGCAGACTCAAAGCGTTTGTACTTGTGCTGATTCTCATGACCCAAGGCGTGTTTCATGATGTTCAAAATTTTCATGTCCACCCTTTTCTTGGCTATATCTTCAGCAGATACAGCTCTTCTATCTTCAGGCCTTTCCTTCTTATCAGCTTCAGGACAATTAGGAACAGCTACCCTTGCAGCAATAGCATTAGCAATCTTTTGAGCTTTGTTGAATGTGTTCCCATATTCAACAATCTCCCAGAGAGTATAGTCATGGATGGCTACATATTGCTCAAAATTGGACTTCCAAAGCTCGAAGTTCCTGGCATCAAACATGGGAATTTTGATACTAGGGTTTGTGGTGTTGTTTTGTAGCAAAACAGGAGCAGGAGGTTGTTCTGAGCCAGACATGATGTTTTTAGGGTTTTGAGAAATTTAGGGTTTCGTTGTTTTAGGGTTTTTGGTGTTTTAGGGTTCTTGTGTTACTTAAAGATCAAAAGTTTCTCAACAAGCTCTGATACCACTTGTTGATCCCAAACTTAGATCGGTTAAGCTTTGTGTATACGAGATTAGATCAAGTAATACACGTAGAGAAACCTTTGCTTATGAATAAAGTAACTAAGTGTTATGCGGAATTAACACTTAATCTAGAACACAAAGATGTTAAACAAACTTTCACTTGTATTAGAATAATCGAACTTGATTACAATGAAAGAGGTTTAACAGTCGAATACTTGTGAAAACTTATTATAACTGATGATCAACATTAACCTAAAAGATCTTCTTTTATAGATTAAAAAGTCTTGTACAATAAGCTACGAATCAACTATTCTAGGTAAAGATAATAATGGAAAATACAATGTCGAGTTTATCTTTACCATATACAAATAAAGAAACAAATAAACAAAAAGATTCATATGAAGATATATTCCATCAGTGCTTGTCTTCAAGGCTGTCAGCGTTGACTTCTTCAAATGTCAACGCTTGGCTGTCAGCGTCCAACTTCTTCTTATCAGCGCTTGAACTCTTCTTATCAGCGTCTAGTGAACTGACCCATATTTTATTCCCAACAATAGACTATTCTCATAAGCATAATTATATGGTTTCACAAACTCCTTATTGACAAGTGGTCGACTATCATCATCCCAAAGGGCAGTCTCTTCACTATTGACACTAACAGGCATGCAATCAAGATCGGCCCTTTCAGTCTCATCAAGATAAAGATGCGGGTTCGCAGCTTGAGCTTTGGCAAGACACTCAGGACTTGCAAAGCTAGCTTGAACCTTAAACATTGACGGAGGTGCTAGCATTCTTACGGATTGAATAGAATCATGCGTTTTATAAACAACTTTCTTCAAAAATTTGACTTGTTCTTATAGTTTCGTTACTTTTTCGGTTTCTCTAACACCCCCAATTTACATTGCGCAGCGGAAATACACAATTGGGTGCTAGACACAAGCATCATCACACAAGATATATTGAACGACTCAAAATAGAGACGTTTACACAAAATATAAACATGATTATTATAAATGGTCTAAAACATAGATTTCAACCCAAATTGTACTGACACGATACCAGAGTAAAGCGTTTTGTCCCCATGGATCTCGACCGACAACCAAGAAGTTTAGTACAGTACATCAACATAAAATAAATTGTTCAACATTTAAAAAGGTAGAAACGGTTTAGACCAACATTCTTCCAAAAGCCTAGCCACAACCTCCACAGCAAAGCTCCATGCTCCATCACTTCCTATTACCTGAAATACATGCATAAAACTAGTCAACAATAATGTTGAGCGAGACTATAGGTTTATCAAATCACATTTGAACACAAGAAGAAAATCAATCATAACCATTTATAGAGTTGTCGTACACACAATCTATATTCAAGGCAGTAATAATAATGATATTATTAAACAAACATTGTATTTAAGCTCATGACACCGACCCCTTAACCAAATAGTCACCCACGCCAAATGCCGGCATGACTAGAATAAAACCATTGCCCCTCTAGGGTTTCAGTTGCTAGAATACCACAATCTTATTCACGTAAAATTATCCTTCCCAGCGGGTTACTCAACGTAATGCCCTGGTCTCAGATAGGGTGGTCAACCCAATAGTACTACCATTAGAATAAGCGGCTATTTCCGACTCACAACATCAAGTCAGAAGATAGTTAACGGCTCATGAATTTAGGGTCTTTAGCAACAAGTTACTCAATATAATGAAATCAACTTTAGGCAACATTCGGGTCTAACAATTACTCATGACTTGTGTTCATTTATTTTCAAATAGCATGTATCCCCCTCGCGGGTATTAAAATCATTAAAACAAGTAGAAAGCGAGGCTATAGACTCACCTTAGTATAAGAGATCTAGCGAGATGATCGTCGACGGTAATGGATGCCTTTCAAACACGAGAACCGCTACCTATCAAATAAGGCGCGTTCGTTAAATAATGACTCGAGAAATAAATCATACATAATAACATCAAACTCGAACTCATAAAGTCACGATAAACTCGAGAGAAAACAATATAAATAACTTCATTATACTTTACTACACATTTACTTAACCATTTTACACTTTTTACAAAGTCCGCCGGTACATACTACATGTACTAGCTCATTTACCCCTTTTAAACTCGTCAACCGTTTATGAAACGACTCGATAAACTAACTTACTATATATAGAAAGTCTTCTTATAAGTTTATAAAATGATATTACTCTTAAAGTACTTTACCCGACTCATTTTCAAACTACAAAATCCGGACAGATTTACGTTAATTTTTCATACAACCGTTTTAACTTATTTAAACGACTCCGTTTACAAAACCGACACTCGAGTTTTAAAGTAAACTCAACCTATAAAATAAACACCTCATTATCAGTAGGTTACATTTTTCAAAACATCTATTTAGAGTCCCCGGGATTCGATCCAAATATCGACAACAACTACTTGTAGTGTCGGTACTCGTCTCCCGGTACACGATCATTCAAAACATCATAACTTCGCGCTCGTTTTGAGCTAGAAACTCTACCTTATATCAAATCGAAGCTAAGAAAATTATCTACAACCCTAGGCTATAAGTTAAGCCATTTTCAAAACATAAAAATTAGGATTTTGCCTTTTACTTACTGTTGTAAAATGACTACTCAAAACTTGTATAAAATCAACTTTTTGATAAAAACCAACCATGGAAATGATCATTACTATGCCCTAATATCATCATACACTAATCATAACATCAAAATCATAATCAAAATAAAAATCATAAGATCAAAATGAAGTTTCTAACAAGATTTTTAGCACAAACCACCATGGATCATCAAGATGAAGCCATGCATGATCAAATCTCCTACCTACCAACATCATAAAAAAAAAGTTGCTTGCATGTATGAAATTCTTACACTAATGTGATCCTTATGCAAAAATAAGGTTGGGTCTAGTGTTAGTTTAGCTTGATTCAAGCTCAAACTCAAGAAAAATGGAAATTTGATTTTGTTTGGTGGTGGTGGTGATGTTTCGGCAAAGAGAAGAGAAAGAGAGAGGATGAGTGGAATTTTTAAAATGAATAAATGAAATGTGTGTGTTTGTTTTGAGTTTTTATATAGTGGGGTAGGGACCTAGTTGCAATTTAATGAAAGTTGTGGCTAAAAATGTAAATATTTAGCTAAAACGCGGGAAACAACTATTAGTCAATTTTCAAAATATTTACGGGGCTCGGGTTTCATAAGGATACTTTTAAAAATTTAAAATGTACCTCAAAAATAATAATATCGACTCTCGACTCGACTTAACACGTCATTTAAAATAAAATCTCAAAAATAATAAAAATCGAACAACCGACAATAAAACGTAAAATATTTGGCATCCATCGACATCACGCTTGCTAATACTCCTTATACTTAGTAAATATTAAATATAGACCTTCCAACATCGGTTTAAACTTAAACCTTCAAAAATAAATATCGTTCAAACTCATCCAAAAATTTCAAAAATAATAGTAAAATAAGATTAAGCAATGACCTCGATTTTGGGTTTTCACATCCCCCCTTCTTAAAAGAAGCGGCGTCCTTGGCGCTTAATCCTTCCTAAACAAATGAGGATACTTGTCCTTAAAGAAATCCTCACGTTCCCACGTAAACTCTGGCCCACGTCTAGAGTTCCATCTCACCTTCACAATCGAAATTCTACTATGCTTCAACTTCTTAACTTCGCTATCCATTATCTCTACAGGTTCATCTATAAAATGCAACTAATCATCAAGTTGAATCTCCTCCAATGGAATCACCACATCCCTTTCAGCTATACACTTCTTCAAATTAGACACATGAAAAGTATTATGAATAGCCTTAAGCTCATCAGGCAATTCTAACTTATAAGCCATCAATCCAATCCTTTGGATAATTTTAAATGGTCAAATAAATCTCGGGCTCAACTTTCCTCTCTTTCCAAAACGTATTACTCCTTTCCATGGAGATACCTTCAACATAACCATGTCTCCTACTTCAAACTCCAACGGTTTCCTTCTGTTATCAGCATAACTCTTTTGTCTACTCCTAGCAGATAACAAACGCTTCTTAATTTGCACAATCTTCTCAGTCGTCTCAAATATCATTTCAGGCCCAGTCAATTAACTTTCTCCTACCTCACTCCAACACAATGGAGATCTACACTTACGTCCATACAAAGCTTCAAATCGAGCGGCTTTAATACTTGAATGATAATTATTGTTGTACGAAAATTCAACCAATGGCAAATGCTTATCCCAACCATTTCCAAAATCAATCACACATGCACGAAGCATATCCTTTAACGTTTGAATCGTTCTTTCACTTTGTCCATCAGTTTCCGGATGATATGTTGTACTCAAACATAACTCCGTTCCCATCGCATTCTGCAAAGACTTCCAAAATTCTGAAGTAAACCTACTATCACGATCAGAAATTATCGACAAAGGCACACCATGTCGACAAACAATCTCCTTCACATACACTATTGTTAACCTCTCCATACTATCTGTCTTCTTCATTGGCAAAAAGTGAGCAGACTTAGTCAATCTATCTCCAATCACCCATATCATATCACTACCATTTGCAGTCCTTGGCAAACCTGTCACAAAATCCATAGTAATCTTCTCCCATTTCCACTCAGGAATCTCAGGTTGCACTAATAATCCCGACGGTTTCTTATGTTCAGCCTTCACCTTCGCACAAGTTAAACACTTATTAACATACTGTGCTATATATGCCTTCATATTCGGCCACCAATACACTCTCTTAAGATCTTGATACATCTTGTCCGATCCAGGATGTATTGAATACTTCGACTTATGAGATTCATTCATCACCAAATCTCGCACCCCTAACGAATCTTCCTCAGACGGACACAACGGTAACCAAATCCTATTCTTAAAATGCCTCAATCCATTCGACTTCACTTCAAACAAAGGTTTCAACATTCTACCCAAATTTTCTGCCTCAACGTTCTCTTCCTTCAAACCATTAGTTTGGGCTTTCAATATCTCTTCCGTCAAATCAACACTTTCCAACATCGTCAAAGCTCTAACTCTTATAGACTTATCTCTTTCCTTTCTACTAAGTGCATCAGCTACTACATTCGCTTTACCAGGATGGTAACGAATCTCGCAGTCATAATCACTCAGCAACTCAACCCATCTCCTTTGCCTCATATTCAATTCCTTTTGATCCAAAATATACTGCAAACTCTTATGATCAGTGAAAACCACACACTTGGTTCCATACAAGTAGTGTCTCCACAGCTTCAAAGCAAAAATAACAGCCCCAAGTTCTAAATCATGCGTAGTGTAATTCTCTTCATGCTTCCTTAATTGTCTCGACGAATATGCTATTACTTTCTCCCTTTGCATCAATACAGCTCCAAATCCTTTATGAGACGCGTCACAGTACACTACAAAATCCTCAGATCCTTCTGGCAAAGACAATATCGGCGTAGAACACAACTTATCCTTCAACATACTAAATGCAGATTCCTCTTCCAAACCCCATTCAAACACTCGGTTCTTCTCCGTAAGCTTAGTCAACGGCTTAGCAATTAACGAAAACTTCTCAATAAACCTTCTATAATACCCAGCCAAACCAAGAAATTGGCGAACTTCAGTCGGCGTCTTCGGCACTGACCAATCCTTAATTGCCTCAATCTTAGCAGGATCCACATGAACACCTTCACTATCAATCACGTGCCCCAAAAATTGCACTGATTTCAACCAAAATTCACACTTAGAGAATTTTGCATACAGCTTCTCCTTCTTCAACAATTCCAAAATTGTTCTCAAATGCTTCTCATGCTCCTCTTCACTCTTGGAATAAACGAGAATATCATCAATGAATACGATAACAAAATCATCCAAATACGGCTTACATACACGATTCATCAAATCCATAAATACAGCAGGCGCATTTGTTAACCCAAAAGGCATCACTTGAAATTCGAAATGTCCATATCGAGTACGGAAAGCGGTTATAGGAATATCTTCTTCCCTAACTCTCAGTTGATGATACCCAGATCTTAAATCGATCTTCGAGTATACACCTGATGAGACTGCTTTTATACATAGTCTCATCGTCCAAATTGGGCTTAAAATGCATTAAATATCATTAAAAATGCCAAATATATGCTCGTGTTTGTTTCTTGTGTGTTTTAGGTACGGATATTGAGGGAATGACAAAAAGATCACAAGAATCAATAAAAAACGAACACGGGAAACGAAGCCGCACAATGAACCGGACCTGAATCATGAATTTCCAAAATCACCCTTGAAGAATTGAAGATTGGCAAGAATGGTCCCTCAACCTTAGAAGACTTGGCAATTTATACCCTTGTAAAACTCATAAATTACATTGGGGTCCCTAAATTACCAAGAGTATACAAGAAAAGTGTTGAAGCATAATTTGGCTAGGCCGGTCTGACGACTCTCCTAGGCCGTTCGTCGTCTTCCCAGGTCCTGAGTAATGCTGCAAACAAAGGTAAACCGGTTAGACGTGGACCCGAGGCCGGAGCCCCGGGGTCCACCTCCGACGGTCAAGTTAGTATTGATCGATATATTGTATAAGAGGTGTGGTTAAGAGAAAGAACCTGATTATAATGAGACCCCCTACCCCTGTTTATATAGGCTTAGGGTTTCTTGAAGGATAAGTTAGGTTTGTGTGGGCCGCGGGCCTGTTGGGCTGGGCCTAATACCGACTGTACGTCGACATGTCCCCCAGTCTAGTATGATATGGTCCATGAGCATTTTATGCTAGACTCATTCGTGTATCATGCTCACTAAACAACCGCGTGCGGCTTGCTGCTAGGACATCCTCGTGGGTCGTCCGTAACATATGGCTCAACTCGTAATGGGCTACTTTTAGCGAAAAGATGATGGGCTGGGATTGCGAACAGTGAGCATAGCCACTATACGCCATCATGTCCCCCCAGTCTAGTATGCGAGGTTGTCACCGAGGTTACTAGACTTTACACCATATCCGCTCCCTATAAGCATATCCACGTCGAAAGAAATGGGAAAACATGTATACATAAGACGGGTGGTTGTGCTCGAATGCTTGGTTTCCCGTTACTTGACGGTAAAGACCCCGCAAGAAGAAAGCGTGTTCTATAGGCGGGGTAACACTGGCATTTGACAAGGTATCATTCTTACTCATCCCTAACGTGAGGATGATAAGAAGGTTTTGTGAAGGTGGAGGTGGAACCCGTATGCTGCATCGTGAACATTCGAAGGTGTACTTCTTATACCCACTAATGATGCAACATAATGCGAATATTTCATTCGTCTTAAGGCCAACAGAAGACGTACTTCTGTGGCATGTTTATGCGGATATTACATCCGTCTTATGGCCACGACATTTGATAACGACTCCCAAAATTTGTCAGTTTTTCCTGGATTATACGTAGTTGATCAGGCTCCGTCTAATTAAGTATAAACGATACAAACTTTGGAAATTCACTCTTAGCCGGGCCAAGTAACTCATCGAGGAAGAGTACTTCCATAACAAAGATATGAACCAACAGAAGACGTACTTCTGTGGCAGAATAAGCCAGTGGAAGGCGTACTTCCACGGCAAAAGATAACGATACGCCGTGGAAGAACACTTCCACGACGAAAATAACGATGCGCCGTGGAAGAATACTTCCACGGCGAAAATAACGAGTACGTGGAAGAGATACTTCCACGGCGAAAGACCATAAGCACGTGGAAGAGATACTTCCACGGCGAAGACAATAAGCACGTGGAAGAGATACTTCCACGGCGAAGATAACAAGCACGTGGAAGAGATACTTCCACGGCAAAAACAATAAGCACGTGGAAGAGATACTTCCACGGCGAAGATAACAAGCGCGTGGAAGAGATACTTCCACGGCGAAAATAATGAGCGCGTGGAAGAGTACTTCCACGGCGAATGATAACAAGCACGCGGAAGAGATACTTCCACGGTGAAGATATTGAGCACGTGGAAGAGATACTTCCACGGCGAAGATAACAAGCGCGTGGAAGAGATACTTCCACGGCGAAAATAATGAGCGCGTGGAAGAGTACTTCCACGGCGAATGATAACAAGAACGTGGAAGAGATACTTCCACGGCAAAAATAATGAGCACGTGGAAGAGATACTTCCACGGCAAAAATAATGAGCACGTGGAAGAGATACTTCCACGGCGAGAATAACAAGCGCGTGGAAGAGATACTTCCACGGCGAAAATAATGAGCGCGTGGAAGAGTACTTCCACGGCGAATGATAACAAGCACGCGGAAGAGATACTTCCACGGTGAAGATATTGAGCACGTGGAAGAGATACTTCCACGGCGAAGATAACAAGCGCGTGGAAGAGATACTTCCACGGTGAAGATATTGAGCACGTGGAAGAGATACTTCCACGGCGAAGATAACAAGCGCGTGGAAGAGATACTTCCACGGCGAAAATAATGAGCGCGTGGAAGAGTACTTCCACGGCGAATGATAACAAGCACGTGGAAGAGATACTTCCACGGCAAAAATAATGAGCACGTGGAAGAGATACTTCCACGGCAAAAATAATGAGCACGTGGAAGAGATACTTCCACGGCGAGAATATTAAGCACGTGGAAGTGATACTTCCACGGTGAAGATATTGAGCACGTGGAAGAGATACTTCCACGGCGAAGATAACAAGCGCGTGGAAGAGATACTTCCACGGCGAAAATAATGAGCACGTGGAAGAGTACTTCCACGGCGAATGATAATGAGCACGTGGAAGGAATACTTCCACGGCGAATGATAAGGAGCACGTGGAAGAATACTTCCACGGCGAAAGATGATGAGCACGTGGAAGGAATACTTCCACGGCGAATGATAAGGAGCACGTGGAAGAATACTCCCACGGCGAAAGATGATGAGCACGTGGAAGGAATACTTCCACGGCGAATGAATAAGCCAATGGAAGAGATACTTCCATGGCGCAAATAATGAGCGCGTGGAAGAGTACTTCCACGGCGAATGATAACAAGCACGCGGAAGAGATACTTCCACGGTGAAGATATTGAGCACGTGGAAGAGATACTTCCACGGCGAAAATAATGAGCGCGTGGAAGAGTACTTCCACGGCGAATGATAACAAGCACGCGGAAGAGATACTTCCACGGTGAAGATATTGAGCCCGTGGAAGAGATACTTCCACGGCGAAGATAACAAGCGCGTGGAAGAGATACTTCCACGGTGAAGATATTGAGCACGTGGAAGAGATACTTCCACGGCGAAGATAACAAGCGCGTGGAAGAGATACTTCCACGGCGAAAATAATGAGCGCGTGGAAGAGTACTTCCACGGCGAATGATAACAAGCACGTGGAAGAGATACTTCCACGGCAAAAATAATGAGCACGTGGAAGAGATACTTCCACGGCAAAAATAATGAGCACGTGGAAGAGATACTTCCACGGCGAGAATATTAAGCACGTGGAAGTGATACTTCCACGGTGAAGATATTGAGCACGTGGAAGAGATACTTCCACGGCGAAGATAACAAGCGCGTGGAAGAGATACTTCCACGGCGAAAATAATGAGCACGTGGAAGAGTACTTCCACGGCGAATGATAATGAGCACGTGGAAGGAATACTTCCACGGCGAATGATAAGGAGCACGTGGAAGAATACTTCCACGGCGAAAGATGATGAGCACGTGGAAGGAATACTTCCACGGCGAATGATAAGGAGCACGTGGAAGAATACTCCCACGGCGAAAGATGATGAGCACGTGGAAGGAATACTTCCACGGCGAATGAATAAGCCAATGGAAGAGATACTTCCATGGCGCAGAAACAAGCACGCGGAAGGAGTACTTCCGCGGCGAAGGAATAAGCCAATGGAAGAGATACTTCCATGGCAAAGGAAGAAGCGTGCAGAAGGAGTACTTCCGCGGCAAAGGAATAAGCCAATGGAAGAGATACTTCCATGGCAAAGGAAGAAGCGCGCGGAAGGAGTACTTCCGCGGCGAAGGAATAAGCCAATGGAAGTGATACTTCCATGGCAAAGGAAGAAGCGCGCGGAAGGAGTACTTCCGCGGCGAAGGAATAAGCCAATGGAAGAGATACTTCCATGGCAAAGGAAGAAGCGCGCGGAAGGAGTACTTCCGCGGCAAAGGAATAAGCCAATGGAAGAGATACTTCCATGGCAAAGGAAGAAGCGCGCGGAAGGAGTACTTCCGCGGCGAAGGAATAAGCCAATGGAAGTGATACTTCCATGGCAAAGGAATAACCCGGCAGAAGGCGGACTTCCGCGGCAAAGAAATATCCAAAGATATTTGTGTGACGTGCACATAAATAGTGGTATTAGTATACCCTAGTAGCCCCCCAAGTTTAATGGTGCTACACTCGATTAGTAGTATTAAACTTAATAAAGTAAAAAAAAATTATGGTCGCGTAGACCAACGCGAATGGACGTACCATAGCCGCGTACAAAAGATAGAGATTAGGTTCGAACGTGCAAACCAACGCGAATGGATCTTGCCATAACCGCGAATTGTCACATAGTATAAGACGTATCTTAACTAACTTATGGGATGCATTATGCTATTACGTGCGGCGTACCGTTACTACCATAAGGACGGTCAAGTTTTTGACAAAATTTTGTTAGACGTGCACAGTGTGTCTTTTGCAAGTCCATCATGAGTCATGTGGTTTGCGTAACTTACTACAACGTCTTGATAGCAAGGTGTCTAACAAGGATACATGATCCATGGTCGTTGGGGTTGCATCCCTCTTACACGACAAGTTGAATTATTAGGTTCACTCAATCCTCTTATTCCACCTGGGAACGATGTGTACATGTACGCCCGTAGGCAAAAGATGTCCGAATGTACGGATTAGCGCGGATGGATGTACCACGACCGCGGATCATACATATTATTTAAAAAATATATGTAATATATCTTACCGATTTAGAAAGATATATATAATAAAAAATATCGGAATATATCCTAAAGACTATCTTGTAGTAATATAAATGATATGTGTATTATCCGTTATTAATATAAACAATATATCCGAACATGCGGATTAATATGAAAGACACGGCTCATGACCGCAATGAAAAATAAAATATAACCGAACATACAGACGAGCACGGCTGGACATACCATGACCGCGAATAAAAAATAAAATAATTGTTGAATGTGTAGATGAGTGTGGATGGACGAGCGATGACCGTGAATCACGATATTACTACGTCGGGTCGCGACATATATGAAAAACATACTTAATTAAATCAAAAGATATATGTAATATCTTCTTTCCAATTTAAAAGATATATGTAATATCCTTTATTTACATGAAAATATTGATAAAATATTTTGTTTATTTTAAAAGATATGGGTAAATCTTGTTACCAATTTAAAGAAAGTGAAGATATCTTTGTATAAATTTAAAAGATATCATAATATGTTATTAATATAAATAATATCTCTAGATGTGCGGACTAACATAAAAGAGCGCAGTTCATGACCGCAGATAGAAAATAAATATAAAATATGGCCGAATGGACGAAGTAACACTCAATAACGCAGCTCACAACCGTAATTTAAAAAATAAAATATTTTTCAACGTGCGGACGGTCTCGGCTGGACGTACCATGGTCGCGGATAAAATAAAATAAGTCCGGGCGTATGGACTATCGAGGGCAGGCGGATCCAAGTGACCGCGACTATAAAAAAATTTATAACTTCAAAAAAGTTGGACGCGACATACCCGAGATCAAGCATTCGTAATCAAATATTTTGATAGGCTATTATGTTGCTCCTATTTTAAACGTGATAAAGGTTGAATATCCTTGCCTTATATTTCATCAAGCCATATAGTATCTTCTTATGTATAGATAATTATATTCAGAATCTTGTGACTGATATGAATAACATATTTCCTACCTAAGTATCTCACAAGATACCATGAGATAATATGTAGTAATATATTCCATGAGATCCGTGAGGGAACATCAAAAAATAAACAGATATATCCCCATTTTTTTTATTCTCTTATTCGGCTTATATGTAGCAATATGTTTTCCAAATTAGAACAAAAGGCACTTCATCATAAGTATGATTTTGGTATCTTTTAGAAAGCACGATGCGTCCCTCATAGGAATAAAAAACATATTTTGCAACTTGTAACACCAAAGTTTGCGTAGTAATATTCGCCGATCGCAAAAATAAAAACAAAAAAAATTAAAAATATTTTGCCAGTTGTAACACAAAAGTTTGCGTCTGATATGCGAATGACTTAGGTTAAAGTTTTTGACCCGGGATATGTGCATGTGTTCATGTAAAAAAAAATGCTAATTGACATAAATTCAAGAACGGTGTATCATAAGTGTGTACCTTTATGTGATGATTATGTCACCTGCCCCCTACTATGAGTAGATATTAAGATAGAACCTACGTTATCCCAGATTCAACCAGAGTAGGACGAGCTATTTGTTGGTGTCCCACGGATGGCGCCAACTTGTTGAAGCATAATTTGGCTAGGCCGGTCTGACGACTCTCCTGGGCCGTTCGTCGTCTTCCCAGGTCCTGAGTAATGCTGCAAACAAAGGTAAACCGGTTAGACGTGGACCCGAGGCCGGAGCCCCGGGGTCCACCTCCGACGGTCAAGTTAGTATTGATCGATATATTGTATAAGAGGTGTGGTTAAGAGAAAGAACCTGATTATAATGAGACCCCCTACCCCTGTTTATATAGGCTTAGGGTTTCTTGAAGGATAAGTTAGGTTTGTGTGGGCCGCGGGCCTGTTAGGCCGGGCCTAATACCGACTGTACGTCGACAAAAAGCCCTTGAAGATTGCATTTATTGCACCTTTAGTCCTTGTTTAAAGTTTGAGAATATGCTGTGCCAAAATTGACAAGTGGAGCAAAGTTGTTAACAAAGGAAAAATAGTTGTTAGCTATTATTTACAAAATGGAGAAAGAAAGAAACATGGAGGGCCAAAACCATCAAACAGCAAAACATCCCTCCACCAATCCTGTTCCACCACGTCACCCCACCCAATCTTTTCACCCAATCACAAGGCACCCCCACACCACGTCATCCCTCCACCCACAATTTACAACTGATTAATTAAATCAGTTGGGTTTTCCCACTAAACAAAAATTTAAAAACTTAAATACCCCAGAAACGGATTGAACCCACCCTCCTAAACACCACATAAACCCATAAACCCTAATCTGATTTACCCACTAAACCAAAGGGGTTTTGGTGGAATGTTTCCAGAACATTGATTAAGCATCCCCTAAGCACAACCCACCACCCAGATTCCCCATCCCGTGACCCGTGTGGCCCCACCATGTTCCCCTGCTTACCCAAAAATGGCAAAAGGAGAATCCAACAGTCATCCAACGTCTCCTATTGATTTTCTTGCTCCCAAAGGACTAAATAAATAGCTATGATCATCCAAGACCTCCTGGCATTCAAGGACATCACAAGAATCCACTTTGACGAAATTCAAACTTCTTTGACCAAGGGGCTTATTAGGGATTTAATGTATTAGGGTTTAACCTTCCAGTATCTTCTATCTTTAGCTATTTAAGCACCTCTCAACATGTGAGAAGGGCTGTTCTAGATTTTCTTCAAGTTTTGTAATCCCTTTTTATATAAATGAAAGTTGGTATTTTTTTAGTAAATTGTAATTCCTTTTTAGCTTGTAAAAGTTGGTAATTGTCTTGAAGTTAATCTGAGTTCCACCCTTTATCATACTTTGGTTTTAGTTTTTCAAATATTAATTCCTTTTTCATATTTTCTGAAAAGTTGGTAATTTGTAAAAGCTTTATTCCAAAATTCCAAATCTTGTTTATGCTTGGAAAGGTTTGTTTCTGTTTATGTTATAAAAGGTTCGTTCCAAGAATTTTGTTATAAAGTTTTGAAAGAAAAAAAAAGAGTCTTACGAAAAGAGAAAGAAAAGTCAGTTGGTTTGATATTGTGTTGTTTATGTTCACGTTTGTTCATCTCAGCAGGTTTGGGAAGCTTGAGCTTGTTTTGCTAGCTCATAAGCTCAATCTATCCAAGGCATGGATGTATGCCTTGGAGGTTTGTCTAAATTCCCTTTTATAATTTGCTCTTTTTTCTTTCTGCCATGAATCTGGTTTGATTGACTGTTTCCTATTCTATTTGGTTTAACAAAATGTGTTTATGCATGATTAGAGTAGTTATAATGTATTTGGTGGAGTTTTGAATAGATTTTGTGTGTTTAAAAGTGAAATCAGCTTTTAAGGGGGTGTTTGGCTTTGGTTTGTAAAGCAAGATTGTTGAAAGATTTTGGCTTAAAACCTGTTTGAACACACCAATTTCATTAGTCTCTAGTCATATCAGTAGTTGGTTGAGTTTGGTATGTTGGAAATCAGAAGTTGCATGTTTAAAATGGGTAGAAACTAGCTTTAATTCAGTAAGGTCATTTTCCTGCCTTGTTTTAATATACTTGCCTTGATTTTTTGCATGATTGTTAGAAGTCCTACTTATCTAGGGGTTTAGATCAATTATTTGTGATTTGGTTAGGTTGTGTGCTAGATTTGAGCAGCCAAAACTCATCATTGTGCAATTTGAACCAGTTACTGTTCATCAGATAGGTAAAAGTCCTAACAGTCACTTGAATTGGCTCATTTTTATGTGATTCTGTATTTGATCTGTGTAGTTTCTTGTTTAATCTGACTTCGCACACTTCCATGAGTGTGGGGGTGCCTTATTGCCCAAAGATAAGCTCTCAAATAAGCTTTCCTAAGCTTATAGGTCAACAGACCAAAAATTTACACTACCAGTGGGAACCAATTTCCCACTGCTAGTATTAAAGTTACCCCTGCTCAGCAAAAGGACAAAAAGCATGCACATGTCACTATCAGAAACTTGTACTTTTTGTCTCTAGTGCCTCAAAATAGGTATTAGGTCCTGAAATTAGCTTTATAATTTTTCTTATTTTATTTTTGATTTTTCTATTTATTTGGGTTTTATTTTACTGTTCATCTGGTATTTTTTACATTTTATAGCTATTTTAATTATTTTTTAAATTTCTGTTTTTGTCTTTTAGTGGTCAAAAGTAATATTTTTCAGTTTTAAAATTTTTCTTATATTTAGAAAAATAATTTAAGATTTTTAGTCTAAAAAGTTTTTACTGTTCACTTTTTATTTAAATTTTAGAATTAATTTAGTTTAATTAGGGTTTAATTTCAAACTGTTTTTGTCTTTTAGTGAAAAATTTTATATTTTTCAAACTTTTTCATTTTTCTACTGTTCATTAGTATAATTTAGGATTTTTAAAATTATCAAATTATTTTTGGCATTATTTTATTATTTTTATGATTATTTTAGTTTAAAAATAGTTTTAAGTGTTTTAAAAATAGAAAAATAGTTTTTAAAATTTAGGAAAAATACTTTTTAGTCTTTAAATAATATAAGTAACTTATTAGTTCAATAAAATAATATTTTGGACATTTTATTAATTGTATTTAATTTTAGGGCTTTAATTAGCATTTAAAATTGAATATTTAATTAATAAAAGGTTTTAAAATGTTTTTGTAGTATTTTTATTCTTATTTATATTATTTTAGACTTAGTTTTAACTTTTAATTAATTTTTAGGTTTAATTTTTTTAATTTGGTGCTTTTTACGGTTTTACGTGAACGATCTTTTCGTCTTAGTGTAATCCGTCATCGTAACCGTCATTCTCCTCTTACCCCATCTCTATTTTCTTTTCTCATAACAATAAAACCAAAAAGATAATTAATTCATTACACAACACACTAGCCTCCTCGAGAACGAACTCACTTTAGGGTCATTTACACACGGTTTTCCTAAATCGTCGTGCTTACCCTATTTTTTGGTACTCTTTTCCTAAAGAGTAGTAAAACCACTACATAATTTTTGGTGCCGCTGCCGGGGAGGCGTGTTGTGTTTTGATTTGAACAATTGTTGTTTTTATATAGCCATAATAAGTATTTGTATTAGTAGCACTCTACTAATACGTATTATCGGTTTTTCGTTTTTTGTGAATACTATTACTATATTGTATACGTAGAACAATAAATACACAAGTACTCCAAATACGTGAGAAATCACAACCTTGACTTGGGAGGTCATTACCCAATCATTGTATTCGAATCTCAAACCAAAGAAAAAAGGCAAAAATAGATAAATACTTTCGAGAAGCTCGATTTTGAAAATACAAACTATAAGGTGGGTATAAGGCGGATATTATAAAATATATCCTAAGGAAAAAGGCTCTTAAGTGCTTCGCGCCGCCTCGTTTCCCCGCTTGCTTGTGAGTATTTAACTTTGAGAGCTAATCGAGGGTTTTGCCGCCCAAAGTATTATTAAGTATCATATATATTTTCTTGGTTTCATTGATTAAACCCTCTTGAACGTTTTGGTGTTCCACCAACGTTCTAAAGTCATCGAAGGCGTTCACTTCACGTTATCGTTTTCATTCCTTGAGGCTTCTTTAATCAAGAGATTTGATTAAGGAGGAGATTTGTAGATTATTGTCTACCTAATACAATTCAAAAATCCAAAAAAAGTAAAAACAATCAAAAATCCAAAAAAATTGAAAAAGTTAAAAACACCAAAAATAATCTTATTTGCTCATCCCTACGTTGTACGTGACGTTTATGCTTACTCGCAATCAAGCAAGACGTGCTCGTAAACGAAAAAACAAAAAGGAAGCAACACCTACTCCTAATCTTTCTAGTGAAGAGACTCCAAGTGAGGAACCTATTGTAGAACAAGAAGCTATCATGGCTAATCGTACTATGATGGAGTTGCTTCAAGCACCCACCGAGGGTTTTGGAGAGGCCATTGTGATTCCCGCCATCCTTGCGGAGAACTTCGAGATCAAGACGGGTTTAATGTCTATGCTTCAAGCCAACAAGTTTCGCGGACACGAGAAAGACAACCCACATTATCACATTAGGAAATTTAATCGTCTCACCGCGACAAGCAAGTTTAAGGATGTACCACACGATGCCATTAAGATGATGTTGTTTCCATACTCGTCAGATGGACCCGCCAAGATATGGCTCGAGAAAGAACCCCCAAATTCGATTTTGACGTGGGGTGATCTCGTTTCGAAATTTGTGAATCAATTTTTTCCACCATCTAAAACAACACATTTGAAAAACGAGATTTCACGATTTACACAAAGATCTAATGAAAGTTTTTCAATGTCTTGGGAAAGGTTTAAAGAAATGTTACATGAATGTCCACACCATGATTTTTCCGAATTTCATCAAATTGACACTTTTTATAATGGGCTTAATGATCATGAACGAGATTACCTAAATGTCGCCGCGGGTGGTAATTTTTTGTGCAAAACGACCGAAAAGGCTTTGAAAATCATCGAAAATAGGTCTAAGGTTTATAGCCCTCGTAACACACTGAGTGTTACCAATTTGGGTTCGTCATCGTCTCGTAGCATTAATGCCTTGCAAGATGAAGCAAATGAGGAGAATCGGTTTTTCGATAGGTTTTCGACTCTTATGACTTATTGGAAAGCACAATATGCTTTGAATTCCGCATCGGTTAAGGCGGTTGCCAAGAGTTGTATTTCGTGTGGTGGAGCTCATGATTTTTCCGAGTGCATTACCGCGGATGGTAACACTTCGAATGCTTATGTAGCCACGGGAACTTATAACCAAAACGGTCAAGGTTCCCGCCAAAATCAAGCTCCACAAAATCAAAATGCTAACAACTATTGAAACAACAATCAAAGTGGTGCTTATCAAGGAAATCAACGTAACTACAATAAGGGTAATTATCAAAGTGGAAATGGGCAAATTTCAAACCAAAACCATTACCGTGATTTTCAAACTACCACACAAGGTTTTTAAAATGATCACACCAAAAATCTTCAAGGAGAATTTTTGAATTATGCTAAAGCAAACGATGCTAAGTTTGATAATATGCAACGTGAAATGGTTAGCTTAAGATCCGAGTTGAAAAACAAGCTTAAAAACGAACTTGCTAATGAACTTAAGACTCATGCTAATAAAATGGAAGGAAATGTTCAACGTCTCCAACAAAATCAACAAAAAATGGAGCAAGGTCAACATGAGATTAAGCAAGAGTTGTTAAAAGCGGATGCTAGGCAATCTAAGTTTGAAGACCGAATGGGAAAAATGTTTGAAGCTATCATGTGTAAACCTTCTTCTTCGGGTGGTCTTCCTAGTGATACCATCGTAAACCCGAAAGGAGAATTGAAGGTTATTACTACTCGTAGTGGTAAAACTTTCAAAGAACCCATTTCTCGTCCAAGTACTTCTATGGAGAAGGAAAAAGAGAAAGAACCCAAGGTGGTGGTAGAAAAGGAGCAAATTCCAAGCCCACAAAGTACCGCTCAAACCACACCTACGGTTGAACCAATACCAATAGTGGAACCCGAGATTCCAAGGCCTTTGCCTATGCCCCAACCCACACCACCCTTACCTTACCCTTCAAGACGAAACAAGGAAAAGGCACAAGAACGAAATAATTATCAATTTGAACTTTTTATGAAAATGTTTCATGACTTGCATTTTAATATAAGTTTTGCCGACGCCTTGGTCATGATGCCTCGATTTGCCGCAAACTTTAAAAGTATGTTGAATAACAAAGAGAAATTGCAAAAGTCGTCTAGTTGTTCTTCGGTTTTTCTTAGCCGCATACCTCAAAAAGTCGGTGATCCCGCCAAGTTTTTAATCCCATGTGCTATACAAGATATGGAGGAATACTACGCCTTGGCCGATCTTGGTGCTAGTATTAATTTGATGCCTCGTGAGATTTTTAAGTCGCTCAATCTTCCAAATATAACTCCTTCAAGAATGTCAATCGAGATGGCCGATCATTCTACGATTCTAGCTTGTGGAGTAGTCGAGGACGTCTTCGTGAAAGTTGGAAAGTTCTACTATCCCGTAGATTTTATTGTTGTTGACATTCCCATCGATCCTAAAGTTCCTCTAATTTTAGGTCGATCATTTTTGGATACCTCGAGAGCACTTATCGATGTGCATGCTAGGAAAACCACTCTTCGTTTCAATGAGGAAGAACTCGTCATAAATGCAACTCAAAACTCCACACTTTCTCATGTGTATTCTATCACGTCTTTGAACAATGTTAATCCCATCAAAAACATTTGTAAAAGGATTTCAAAAAGAGTTTTAGAAGTTGATGATAAAAACGATTTTCCGTCCCCTCCGCCGGTGGAGGTTAAGAGTGTTAAGCCTACGAATCCAATCACGAATGATTCTTCGGATGATGAATATGTTGATCCCGATGGGGAAGTTCTCTTTGTTGACAAACGTTTTGAGAACTTACCACCACCTAAACCAAAACGGTTTTCAAATGTGAGAATTTTTAGTGTGACTAACATTGCTTTAGAAACACCGAATATTTTTGACATAATTAAGTCGGGTTTTTATAAAGAGAGTTTAAAAGATGAAAAAGGGAAAGATTTTAAATTGGATTTAAAAGATTTTTCTACAATGCTAACTCCGTCATCACCTCGTGTTTTGAGTGCTACAAGCTCGTCTTCTCCTTTTGACGATGCTTTGTGTGGACTTAGTGTGTGGGAAGCCCCTTATGTTCCCTCCCCTTTCTCCACCGAGGACGAGATATTTGATCCCGGATTTGTTTATAAAGGGAAATCTCGGTCTTCCACCGATGCAATAAATGGAAAATCTTTCTATTTGATTGGTGTGAGTCTACCTCGAGTAGCTCATGGCTTTTATGACTTACCCATTGTCCCACCCTTCTATTTCTTCTCATCTATTTTCTTGAAACCCTTTGGGTTTGTGTTGACACATGATGAAGTGGTGTTGATTTGTTTTTCGAATGAAAACGAGAACTCCATCTTTGATCCCGGTATTTTGCACCATTAATGGACTTAGTCCTTAATACTGGTTGTTTTTGGGCCTTGTTTATCATGTAAGCCCCACCAAAAATTTACCATACCAAGATTATCCCTAAATGATCACATTTATGGGGATTCGAGTCGAGCTTTTGACTCGGTTATCAAAAACAAGGTGCCTCGTGGGGGAGACCCATGCTTATCCATGTACATATTATTGCTTTCTAATTAGTTTAATGTGAGGGGATTTGTGCCCTTCCAACCTTTGTTCCGTGGTTGTTTGTGAATTGTGGATTTTAGATCATGATCTTCACGATTGGAGCCTCTCGTTTTCGTTTTATGGGAGCACTCGATCGTTTGCTTTGAAGACTTTCTCAATATCCAAATGATATATCCTTTAATGTTCTAACCTTAGGTTTTTAGCACACTTTATAAACGGCTATTAATTTAACGGTTACACCCTTTCCATGCTAGATTATGCATTCGACTACGTCTCTAGTATGGGGGTGTTTGCACCCCTAGACTCGAAACATTGAGGACAATGTTTAACTTTAGTATGGGGGGGGTGAATAGATACTTGCCTTGCTAAACCTTCACGCTTTCCAAAGTTTATCTTTTTGTTTATCATTTTGTTGCAAAATAAGGCTAAAAATGGCCAAATTTTAAATTTTTTCTCATGTTTTATAAGTGTTTGAAGACACGAATGTAGATTTTCCGATGGCGAGAATAAGAGTGATTTTTGACTCGACCGTGCGTGTTGAGCACTTAGCTTTGATTCCTTAACTTCACATTAGGCTAAGTCTCTTAAATGAGGACGAGAAATGATAGGGTTATTTATAAGTTACTATGCTAAACGTAGAGCACTCGTATTCTTTCAAAAACTCATGTGTTCTCGTTGTTTGCTTATTCTCCCTTCGCATGTAAATATTTTTTTGCTTAATAAATATTGACTTAACGGTTTAGTTGGGATTGTTGGGTTTCTAGTCTTTCTAGTAGCTTCCGTGTAAATAAATTGGGAAGACATTAAGGTATCGCCAGTGTCACGGTTTTGAAGTATTGACACCCGAATAATCAAAAGCTTCACCCAATAATAAGATTTCAAGTGCTCACCTAAATCAAGCAAACAATTTGAAGCCCCACAAGGCCGAAAAATCTATGCAAAATTGAAAGTGAATCAAGCCTTAATCTTTGAAGCTTTAAAGATCCAAAATTCGCCTTAGCGTGAGGATATACGTCTTTGGCTAATAAAACCACCGATGAGGCGGATAATAAAAGGCAAGGCAAGACCGAAGTCATAATAAAAGCTTCATGGCGAAGTTGAATAAAAGATGGAGGTAAACCAAAGATAATAAGGCCCTTCCGTTAGGGGGCGTATAAAAGTCTTAGTAATAAGTCTCATGTTCAAAACCGTTATAAAACCGTGTTTATCGATTCTTCTTGTTGACTTAATTTTTTGACATCGTTTTCTATTGGGAGGGGTTATTGATTTGATGGTCTTGGTTACACCGTTAGGACTCTATTTTTAGACCTAAATCTCTATTATCGCATAAGTCAAACAATGTATCCTCGTGAGACATTCAAGACAAAATAAAATAAAAGAGATACAACTTAGGAATAATGGGAGGATAAGTACGTGATTAGGGCATATGAGTAGTGTTAGCATTACTAACTTATAATGACAATGATCTCGTTGCACGCTTGGCATGGAATTAGGGTGAAAATCAAGGACGATGAAATTATTTCTAACGAAGCATTCACGTGTTCTTATTCTATGAACCTAAACGTCCCATTTTGCGATAAAAATCATACATTATGTCAAAAACGCAAGTAGTAGCAATAGTAGTAGTGTAGATCGTTTATCATTCAATAAAGTAAATAAAAATGAATTTTGGAGGTGCTACGATACTTTATTCTAGCATTGCATGAGGGCACGGCAATGGTTTAGTATGGGGGAGTGATGAGACTGCTTTTATACATAGTCTCATCGTCCAAATTGGGCTTAAAATGCATTAAATATCATTAAAAATGCCAAATATATGCTCGTGTTTGTTGCTTGTGTGTTTTAGGTACGGATATTGAGCGAATGACAAAAAGATCACAAGAATCAATCAAAAACGAACACGGGAAACGAAGCCGCACAATGAACCGGACCCGAATCATGAATTTCCAAAATCACCCTTGAAGAATTGAAGATTGGAAAGAATGGTCCCTCAACTTTGGAAGAATTGGCAATTTATACCCTTGTAAAACTCATAAATTACATTGGGGTCCCTAAATTACCAAGAGTATAAAAGAAAAGCCCTTGAAGATTGCATTTATTACTGATAGGTCTGTAAACACCCATCTTTTCTACCACTTAATTACAATAATAACCGGACCAAAACGTGTATTTTATGTCTTTTATGTCGGAATTATGCGTGGTTTGTGTTTTTGTTGTGATTTAGGACGAAATTGTGGAAATTGGAGAAAACACGGGAATTCACGGGCGTTCACGGCTTTTATTAAAGAAAAAGATGAAAGACGGAGTCGAGAAGGCAAGAGTGGATAAAGAACGGAAGTCCAAGACCAATTCTGAAGATTTATCGAAGAAAAAAGTCAAAAGACGAAAGTTTATCAAAATCCGAGAAACTCAAGTCTATTTTATTGAAGAAATTAAAGACGAGTTCAAAAGAAATCCCGAGCCACAAGTCCTTAACGTCCAAGTTTAAAAGAAAGATTAGAAGAAAAGGACTTGATGGTGCAATTAACAAGAAAGGAAGGAGAGAGGAAGCTTCCTCTAACCATTCCCTAATCACCTATATATACCCCTCATTTTCATTCATTAAGTTTTGTTGGCTAAGGTGACAATTAGTCTTCCACCATTTTCATATCTTGTCATTTACTTTTCATGTCATTTAAATACATGTTTTGCACCTTAATTACCTTTTAATTCCAAGTAAGTTTTCAATTTGTGTTCTTTAAATTCTTGTCTTTAATCTTTCTTTATCATTTGATCAAGTCTTTTTATCAATCTCATTCTACTCTTCTCTTTCATCTTTGTTTCGATTTACATTTCGGATTAAGCAAGTTTTGCTTAATCCATTTGCTTATTTAACCAAAAGTCTCGTCCCTTTTTAATTCCTCATACGAAATAAGCCACGAGATTGACAACCTTGTGTGCTTATTTGGTACTTTGTTTTAGTGTTTTGGAAGTTTTCTTTAAAGTTTTGATTTCATTGTTTTGATTTCATTTAAGTTTTGTCTTTTAAAAGTTTTTAACTTTTTAGCTTATTGTCATGTTTTGATTCCATTTCATTCAAGTTCTTGGTCACGACTTATTGGATATAGCTTATTAGGATTTGTGCTTGTTACGAAATTGTATCCATCGGAAAGAGAGGGTTTTCCACATTGCGATGGGTGCATATACCACATTCCGATAGGCTACATTCCGATCTGGGGGATTTCGATCTGAGACTTTACGAACTGAACTTCATTCCGATCTGGGTTGTTTGGTTATTCCGATCTGAAAAGGTGACATATTCCGATCTGGGTTTCATTCAATATTCCGATAGGAGGTGTGTTCATTCTGATGGTAAGGTTGATCGGAATATATTCCGATTGGGGGTTGTTTTCTATGCTTTGTCTTGTTTAATTTTTAGCTTATGTTTTTATACTTTGTCTAATTTTAATTTCCGCCACACTTTAATTTTTAGTCATTTAATTAATTTACTTTCCGTCACGTTTTTAAATATCGCACCTTTCCTTTTTAAATAGACTTAGATTTATTTTTCACGTTCTTTAAATACTTGCCCTTTACTTTAACGACATTTACTTTTAAGTCTTTGCACATTTAAATTTAAAAACCAACCAAAAATATTTGTTCCACCAAAATCAACTGAGTCACATAGAAAACCTAGATCAATTCGATTAGACCAACACAACGAACATATAATCTTTTTACAGGGTGTAAAAGAACTAGTTATTAAATGGCGCCGCTGCCGGCTCTTTTCGTTAAGATCAACAGTTTTCTGTGCTAGACACGTTGCTTTTTGGGATCCGTTCACTTGTGAGCGTTACTTTTCTTGCATAAAAAATAAAAAATCATAAAAATTAAAAATTGATAAAAAAAAACCATAAAAATTAAAAATTTCAAAAATACAAAAAGATTTTATCTTTCTTGTGTATATATATTGTCTTTGTGTTTGGTTTTGTTTTCTTTTGCATTTTCAGGTGTATGCGTACTAGATCTTCTAATTATCAAGAGCCCGAGCCTCAAGAAGATTTAGATATGGCAGGTGTTAACAACAACAACATTCCACCGAACCTGAATAATAATAATAACAACAATGCTCTTCCACAGCCCGATCTTCGGACCATGGAGGAACTTTGTCAACCAACAATGTTTGGACGAGGAGGACCGATTGCGCCGATGCAAATCAACGCTCCTGAGTTTTCGTTGAAGCACCATATGATTCAGCAAGTGAAAACAAACCCATTCCGTGGACTGCCTGATGATGATGCCAACAAACACCTCGACAAGTTCATTACAATTACCCAAAGCATGAAGTTGCCTGGGGCCACAATGGATGTACTCCGCCTACAACTCTTCCCGCATACTTTAACGCATCATGCCGAGAAATGGTTTGATCGTCTCCCGAAGAATTCTATTCACACTTGGGATGATATGACTCAACGCTTTCTATCGCGCTACTTTCCACCATCCATGGTCACAAGCCTTCGCAATCAGATCAGCGGTTTCATGCAAGACCCTGATGAATCTCTTTTTGACGCTTGGGAGAGATATAATGTCTTGATCGACCGATGTCCAAACCAAAACATGCTTCCGGTCACCTTGATCGATACTTTCTACAACGGTTTGACTTTTCGAGATCGTGATACGATTAATGCAGCCGCCGGTGGCACATTCATGAAAAGGAGACCCGAGGAGTGTAGAGAGCTTATTGAGAACATGACTACTCATCACAAAAACTGGGATTCCTCTGCTTCTTCAAGGAATAATCCAAGAGTCAATGTTTCCTCCACCTCAGCAAACCCTGACATGACCGAACTCACCCGTGTGCTGACTGAAATGAGCAGAAGTATGCAACTCTTGGCTTCAAATCAACAACAACAACAAGTTAAAGCTGTTGCTACTCTTTGTGAAACATGCGGTGGTCCTCACTCATACACCGATTGTCCTTCTACACAAGGAAATCCGGAAAATGTGTATGCAGCTTATGGTAATTATTCGCCGGAAAATTACCAAGCTCGACCTCAAGGGGATAGAAATCTGCTGAGCTACCGTTCCAACAACTACCTTTCACCCGGTTTTTATCCTCAAAACCAAAATCCCGCCAACAACTACAATAGAAGCAACCAAATCCCACCTCGTGCTTCTAACCCTTATCAACCACCCACCCAACAACACCCACCCATTAATCCCGATGTTGACACAATCATGAGAACTCAAGGTGAGCAAATCAAGAATCTACAGAGCCAAATAATCAATTTGAAAGGAGATATCTTGAAGCAAGGTAATGACATCCGAACCGAGGTTCGTGATAATCTTCAATCCTCTTTCATCACTCAAACTACTGAATTGAAGAATCTGTTGGCTAGTTTCTTGCCTGAAGCTCAACCTTCTTCTTCTTCGGGTTCTCTACCTTCAAACACCGTCACTAATCCGCGAGCCAATGTGAGTGCTATTACTACTCGTAGTGGAGTCACCATCGTAGGTCCACCAATCCCACCCCCATCATCTACACCTCCTCCACCACCATGTATCCCTACTCCTCCTACACCTAGTATTAGTGCACCATTACCGTCTCCGCCTCGACGTGATGAAGTTCCCACGAATGATCCTTCAACATCTCAACCTTTACCTACTACACCTGCACCCTCACCACCCAAACCTAATATCCCTTATCCTTCTCTCTTGGGCAAGAACAAAATGCTAAACAAGGAGGACGCTCAAGTGACTAGCTATATCAAGATGATTTCTCAAATGAACTTCAACATTAGCTTTCTTGAAGCACTTGTCCACATGCCCAAATTTGTTAAAGCATTTAAGGAATTGCTTAACAAGAAGGAGAAGCTTATTGAACTCGCCAACACACGCTTAAATGAAAACTGCTCAGCAGTTATTCTTAAAGAATTACTGGAAAAGCTTGGAGATCCCGGTCGATTTGTGTTGCCTTGCGTGTTCAACAAAACTGAAGAATTTACTGCCCTTGCTGATCTCGGGGCTAGTATTAATTTAATGCCACTCAGTGTTTGGAAAACACTATCATTGCCCAACCTCATTCCAACAAAGATGACTCTCGAACTTGCAAATCGCACTCTCGCTTACCCCGTTGGTATAGCTGAAGACGTTTTTATCAAAGTTGGCACATTTACTTTCCCGGTCGATTTTGTCGTAGTTGATTATGAAATGGACCCTCGTATTCCTTTAATACTTGGTCGGCCATTCTTGAGAACCGGACTTGCTTTAGTAGATGTGGCCGAAGGTGAGTTAATCTTACGACTCGGGGATGATTCAAAAGTTTTTAAAATGGGGAAGCTTACCGGCAAATCTTTTGGTCGAGAATCAGTGAATATGATAAATGTGCTCGATGACTTTACCGTCTATGACAATCCTCTATTCGATTCTTACATCGATAATCCACTCTTTGATGATGATGTGGATGATTCTCGCTCCACTCTGGACGCTTCTCCCATTTATGATTCACCACCGGTCTTTGATGCTTATGATGATTATGATTCTAGCTCAGATTCGGATGATTTTGATTGTACTTCTGAGTATCCCGAGCTGCCTACTTTTGATGATTTTGATGAGGCCGATACTCTCTCGAGCGATTCTTCACATGATGAAGATCCTCCGCCATCACTCGATCCTACTTTGGACGATTACTCATTCGAGGAAGATTTCTCTGAATTTCTCAACACATACTTCCCTCATGAGAGTGATGCACCTCCTTTGGACTTTGAAGATTATCGTCTTGATCCTACTTTGGATTTGAAGAGCATTTTGTCCAAGGATAAGAAACCGGTTGACATCGAAATCCGTTGCACTTATGATTTGACACCTCTTTGTCCCACTTCTGAGGACGAGGTTGTGCTTCTTTGCGGATCTTCTTCACACTCGGCTAAGCCTGAGTGCTATTTTCCCTTAAAGGAAAAGGTGTTCGACCCCGGTATTGAAGTCTTTAAGCCATCTCAGTATCCACCTGATGAAATAAAAGGAAAAATCTTTGGAAATTTTGAAGACATGCTTGCACCGCTTCATACTTGCTCCCACCATGCTCCATCACTGCTTAAGGGAACCCTGCCACTTCTCTTTTGGCTTGCCTTGTTCGCCTTAAGCTCGTGCTTAGTGATGGATGAAAACTATGTCTTCGATCCTGGTGGATTTGTTTCATGCTACCTCCGTTGATGATCCAGGTCGAGTCAGGCTCACGACTCGGTTAACAAAAACCAAGCGCTTCTTGGGAGGCAACCCATGCATCTATCTTTCCGCTTTCTTTACCATAAGTGTAGGGGGGACCCCTTGGATTTCTATTTCCTCTCCTCACTTCTTAATCAGGGATTCGAGCTTCAATGATACCCTCTTGATGATTCTTGACGACCCGTGATTCTGTGTTCTACTTCTTCCCGGTTCTATCCTAAACTCTTTTCGATTCACTATTTTTATATTTTCTCAATATTAAAATAGGAATCTCTTTAGTTGTCTTTTCCTTAGCGAAATTTAAACAACGTGCACAATGTCCTAAGTGTAGGGGAGTTTACTCCCACATGCTTAAACATTGAGGACAATGTTTATCTTAAGAGTAGGGGGACTTCTATCGAAGTTAAGTGGTCTTTTCCTTGTATTTGTCCTCATTTTAACCGGAAAATCAATTTTTCGACATTTTTCAAAATTTTTGATCTATTTTGGCCTATTAGTTTTTCCCTTTTTATAGTTATTTTCTTTCCTTATTAGAATAAATGTTTAATAAGTGGTTTTAATTTTCAAACGTTGTGAATCTTTTGACTCAATCCGAGTTTACTCTAGCTAGTATCCTTAACGTGTTTAAATTAAGTTTTGCTAGGCTTTTATATAGGGAGCTATAAAACGCGAAAGTCTTAACCCTCACGGGTTAAGAACAAGAACTTTTCGCAAGTTCCTATAATTGATCCTAGAGAGTCATTTATCAAGGGAACTTTAAGATGCGATTTCTAAACTTGAAAAAGTCTAAGAATTTGCAATGATCCTATAGACGACTCGAAAACCCAAAACTTTGATTTAATAGGCTAAGTATCCACGAGTCTCGTTACTTGAGATTTTAAACTGTGGAGAACGAGAGATGATAGAGCCAATTATAAGTTCGGTATTCTTTCGTGAATTTATGTGAGTTAATTATAAGCCTATTCTCCCATCGCTTGCTAATAAATTTATCTGCTAATAAATAAGGTTGTACGATTTGAAAAGTTACTTAGCTTCTAGCCCCAGATCGTTTAAAAGTTGCTCGGTAATGACGAGAGTTCATAGCCAAGGCATAACTTATGAAGCGGGGCGCAAAGATTGGCGAGTCCGAAAAGGCCCTAACAAGGCATGAGGGCTATGTTTTGTTTCTAAAGATCCAAAAGTGATGTGAAGAATCATTTATCGAAAATCAATATGAAGGATCGAGACACACGACGAAAAGCAAAAACTCCCCAAAAGTCATGGAGAAGTGTATCCGAAAAGACCCTAACAAGGTATGAGGATAAATAGATCCAAGTCAATAAAGGAGGCGGATCGTTGTATATCAAAATCCAAAATAAAGATTGGAGAAAAATGAAGAAGTCGTGGTCCAAGTATGAATCTCTCAAAACTTCAAGTGAAGAAATTCCAATTATGAAGAGAAGACCATTATTTCATGAACGTCTCTCAAGATTTGAAGTATGAAGTCGCTGCCAAATATCGGCCCGAGAAAGGTCTCAAATCGCGAACCAAGTTATGCCAAGATATGAACTTTCTGATATCCCGAGAAGCAGTTTTAAAAGATTTGGTCCTTTAGCTAACTATTGATTAAATCGTGCACTTTATTTTCAGACTAAATAACTATCGAAATAAGTCAAACAATGCATCTTCGTGATCATTCAAGACAAATAATAAAATATAAGAGATACACCTAGGAATAAGGGAGTCTAAGTGAGTAATTGGCCCACATGAGTTCGTGTTAGTTTACTAACTTATAATAACAATGATCTCGTTTTTAAGCTTGGTTTGGAGAAAGTGAAAACTTGAGGATGATGATTATTCATAACATTTTCAAAACCCAAGGTATGCTTTTAATTTCTTTAATTTGTATGTTTTTAATTTTCTATCTCTTTAATAAAGGCCAACGTGGATTGATTATGATGAAAAGTGCAATCTTGCTTTATAACTAATGCATTGCATGAGGACATTGCAATGGTCAAGTGTAGGGGATTTGATAGGTGTGTAAACACCCATCTTTTCTACCACTTAATTACAATAATAACCGGACCAAAACGTGTATTTTATGTCTTTTATGTCGGAATTATGCGTGGTTTGTGTTTTTGTTGTGATTTAGGACGAAATTGTGGAAATTCGAGAAAACACGGGAATTCACGGGCGTTCACGGCTTTTATTAAAGAAAAAGATGAAAGACGGAGTCGAGAAGGCAAGAGTGGATAAAGAACGGAAGTCCAAGACCAATTCTGAAGATTTATCGAAGAAAAAAGTCAAAAGACGAAAGTTTATCAAAATCCGAGAAACTCAAGTCTATTTTATTGAAGAAATTAAAGACGAGTTCAAAAGAAATCCCGAGCCACAAGTCCTTAACGTCCAAGTTTAAAAGAAAGATTAGAAGAAAAGGACTTGATGGTGCAATTAACAAGAAAGGAAGGAGAGAGGAAGCTTCCTCTAACCATTCCCTAATCACCTATATATACCCCTCATTTTCATTCATTAAGTTTTGTTGGCTAAGGTGACAATTAGTCTTCCACCATTTTCATATCTTGTCATTTACTTTTCATGTCATTTAAATACATGTTTTGCACCTTAATTACCTTTTAATTCCAAGTAAGTTTTCAATTTGTGTTCTTTAAATTCTTGTCTTTAATCTTTCTTTATCATTTGATCAAGTCTTTTTATCAATCTCATTCTACTCTTCTCTTTCATCTTTGTTTCGATTAACATTTCGGATTAAGCAAGTTTTGCTTAATCCATTTGCTTATTTAACCAAAAGTCTCGTCCCTTTTTAATTCCTCATACGAAATAAGCCACGAGATTGACAACCTTGTGTGCTTATTTGGTACTTTGTTTTAGTGTTTTGGAAGTTTTCTTTAAAGTTTTGATTTCATTGTTTTGATTTCATTTAAGTTTTGTCTTTTAAAAGTTTTTAACTTTTTAGCTTATTGTCATGTTTTGATTCCATTTCATTCAAGTTCTTGGTCACGGCTTATTGGATATAGCTTATTAGGATTTGTGCTTGTTACGAAATTGTATCCATCGGAAAGAGAGGGTTTTCCACATTGCGATGGGTGCATATACCACATTCCGATAGTGACAGTATTGGCCTAAGGGTTTTTGCTTTCCGATCCGGGATTGCGATCTGGTGTACCATCGTCCTCATTCCGATCTGGGGATTGCGATCGCATATTGCGATCGTTCTTTCCGACGGTTCTTGAGGCTTACTTAGACGAAGTGCTGCCCAATTTTCCTTAGCCATATTCCGATCTGGACCTCATTCCGATAGGCTACATTCCGATCTGGGGGATTTCGATCTGAGACTTTACGAACTGAACTTCATTCCGATCTGGGTTGTTTGGTTATTCCGATCTGAAAAGGTGACATATTCCGATCTGGGTTTCATTCAATATTCCGATAGGAGGTGTGTTCATTCTGATGGTAAGGTTGATCGGAATATATTCCGATTGGGGGTTGTTTTCTATGCTTTGTCTTGTTTAATTTTTAGCTTATGTTTTTATACTTTGTCTAATTTTAATTTCCGCCACACTTTAATTTTTAGTCATTTAATTAATTTACTTTCCGTCACGTTTTTAAATATCGCACCTTTCCTTTTTAAATAGACTTAGATTTATTTTTCACGTTCTTTAAATACTTGCCCTTTACTTTAACGACATTTACTTTTAAGTCTTTGCACATTTAAATTTAAAAACCAACCAAAAATATTTGTTCCACCAAAATCAACTGAGTCACATAGAAAACCTAGATCAATTCGATTAGACCAACACAACGAACATATAATCTTTTTACAGGGTGTAAAAGAACTAGTTATTAATTGCACCTTTAGTCCTTGTTTAAAGTTTGAGAATATGATGTGCCAAAATTGACAAGTGGAGCAAAGTTGTTAACAAAGGAAAAATAGTTGTTAGCTATTATTTACAAAATGGAGAAAGAAAGAAACATGGAGGGCTAAAACCATCAAACAACAATACTTCCCTCCACCAATCCTGTTCCACCACGTCACCCCACCCAATCTTTTCACCCAATCACAAGCCACCCCCACACCATGTCATCCCTCCACCCACAAATTACAACTGATTAATTAAATCAGTTGGGTTTTCCCACTAAACAAAAATTTAAAAACTTAAATACCCCAAAAACGGATTGAACCCACCCTCCTAAACACCACATAACCCATAAAGCCTAATCTGCTTTACCCACTAAACCAAAGGGGTTTTGGTTGAATGTTTCCAGAACATTGATTAAGCATCCCCTAAGCACAACCCACCACCTAGATTCCCCATCCCGTGACCCGTGTGGCCCCACCATGTTCCCCTGCTTACCCAAAAATGGCAAAAGGAGAATCCAACAGTCATCCAACGTCTCCTATTGATTTTCTTGCTCCCAAAGGATTAAATAAACAGCTATGATCATCCAAGACCTACTGGCATTCAAGGACATCACAAGAATCCACTTTGACGAAATTCAAACTTCTTTGACCAAGGGGATTTTTAGGGATTTAATGTATTAGGGTTTAACCCTTCCAGTATCTTCTATCTTTAGCTATTTAAGCACCTCTCAACATGTGAGAAGGGTTGTTCCAGATTTTCTTCAAGTTTTGTAATCCCTTTTTATATAAATGAAAGTTGGTATTTTTTAGTAAATTGTAATTCCTTTTCACCTTGTAAAAGTTGGTAATTGTCTTGAAGTTAATCTGAGTTCCACCCTTTATCATACTTTGGTTTTAGGTTTTCAAATATTAATTCCTTTTTCATATTTTCTGAAAAGTTGGTAATTTGTAAAAGCTTTATTCCAAAATTCCAAATCTTGTTTATGCTTGGAAAGGTTTGTTTCTGTTTATGTTATAAAAGGTTCGTTCTAAGAAGTTTTGTTATAAAGTTTTGAAAGAAAGAAAAAAGAGTCTTAAGAAAAGAGAAAGAAAAGTCAGTTGGTTTGATATTGTGTTGTTTCTGTTCACGTTTGTTCGTCTCAGCAGGTTTGGGAAGCTTGAGCTTGTTTTGCTAGCTCATAAGCTCAATCTATCCAAGGCATGGATGTATGCCTTGGAGGTTTGTCTAAATTCCCTTTTATAATTTGCTCTTTTTTCTTTCTGCCATGAATCTGGTTTGATTGACTGTTTCCTATTCTATTTGGTTTAACAAAATGTGTTTATGCATGATTAGAGTAGTTATAATGTATTAGGTGGAGTTTTGAATAGATTTTGTGTGTTTAAAAGTGAAATCAGGTTTTAAGGGGGTGTTTGGCTTTGGTTTGTAAAGTAAGATTATTGAAAGATTTTGGCTTAAAACCTGTTTGAACACACCAATTTCATTAGTCTCTAGTCATATCAGTAGTTGGTTGAGTTTGGTATGTTGGAAATCAGAAGTTGCATGTTTAAAATGGGTAGAAACTAGCTTTAATTCAGTAAGGTCATTTTCCTGCCTTGTCTTAGTATAACTTGCCTTGAATTTTTACATGATTGTTAGAAGTCCTACTTATCTAGGGGTTTAGATCAATTATTCGTGATTTGGTTAGGTTGTGTGCTAGATTTGAGCAGCCAAAACTCATCATTGTGCAATTTGAACCAGTTACTGTTCATCAGATAGGTAAAAGTCCTAACAGTCACTTGAATTGGCTCATTTTTGTGTGATTATGTATTTGATCTGTGTTGTTTCTTGTTTAATCTGACTCCCCACACTTCCATGAGTGTGGGGGTGCCTTATTGCCCAAAGATAAGCTCTCAAATAAGCTTTCCTAAGCTTATAGGTCAACAGACCAAAAATTTACACTACCAGTGGGAACAAATTTCCCACTGCTAGTATTAAAGTTACCCCTGCTTAGCAAAAGGACAAAAAGCATGCACATTTCACTATTAGAAACTTGTACTTTTTGTCTCTAGTGCCTCAAAATAGGTATTAGGTCCTGAAATTAGTTTTATATTTTTTATTATTTTATTTTTTATTTTTCAGTTTATTTGGTTTTTATTTTACTGTTCATATGGTATTTTTACATTTTATAGCTATTTTAATTACTTTTTAAATTTTTGTTTTTGTCTTTTAGTGGTAAAAAGTAATGTTTTTCAGTTTTAAAATTTTTCTTATATTTAGAAAAATAATTTAAGATTTTTAGTCTAAAAAGTTTTTACTGTGCACTTTTTATTTAATTTTAGAACTAATTTAGTTTAATTTCAAACTGTTTTTGTCTTTTAGTGAAAAATTTTATATTTTTCAAACTTTTTCATTTTTCTACTGTTCATTAGTATAATTTAGGATATTTAAAATTGTCAAATTATTTTTGGCATTATTTCATTATTTTTTATGATTATTTTAGTTTAAAAATAGTTTTAAGTGTTTTAAAAATAGAAAAATAGTTTTTAAAATTTAGGAAAAATAAGTTTTAGTTTTTAAATAATATAAGTAACTTATTAGTTGAATAAAATAATATTTTGGACATTTTATTAATTATATTTAATTTTAGGGCTTTAATTAGCATTTAAAAGTGAATATTTAATTAATAAAAGGTTTTAAAATGTTTTTGTTGGATTTTTATTCTTATTTATATTATTTTAGACTTAGTTTTAACTTTTAATTAATTTTTAGGTTTAATTTTTTTAATTTGGTGCTTTTTACGGTTTTACGTGAACGATCTTTTCGTCTTAGTGTAATCCGTCATCGTAACCGTCATTCTCTTCTTACCCCATCTCTATTTTCTTTTCTCATAACAATAAAACCACAAAGATAATCAATTCATTACACAACGCACTAGCCTCCTCGAGAACGAACTCACTTTAGGGTCATTTACACACGGTTTTCCTAAATCGTCGTGCTTACCCTATTTTTTGGTACTCTTTTCCTAAAGAGTAGTAAAACCACTACATCAACACTTGACCCTTGCAACTGATCGAACAAATCATCAATCCTCGGCAGTGGATACCGATTCTTGACAGTCAATTTGTTAAGCTCTCTGTAATCAATACACATTCTAAAAGAACCATCTTTCTTCCTAACAAACAAAACAAGCGCACCCCACGGCGACGAAATTGGTCTAATAAATCCCTTCTCCATCAATTCCTTCGATTGATCGGATAATTCCTTCATTTTAGATGGAGCTAAACGATATGGTGCACGAGCAACTGGAGCAGCACCCGGCACTAAATCGATACGAAACTCAACTTCACGATGCGGCGGTAATCCTGGCAATTCCTCAGGGAAAACCTTAGGATACTCTCTAATCACAGGCACATCCTCCAATTTCCTTTCATTCACACCATCATTACTTATCTGTGCAAGAAACACATCACAACCTGCTTCTATATACCTCATCATTTTTAAACAAGAAACAACTCTCAAACGAGACGTACATTCATCACCCTTCACCGTCAATACCCTATTCCTTAGCGGTATCTAAACTAATCTTTCTCCACAAACAATTACTGCACCATTACCAACTAACCAATCCATTCCAATGATCACGTCAAAAGATCCTAATTCTATGGGCATCAAATCAATACTAAACACATAATTACCTAACTTCAAGGAACAACCTTTCAGTATAGAACTAGTGCTTACAACCTTACCATCAGCTAACTCCACATTATAACTAGTTGTCAATCTTACTGGTTCTCTATCCAATAGCTGACTGAATCTAACATCTACGAAACTTCTATCGGATCCAGAATCAAACAACACACTAGCATAACAAGCATCAAGTAAAAACGTACCAGTCACCACATTCGTCCCTTGAGGTTTGTCAGCATCTCCCACGACATAGGCTGGAGCAGCATTCCCAGCAGCAACAGCAGCAACATTGCCTCCCTATCGTATGCCAACCCTCGGACAGTTCCCCTGCTTATGTCCACGGCCTCCACATCCAGAACAGTAAACTACTTTGACAGCATTAGCCCCAGTGGCTACACCCTTGTTTCTGCAATCTGCCATCTTATGTCCGGCCTTCCCACACTTGTTGCAAGCAGGTGGACAATTTCCAATATGATACAGATTACACCGACCACACTTCGGATTCACCTTGTTACCTTGATTTCCTGTGGCAGCACGAACACCATCATTCCTTCTCAAATTGTATTGCTGATTCCTATTCGGTCCTTGGTTATTGTTATTACGATAACCACCTCGATTTTGCCCTTGGCTTGAGTGTGCAGCTTCCCACTTTCTCTTATTCCCTTCAGCAATACTATCCTTTCGATCCTGCAGCTTTACATCCATTAAAGCATGAGCCATTTGAACAGCTTCATTAAATGACTTGGGTTTCGACGAAGTAGTTTCTCCCTTGATATTACTAGATAAACCCCGAATATACTGCTTCATCTTCTTACGGTCATCAGCAAACGCATCAGGACACAACAAACACAAATCAGAAAACGTCCTTGTATAAGCTACAATATCATTATTCCTCAACACCAAATGCCTCAATTCATCTTCCAACTGACCTAACTCTTCCTCAGGACAAAACTTACCAGTCAACAGTCCCTTAGTTACAATCCATGTTCTAGAATTAGCTTCAACCAATCCTACAGTAGCTACTTTACTATTCCACCAACTCAACGCATCATCCTGAAAAGTAGCTGCAGCAATATTTACCTTACTGGCTTCTGAACATCCACTGATCTCAAAAGTACTTTCTATCTTCTCAATCCACCTCCTTAATTCCAGTGCACCACCATTACCACGAATTTGGGTAGGTCCACATTTCATGAAACTAGCATAAGAACATTCCTTTTGAACCTGCTGAACAGCAGCATTACCTCCAGCTTGTCTTGCAGCATTTCCTTCTGCTTGCTCATCAGCATTATCTCTAGCCTGATTTCCAGCATTCCCTCCAGCCTGACCAGCAACATTCCTATTCTCAGCCTCTTTGTTGCTCGCAGCACGTTCAGCTTCCAAAGCTCTAGCAATAGCTTGCTCAATCATGGTATTAACAGTAGCAGTCGTCAATTTAGGCGGCCTGTTTACAGAAAACTAACCAAACAGTAATTTAGTAAAGTCAGAAAAATGCCTCCCAACTCCTTCCTGTCACCATAACAGAAAAAGAACAAGTAAGTATTCATATCAAGATAAGAAGAAGGATTTCTCTATCAAGATGTAACATGGATACTACATGCACCAACAACACAATTCACAATGAATCATTAACCAATCACACAAAAGAACTAATAAGACAAATCATAAGTCATTAAGGTAATTTTGGATTGCTTTGGAAAATCACAAAATTGTGACAAGTAATGTCACTACAATCCTTCATCACAACACTTAAAGTCATTAAGTTTCATCACAAACTAGAGTACGAGTCTACATAAGTTCTATTACAACAAGACCAAATAAAAACAACAACAGAAAGAACTAAACATCAGATCCTCGCAGCTTCTTGTACACCGGCTCATCATCACTGCTGCTATCATCCTCTGATTCTTCTTCCACTTTTTCCTTCCCTTTACGACTTCCTCCTTCACTCGGCTTCACCGACGCTTGAGCTTCAACCTGATTCGGCACATCACGAATCACAACACCATGACTAGGAAAAGATCTCACCGCCAGACCCCACGCACTCAACCTAGCATTACTTTCTTGCTCCCTACGCAACCTCTCAACTAGTCCACTCAAATTCAACACCATAGATCTGAATCTAACAACCTCATCCATTTCCCTTGCCCTAACAAACTCTGACCTCCTCGCACTACCAACAAACCTGTCAAACTTCTTCTCATTTATCTCAAACCTCCTAATCACACGAGTCTCAACCAAATACCTCTCAAACAAATCCCTATCAAACTTCTTAAGAAACCAGAAAATATCATTATAAGACCTAGGACCTGGACAATAAACCTTAGGAATACCATCATGAATAGATCGAGCACTAGCAGCCCTACTCGACTCAACAGGAACATCACCCCTAGCAAATGCAATCCCATGCAAACTACTAATATAAGCATCACAAGTAGGAGTCGAAGAACGAACAACCGGTCGCTGACAATCTGGAACAGTCTGTGGCACAACATTGACCCTTGGAACATGACTACCTTGTAACAACTCAGGCTCTGTCTGACCAACTGCAGTAAGTGGAATCTCATCATCTAAAAACTCAAAAGGCTCCTCATCGTCACTAGCATCAAAGTTATCTACTTCCTCACCATCCACTACATTAGTCAAATCAATCCATCCATCCTCACGAGGTAAACCAGCCATTTTCTACAATTATAAGGGTTAGGGATACTTAAGGTCATCGTTAATAAAATAATAATTAGTATGCAATGCTCATGCAAATGTCATACATTATCCATGCTATGCAACACAATACAAATGATGTTTATGCAATGCTCGCGAGAAAAAAATATATATATATATGATATTGACAAGCACTCAGCGTACTTTCAATAATTCTAATACAATATCGTAGTATTTACTTAATAAATACTCGGGAAATCATTTCAGTTATGAGGCATACATCTACAATGCAAAACAAAACTAAAAGTGATCTTACCGGAGCGTTGCAGACGAGTTGTGTGCTTTTGAAGAATAAATACTTTCGACACCAAAGTTATAGTTTAGGACAATTTTCAAAAATCGACCTAGTTCTCTATAACTTGCAGCTCTGATTACCAATCTCTAACACCCCCAATTTACATTACGCAGCGGAAATACACAATTGGGTGCTAGACACAAGCATCATCACACAAGATATATTGAACGACTCAAAATAGAGACGTTTACACAAAATATAAACATGATTATTATAAATGGTCTAAAACATAGATTTCAACCCAAATTGTACTGACACGATACCAGAGTAAAGCGTTTTGTCCCCATGGATCTCGACCGACAACCAACAAGTTTAGTACAGTACATCAACATAAAATAAATTGTTCAACATTTAAAAAGGTAGAAACGGTTTAGACCAACATTCTTCCAAAAGCCTAGCCACAACCTCCACAACAAAGCTCCATGCTCCATCACTTCCTATTACCTGAAATACATGCATAAAACGAGTCAACAATAATGTTGAGCGAGACTATAGGTTTATCAAATCACATTTGAACACAGAAGAAAATCAATCATAATCATTTATAGAGTTGTCGTAGACACAATCTATATTCAAGGCAGTAATAATAATGATACTATTAAACAAACATTGTATTTAAGCTCATGACACCGACCCCTTAACCAAATAGTCACCCACGCCAAATGCCGGCATGACTAGAATAAAACCATTGCCCCTCTAGGGTATCAGTTGCTAGAATACCATAATCTTATTCACGTAAAATTATCCTTCCCAGCGGGTTACTCAACGTAATGCCCTGGTCTCAGATAGGGTGGTCAACCCAATAGTACTACCATTAGAATAAGCGGCTATTCCTGACTCACAGCATCAAGTCAGAAGATAGTTAACGGCTCATGAATTTAGAGTCTTTAGCAACAAGTTACTCAATACAATGAAATCAACTTTAGGCAACATTCGGGTCTAACAATTACTCATGACTTGTGTTCATTTATTTTCAAATAGCATGTATCCCCCTCGCGGGTATTAAAATCATTAAAACAAGTAGAAAGCGAGGCTATAGACTCACCTTAGTATAAGAGATCTAGCGAGATGATCGTCGACGGTAATGGATGCCTTTCAAACACGAGAACCGCTACCTATCAAATAAGGCGCGTTCGTTAAATAATGACTCGAGAAATAAATCATACATAATAACATCAAACTCGAACTCATAAAGTCACGATAAACTCGAGAGAAAACAATATAAATAACTTCATTATACTTTACTACACATTTACTTAACCATTTTATACTTTTTACAAAGTCCGCCGGTATATACTACATGTACTAGCTCATTTACCCCTTTTAAACTCGTCAACCGTTTATGAAACGACTCGATAAACTAACTTACTATATATAAAAAGTCTTCTTACAAGTTTATCAAATGATATTACTCTTAAAGTACTTTACCCGACTCATTTTCAAACTACAAAATCCGGACAGATTTACGTTAATTTTTCATACAACCGTTTTAACTTATTTAAACGACTCCGTTTACAAAACCGACACTCGGGTTTTAAAGTAAACTCAACCTATAAAATAAACACCTTATTATCAGTAGGTTACATTTTTCAAAACATATATTTAGAGTCCCCGGGATTCGATCCAAATATCGACAACAACTACTTGTAGTGCCGGTACTCGTCTCCCGGTACACGATCATTCAAAACATCATAACTTCGCGCTCGTTTTGAGCTAGAAGCTCTACCTTATATCAAATCGAAGATAAGAAAATTATCTACAACCCTAGGCTATAAGTTAAACCATTTTCAAAACATAAAAATTCGAATTTTGCCTTTTACTTACTGTTGTAAAATGACTACTCAAAACTTGTACAAAATCAACTTTTTGATAAAAACCAACCATGGAAATGATCATTACTATGCCCTAATATCATCATACACTAATCATAACATCAAAATCATAATCAAAATAAAAATCATAAGATCAAAATGAAGTTTCTAACAATAATTTTTAGCACAAACCACCATGGATCATCAAGATGAAGCCATGCATGATCAAATCTCCTACCTACCAACATCATAAAAAAAAACGTTGCTTGCATGTATGAAATTCTTACACCAATGTGATCCGTATGAAAAAATAAGGTTGGGTCTAGTGTTAGTTTAGCTTGATTCAAACTCAAACTCAAGAAAAATGGAAATTTGATTTTGTTTGGTGGTGGTGGTGATGTTTCGGCAAAGAGAAGAGAAAGAGAGAGGATGAGTGGAATTTTTAAAATGAATAAATGAAATGTGTGTGTTTGATTTGAGTTTTTATATAGTGGGGTAGGGACCTAGTTGCAATTTAATAAAAGTTGTGGCTAAAAATGTAAATATTTAGCTAAAAAGCGGGAAATAACTATTAGTCAATTTTCAAAATATTTACGGGGCTCGGGTTTCATAAGGATACTTTTAAAAATTTAAAACGTACCTCAAAAATAATAATATCGACTCTCGACTCGACTTAACACGTCATTTAAAATAAAACCTCAAAAATAATAAAAATCGAACAACCGACAATAAAACGTAAAATATTTGGCATCCATCTCACGCTTGCTAATACTCTTTATACTTAATAAATATTAAATATAGACCTTCCAACATCGGTCTAAACTTAAACCTTCAAAAATAAATATCGTTCAAACTCATCCAAAAATTTCAAAAATAATAGTAAAATAAGATTAGGCAATGACCTCGATTTTGGGTTGTCACAGTTTCTTTATCATATCTACTTTTGAAGTCTTGTTTTAACGCATCTACCTCTTTTTTCTTATCCTCAAGAATTTTAGCAGAATCGGTAGTGGTCATAGAGAGATTTTGTTCAAGTTCATTAACTTTGGTATTGGTAAGGTACGTTTTTTGACGTTCATCCATTAAGAAAACATTATATTGACGCTTCTCTTTGGCTAATAACTCAAGAGTTGTATTATATTTGTTTTCAAAATCGTCCTTTTGACTTTTAACGCACTACCCTTGTACCCCTCAAGCTCTTTGGTTTTCTGAAGGAGCTCATCTCTATAGCTTTCAGTCATCTCAGTAGATTTGATAAGAGCATCTTTGCATTCTTCAAAATTTTGAGTGAGCGTAGCGTTTGCCTTCTTTAATTGCTTTTGACTCTTTTTATTTTCAGTGACATCTTTTTGTAAAGTAGCAATTAAATTAGCAAGCGCAATACCTTCCTCTTCATCATACTCATTTGCATGTTGATCATCCTCAGACTTATTATTGCACATGTCTGATGAATCGGGTGTGGTATTGCTATCAACCATTTCCATCATACACATGTCATTAATGGCATTGGGTAGATCACTATGCTCATGAATATCACCAAACACATTATATTCATCAGTAGTGTGTACCTTATCGATTGGCTCAGTGTCAAAGATAGGGCCATTGTCATCTTTAGTGACTTTGAGAACTTCTTCAACCTTTGCCATGTACAAGTAATGTGCATCGAGTTCTTGATCAGAATCTTCATCATCAGTGTCATCAAGCATTGCTCCTTCCTCAGCTGACAATTTAACCCCTGCTTCCATCTTCTTACATAGCAACATCTTTTCTTTGTGATAGCTGGAGTCTCTAACCCTTTTCGGCTTCCTGCATTCCTTTTCCATATGCCCATAACCTTGGCAATTAAAACATTGAATCCCACTCTGCTGAACCACTTAACTTCCAACAGTTTCCCTATTCCCATTAGCAGCAGCAATCCTCTGAGTATCATACTTGGCAGTTTGTCGATCATACCTTGCACAACCCTCAACATGTGTTGGATTATGTCGATCATAGATAGAAGGACTTTCACCACGTCGACGTGTGTCATACCTTGGAGGACTCTCAACATATCGGTTCTTTGTGTTAGATGATGTGCGAAGATTGTTGTTGGTGGGTTTGTAGATTTTCTTGTAAGTCTTCATTATGAAAGCAATTTGTTGTTTTATCTCTCGATTCTTTTGAGCTTGGTCTTCATCACTATCTTCTTCAGATGATGATTCAGATGGTGGTGATGGTGCTCTTGGCACTTTACCTCGAGATTTTGTGGAAGATGAAGACTTAGATGATGTGGAATATCGTGGTGAAGACGATGTAGTGGAATATCGTGGTGAAGATGATGTAGTGGAGTCTGGCTTAGGAGCACGAGAGTGAGGATCTTGAACATGTTGAGTGGTAGTCACTAAAGCAAGTGGATTAGCCGTTTTTGCAACACGTTCAGCTCGAATCTCATTTGCTTCATTCTGAAATTGCTTCAAGATATCAAAGAGTCGATGATATGAGACCTCGTCTATCTTTTCTTGTTGTTTCACTAAAGTGACGAACCTTGTCCACTCGGGTTGAAGTTGTTGAAGAAATTAGACATTGACTTGCATGGTGGAGACTTGCAGATTATTTCTTGTCATGTCATTCATCATCTTATAAAACCTGGAGTAGTAAGAGTCAATTGATTCTCCATCCCTTGAAGTAAACTTGCCAAAATTCCAAAACAAGTTTGTTTTAACATCTTGTTTGTTGAGTGATTCTCCTTGTTGCAAGCGTTCAATAGCAGTCCACATTTCATGTGCTGTAGGGCATGCATCAACAGTGGAATAAATATCATCTCCAATCCCACTTAAAACCATATAGATGGCTTCCTTCTCCGCATCATGCCAAGCACAATTTTCAGGTGTGAGATCGGCTCTTGTTTCATCACGTTCACTTGTAGGTATTGGATCAATAGTATCTGTGGCTGCTCTTGGAGGAATTGAGATTTTCTTGAATACATATGGTCCATGAGTAATACATTTCCTCAAGGCATCACCATTGGATCTTGTATCAAGATATCGTATGAAACGTGATTTCCATTGAGCATACCGACCAGACACAAGCATTGGTGGCCTCTCTTTATTACCCGCCACCATGATATTGTTGTTTGTGACACGATACTCTTGAGTAGAATCCATATTTGGAGACTTGCAATCGATGAAGTGAAAATGGATCTTAAGTAGATGTGTTTTGATTGTTGTTGTCGATGAAAATGTTAAAATCCCCTAAAAATTGTCTTCACAAGAAACCAAAAAATCGAAGGCGAAAAATCACACGTTTTCACTTTTGTAAAAATCTTCAATTTTAGGAATATTGGATATTTCTCAAGAGATTTTGGGTTTTTTCGCAATAACTAACATTTTCAGAGAAATTGGGGTATTTCAGAATAACTGACATTTTCAGAGAAAAGGTTTTTCTTCGGAATAATGAGGTTTTCAGAGAAACAACTTCTTCGGAATATTGAGGTTTTCAGAAAAACAAGCTTCTTCGGAATAATCACTTTTTCGGAATCTTCTTCGGAATTGATACTTCTTCGGAATAATCACTTCTTCGGAATCTTCTTCGGAATAGAGGCTTTTTCGGAATATTGATTATTTCAGAGAAAATTTCGGAAAAACCACTTTTTTCGGAGAAAGTGAAGATTTCCGAAAAATGGTTTTCTTAGGAATAATATACTTTTTCGGAGAAAATGAAAATTTCAGAGAAATTTACCTTCTTCAGAATAATCGTTTCTTCGGAACAGATTCCATTTCGGAATAAGTCACTTTTTCAGAAAAAAACACTTCTTCGGAATAGTAAACCCTTATCCGAAAATCTGTGTTTTCAGAATAATTAACCCTTTTCCGAAAAACTTATTTCTGAATGATGTTAAGGCAGTAACGAACCGTAACACAACAATGAATCCAAACACCTCAAAATCTTGCGATTTTTACCACAAAAACCAAACCAAATCCCTACCAAATCGATATAAATGATTTATATCAAGATTTCTAGCCCGAAATACTAAAAAGAAATTTAATTCAGGATGATTTAGATAGAAAAATCAACCGAATCAAACTCAAACCAAACAACCAAACACAATCTACCCCGTGGAGATTGATACCAAATGTAGTCCCATAATATTATGATGATTAGTGATAGAAAACAGATGAAAAGAGATGGATTCCTAGAGAGAGAAAGTAGTGAGAGAAAGTAGAGAGAAGAGATGATTAACTTGGTGAATATTAGATTAGAAGTGAGAATTAGAATGAACAACCAACCCTCCTAACATGCTAGGAGGGTAGTATATATAGTCCACCCACATGCGAGCTTTAATGGGCTATATATTGGGCCGGGCTTGTCTTTTGGACTTTAATTAGTTTAAATCCAAGCCCGTGAACCACGACTATTTAACTATCTATTAAAACGTTCTAATAAATATTACAATATAAACCTATGACCGAACATTCTTGTTTGACTCAATATTTTGAGGCTAACACCAGCTTTGAACTTGACGGTTCATTGTTGTGGTCTTGAGTTCCGAGTTCCGTGCGGTTGTGCACAGAAGTCTTTTGTCCTTGTGGATCGGGACTTAAACTGCTTTGTTCAAGTGACATTTCTTGCAATTCATTAAATCTGATATGAATAGTTTCAACTATCAATTTTGTTCTCTTGTTGTACACTCTATATCCCTTAGACTGAGTTGCATATCCCACTAGAATGCATGCATCACCTTTATCTTTCATCTTGTCCAGATTTTCACCATCTCGAATGATGTAACACGTACATCCAAAAACATGAAGGTGTTTGAGTGAAGGTCTGCGATCATTAATTATGTGATATGGTGTCTTTTCGTGTCTTGAGATAATTAAGGAACAGTTTTGTGTGTACCATGCGGTTGATACGGCTTCTACTCAAAAGAATAGTGGTAGTTTTGAAGCGGATACTAATGTTCGAGCAGCCTCAACTAAAGTACGGTTTCGTCTTTCAACATAGCCGTTTTGTTCAGGTCTTCTAGCAATAGATGTTTCGTGTTCAATCCCTTCGGCTTCAAAATAATTCTTCAAAGTTGAATTCAAGAATTATGTGCCTCTGTCAGTACGTACCACTTTTACTTGAGCTTGAAGACCACGTTGTATCAGCTTAAGTAAGTTAATGAGAACCTCAGGTGTTTCATCCTTGGACCTCAAGAAGTGAGTCCACGTGTACCTTGAGTAGTCATCGATAATTACCATAACATATTTCTTCCCATTGATGCTTTGAACACGCATGGGGCCACATAAATCTATATGTAGAAGATCTAACCGTCCTTTAGAGCTTGGCGTAGTCTTTGTCTTGAAACTACTCCGTTTAGCTTTACAAAGCTCACAAGAAGAACAAAGATGGTCTTTGATGAATTTCAAGTTAGGAAGGCCTCTCACAATATCTTTCTTGGAAAGCAAGTTGATGGTATCAAAGTTAAGATGATATCATCGTTGATGCCATAACCAAGCTTGAGTCGTTGAAGCTTTAGCCATGAAACAGATTGGTGTTGAAGAAGTGGAATCTTGTAGTGAAATAGTGTAGAGATCAGTACCCCGTGAACCAGTAAGTAAGTCATTCCCATCATAATCACGAACAAAACATGTCTTCTTTCTAAACTCACCCTCCGAATCCTCGTCACATAATTGACCAACCGAGAAAAGATTGGGATTGAGCCCTTCGACGTAGTAAACCCTTTTGATTGTGATATTCCCCTGAACCAAATCTCCATATCCTAGGATCGGTGCAAATTGATCATTTCCGAATCGGACCGTACCCAGGAACTTCTCCACAAAGTTAAATAGAAGCTTGAGATTCCCCGTTATGTGCTTCGTGCATCCGGAGTCCAGTATGAAGAGAATTATTTCGATCACCTGCAGAAGAATTAGAACACGATGGAGCATTTGCTAAATTTGATTCCATGTTAGTTGTGATTTCCGATTCATTAGTTTCCCTAGTTTCATCACTTAATAACACACCCCACCATGGCGGAATATGGGGCGCGACGTATGGATATCATCACAACATGGCGTGTCTATAGAGATAACTAAATGGAATAAGAAATGTCATAAAATGGTGACACAAATGTCATGACAATATCTCAACAAAATATAGAAACTACCTTGTACCAAATTTTGTACTATAATGTACAATTTAAGAAAAATACAACAATGACTAGAGTGGACGATTATGGTTCAACCCGCACTAGTCACAACCCGAAAAGAAAATAACATGTGGTTAAGTATGAACAATGGTTCAATTCATACTAGTCAAAACATCGCAATAAATAACATCTAACCACATCAATTAATATAAATGCACACATACTCCTATGACTCCTATATGCAGGGACCCTTAAGCTATAGACTAGGATACACGACTAGGCAACCTAATTCTCTATAACCATTGTCTCTGATACCATTCTGTCACACCCCCACCATGGCGGAATATGGGGCGCGACGTATGGATATAATCACAACATGGCGTGTCTATAGAGATAACTAAATGGAAAAAGAAATGTAATAAAATGGTGACACAAATGTCATGACAATATCTCAACAAAGCAGGAGTCTAGGTAAGTAGGTAACAGTCCTACCACTTACCCGAGACAAACAATAAACATAATCAAATCAAACATATAGGTGCCAACAGTATCACTTATTCAAAACACATAAAAATAAGCTAAGAAGGAACGAAGATCTCCTTCTAAATGCAATCCTAATGCATCCAAATCTAGCCACTTCTATCCTCAAGCTTAACCACATTCTCACCTGAAAGAGACACTAAAACACGTCAACATAAAGTTGGTGAGAGTCATAGGTTTAGACTCAAACGCCAAAATCATACCATAAGCTGTGAATAATAACCAAATCTAAGAAACATATGGACAATGTGATACTAACATGCATTAACAACTAATATCCAAGATTTAACAAAACAACCCAAATCCAAGGCTCCCAGCCTTACCAAACACCATACTTCCATAGGCGCCCAAACACCTATGAACCAATCCCAAGGCCCCGCCTTGCCAATATCCCCTTGGTACCAAGTCAAAACATAAACAATCAAGAATCAACTAGTAGTTAATCACATAAGTATGCACACACAAGTCCATCACCAAACGCAAAACATTCACAGCATAATTTATAAATAACAAAACAGTGTCTCTTCCATCCCATCTGGAAGTCATAATCATTAGAAAACATGGGACTATGAAACTCACCTGATTGAGCTTCTCCAAAAGTCCTCGCACTAGCAAAAGCTAACAAACAAAAGCACACAATCAAAACATGAACCAATCACTAAGACGGCTCATCAACCTATGATGGACATCTATCCTTCTCCCATATATGACCCTCATTTATATGCTCAACGCATCTCATTACACCCCTCTATAAAGCCCTTAAATCAGTTTACTTCATTACCCGTCCCGTTAACATTTTACCCAAAACAGTCCCGGTTTTTAGGTCTCCAAACTATAAGCCAAACGCCCACCTAAATATACCCATGATCTCTGTAAAGGGAATACTTATGCCCTTACATATGTTAGCTAACACCTCCCATTTGCCCCAACCTTAAAGCTACTGTTAAGGCCCCGATATATATATATATATATATATATATATATATATATATATATATATATATATATATATATATATATATATATATATATATATATATATATATATATATATATATATATATATATATATATATATATATATATATATATATATATATATATATATATATATATATATATATATATATATATATATATATATATATATATATATATATATATATATATATATATATATATATATATATATATATATATATATATATATATATATATATATATATATATATATATATATATATACTTCTGTCTATCCAGATTTTACTAATTTTAAACATACAAAAAGTTTGTTATGATTAGGGGGTCTTACCCTAAACCACAATCTTAGCCCCAATTCAGATACTTCTTATAATATATAAACCATCTCCCATGTTCGTTTGAATGTCCAATGCAACCCTAAGTACCCCAAACAACCCAAAACTTAAAAAGAAAACAGGCTGACTTCAAAATTGTTTTGACCTCCGACTGTTGTAACCTGTTTTTTACCCACTTTCCTACCTCCAATTTAGTTCTCGTTTCTTGCATTGGAAAGCCACTTCAATTATCTTTTCAGGGATACTTGGATCGCAAAATAAGAGTTTGTAAAACTCCCTATATGATCAAAACAATTGACCCAAAATTCTGCCCAATTTTTAAAAACGGGTTTAATTAAATTAACCTAATTAATTACCCATAACCTAAATCCATCATAAGATGATTAAAGAAAACATTAAAAACAATTAAATTAAAAGGGATTATTGAAGATTTACCTTTGATTTATGAAAACCCCCAAATTTTATGAAGAACCCTAATTTTTTTATGAAACCCACGAATTTTCTCTTTGCTCCAGGGATTATGATGTGTTTTGGTCCAATTAAAAACATTATATGGCTAAACAAAAGAATCCTTACCCAATTATAAAAGCCTTGTTTCCTTTTTTATTTTTTTTCCTTTTTCTTCTCCTTTTCTTGCGTCCATAACCGACCCAACACCCCCCTAATTTCGTTTTTTTTTTAGATTTTATTGTTACTTAATATCTTAATAATATTACCTTAATTTACCTTAATTTATTACAACTCCTAAAACCTCTAAAACGTAAAACTAATCAAGTTTACGCGTTTACCATAAAAGACGTGAAATATACAGTTTTATAAAAACTCTTTGAATTTGAAATAAACTTTATATTTAAGTCCTAAATGACTTAAAACCATCCCGAAAAATACTCCCATGACTAAATACCTCTTCCGAGACCTCAAAATGCTAAACCGTAAATCGTAAAAATACGATTTTCTATAATACATATACGTATACGTAAAACCACTAAATAACACCATCTCATTTCATAGTCACTACCATGTGAGCTCATGAACATGAAATCATCACACATCGTTTCACTCACAAGGTACCCCGTACCGGAAACGATATCCAAACCACAATCTATACACACCAATTAGCACATAAACACGTAAAGACACGTAACTAGCACAAAATAAAACTAAGTGACGAACCTCAAAACCAGGGTTGTCACACTTAAAGGCACACTGACGCTCGTTGTCACATTTTATGTCCTAACCTTAGCCATCCATTTATATCCTGGAGGACATTGATTAGCAAACCACCATTTTCAAGACTTGCTAGCAGAATCATATAATTCCCTATTTTTGCTTCTACGGTTCTTAGGGTGGAGTCTGATGCATTAATTTTCTTAGGGGGGGGGGGGGGGGGTTGCACCAGAATGGTTCTCTTTGCGTTTGGGTTTTCTAGCACTAATAGGCATCGCAGTTTGATTCTTAGTTCTAGTATCTATGCCTTTTACATTATTCGAAACACACATAGCATGATTAGCATTAACACACTTTCCACATTTCACACAAACAAACTTAACATTCAAAGCATTCAAAGTTGAATCATTCAAATTGTCATGACACGCGATTACAAACGTTTTATTCTTAGAAACATTGAAAATCCTATGGTGGTCTTCTACTTCTTCATCTTCCCTTGACTTTTGTTTTGCCAAACCTTTTCATTCATTCGAGTGCTCTTAAGCTGAGGCCGGCTAACACTAGCAGTGGGGACTACTCCTGTAGTAAATGACACACGTCTATTAGTGTTTCTAGAAGTCTGAGGTGATTGACTTTCTTTGTTGTGTATGGGTTTAGTGGTCAATCTATACATCCCTGGTTTAATCACATTTGTGTTCTTAATGCTTTGTGATCGAATATCTGTTTTAGGAGTATTACGTGATAACCTATCCTTCCCATCCGTCTTGGGTGCAAACCCAGGTTTTGTAAATGCATAATTAGAGAAAACAGATGGTTTTCCCAAGACAGAGGGTCTAGTCATTTTGTGCGCATTGGGTTGTCTTACAACAGGTTTCTTAGGTTCCACAATTTTCCCACCCATCTTAGCAACGAGTTTCTTCAACTCTGTTATCGCTATTTCCCTGTCTTGTAACTGAGCTTTCAAGTCTTCAATTTCCAAACTCTTTTCATTCATTTCTCGACACATTTGGGAAAGTTTTTCTTGCAATTTATTATCATGTGGAAAACTTCCGATGTCTTTTTGCAAAGCAAGTTCAATAGAATGACAATGTTTTTGAAGGAAATCAGTTTTGTGTTGAAGTAACTCAAAAGCCTTTTTATCAACATTTTCTTTACGTTTCGAAAGCTTAGTTTCAAGCCTTTCACACTATTTGATCTTATCAAGATATTTGCATGCAACATCAGAATATTCATCGATATCAGCACAAGATTGAAGAGTAACACACAAGATATCTTTGGAGAGACATTCTTCTAAAGTAGATCATATTCGTTTGAAAAATCTGATTTGTCATTTTGAAGCTCATCAATTTCTTTTTCAAGAGACTCAACATATTTCAAATCATTGAACATTTCAGACCGAATTAATTTTTTAAACACAAGAACATTTTCTTTGATTATCTTCGTATTTGGTATTAAAAGTTCTTTCACAAGCACAGTGATGTCATAAGGAATCTCTATTTTTCACTTATCCTTTTCACGTTTTTCCCAATCGCTTTGAACAATTGATTGAACATTATCAGTGTAGTGTTTAAGAATACCAAGTGTTTTTCTACTTTTGCTTTTAGAAGCATCAAGAGGCAAATAGTTAATATATTTAAAAATATTTGATTTCTTAGTGGCAAATTTTTTTTCCATTGAATTCTTTGTTGTTTACATTCAAGAAATAATTCCTCACGATACTTCTATTTTTGTGGAGTGAAAAGATCATAAAGACTGTTTTCATAAGCATAATTATACGGTGTCACAAAATCTTTATTAACCGGTGATCTACTCTCCTCATCCCAAAGGGACGTCTCTTCACTATCGAGGCTAATTACTGGGCAATCATGATTGGTCCATTCGGACTCATCAAGATATAAGTGAGGGTTTGCAGCTTGAGCTTGTTCGAGGTACTTGGGACTTGCAAAACTAGGTTGACCCTTGAAAAACGACGGAGGTGCTATCATTCTAACCATTTGAATAGAGTCATGCGTTTTATAAACATCTTTTTTCAAAAAATCGACTTGTTCTTCAAGATCCTTTACTTTTTCAATATCTTTGCCTTGTCTATTTTTGAACACTTGTTTTAATTTTTCAACCTCTTGTTTCTTTTCGTCAAGAATTTTAACAGAATCGGTGGTATTCATAGAAAGCCTCTGTTCAAGTTTATTAACTTTTGTTGTGGCAAGGTACGTTTTTTGACGTTCATCACTTAATAAAACATTAAATTGACGTTTTTCTTTAGTTAACAAAGCCAGAGCTTCGTTGTATTTATTTTCAAAATAGTCCTTTTTAACGTTAATAACACGACTTTTGTACCCCTCAAGCTCTTTGGTCTTTTGAAGAAGCTCGGCCCTATAACTATCAATTGTCTCACTAGATTTTATAAGAGCGGCTTTGCTTTTTTCAAAGTTTTGAGTGAGCGCTGCGTTTTCCTTCTTTAATTGCTTTTGACTCTTTCTATTTTCATTGACATCTTTTTGTAAACTAGAAATTAAATTAGAAAGCGCGATACGCTCCTCGTCATCATACTCATTTGCATGTTGATCATCCTTAAACTCATTATTGCACATGTCTAATGAATCGGGTGTGGTATTGCTATCAACCGTTTCCATCATACACGTGTCAGTAATTGTTGTTGGTAGATCACTATGCTCATGTGTATCACCAAACACATTATATTCATCATCATGTTGTACCTTATCAATTGGCTCTGTATCAAAGATAGGACCATTGTTATCTTCAGTGACGTTAAAGACCTCATGAATATTTGCCATGTATGAATAATGTGCCTCGAGTTCTTGGTCGGAGAGTTCATCATCTGTGTCGTTAAGCATTTCTCCTTCCTCAGCTGATAACTTGATCCTAGCTTCCATTTTCTTGCACAACAGCATCTTTTCCTTATGATAACCATAATCTTTAACCCTCTTTGGCTGCCTGCATTCCCTAGCCAAATGCCCATAACCTCGGCAGTTAAAACACTAAATCCCACTTTGTTGCACAATCTGAGTACCAACAGTTTCCCTATTTCCAACAACAGTAGAAACCCTCTTATTATCATACTTCACGGGTTGTCGATCATACTTTGTAGGACTCTCAGCACGCCTTCGTGTGTCATTCCTTCGAGGACTCTGAGCACAGTTGTTCCTTGTGTTTGAAGATGTTCTGAGGTTGTTGTTGGTGGGTTTGTAGATTTTCCTGTATTACTTCATAATGAAAGCCATTTGTTGCTTGAATTCCCTATCCTTTTGAGCTAGTTCTTCATCACTGTCTTCTTCGGATGATTGCTCAGGTGTGGGTGATGGTGCTCTTGCAACTTCTTTGCCCCGGGATCTTGTTGGAGCATGTGACTTAGAGACAGTGGATGATCGTGGTGATGATGATTGAGTATAGTAGGTCTTTGGAGCACGAGAACGATAATCTGGGTAATGTTGAGTGGTAGACACCAAAGCAAGTGGATTTGAAACCTTTGCAGCACGTTTAGCTCGAAGTTCATTTGCCTCATTTTGAAATTGTTTCAAAATGTCAAAGAGCGTGTGGTATGAAACTTCGTCTAACTTTTGTTGTTGTTTCACCAAGGTGACAAACCGTGTCCACTCTGGTTGAAGTTGTTGTAGAAATTAGACATTGACTTGCATGGTGTAAACTTGCAAGTTGTTTCGGGTCATGTCATTCATCATTTTATAGAATTGGGAGTAATAAGAATCAATTGATTCCCCATCCTTTGATTTAAACTTCCCAAAGTTCCAAAACATCTTAGTTTTCATGTCTTGTTTGTTAAATGATTCACCTTGTTGCAATCTTTCAATAGCCGTCCACATTTCTTTAGCAGTAGGCATGCATCAACCGTGGAATAAATGTCATCTCCAATGCCACTGAGAATTAAGTAGATTGCTTCCTTCTCTGCATCAAACCAAGCACGGTTCTCTGGTGTGAGATCATTTCTCTTTTCATCACGTTCATATGCTGGTTGTTCATTAGTTGTGTCTGTGGCTGGTATTACAGGAACTTTTATCCTTGAGAATTTATAGGGTCCATAAAAAATGAATTGCCTTAAAGCATCACCGTTAGATTTTGTGTCAAGATAACGTAGAAAACGGGATTGCCATTGATCATATCGTCCCGACACAAGCATTGGTGGTCTCTCTTTGTTACCCGCCACTATTATGTTGTTGTTCGTCACACGATATTCTGTAGCAGAATCCATCTCAATATTCTCTGAAATGATGAAGTGAATATGGATCTTAAGTAGATGTTATAGTGATTGTTGTTGAAGAGAAAAAGTGTTGAGATCCCTTAAAAAATGTTCTTGAAAAACCAAAAAATTCTCCAAGACCAAAAAGTCACACGGTTAAAAATTTTCAAAAACACGTTTTTGAAAAAATCTTGGAAAACTTATCACTGTATCGCAATGCCAAAATTTAGTCCATCGGAATACCCATCGAAATATCACCCACCGGAATACAGATAGCAATGTCACCCATCGGAATGCTATCGGAATAACCTATCGGAATGTTCAATCGGAATAACCTATCGGAATGTTCAATCGGAATAACCTATCGGAATGTTCAATCGAAATAACCTGTCGGAATACCTGTCGAAATAACTGTTGGAATAACTGTCAGAATATAGAAACCCTTTTCCGATGGAATTCTGTCGGAATATATATCGGAATATAGAGACCCTTTTCCGATGGAATTTTGTCGGAATACTGGTACAATTTCGAAACTATAGGTAAAAAGTTGAGATTTTTGACAAGAAATCCGTGATTTTAACCAAACCAAAACAAACAAAACCCTACCACAATTATGTAGGAGATTTATAGCAAGATTTATAGCACGGAAAACACAAAAAAAATTGAATTCGAGAGATGATATATAGATTATATCAAACGAATCAAATAAAATCACAACAACCAATCACCGATTTACCCCATGGAAATTGATACCAAATGTTGTCCCATATAATATGTGATGATTAAACAAGAAAGGTAGATAAAAGATAGATGATTTCTAGAGAGAGAAAGTAGAGAGAGAAAAGAGAGAGAATGGTTGGAACTAGGTGAATATTAGATTGTGAGAAGAGAATACAAAATGAGCCAATACCCTTCCTAACATGCTAGGAAGGGTATTTATAGTCCTCCTACATGTGGGCTTTATTATGGACTATATGTTTGGGCCGGGATTTCCTTTTAGGCTTTAGTTACTTATGAATGAACTTTATCTTAAAGTTAATCCCGTAAAACACGACTAACCTACTACCTATTACAACCTTCTTAAATACGATACATAATAAACATATGACCGAACATTCTTGTTTGACTCAATATTTTGAGGCTAACACCTGGACATGGTGGTGTTGGAGGTGTTTTAGTTGAATATGGATTTGTTGCTGTTTGATTTATCACTTGCGATACACAGCTGCTCAATTTAATAGTAGGTTAAAATTAAATCTACTTTTAAATCACTTGAGATATTCTTTTCATATTTGATGTAATAATTTGTTTGATTTTAAGTGAATCAACACTTCTAGGTTTGATTTTTATGTTTGATTTTGAAAAAATATGTTATATATATTTTTTTTGTTTACTTGTTAGTTTGTATCATGTGTGATAACCAATAAAAGTGAATCAATACTTTTGGTTTTGTTTTTTTATATCACAAGTGATAAACTTTGAAATTTTAAAGTTTATAAGTAGTTTTTTTTAACGGCAAAATTTTATTCAACACTAGCAAGAAGCTAGAAAATTACAAAGAGTAAACCATTAAAGGGTTTTGGATCCAATTGGTCCAAGAGATGGTAAACGACTTACATCTAGTAGAGAACCATCTATATGAAAAGTCAACAATCTTATCAAAAAGAAAGCTACGTTTAGGAATCTCATCCCCAAAAACAGTTTCGTTACGAAAGCACCATAAGGACCACAGACTTACAAAGCAAATGACTTCGATGATTTTTTTGTGATTGCCCGGTAAAGTGGAGTCGTCTATCCAAATGAAAAGGTCAGTCAGACTTGCAATATCAGGAACATACAGGTCTACCCACTTGAAAACTCGAATCCAAACTAAGGAAGCTAGAGAGCATGCCCATAACGTGTGAAAAGAAGTTTCGGTACCTACGACACAAATCAGACAGTTCAACGAATTAACCTCGATACCACGACGGCTGAGGTTCCATCTAGTTGGAAGCCGGTCACGACATGCCCTCCAAACGAAAATATTTACCTTCTTTGGGATGACTTGGTTCCAACGAGTAGAATGGCTTTGAACAGGCAAAAAAAACCATGTCAATGTGACAACGAGCGTTTCGGACAGTGAAAGAATTCCCACCTAATGACCATATCCACAAATCTTCAGAATCATTGAGAGTGATAGGGCGATCATATTCTGAAGAATATCAAGTTGCGTAGCATTGTTCCCAGAAAAAGAGTTACGAACCCAAGAAAGATTCCAACCATTATGCCAATTCTCACGAACCGAGCTGTCTTTATTAGAAGCTAGGTGAAAAAGACGTGGAAACAATGATTTTAAAGGAGATGTGTCAGCCCAAGAGTCATACCAAATGGAAGTGGTAGCACCGTTGTTAACTTGTCTCTTCATAGCAGATAGATGAATATAGTTCTTCTCATGCAACTGATTAATAGAGCCAACAATGCGAGACCAAACACCTTTACACTTGCTGCGACCAAAGAAAGAGACAGGATCATAATTGTGACCATGAATAGCGATTATCAAACAAGCCCAAAGCGTGTGAGGATTAGTAAGAAATCTCCAACGCCATTTAAGAATAAGAGCTTGGTTCAAAGCAAATAAACTGCCAATACTGAGACCCCCCTTATCTTTAGAAGCAAGAACATCCTTCCAACGAATCCAGTGAATCTTAAGAAAATGATTTGTACTGCCCCAAAAAAAATTTAGCACGAATAGCTTCCAACTTCTTTTCGACCAAGGACGGAATCGGGAAAATGGAGAAAAAATAAGTTCCAAACGCACCAAAAACTGAGGAAGCAAGAGTCGCTCTTCCACCTATGGAAAGAAGCGAAGCTTTCCATCTAGATAAACGACTGGAAAATTTATCAACAATGGTATCCCAGCTATTAACACGAGACATGTTGCAATCAACAGGAAGGCCTAAGTATTTGAATGAAGAAGTCAAAGGGTAGCATCCAGTAATAGTAGCAAGAGCCGATATCTCATTAGGGGAAACCCCAACCCCATAAAGCTTGGATTTATGGTAATTAATCTTTAACCCCGAGACTTTATGAAAGCAATCGAGAATCGCAACGAGACATTTAATGTTGTTACTCGACCAATCACCAATGAAGAGGGCATCGTCTGCAAAAACAAGGTGAGAGAGATTCAAATTATTTATGTTGAACCCAAAGTATAGATTAGCAGCCATAGCATCTTCCATAGCCACATGAAGACCTTCTATGGCTATGATAAATAAAAAGGGAGAGAGCGGATCCCCTTGACAAAGGCCACGATGGATACTGAATTCACGCGAAGGGCTACCATTAACCAGGACCGAGGTAGAAGCAGAAGAGAGGCACCCCGAAATCCACTTGATCCAATTAGCACTAAAGCCCATGAATTGAAGAACCCGAAACAAAAAATCCCAAGAAATGGAATCAAAGGCTTTTTCAAAGTCAACTTTGAACACCATAAGCTTTGATTTTTTCCGTTTACACCACTGAATCACCTCATTTACCATCAACGTCCCATTCAGAATTTAACGGGTTTTTATAAAAGCCGACTGTTCCTGACTAATGATCGAATCAATGACACGAGCAAGCCGAATTGCCAACACTTTGGCAATGATTTTGTATTGATCCCCAATGAGACTAATGGGACAAAAATCGCTAGCAACCATAGGGTTATGGACTTTGGGAATGAGAGTAATAAAAGAGCTATTACAACCTCTAGGTAACGAGCCAGTAGCAAAAAAATGATAAACGAAAGCAACAACATCATCTTTTATAGTTTCCCAAAACTCCTTATAGAAGGCGAAAGTAAAACCATCCGGACCCGGGGATTTTTCTGATCCACAATCCCAGATAGCCGCTTTGATCTCAGAAGCCGAAATCGGAGAGTCCAAGAAATCAGATTGATCATTAGACAGCACTTTATAGAACGGGCTTCTATTGACTACCTTTAGCACCTCCACATAATTAAACTTCTGTTCAAAGAAGGAAGAAAACGCCTCTTTAACCTGGATGTGATCCTCAATCCAAAGACCGTCAACTTTAATACCATGGATAACAAGGTATCTACGTTTTTTATTGACGATAGTATGAAAAAATTTTGTGTTCTCATCGGCCTCAGCGCACCATTTGATTATGGCTTTTTGAGAATAATCAAGAGACTCATTAACCTCGATTTGACGAATCCTATCGATCCAGATAGATCTTTGGATATCAACGACAAAGTTAGAAGAATTAGAGCTTATAGAAGCGTCGAAACTCTTGATCTTACTGATGATTTCCTCCTTTTCGTGGCTTTGCGCATGACTACGATTAACAGACCAATCTCTAATTATAACCTTGAGAGCCTTCATCTTATTCTTGAAATGAATAATGGGGTTCACGTTATTACTACGATTGTAGTTGTTCCCAAAATCAGCAACACAACCGTGAAGATTTTTATCCAATAACCATGAGTTATAAAACTTAAACGGAGTAGGCCCAAAATCAGTAGCCAAGGGAGCAAGAAGAATGGGCCTATGGTCAGAAATGTGACAATCCAGGACAAGACCAGAGTGTTTCTGAAGGCAGGGAGCAAACGTGTCTGAATCAAGAAAACGATCCAGCTTACTTAATTTATCACCACATTTATTAAGGCGAGTGAACAAGTAGCCACCAAGAGGAATGTCCCAAAGGTTATTATCCGAGATGAAACTATTAAAAGAGTTAGCAGTGGAATTATTAAACACCGTACCATGTCTCTCATAAGGGAACCTGACCTCATTAAAGTCACCAAAGATCAGATGCTTGCCCAAATTAGAAGACATAAAATCATGAAGCTCGATCCAAAGAGCAGCTTTTTTATTGACATCTTGTGAGGCGTAGACGTTAATCATGAAACAATGGATTTGAGAAGCAATCCAAGTACCTTTAACAACAATGAAATTATCAAACTGAAACACTTTTTTCATTAAAAACTCATCCGGATCCCAAACAAAAACAAGGCCTCCAAATCTGCCAGAAGATGGGCCTTCCACGAAATCAAACTGAGAGTTTCCCCAAATGCTTTTAACCTTGAGAGGGTTCAACTTGGTGATATGCGTTTCTTGAATACCAAGGAAAGAGATTTTATGTTTAATGCAAAGCTTGGCGATGGACTTGCATTTATTCGCTCCTAGACCACAAGAATTGAACGAAATCACATTCATTTAGGACCTTGATTAACACCAAGACCCTCGATGAATTTCTGGAGGTCATTCTTACAGCCTTCCATATCGTACCCTAAGACTTTTCCCATTTCAATTTGAGATACAAGCGCTTCAATCATTGATCCATGTTTACTAGTAGGGTTATTGAGAGAGTTATTGATACGAGAGGACTTAATTGGAGCCGAGGAGCAATGTGAGGAGTTTTTGTGGCCAAAAGTTTTACTGGTACATGAATTGTTACTGTTGGAGTTAAAAGCTTCAAAGTCAGGGGGCTTGGAACAATATTTTGAGTCTTCTAATGGGGTCTCAGGCACCTTAACAGGAATCTCAACATCATTATAATGTTGTTGAGAGTTTTCAACGGGATCAATTTCTTCAAAATTTGGGATTTCGCCATCTTCCTTTTCTGAATCATCAAGGTCACACAAACCATCCTCATGATTCACAGGTTGATCCTTATCAGAGATGAAACTCGACACTGATTCAGAGTCTTTAATACCAGGACTCCAGTCCGCAAATTCATTGACAAAAACGTTAAAAGCTTTGCCAAGGACAGTCACTTTACAAGTGTCTTTAATGTGCCCAAGTATCTTTGTTTTGATGCACACTTTACCGATAGAAACCGTTTCATTAGGGTCTTCATCAACAAGGAGAGGAGATCCCCAAATGTTAGCAACCTTCTTGAATGCTTTATGGTTCCAAGCATTGAGAGGGAGACCGCTAATTTCAATCCACACAACCCGTTCATCAATAACAAAGTGTTGATGGATAAGCTTAACTTGAGTAAAATACCAGGAGATTTCTTGATTCTTTTGGAAAGTGAGACAAGCCTCATGTGATTCAAATTCAATCCATAACCATAATCCACCGATATACTTGCATTTAAAATTATAGAAGCCATCCTTATTCAACACAATATTAACGTTATCGATTAGATGAAAGTCTCTTACCTTAGCAAGGATCACATTTTTAATATCTGAGGTGTCAATTAAATCAGAGTCCTCTAGTGTTACAGATTTGAGGATGGTTTTATTTTGGGTCACTGGATTGTTTGATTCGGTTCCATTAAGAATGTTGGCGTAAGTCTTATTAGGGTTTGCATGATTCTGGGAGGGGTTAGATTTTGTATTGGGATTGGGTTTAGGGTTATGGGTGTTGGGTGGGTTCTGATCGAATCTAGCCGCAACAGCAAAAAGATGATAAGAACTGATCCAGATCTTATTAAGATCTCTGATTAATGATTCATTGTTGCTAGTTTTAAGAAACCTAACAAACGCAAATCTTCTACCAGCCTTAGATAGTTTCTTTGCGATGTATACGTCGGCCACGGTTCCATGATTGTTGCATTGGTTCCACAGATCCTTTGATTCTAGGTGAGGTAGGAAATTGGTGATGTAAATCGTTACAGTGACATGTTTTAGGTTTTTGAAATTTTTATTTGGGGGGTGGCCGCCACTCATTGGGAGAGACGACTAAGGTTTTTTAAAAAATTTATAAGTAGTGATAATCAATATTTGTTATATTTACAACTTTAGCTCCTTCATTCTTTGTTATAACTTTTGTACATGTTGGCAATTTTAGTCCTTCTTTTATTTTTTCATATGATACGATCATAGATTATTAATAACCAAAATTGATTGTTAGAATGTAGCTAAATAGGAATATATGAAACAATGCAATGTTCTTACATCTTAGGGTGTAATTATATGTATTGTTAGCAAGGTTGCAAAAAATCGTGAATTACTAGTCGGTCGGTCGATCATCTTGTAACTTGTAATCTTTTAGGCGGGGTTAATTGGTGATTAATCAGATCATCATTTTTAGCAAATTTTTGGTTTTTCCAGCAAGTTTTGGGTATTTCTAACGAGTTTTAGTTATTTTCGACAATATTATTCTTAAAATTCAACTCATCATACATATACATAGTTACTATAAGTGATAAACACAAGTTTACAATGAGTTTTCGGTATTTTTGGCAAGATTTGTAGGTTTTCTATAAGTTTGACCTACTTTGACTGTCATTGAAAAAGTTAACTACAGTTAATCGTCTTTTACATAAATTAGCAAAATTAATGACTTTATAACGATTAAGCGGTAATTAATCAGCTTTTTAAAACAAAAGCAAAAACTAACCCATCTACCTATTTCTATTTTAGCCAATCATGTAAAGGTTTTCTCTTTTGTCTCATATCTCAAGATTTTTTTGAATGAAGCTTTTGAATATATATTAAGCAATAAGAAGTAGAAACTATGACACATATCATTAAAAGATTAATGTGTAGTAATCATCAAGCATAAAGAAAATGCTAATTTGATTGGATATAACATTAGTGTAACTATGGACCACATGACTTAACACATCCTTTATCCCACAACCGTTAGATTTTTTTCAATTTGGTCACAATGTCGAGTAATTTAACAATGTGTATGAGCACATAATTATGGTCCACATAGTGCTTTAAGACTGGCCATTCAGGTTTTCTTAAAAAATTATCATTAGCATTTTTAAATGGTAGAGTATTTATTAGGTATTGGTTACATTTGTTTAGGCATTTTTAAATTATCACTAGCATTTTTCAAACAATGTTGCATTAAAAGTTAAAACCGTTGTTAAACCTTGTATCATTGTTTGAATTCTTAAAACTTGTCATGCATATGATACAATTGCATAAGGATGTGTGGGAATTAGGATTGCTTGTTTTTCAAATCGCATTAATCGTAATTTCCAAACATCCTTACGCAATTGATATAGTAGATCGTTTTTCATTTCTTTGTATCGAGCAGTTGTGGTTTGATACAAAAATTTACTTGTATTTGTGTAACAAATTCACATTAGCTAGTTGACCTTATTCATATACTCAAATCTATGTTTCTTAGCATTCTATACTTAATTAGTTATTACATATATATATATATATATATATATATATATATATATATATATATATATATATATATATATATATATATATATATATATATATATATATATATATATATATATATATATATATATATATATATATATATATATATATAGGGGAGAGTTAAAATAAAAAGACATTTTTTGGTGAGAAGGATAAGAAGGATTTTTAGCCAATCATTTAAAATTAATGGATAAGATCAATCCATATTCCTAACTAACTAACTAACTAACCACCAAAACACGATTTTAAAAAAGTCTTCAAAAAATTCTGAAAAAATTCCAAATGGTCGGATTTGTTGGTGCCTAAAAAAGTTGTGAATAAACGTTTTTTAATTTTGAGTTTTTTATGTTTTTCTGATGCACAAAAAACAAAATTTGATGCACAAACACGTGAATTTTGGTGTACAAAATTTTTTCATTCAAAAAAGTTTCTATTTATTATAGTTTGATGCGGAATCATATTTTAAAGCAAAAAGTCAAAAGAAGTTGGGCATAAAAATGAATTCTTGATGCACAAAAAACCTAAAAAACGTAAAAGAAAACGTTTTTGTGCATCAAAATTCCGTTTTTGTGCATTAAAAAAGCGTAAAAAACTTCAAATTAAAAAAACTTTTTTCACAAAAGTTTTTTGCACCAACATTCCCGATCTACTGGAATTTTTTCATAATTTTTGAAGAACTTTAAAAAAAACATGTTTAGATGGTTAGTTAGTTAGTTAGTTAGTTTGTTAGGATTTTGATTTAATCTCATCCATTGATTTTAAATCAATGGCTGAAAATCCTTCTTATCCTTCTCACAAAAAAAAGTCTTTTTATTTGATCTCTCCCCTATATATATATATATATATATATATATATATATATATATATATATATATATATATATATATAATATATATATATATATATATATATATATATATATATATATATATATATATATATATATATATATCTATATATATATAACTCGTGCAGAGATTAAGTTGATATAATTCTTTTTAGCAAATAAACAATAGAAAGTGATAGTGACCACAAAAATGAAAAAGTAGTCTTTTGCGTAAATATGGTCAAGCCATTGAGTGGTGCTACATCTTTCGTGGTTCGTGCAAATTGGCCTTTTTGGTCGGACAAACTATAGGCCATTCGATAAACCTTTAATATGTTTGGTTAATTATAACTTAAGAGTTTTACTTATTAGATTAGTCACGTTTCAATAAAATACGTATGGGCACATGCTTTGGCAATCTATGTAGTTTGCAAAAAGAAATATATGTGTCATGCAAAATATATGTTTTCTTGTTTTTAACTACAACAACAATATATAATCGGGTATGGACGAGGTATGAGAGAGTAGAGTGTAAACAGATGAAACCTTTGCTAAAGGGTAAACTAGAAAGTCAAATTGTGGAATTATGGTCCATTACGATTAAGGTTTTATTAAGTTGTTTATTATCAAAGATATGTATTTATTATAAATACATATGTTATCTCAGATGTAACAATCAAATCAATAAAACTATTTGGTTATTTTACATAGTATCAAAAGCCACTTTAGATTCACAAACAAAATTTTTCATCCTTCGGTCATCGACCTACATGTCGGTGATTCGGAGGGATCCTCTCGTTATTTTCTGATTTATTGTTTTATAAGGATTTTGTTTTTTTGTATCCGATGTATAAAACCTAAACCTTAGCCGTAAAACAAATTGTTGAGTCACATTCAATCATCATATATCTTTTTCTTCATCATCTATTTATGTTTGTTGTGTCGAGAATTATTGTCGTTGACAATAAAAGTTAATCATCAAATTGTTGTTCTCTTCTAAAGACAAAGCAAGCCACGTAAAAGAGGATGTCATAAGTAATAAACAATTCCGCCGCCAAATGCAGTTATGCTTTCCGCTAAAACAAACAAAAAAAGAAGATGAGGAAAGAAGATGCAGGTTTCAACATTTATTCCAGGTTGAACGTTCAGAAGCTAGCCTCTCGTTCAAACTGCGAGGAGTATTAGACGAAAGTATTGGCCCAAGCTCGATTGTGGGGTTGTGTTCTATTAGAGTTAGGGTTTTTTATTAGATTGGTTGTTATCAAATGTATATATTTAATATAAATACATATGCTATTTCATATGTAACAATTGAATCAATAAAATACTTTAATATTTTACAAATAAGAGGGTTAAAGTGCTAGAAGAATGTGTGAATGTGATTAGTAAAGATGCAAGAATATGAAAGCATATAAAACATGGCACACGGACAAGAAGCCTACGACACATAGCAAAAAAGATCGAAGATAATGCTAAGGGTTCTAAACCTAAGTGCAAAGGAAATATGTACACACGAGGATTACAAAAAAATGCCTAAGCACTATAAAAGGCACACTATACTTAAAACGTGAGGAAAAAACAGCAACAAAGCAAATAAAAATAAAATGAATCAAGTATTGAAAAACACCCATAGATCCGAGACGCCAAATTGGCTCGCAACCTGACTTAGACCTTAAATTCTAGCTCTCCACGGGAGAGGCCATGTCCTCAATTGACATAAGTTAATTCATAGCATGCTTTCATTTACCCTTCATTTAAGTTTTGTTCAACCTCTTTCTTATTTTTAACATATAAAAGAAATATTGTAATATCACACGACTAAAAATATGGCTAGAACCATTCAAAGATGACCTATTGGCAAAAGAGTTTATGGTTACCATTTCAAGTGTGTGAGGTCTCAAGTTCAATTTCTGCTAGGTGCAAACAAACTTGAAGTAGTCACGCTAACATCTTGAAAAGGAAGGGCTTTCATGATTCGACTCTGTGTGGCGATGGGTTCAAACCTCGTGAATTAGTCGGTCAATATGTCAGAAATCATGGTTATAAAAAAATATGGGTAGGTTTAAGCATGTGTGGGGTGATCAACTACACATGCTTCTTGATACGAACATATCTCATACTATGCTCGCATCTGTTCATAAATTCAAGTGTAGAACTCACTCAAAAAACTAGCTTGTTTGAATAGGTGACATTTGACATTATAAACCATCAATTAATCTCATACTTGGTCGATGTGGGATCGTAACACCCCTATTGTGTAGAGCCTTGATTTTTGATATTTTCTTATATGTATAAGCATATTTGGTAAGGATAACGTATGATTTAAAAAGTAGCTTGTCTATAACAAGAATCAAAAAGTTTGAAGCTTTTAAAGAAAAAGAGAGAAGTGCAAAAATTATCCCTGTGGTATGTGGAAAAATCGAATTACATCATTCGTTAATTTTTTGGACAACAGCCATCCCTCCGTTAGTGCGCGGGGCACAATACATCCCTCATGGACTAACGGTGCAAATGTTTTCTCGTTAAAAACTAACAAAATCTAAAAGAGAGGGTATTCTTGTCTTTTTCGTTTCCCAGGGATGTATTGTAAACCTTATCATAAATAGTTTAAAAAAAATAAAATATTTTCAGAAAAATAAGTTTTATTTTCTCGAAAAAAAAATATTTTCGAAAAAAAAAAATTATCTTCGAAAAAAAAAGTTTTATTTTCTAAAAAATAAGTTTTATTTTTGAAAAAAAGATTTATTTTCGAAAAAAAAAATTTATTTTCAAAAAATATGTTTTATTTTCGGAAAAAAGTTTATTTTCGAAAAAATGGTTAATTTTTGAAAAAAAAAAGTTTATTTTCGAAAAAAAATTTATTTTCGAAAAAAAATTTATTTTCGAAAAAAGTTTAACAAGAAATAGACTTTTTTTTTGAAAAAAAAAAGTCATTTCTTTTTTCGAAACAATATTTTTTAAGAAAAAAAGAATATTTTTTCGAAACAAATTTGGTTTAAAAATTTAATTTTTTTAAAAAAATGTTTTTTTTCCTTGTAGAAAAAGATAAAACCTTTTTTTTATAAATAATTTTTTGTTTTGAAACAAGTTTTTTTCAAGAATAATTTTAAAAGGAAAAATCTTTTTTAGAAAATTAATAAAATATTTCGAAACAAAAAATTTTAAAAAGAAAGTTTATTTTTTTCGAAACAAACATTTTTTCAAAAAATTAAATTCTTTTTTCAGAATTTTTGTTTCGCTAAAATTTTTTTTTCCCAAAAATAAAATATATTTTTTCTAAAATAAAAATTTTTTTCCGAAAATAAAACATATTTTTTTCGAAAATAAAATTTATTTTTTAGAAAATAAAACTTTTTTTTTAGAAAATAATTTTTTTTTCCAAAATAAATTTTTTTTCGAGAAAATAAAACTTATTTTTTTTGAAAATAATTTTTTTTTTCAAAAATAATTTTTTTTTTTGAAACTATTTATGATAAGGTTCACAATACATCCCTAAGAAAGGAAAAGAACAATAATACCCTCTCTTTTAGATTTTGTTAATTTTTAACGAGAAAACATTTGCACCGTTAGTCCATGAGGGATGTATTGTGCCCCGCGCACTAACGGAGGGATGACTGTTATCCAAAAAGTTAACGAAGGATGTAATTCGATTTTTCGACATACCACCGGAATTATTTTTGCACTTCTCTCAAAGAAAAAAGAATAGAAGTTTTGTGCTTTAGTAGTGAAAATTTAATACATGATTTTGTAGGAAAAGATAAACTTTAAAGATGTAAAAAAGTAGGCGAGACTTATAAACTATGTTATTTTTTCTAATTATATTTTTTTAAAGTTTACTTTTTTTGTCTTTATTATTTGAAAATTTAAATTCTCTCACTATGAGAAACATAGATTTTTGGTCATAAATTTTAAATAAAATACGCATCACATAAAAACTACTCTCTTTGTTTTTATATAATGTTCCCTTTATATAATTTATATAATATTCACTTTGGACTTTTAATGTCATTCTTTTTTAACCTTGACTTCAAATTATTTTGTAGTTATTATATAAAAATAATTTCAATGAAAATACATTCAAATCTCAATTCATTCATATAAAATGCATTAAGTATTATATAACACAAGCAAGATAATTTAATGTCAAAGTTAAAAGCGATTGACTTTGAAAGTCAATAATCGACATTTATTTAAGGACTGAAAAGCTCAAAATATTGTTTTAAAGAAAGTGAATGTTGTAGATTGTTTTAAAAAAAAGAAAACATTATGAGCTATATTTTTTTTTCTAAAAAGTTCCCACGTAATCTCTTATTTATAAAAAAAATGTATTTACAACTTTATGGATCATTATCAAATGTACTAAAAACTCAACAATTATACTTTAAAATGTAAAATATTAATATAAACTTGAAGAATATTTAATGTGTCATTTTATCGATATAAAAACAAAAAACATAATTTTATAAGAGTTCATTATTTTTACACATAATTTAGTTCTAATGTTAAAAGCCCCTCAAAATATCTCTTACTTTAAAAATAGAGATTAAATTGTAAATTTAGTTAATTACTTGGTGAAAATAAGTAAAAGTATAAAAGAGCTATGAACAAAGTTCACATTAAATTTTAAAAAGCACGACATCTTGGCACATACTTTATAACACCATCATAAGTAAAATGAACTTTCTAGTATAACATATATTAAAGTTATATGAGTGTCATAACATATCTAAAAAAATACATCACTCACTAAAAAAATCTCATAATGAATGTGAGAGAGATAACATGGAGACATATAATATTGCTATAACATATGTTGAGGGGCGCAGTTTGGCGGTGTAACGAGGGCAAAAAGGCCCAGTTACATGTTATCAAAAATCGTACCCCTCCGAGTGGACAAGAGATCAAAAGCGAAAACAACTATTTATGCAACAAATTAATATGGCATTAAGAGAGATGTGCAAGTTGTTGGAATGCGCGTAAGTCATTATATATATTTTATACGCCTAGAAGTACGTGGACTTAAATTAAACATTTAGACCACTCTTTATTAAGATGCATAATAATATATGACTATATTTATTGTGTATACTTAATTTGTCACTAACGAGTACTTAACAATGGTTAGTTAATAGTTAAAAAGGTTTAACAAGGAGTAACTAAATGAGTTAAAGACTTTAAAGAAATAGTATAAATGCATATACTTAAAATACAAAGTCAAAACGTCAACAAGGAGATAAGAACCTCTATGTGCCATGTACATGGGTATGAAGAAAGGATGAAACAAAGTTAAACATTGAAGAGATTTTGTTGTAGTAAATCTCCATATCTTTAGACTTGTCTCTAAGCATTATAAATACAAGAGATTTTTCTTCATTTCTCTTGTACCAAAATGCTTTCTCTCCTTTGTTTTTCTTTCCCTTGGTTGTCCACTATAAGCAAAGAAAATATGAGATTTTGCCTCTTTCTTGTTCAAGTATTTTAGTGGTAAGACCTAGCAATCTAGCGTGGTTGATTGAGGTGTTGTGTACCGTTAGAGAAGATCATATTTTTGATCTTTGGATTGGAAATCAAGTAATTCATTTATGACATAAGAGGGGGTGTTCTTGATTTGGTGATCTAGTTATTTACACCATTGTTTATCAAGAAAATGTGTGCTTCTAGTTCTTTTTCATGTTAATTACATTTGTATATGCGATCATTTACTTCCCATGATATTACTCTTGATGTCTCAATTTATATGTGAGATATTTTATTAAATGCCAACACAAGTGGTGTCATTGCACCATGTCTCCACTTCAAAAGGGCAACAATCTTCCTAGTTTTATATAGAAATATGTTGTATGCTCGACATATATAAGTCATATAATTGGGTAAACTGCAAATATTTTTCCTTAATTTAGCCAAAAATACGCTGAAAAAATTTCCATAGACGATAGGTCGTGCAAAAATGCATATGAACTTTGCATTTTTATGTGAAAAGCCCTTGAGACGTTAAATCCCACCTTTCAGTCGTTATCTCCCTCACGTGCCATGCACGTGACGAAATTTTCGTCCTTTCACCTCCTCCCCTTAACAATTAAACAACCTCATCTTTACTTTATGCAAATCTTGTCCTTGTAAACTTCTTCTTCCTCACCTCTTCTTCCCCAGGAACACCGCCATCACCACCTCCGCCAGCAACCACCACCACCACCACCCTAGCCACCATCACTTTGATTTTCCAAAAAAAATACAATTGCAACATTAATGGTCCACAAATACGACATAGAGTTTGATCAAGCACTGAAGATGGTAGATAACAGGCCATCACGCACTCCTTTCACTTATTTGCAGTATTGATATTAAAAAGATTGGATCAAATTAGGAATGGTTCTTGAGAAGTTACCTAGTCTCTTAAAGACACTTAGAGGTTAATATACGTGTTTCAACTTTCAAATGTTATGTTACATGTCTTTTGTTTTTTAGTTTTATTAGTAATTGATTAATTATATCCAAATATGTACATGGTTTTATTACAGATACAGTGGTTGTCTGATTAAAAGCATGGAAGCATGCTTAGCTTATATTTTACCAGCTGCTTATAAAGAAAATAGTTAGAATCATATTCAAGAATAATTTTCTACAAAACGAATAAGGTAACAATTACACTAATTAATAAAAAGTTGGCTAGCCGAAGTTTATTTATTCAAAATATATAATTGTTTAATTTATATGTTGACTAGGTCTTTTTATTTAATTTGCAGGAAAAAGTAAAAAAGTGCTTCAAACATCTGAAGTCATCCGACTAAGTTTTGGTACTACAGCCTGCAGGGTGTGGTATGTAGCGTACATGATTTCGTATATAGAGATGTTTATTTTAAGTTTGATTTCCTAGTACATAGTTGTACGTTGTATATGTTTTATGTTCCACGCAAACTCAACTCATAGGACACTGTAGTTATACCTTATGCTTTCGTAGGTATATTGATATAACATTGTGTTTTGACCGTTTAGAATGACATTAGTGATTTTTTATACGAGTAAAAGTTCAAACCCGAAATCTAAAAGTACTACTGCACCTAAAAAATTGTTTTGACCATTTAAACTAACAAATCTTGATTCATTATTTGTGGATGTAATTGAACCACATACTGCAAAGTTTCAACAAGTACTAACATTTATCAGTGACATAACTTTAATTATCTAAACAAACCGATCCTTTTGGCTAATCACTCGGAGCAATTCTTCAACTGTCCCTCAATATTGCTCGATGATCACCACATTCAGATCATTACACGGCCATCACATCTTCATCTTGTTGGTGTCTGTCTAAGTGGTGGTGGTGCGGGTGATGCTATTGGTCGACGGCGGGCGGCGGTGGTGGTAGTGTTGTTTTTGGGGAAAAAGTAGTGAGGAAGAAGGAGTAGGGAAGAATAAGCTTTCAGGGACAAGATTCACACAAAATAAAAGTGAGTTTGTTCAATTGTTAAGGGGATGAGGTGAAAGGACAAAAATGCCCTTACGTACATGGAACGTGAGAGAGATAACGGCTAATAACGCCAGAAAAGTGGGATTTAACATTTCAAGGGTTTTTTCGCATAAAAATGCAAAGTTCATGAGTATTTTTACACGACAGCTTGTCTCAGCGGTTTTTTCGTATTTTTTGACCAAGTTAAAGGACAAGATTTACAGTTTACCCTATATAAGAGAGAATTGCATAAATCGTCCCTGAAGTTTGGTCATTTTGCAGGTTTTGTCCCAAATATTTTGAAAGTGCTGATATCGTCCCAAAATCAAACTATTTTGCAGAAATTTTCATCGTTGAAGTTTTGCTATCTTGCATGTTTCATCCCAAATATTTTGGCCATTTTACGTGTTTCGTCCTAAGCAATATCCCATTAAGGCATTAAAGTTTTCAAATAAAGATAATTCTTACACTTTCATAACGTTTAGGACAAAACATGTATTTTGGCTATACTTTAAGAATTTATGCAATTTACTCCCTATATAATTTAAGTTTACATATAATTCATCTTATATTTACAAGTGTGACGATGCCTTTTTGTCCTTTATTGTCTAAGGCCACTGTGAAACATAGAACGACCCTGATGCCACTAGTCTATTACTAGAGGTGGCAAAATGGGCGGGCGGGCGGGCTAAACGGGCAACGGGCTAAACGGGCGGCGGGCTAAACGGGCGCGGGCTAAATGGGCACGGGCGAAACGGGCGGGCAAAATGGGCGGGCTAAACGGGCTCAAGCTAAAAAAGGGAAAAAACATATAAAAACCTACAATTAAAAAATAAAAATACTTGTTTGAAATCCGGGGATAAAAAATTTAATAAAAAATATTCGTCGAATATACTAATTGGATTTTACAAGTGCGCCCGTTAAGCCCATTTAGTTTCTTACATATGCGCCCGTTTAGCCCATCCATTATAAAGAATGGGCAAAAAGTGCCCCATCCTTTTTTGAAAATGGGCAAAAAGTGCCCATATGTATCCAAATGGGCAAGATTTGCCACCTCTATCTATTACTTTCACCTAGTAACAACTAATGAAAAATGGGCATGTCATGTTTGTTTGCTATGAAGTTAACAACTAATGAATACAAAATACAGACGTAACTTTTGATGTTAGTAAGTTGACGTAATATGTTCGGTACTACCAACCTAATGGAATCATAATCATACTACACACGTACACCACCTTCCTATATATAGTATATATAAACCACATCAACACCACTCAAACAACCCATCCTCCTCCTTAACTTTAAACACACAACATTAGAAAACATTAACAACCTTAATGCCACAATGGTTGTTAAAATGATGAAGTGGGTACCATGGTCACCACTTTCATCAACTAAACAACTGGAACAAAGATTTGGAGACGAGCCTTTGGGTCTTAAAGCTGGTTTTAAGAAGGTCAAGATCTTTAGAGCATTCTCGCCTAACCGCGCTAAAAAGGTAAATTCTGAAGAAGGGAGCAGCGATGGGAAAAGCTCGGTTAGAAGTTCAGACTATTCGTTTGACTCGGACTCGTCTGAAAGAACAGATGAAACTGATTCTGATGAAATGGCCAATACTGATTTTACTATTAAAAAGTCTTTAAGCTACGGAAATTTGGCTTATGCAAATCATGTTGGAGGATCGTTTGTAGGGGATCGGATATACTATCAAAGCTATAACTCAAAAGCTGGTGTTGTAAGTGTACCTACAAATCCTATTGATTCGGCCGAGAGACAAATACCAAAGCGTAGCATCTTTCCATGGAGGAAAAGAAAGTTGAGCTTTAGATCGTTCAAAGCTAAAGGAGAACCACTTTTGAAAAGAGATGTTCGAGAAGAAGGTGGAGATGATATCGACTTTGATCGTCGAATGTTCACATCATCAGATGAGTCCTCGTACGGGGTAAGTTTCAACAAACTTTTTAGACTTTTACTTCTGAGTCCGGGTATCTTTTTTTATAACCTGAACCATTTTGACCCTTTAGAAATGAACCATTTTGACCCTTTAGAAATGAACCATTTTGACCCTTTCGAAATGACTCATTTTGAAGATTTTCCTTTTTAATCCTTTTTCGTTCTTCCAATTTTTAACGTATTTATAAACACGACAGTGGCACGGAAGTGATGAAGGGTCAACAACAAGTAGATCATCAATCTCTGAATTTGGAGACGACAATTTTGTTGTCGGTAAATGGGACAACACGGAAGTAATAAGTAGAGACGGGCTCATGAGTCTCCAAACCCAAGTTTTCTTTGCTTCCATTGACCAAAGAAGCGAACGCGCATCAGGTGAAAGTGCTTGCACATCATTAGTCGCCACCATTGCCACTTGGTTCCAAAACAACCAAAATGCCCTTAAAATCAGAACTTGATACCTTAGTTCGTGAAGGTTCTTCAGAATGGGGAGACCTTTGTGAAAATGAAGTTTACAAAAAACGCTTCCCGGATAAGCACTTTGACCTTGAAACCGTCCTTGAGGCCAGGACTCGTAATCTTGAAGTTGTACCTGAAAAGTCTTTTGTTGGATTCTTCCAACTTGGAGATGGTGTTTTCGACTTTCTTGATGGTGCTATGTCGTTTGATAGCGTATGGGATGAAATCTGTTGGAATATTAGTAGTAAACTTAAATATAGTTTAGGGACTTAAGTGTACTTTGTAATATAGATTAGGAATAAACTTGTATTAGGAAGGTGTCTACCCCCTCATCTCTATAAATAGGGATGAGGGGGATCCTAGTTCATTGTATTCTTCTTCCTCAATGTAGACTTTATTAGGGTTATTAATAAAGAGGTAGTTGGGGTATACCGTGTGCATATATTTGTCGGTTCTTTGTAGTCTCTCGTGTTCGCTACTTGTGCTCGATACAACTCGAGATCTAGCGGTTCCGCGATATCGATCTTCGGGTTTGTTGTCGGTATCGTACAACAAGTGGTATCAGAGCTCACGGTTATTGTGGTCTCACGAAGGTCGAGGGCTAGAGCGAGGTTTCGGTTCGATCGAAATATCGAGGTGTCGAAATTTGGTTTCGAGGTACGATTTTTAAATCGTTGTTTGAGTAGCAATCGCTAAGCGATTACGAGAGGTTTAATCGTTCCGTGGGGAATCTAAAATTGATCACGTGAAGTAGTATTATAATACCACAAAGGTGATAAGTTACTTATAATACTTATAATATTATCCTACGTGAAAGTAATTTACTACAAATTGATAACAAAGGATTTCTAATAAATTCGATTTGCAAGAAGGGTACTTTCTTGTGGTTCAAGTTTTGATCGTGGTTTGCTTAGGTTTCAAGTTAGCGGTCGGGATTGCTTGTTCATAATCGAGGCTTTAGGGTTTCTAATAAATTCGATTTGCAAGAAGGGTATTTTCTTGTGGTTCAAGTTTGATCGTGGTTTGCTTGGGGTTTTCAAGTTAGCGGTCGGGTTTGCTTGTTCGGAATCGAGGGTTTAGGGTTTTCTAATAAATTCGATTTGCAAGAAGAGTTTTTCTTGTGGTTCAAGTTTTGATCGTGGTTTGCTTGAGGTTATCAAGTTAGCGGTCGGGTTTTGCTTGTTCGGAATCGAGGGTTTAGGGTTCTCTAATAAATTCGATTTGCAAGAAGGGTTTTTCTTGTGGTTCAAGTTTGATCGTGGTTCGCTTGGGTATTCAAGTTTACGATCGGGTTGCTTGTTCGTGATCGAGGGTTTAGAGGTTTTCTAATAGATTCGATTTGCAAGAAAAGTTTTTAGCAACAACGGAGATATTGCACACGGCTTGTGAGGCTTGTCGGTAAAGTTGGTTAAGAAACAACTTGACAAGGTTTGTAGCAAGGTTAAAGAAGATTCAAGACTTGTCGAGGTTGCAAGATTTCTTAGGTTATAAGAAATTGGTTTTGCAAAATTAAAAGTGCGACAAGGGTTACTTCAAAAGGAGTCGGGTACTTTCTTGATTCAAGGGTTGTCGATTTGTTGGATAGGTTAATTTCCAAGGCTCAATCGATATTTGGGTAAGAAAGGGTGTTCTTTTGAAGGGTTTCTTGGTTTGATCGATTTCTAAGAAGGTTTCTCTTAGGGTTATATCGATAAAGCAAGGGTTTTTCTTTATAAACGGGGACTTCGTATTCGTGATTGTGAGGTTTAATATATCACAAGGTTTAGCGAATTATCGAAGGGACTTTGTCGGTTTGTGATTGTGAGGTTATTCACAAGGTTTAGCAAACAACAAAGGGATAAAGAAAAATGGCTAGTTCTATAACTAGGTTTGACATCGAAAATTTCGATGGGTCTAATGTACATAAGCATGGAGGTTCAAAACAAGTTGGGTTCAAACAACTTGGTCTTGGTCCTGGTGTTAAAACAGGAGTCCATGAAGTACATGTTTATAAACGTGTTTGGTTTGAGGTGGAACTGCAGGGAGCTCAGGGGGATCGTGAAGCTGAGGTTTTTCAGGATAGTAACGATCATGTTGCAGTGGCTCAAATACGGTTTGAGGTGGAACTGCATGGAGCTCAAGAGGGTCGTGAAGCTGAGGTTTTTCAGGTTAGTAACGATCATGCTGCAGTGGCTCAAAGATGGTTGAAGGACAAACAACCTGAAGAAAAGACAAACACGTGCTGCTTGGTAAATGAGCAGGAAAAGGTACACCTTGGTATAAAGGTGGGGGCAAACATTATGGTAACCGGAGTACCTGGTCAAGAGGGTGCGGAGGGTAATGTTGCTGAGAAGAAGAACGTGGAGGAGTTTATGGAAGCTAATCTAGGGAAATTACAGAAGTACAATGCCTGGTCGACAAGGTGGTTCCCGGTTCGAGGTTCCAACACCGGTAAAGGGTGTTGAGTATCGGTTATGTTTAAGTGTTACTCCTAAGGTGGAAATTGTTGGAATATTAGTAGTAAACTTAAATATAGTTTAGGGACTTAAGTGTACTTTGTAATATAGATTAGGAATAAACTTGTATTAGGAAGGTGTCTACCCCCTCATCTCTATAAATAGGGATGAGGGGGATCCTAGTTCATTGTATTCTTCTTCCTCAATGTAGACTTTATTAGGGTTATTAATAAAGAGGTAGTTGGGGTATACCGTGTGCATATATTTGTCGGTTCTTTGTAGTCTCTCGTGTTCGCTACTTGTGCTCGATACAACTCGAGATCTAGCGGTTCCGCGATATCGATCTTCGGGTTTGTTGTCGGTATCGTACAACAAAATCAGTCAGACGGAGTCAAACCATGTTTACATTGTTAGCTGGAATGACCATTTTTTCATTTTAAAAGTTGAACGTGATGCATACTATATCATCGACACTTTGGGAGAGAGGCTATACGAGGGCTGCAACCAAGCATACGTCTTAAAGTTTAACAAAGACACGACAGTCCAAAAACTACCCGTTGACTCACAAAAGTCAAATAAAAAAGCTGAACATTCGTTGGTGTCGGAAGGTAAAGAATCGTGCAAAGAGTATATAAAGAGTTTTTTAGCTGCAATTCCGTTAAGAGAACTGCAGGCGGATGTCAAGAAAGGGTTGATGGCAGCATCAAGTCCTCTTGTTCATCATCGGCTACAAATTGAATTTCATTATACCAAGTGTTTGGAATAAACACTAATATGTCTACTATTGTGGTATGACAAACACTTGTTAGCTGTACTCCCTTTGTATTCTTAAATTTTTTTCCCATTTTTGCCCTATTTGTCTTTATTATCATATCGCAGATGAGTCTAACTCTCAGGTTGTGTTTATATATGTATTATGTATAGTGACCGCGACAAACTAGAAAAGTGTTACATCAGTACTCCTAAAATCTAAAACCTAAAACAGTACTCCTAAAGTCTAAAACAGTACTCCTAAAGTCCTAAGACTGTGGGTACCGTCGGCCATGAGCAAAATTGCTGGCACGTCAACAAAACTCCTATGACACAAATCTTCACATGGCACCAAAACTCTCCTTTCTCGTTCATGAGTCCACATATACAACAAAAATACAACTCTATAGCACGAGGTATCATGGCATGAGAGGGCTGGGAGTGGTGGCGCCGTGGGGTGCCAAACCCGCGGCGTGGCCTGCGTGATAATTCCGGCGAAGCCCAAAACCCACGGCGTGAGGCTGTGGCGTGGGTATTCCCGGGGCGTGAAACAAGTTTTAAAACAAAAAAAATTGAAAATTTTTTAAAAAATAACGACTAGTAGCCGTTGAGTTTGAAAAAAAAATAAAATTTTGTTTTAATTTCCAACGGCTAGAAAATTTATATAAAAAAAAAAATTGTATTAGTTGCCAACGGCTAGATTTGATTTAAAATTAAAAAAAAATCAATTTTAAACTCTATATATACTCCTTGTCCTATATCATTTTTTACACACATTCATTCTCCAATTCTATACATTCTCTCATTCATTCACAAACACAAAAATGGCCGGCGAAAATCCTTGGTTCGGATTCACCCACCTCCTTCAATCCAACATGTGTGTCGGTGACGGATCTACGTCCAATTCGCAATTCCCCGGATTTCCTACCCAAGGTCCGATGACTCCCGAAGATCAAGCTTTTCTACAAAAGCAACAAGAAGATTATCTAGCCTATACCCAAAGACGCCTATCACTCCAATCTACAAGCTCAATTCCACCACCCGAACCTGAACCAACAAAAAAAAAGCCGAAAGAAACACCCCGCAAAAAAATCAAAAGAACCGTTTCCAAATGAAGGTCTTGGTCGGTGGACCAAGGACGAAGAAGCCGTGCTTGCCGAGTGTTACATCGCCACATCCGAAGATCCGAAAGTTGGGCATCACCAAAAAAGAGACACTCTTTGGATTCGGATTACCCGAGTGTTTAACGAAAGAAATCATCAAGAACGTACCAAAGACATGCTTACGGGTAAATGGAATCTGATGCATCATAATATTATGAAGTGGAACGCCATCTACAAGAAATGTCATCGGAACAAAAAAAAAGTGGCGAAAGCGAGGTCGATGTGATTGAACGGGCTCGGGGCATTTACGCGGACGAGAATAGAAATATCACGTTTAATCACGAAAAGGCATGGAATGTTTTGAGGAAGTCCCCGAAATGAGACGCACCCGAGGTTGCCCCGGTTGATTTGACCGAAAACGATGAAGGCGGTTCGTTTGCGATGCCGATGAACACGGACGAGCTTTTCCAACGCAATCAACGACCCCGCCCCGCCGGTAAAGAACGGCCCGGGAAAAAAAGCCGTTCCGAAACATCGGCGAGTACCGGAGGAAGTAACTCGTCTCGATTTGAAGACGCGGTTACCTATGACCTTCGTCTCCGCCGTGAAGCCGCGGAGAAAGCGTATGCGTCTTCGCAACGCAAAGACGACACGATTGCCGAAATAGAGGAGTTGAAATTTCTCGACTATGACACCTCTAAAATGGATGCCGAAACGGCCACGTTTATAAACTTTAAAAAAGAAGAAATCAAGGCTCGTCTACGCGCAAAAATGCCGAATACTAATCAATACCGCGACGTTGAAGATTCCGAAGACTCCTCCAACTAGTAGTTTTTTTCGTAATTTTTTCGTTTTTTTTTTCATTTTTTTTATTCGAAGTTGTATTTTTCTATTTTTTTTAGGATGGTAATATTTGTTTTTATTTATGAAATGAATAAATTCAATTTGAAAATGTGAGAAATAAAAAAAAAGTGGGACCCATATTCACCCATCACTTTGAGTGATGACTACCCTATTTTTTTATGTGAGTGAGTGAGTTTCGCTGACGTAGCACCCCAAAAGAGAGTCACTTGAAGTGATGACTCCTAGTGCTCTGAGGCTTGGTGTGGTTCACACAACAAAGGTGGCACCGTATAGTCTTTCACGTGAGTTGGTGTTCTCCAGCCCAAACATGATGGTGTGAGAAATGGCATAGTTGGCGCAAGAATTTATGGGTGGTGGGATGGCTTCAAACCGTGAGCTAACCATACCCCAAGAGTTTATGTGAGAAATGACATGGTTGGCAAAAAAAAAGTTGCAAGTTAATTATATTTTCGTATATTTATCCTTGAGTAGGCTTAAATCAAATTAAAAGAAAGCATAAAATTAAAATAATAAGAATAAATAGCATCAACTTGAATCAGATGTATTTTTATTTTTTTAAAATTTAGATGCAACTTAATATATTTTATAATTTATAACTTAAAATTAGATGCATATAAATATAATAAATTTATTAAAAAAAATGTTGGATGTGCAAACCTAATATCCCACATTGTATGAAATATAATCTTAAAGTATTTGTTGGGCTACTCTTTTTATCATCAATTGGTTTTAAAATAGAATCTCAGTGGGCTTATATTGAAACTTGTTGAGATGATGGGCAAAAGATTCCTATGATTGGTATTAGAGTCAGGTTAGTCCCAATGGTAATGTGGATGGTGTTTCTTCGGTTAAACGGTTTGACGGTATTAGTGGATCCCGGTAAACCTTGTACCGAAATGAAGGTGGTAAAAAGGCGGGGTGTTCCGATGGTAAAGGTCGACGGTATGAAAAAGGTGGGATCATGGCTATAGTTGAAGGGGAAACCTATTGTGATTTGGGTTTGATGGGTATTGTTAGGTGTGCAAACCCAATATCCCACATCGGTTGCAAATCCAATATAAGCTTGGTGGGCTACTCCTATTATCACCAATTGGTTTAAAAATGAAACCACAGTAAGTTTATATGTTATACTTTGTCAGAGACAAAAATTCCTTAAAAACGAATTTTTTTTATGTAGTTGTTATAATTTACTCCCTCCGTCCTAAAATTATTGTCCACCGACAAAAAACACACAGTTTAAGAAAAGTACCACCTTTTCAGCTTTCTCTCTCTTACTTTTTGCAGAAAGACAGTTTTACCCTTAAACAATTAATTTAAAACCTTGTTAAAGTTTGTAATTATGATTTCAATTAAGGGTAACCTAGTAATCTCGATCTAAAATTCCTACCTATTTTTAGAAATTTTAGAACTGGACAATTAAATTGGGACAAACCGAAAAGGAAAGGTGGACTATAATTTTGAGACAGAGGGAGTATTTATTTTTGGCTAAAAAAGCATATAGTTAAATTTTATGAAAAAATAATACGCAATATAACTAAGTTTAGTCCGAAAATCAAACAGAAATCAAAGTTGGCCTTCGGTCGAATTCTACTTAGATTCGATTCAATTTTACTCAAATGATATTTTACCCAAATAACATGAATCGAATTATCGAATAAACCGAACTGCTCGAAAATAAAACCAATTAACACGCTACTTTTGAGTGGGCCAAAATAACTCAGTGGGCCAAAATTATAAAATTGGGAGCCCATTTATCTAAACCATTTTTTGGCCAACAAATTAAAGTCTTTGAAAGTGGTTTAGAGGTGCAAATGAAAACCGGATTTTTGAAAATCCGGTTCAAAAATCCGAACCGGATTTTTTAAAATCCGGTTTTCAAATTATCCGATCCGGATTTTTTTATCCGAACCGGTTAGACCGGTTTTCAGTTTTTGAAAAAATCGGATAAAAACCGGATAAATTTCCGGATTTATCCGGTTTTTTAAAAAACCGGTTTTTTACAATTTATTAAAAAAAAAATTTTTTTTTTTTTTTATTTATTTATAAAACCGGTTTTTTTTTACCGGATAAAACCGGATTTAACCGGTTTTTTACAATTTATTAAAAAAAAAATTTTTTTTTTTTTTTTAATTTATTTATAAAACCGGTTTTTTTTTTACCGGTTAAAACCGGATGAAGCCGGAGATGTCGAAGAAGAATATGAGGATATACTTTGAGTAAAACGGGTGATGGCAATGCCGAAGCTCGAGATACTTGAAGTATACTAATATTTTTCGGGTGATGGCTATGCCGAAGCTCGAAATGTATTAGTGATTATTGTAGTTTTATTGTAGTGTTTAAATAAAAATTATGAAGTTATATGATTGTCTTGTTGAAATAAAAATTATTATGGTATTTTTTTAATGTTATATAGTTGTATTTTTTTTTTAATGTTTGTAAATAAATTCCGAAAAAAAAGGACACCAACACTTTTAACCGAAAAACCCGAACCGTACATTTTTAACCGAAAAAAACCCGATCCGAACATTTTTTAACCGAAAAAACCGATCCGAAAAAAATCCGATAAAATCCGATAACGAAAATTTTAATCCGAAAAAAATCCGATACGAACTTTTTAATCCGAAAAAATCCGATTGAGAAAAATCCGATCCGATCCGAATCCGGATTTTCAAAAATCCGGTTTTATCAAATCCGGATTTTCAAAAATCCGAATCCGATTTTATCCGGTTTATTCGCACCTCTAAGTGGTTATCACTTACCAACCGGAAACGACAAAAGAGTGTGAAGTGGAAAACATTTCCGGCGGCCGTGCTGAATCATTATCATATCAATTAAGGTATCATCAATCTTCATACCTTAATCTTATGTTCTTTTAATTACATTTCTTAAATCATTGGTTAATGTTACAATCTAGGCATTGAAATTAGTACTTTGTGGATTTATTTATGCTTATGTTGTTTTCGGCTTATATAGCAGGGTTATGGTTTTGGCTTATGTAGTTTTTGGCTTATGTGGTTTTTGGCTTATGTTTCATAAGCTTATTTTTTGTGGCTTATTTTAAAACTTTCCTGCTTATATAAGCTTATCGTGTCGTAATAAGCTTATATAAGCCGGAAAGTTTCAAAATAAGCTTAAAAAAACGAGCTTATGAAACTTAGACTGAAAACCACTTAAGTCATAAGCCCCGCCATATAAGCCGAAACAAGGCTGTGTTTGGCAAAACTAGTGATAGATGGTAGTTGTAGTTGCAGTTTTTTTGTTTAGTAAAAGCATTTGGTAAGGTGGAGCTGTAACTATAAACTAAAAAGTGTGAAACAAGGATACAGATACAGTTCAGAAGGCTGAAAGCCAAACGCTGAAAGCTTCTTCCAGTGGCGTTTCTTTAGTGTTCCAAACACTGGAAGCTAAATGCTTGTTGTCAAACAAGCATACAATTCTAAAAGTTAAAAGCCCCTAAAAGCTAAAAGCTTGGTACTCGTGAAGACAACATAAAACATTTAAGCTTAAAGATTCGTCTTTGCTGAATAAAAAGAGTACAAACAGGTGATTTCGAGCTATTAGTATTTCACACATAACCAATTTGACCTGTTCTAAATAAGCTTATATAAGCCGGAAAGTTTTAAAATAAGCTTATTTCACACATAAGCTTATCGTGTCATAATAAGCTTATATAAGCCGGAAAGTTTTAAAATAAGCTTATTTCACACATAAGCTTATCGTGTCATAATAAGCTTATATAAGCCGGAAAGTTTCAAAATAAGCCACAAAAAATGAGCTTATGAAACATAAGCTGAAAACCACTTAAGTCATAATCCCACCATATAAGCCGAAACAAGGCTGTGTTTGGCAAAACTAGTGATAGATGTTGGTGGTAGTTTTTTTTTGTTTAGTAAACTTAACGCATTTGGTAAAGGTGGAGCTGTGACTATAAATTATGAAGTGTGAAACAAGCATACAGCTCATACGGCTAAAAGCCAAACGCTGAAAGTTTCTTCCAGTAGCGTTTCGTTAGTGTTCCAAACACTGAAAGCTAAATGCTTGTTGTCAAACTAGCATACATTTCTAAAAGTTAAAAGCCCCTAAAAGCTAAAAGCTTGGTGCCCGTGAGGACTACATAAAACATTTTAAGCTTAAAGATTTGTCTTCACTGAGTAAAAAAAGTGCAAACGGGTGAACTCGACCTATTAGTATTTGACACACAACCAATTTGACCTGTTATAAAAAGAACGATAATTTTGATTTTAGACCATTTGCTTGTCCAGCCCACCTTGGCTATTTTGTCATCTTTAGATGTTACCCCAATGTGATCAAATGTTGTATTTAGCCGAAAACGAGCCCCCTTTTGCTGAAAAACCTTCTTAAAAATCTTTCCGTTATTGGATTATATAAGGCTCTTGCATTTGATTGTCTTGAAATCTTTCACTTATAGTATCTTTTGTTCATCTTTTATTAGGAGTAGCTTTGTTCTATATGGCGTTTGTCAATTTTCATGGACTTCGATCTTTACAAATCTCTTCACGAGAATGCGTCTTCAACCCTTGTGCGCCGATACAAATTGATACATCCAACAATAGAAGTTTTGCTATAAAGGCTTGCGCTAAGAAACCTGATCAAAGTATTCATATTGAATCCAAGGTAATTTATTCTAAATCTGGTGCTTCATTCAGCTTTTTCGTATCAGTAGAAAACATATAGTTATGTACTTCTAGGTAAAGGTGCTTCTTTCGATCTATTTAGCTTTAATGATTAAACGAGTTATATAACACCTTAAGTAAAACGGGACAGTTTGGAATGAATCTCAGTTTCAATTTCTAAGACTTTTAACCTGTGCTAAAGTAAAACCCTTCGTAAAACGAATTTCAGTTAAATTCGGTATTGGACAGTGTGAAATGGGACGACAAAGGTTTGGCTGTGGCAATCGCGCAAAATGTGGACACAGGAGCAATCTTAATGCAGGGATTTGCAAATAGGGAAGCACTTGCCGCTGCAATTTCCTCTAAGAAAGCAACTTTTTATAGCAGATCAAGATCGTCATTGTGGACAAAAGGAGAAACATCTAATAATTTCATCAATATTCATGATATCTTCCTTGACTGTGATCGTGATTCTGTAAGTTCTTTTCATCCTTAAACTGCTCTCTCTACCTAAAAGTAATTGTATCAAACGGGTTGAAAGTTACCCAAATTGTAATTTGATCATATGATGCATGTTAAATTTCGAAAGGTGGCATTTATGAGTTATTTACTTATAAATGGGCTCGTTTGGGGCATGTAAGATTTTGAAGTGTTAAATGAAGTTATAGGCATAGCTAATAGGGAAACAGATTGAACAAGTTAAACCTGATCCACCCAGTTTACCACCTCTAAATATGAAATTTAGACAAGTTTGAAATTTTTGCAAGGCACGGGAATGTAGTTGTTTAGCAGCTATCATGTGTTAACCTTATTCAGAAAAAATACTGAATCATGTAACATTTTGACAGATTATATACCTTGGAAAGCCTGATGGTCCCACGTGTCACACTGGAGCCGAAACTTGCTACTACACATCTGTATATGATTCACTAGATAAAGCCGAGGTGCCCCTTTACTTACCTGCAAAGCGCTATATAATCATGATCTTTTTGTTTTAGAATTTTATGTTGATTTTAGTTTGTTTTGTTAAGGTTGAAGAAAATAATCTGGCGTTGACGACATTGTACTCACTGGAATCTACACTGGCCCAAAGAAAAGAAGAATTATCTGCTCCTCAAGAAGGCAAACCTTCATGGACGAAACGTTTATTACTTGATGATAAGTTACTGTGCTCAAAGATCCGGTATTTTGGTCTTTTCATTATCTGCCATTTTATCTGTTTCTTTTCATATATAACTAGTAAAACCTGTAACTATATCTTCATTTTTCTCGCACCATGCAATCAATGTTTCAAGCATAACTTTAACGACACTTCTTTTGTTGCTTTTTTTGCAGTGAAGAAGCGGATGAGTTTTGCAGAACACTTGAAGAGAATGAGGATGAATCACGAACTGTGTCGGAGATGGCAGATGTACTATATCACGAAATGGTCCTTTTAACCCGTAGAGGCTCAAAAATTGAAGAAGTTCTTGAGGTTCTTAGACGCAGATTTTCTCAATCAGGTGTGGAGGAAAAGAATAGCCGCAAAGCTAAAAGTGTCCAGTGAATATCCGAGTCTATCCGAGTCGTCAGTCACATGATGATATTGTTGTTTTATTGGATATCTGAAAGATAACTTATCCAGGTTGTGTTTTTTCGGAAGATTTATTTTAATCAATCATTTTCACAGTTGTATAAACCATGAAATCTGTTGAATTTTTTATGAAATGACATTTGTTTATAAGAGATACATTTTGACTTTTGAGGTCAAACATATTACTCTCACCTTGTCGAGTTTGTTTCAAGAATAAATGTTACCTTTGAGTTCTACAAAGCTTTTGGAAGGAGACACGAATCTTCTTCATGTCAAACTGTAGCTTATTGTTGATGACTTGTGAAATTTCATTGTTTGAATTTTATGGAATTTGTATGCATTAGCAAGAACACCACTTGGCACTTGTGTTTATAGGGTCAATGCCCCTTGAGATAAAGTCTTATGCTTGTGGCCTGCACTGATGTATATCAGCTGAAACAGCACTTTGCAAACGCAAAAATACACTTAGGCTTAACAAGATTGACTCGCTTGTACATATTTGTGGATTCGTTCACTAAACCCGACAATGTGTTGTTTCAATATTCATTTTTTGCTAGTAATTGGGGTTAACTAAATGTATAACTTAAGATTAACATTTAACACACTTGCTTTGCCAACTCTACTAGCTTAATCGACGCTAAGTACATGTCTTCATCGGTCAATCAAATTCAATTCCAATGTATTTCATGAATGACAATCAGCAGATGCTTAATACTGGCATACTGCTGAGAATAGAAGAATGCAACAAACAATAATGATGTCAAAGCACAGTTGATGGAATAAGAATGGGCAATAAATCAAACGCAGTAGCACACACATGATAGCCAGATAGTCTTCAGATGGTGAATTGCATAAATGAACAGTGTTAATGTGAAAAGAAAAGAAAAACATGTCCAAAAACAATTTTCTTAGCGCATTGGCCATACTGAGCCAGATGAAAATCAAGAGCTTGAAATCCTCCTAACCACGTAGAGATGCACGGGGGACTGGGGGTAAACCAAGTTCGTCAACCTGTAAAGCATCAAACACAAAGGGTTGTATGACAACAAATGAATAAGAATGAACCTTAGATCCTTATAGGTGGCAAATTGGATGGTTCGATAGTAGTCAAAACGGGTCGCCCAGAAAACACGGTTTTTTCTTTTCTTAAATTTCACATATACACTAACATTCTGAATATGATTGAAAATATCTACAGAATGCTGAACTAATTATTGCAGCAAAACTATTTTAGCCAATGTAAGTGCACTTTGGGCGACTTCTACACCATTCAACCATTCTTAGCTATTGTATTTAAGTTTACCCATTTGACGACTAGAGGCAAAATATAACCCAGGCGACCCATTATCCATAAACAGGTCTGAGATATCTAAAAAGTAGGATACCTGATTGTTAACTCTTCGTGCTGGTACTGCATGTCCACTAGGAGCTGAAGGCAAGTTGAGCTCCTCATAATCGGGTTCATTATCAGGTTGAAGATACGAAGGTACCCCTTCACCTTCCATTTCAAATCCCATATCTGCCTCCAGCGCATCAAGTTCTGCATAAAAGTTCACAAATAAGGTCTGTTATTCCCTTGATGTAAAAACAATTGCACAGTTTTGAGGAAATAATCGAATGCCTAAAATAGCCTCCTAATAAAGAAGACACAACTGAAAAACTTGTAGACCATAATCAATATCATAAATATTTAAAAAAAAACATTATAACTCTTTCAGAACAACATAAAACAAAAAGTGACGCCTTCCAGCCGCGCTTTGGTAAGTTTCCGAATTTACATTCTTGTGCATACTAGTAATCCTTATTTAAAATTATCAATCTCGGTTTTCGTTTAACAAGTTCCCTTTGGTTTTTCCCTAGTCAAAACTTTTTATTAGACTATCTACGGGTCGGGAAGGATAGCTGGATAGCTTGTGATAAATAATTACAGATACCTCCAACCAAAGTAGTTGACAGTTATATGGTTTAAGAAGTTATAAACTGCACTTACCACCCATGAGATCTTCTTCATCAATGTCATCTGGCACGTTGTAGGATCTACCAAGCGACTCTTGTATTTCATTACTTTCATCCATCATGTCGAGCATGTCATCTTGCAAATTCTACAGATTAATTCCAATTTAGAGATTATTAAGGGAATACTTATACTGAAAGAGATTCTAATATACAAAAAAACTTAATACTAACATCAATGTCTTGGATCTTTACTGTCTTCATCATTCCTTTCAACTCTTTGTTTGCCGACTTCAGAGCTGACATCTGGAAGATACAAAGTTGATAAGAGACGAGAAATTCAGCTTGTTTGACTGAAATAAGAATAATCATCCGGTTCACAGACATATTCACATAAAAACCCGTCCCTAAAGTTAGATGTGGGGTCCACTACCTCATGGAGGTAGGCAGCAACTTCCAACCAGAGGACTCCACCCGGCATGCTTTGAACTACTTCCCACATGTCGCTACCAACAAAACCAATTTTAAGGTGAACAATGGAAGCCCAAAAGAACCAACTTTGATCGAGCAAAGTCCAAGTTATAGTACCATAAAGATATGACGGTCTGATACTATTACAAAAAACTAGACTTCATGGTGTGGGATCTTTCGCGCACACAATAATAGAAAAGCAGGAATCCAACAATGAAATGGATAATAATAGTACTAATTAAACTAGGGAATCGAGAAACATACTGTTTGCTGAGCATCTTTAAGGCCCTCTGAAGCAAATGCGACTTGATCTAGATTGAAAGTTTGATTGTATAGCATGTCACGTTGTCCTTCGTACCTGACAAGAATCAGCAAAAAGTAGGAAACAGCGTAAGATATTGACAGTTCATATTTGCTGCTCTATCAACATCTTAGTTATTGATAACAGAAATGATTTCGCTATAGGTAAACTTGAAAGCCAACTTTACAATGTGACTAAGATACAAATGCAGTATTTGACTTCAGGCATTCAAATTTCAATATTAAGTACAATTAGTAGTTATTGCTGACGGTGAATCAGTGATACTCGTTTGCCCAAATATAACTTACTAACTACCATTATCAGAGTACATTATTATAGGCAAAACGTATCCTCAAACTACAATGTAATATATATGTGTCATATTAAGATGCACTTGACTTACATTCGTTTCTGCTTTAGAACTCTCATTGCCCGAGCTTTGACAGCTTCTTGAGCTGGGCCAGGACGGGTTCTTTTGATCTGCTCTTTATACTTAGAAAGCTCCCCGTCAAGTCGCTTGATTTTCTCATCTACTGACTCCCCTCTTTTATTGATCTGAACAAGCAATCTAAAGTAATCAGCATCTATCAATAGCAAAAACATTACTACCTATCTCAAAAAAAGATACTAGTATATAACTATATATTGTGTTCAAAACTATGTCATAATGGACATACATATACCGAAAGTTTCAAAAATATAGCTTGGGCTATTTGTTTCGGCTTATATAGTGGGCTTATAGCTAATGTGATTTTCGGCTTACGGGTCATAAGCTCGCTTTTCGTGGCTCATTTTGAAACTTCTCGGTTTATATAAGCTTAATATGACATGATAAGCTTATAGTAGCCTAAAAGTTCCAAAATAAGCTAAAAAAGCGAGCTTATAAAACATAAGCCGAAAACCAATTAAGCCATAAGCCGGCTATAGAACCCAAAACAAACACCCTAATGGGCGTTGGTATTTGTTTATGAGCTTATTAAGAACTGGAAAAGCCAATTAAGCTCACATTTTCAGCTTATTATTAACAGATGGACTTGATCCACAGGCTCAAGGCGATAAGCAGTCTATAAGATGAAAATCTTGAGCATTATCAGCTTTTCCAAATCTCAATAAGCTCATAAATCCATAAAATAATTGAATCCTAACACCCGTTATGGTTTTAAGCTTTTGTTTGATAAACTCGTTTTTCGTGGCTCATTTCAAAACTTTTCTGCTTATATAAACTTAGTGGCTGTTTGTTTTAGCTTATATAAGGTAAGCCCATTTCGGCTTATATAACATAAGCCCCAATTTTGTGGCTTATTTGGAGACTTATGGGCTTATCTAAGTTTGTTATGATATACGTAGTAATAAACTTATATAAGCCCATAAATCTCCAAATAAGCTGAAAAACTGGGGGTTATGAAATATAAGCCAAAAAAAAGCTAACATAAGCTCTAATTTTGAGACTTAAAAGCTTATATTAGTTGATCGTGATATAATAAACTTATATAAGCTCATAAACCTCCAAATAAGCCATAAATTTGAGATTTATGTTATATAACCCGAAATGAGCTTACATTATATAAGCTTAACCAAACACCCCCTTATTATGACATAAATCACATAATAAATTTATATAAGGCGAAACAAACACCTAAAACAACAATTATTTTATAAAATAAATTTTTATAAAAAAAGGGTTATTGTTACTGACTCGATCGGAAGCTTCATTGAGAGAAGGGGGAGGTTGTTTATCTTTCTTGGCACCAAACACTCTCTTCATTTCTCTTTTTTTTTAAGCTTTTCTTTCTTTCTTTGATTTTTTTGTTAGAAAGTGAATGTGAATTTAAAGGTGGATCTGATTTTTGATTTCAAAATTAAACAAACCGCTTTACTCTTTTTCAAATTACTTTTTTCTTTCTTCTTTTCTATTTCATAACTCTTTTTAGACTAAAGTGTAAAAGTCGTCCTTGTGGTTTAGTTAAAATACTTAAATTGCATGTTTTGTTTAAATACTTAAAGGTGTGTTTAATCGGACAAAAAAGTATCTCATTTTTTCATAAAAGTTTTCATTTGAAAATAAAAAGGCAGAAATCGCATGTTTTTCTTATAATTTTCAAAACTAAAGAAATTTTCATTCGCCACTTTTATATAAAAAAATTAGAAAATCTCATTTTACTCTTCTCTATTTTTTCTTTTCATTTAAACACTTTTTTATTTTTAGAAAATTAAAAAATACAACTTTAACTAAACAATTTTTCAAAATTCTCAACTCTTCTTTAAAATAAAAAAAATCATTCTCTTCACTAAAAATTTAAAAACAAAAAAATATAAAAAAAAAAATTCACAACTATACTACCCCTAAAATACCTCGTCTTCTTTCTCTTTTGTTTTTTTTAAATGAGAACCAAAGAACACTCCATAATCTTCAACAGTTTTTCAAATTTAACAAAAATGTAATACTTCCTTTCTAAATTATAATCCACCTTCTTTTTTATTCACTTTTAAAAATAGATAGGAAGTTTAGATCGAGATTATTATATTACTCTTTGTTGAGTTTATAATTACTAAGTTTAAAGAAGTTTTTAATTAACTGATTAAAAATAAAATTCTATTTATGCAAAAAATAAAAAGTTACAATTAATATGTTATTCTTAAACAGTGTGTTTTTGTCGATAAACAATAATTTTGAGACGAAAAAATCCTCTACTATCAAATTTATCAAAATAAAGATACATACACACAAATTTTATTTATCTTCAACCTTTTCTGGACATCTCAAATCCCTATACATAACTAATTTTAGACAACGTAAGTTGTATGTGTTCTTAATATTTTACAAATTTATGTAGGTTTACTGAAGACTTTATTATTTGATTGTGTTTTTCTATTCGAAAATTGTTTGTTTATTTTATGTTATAACTTATGTCCCCTTTCACTTTTAAGTTTATGCTTTTTTGTTATGTTTTTTTTCTTTGTTTATGTTTTGTCCTTTTTTTCTCTTTTGTTTATAATATTACGCGTTTATGCTTTGCATGATTTCATGTTTTGCATGATTTTATGTTGTTATGTTTATGTTGGTGCCTTTATTTGTTTTCTTATCCTTTATGGAATCAGTCTCCTTATTTTTTAGTTCTTAAGGTAGGAATATGATACGTTTATGTTTCATCTTCCCATATCATGTTCTGACGGGATTGAGTGTGTTGCTGTAAATTGACAAAATTTGTGATACATCCCGGGTTCTTCAAGAGGGCCTGTTCAAACGGGCTACATCTATCTTAATTGTATAAGCATGTCTCAATGTCTCATTTTAGAAATATCTTATTTGTTTAGGATTGTCCTTTGCTATAAGTTATGTTATTCGGCCATATAAACTGAATCATTATTATGAATGGGTCAATCAATGTTTAACGTTGTAGTCTTCTTCTTCTCTATTTCATAAGGCAAGCATCTGTTAAAAGTGTTACCCTATCCCGATACTACCCAAGAGGGTTGTATCAATTAGCGCTTTCATTGAGAGTCATCGTTAAGAGGGCTTCCGATTTAGGGTTCCAATCCAAAAAAGTAAGTACTGTTCATCCAGGTACTATTAACGCGCACTGTTCACGAGGTACTATTTTACGTATATTGTTCACCTGTAAAAAAAATATTTTTTTACTATTTTTCGAGTTATTGTTTACTAGAGTATTCTTCCTGGCATCGAGTGATAAATAAAGCTCTTGTAGAAGGGTACGGTGCCCGAATATGAAAGTGAGTTTGTGATGCATGCAAATCGAGTAATATAGATTTATGAATCTTTACTTACATGTTATTATATAACCGCACTTAAACCACTTCTACAATGTGCACTCAAGGTAAACACTTATAACTTTATGAGAAGCCTTTTCCTTAGCCCGTATAATGAAATATCGATTTGAGGAAAGGAAAAAGCTTAACGTTGAAAAGAATCAGATGTCGTTATATCATGGTTAAGTGAAGAAGCTCCACTTGTGGTTAAAGTGTCCTTAGATGCTAATGAAGATATTGGTATTGTTGAGGTTAGACGCTAATGTGATAGAATATGATTTTGAGATTTGTAAGAGTAATATAATAAAGTTGGGAAAGTTGTAGCGAGTCTGGCGAATTCTCAGAAAATAATGAAGGTGTTGAGTAGGTTTTATGGATGGTGGTGAAGCACGTGGGATTGATGAAAGTGATATTAGTGTTGGAATTTATGAATACCCTTAACCGTATTAACATCTTAATAAACAGAGTACGCAACGGAATATAAAGATCACGCATAGACAATTAATTAACATAAATGATACAGAATGGTGCACCTTTTTGCAATGGATTAAATCACCTTTATCGAACAACCAATATAAACGAAAACCGAATTAAAGATCAAAGTATGATCTCTCTAAGTCCACCCACACTGTACGTTCTAACAAACAATTAAGTATGTTAGTATTAATAATGATAAGCTAACAAATATTTGTTTTCGTAAAACAAATAGACACAATACTAACAACATGTGGTGTTAGTTTGATCGCACAATAAACAAACCAAAGAATCACATAAGTAAATCGCTTTTGTTTTATCTTAGGTATACCTTTATACTCCATCCGTCCCAAAATTGTTGTTCACAGACAAGAATTACACAGTTTAACAAAAATACATTAATTATTGCTTTGTTTCTACGAAAGCAAAATAAAGACAGTTTTGCCCTTTGGTAATTAATTTGTGTCTTCTTTTATGTTTGTAAATATAGATTTGGACTAAGGGTAATAAAGTAAAGTTAAACAAACTCGACTACTATTTTAGACGTGGACAATAATTTTGGGACAAACGAAAAAGAAAATATAGACAATAATTTTGGGACGGAGGTAGACAATAATTATTATAAAATTATCCCTAAGATAAAACAAAAGCAATTTACTTCCGGACATATATTATTACATGGACATATTCCAATAGCTCCCACTTAGACATGTGATAATAATATAATAACGTTGGTTAGCGTCTAGCTAGCAACACACCAATGCTCCCAGAAACTCTCGAGTGTAGTTTTCCATAAAATACATTTAAATGACTTAAATATTTACAATTCTTTTGTTTCTCGAATGCCATGTTAATAATGGATATGGATCAAAGTCATACCATTTTAACTGTTTAGTTTATCGTATTACACCAATCTAATCGAGACAAATCTAGATTACCATTGGGTATGGCCATACACACAACTAATTAATTTAACGAGGGGCCCAGTAGCATTATTCTTCAAATATTTTTGAATGAACAAATTATATCTTGACTATACGCCTTTTACATGCTTCAAGATACAAATTATTATACCTTTATTACTACCTTGTTCAAGATAGTGTTAGAACTATAGCAAAAAGTACCATCCACATATATAAGACCTGCTTACATCTTAAGTTTAAGGATTTAGTAATGTAAATCATTTACAAGTTTCACTTAAGGACGACGATCCATAAAGCCATTAACTTGTTGGTGGAGATGTCCAATATACAACTTTTGGATATTGTATGAGTTGGTGAACCGTTCTTACATATTCTACGAATATTACCATCACTCATATATGTCTTAATTGATTATATTCCCATATAATTAATTGACATAGACAATTTAGAATAATATATATTCAAGGATTTAAACATGTAAAATAGAACCAACAAATATTAAAGAAAACGAACATATCTAATACTTCAATTCATAAAATAAATCTTGTTTAATAATATCCTTTATCTAAATACTAAAAACAGATTACATGAAGCTACTAGCAGGACGAAGTCTCATGCTCCTAAGATGTTGAGTAAGCTTTTTACCATGTAAAGCCTTCGTAAAAAAGGATCTGCTATATTATTATCTGTATGAACTTAAATAGATCAATTTCACCCAATTTGATACATTCACTAACATAGTGATATCTCCTTTGGTAGTGTCTGGCGCCTTTCTGAACTCCCATTTCGTTAGTAATGATGATTGCACTTGAATTGTCACAATACATCTTTATAGGTTCTTCATTGGTAGAAACGACGCCAAGTTCTCCAATAAACTTCCTCACCCAAATAGCTTCCTTTGCAGCTTTAAAAGCAACGATATATTCAGCTTCTATGGCAGACTGTGCAGTAGTACTTTACTTGGAGCTCTTCCATACTACCTCCCATCCGTTCAAAACGAAAACATACCCAGTTTGAGATTTAGTGTCATCTCTATCAATTTCAAATCCAACATTACAATAACAATTAACTTGCACCTCAGCTTTAGGATTTCCACCATAAACCAATAACGTGTCTTTATTATTTCTTAAATACTTAAGAATATTTTTCATGTCTTGTGCACCTCACATCATACTTAATAGATCATACAACCAAAGCATAAGGAACATTATGCATATCTCATCAGATGTAGTAGCACATTGTGTTTTATTTAAGTCACTACGCACTTGTATAGAATGAGACAATGCTTGGAATGATCCATTCTATACTTCTTCAAGATCTTATCAAGTTATACATTTTGACTTAGTCCAATTAACCGCTTCGATCTATCTCTATAGATTTTGATTCCGAATGTCGCTTCCCCTAAATCTTTTATAGAAAAACCCTTCCAAAGATAGGTCTTTACCTCTTATAAACTTGGAATATGTTCCCATAATAATTATGTCATCAACATATAAGATTAGAAAAACAACATTACTCCCACTAGATTTTTGATATACACATGGCTCATCAAGATTTTGATCAAAACCAAACCTTTTGATTTCTTCATCAAATATTTTGTTCTAGCTTCTTGATGCTTGCTTAAGTCCATAAATAGATCTTTGAAGCTTACATACTTTTTTGGGATGCTTAGAATCAACAAAACCTTCAGGTTGTTCCATATATATTTCTTCTTCTAAGAAACCACTCAAGAACGTGGTTTTTACATACATTTCCATATCTCATAGTCATAGCACGCCGCTATAACTATGAGATTCCTAATAGCTATCAAATATGCAACTAGAGAAAAGGTTTCCTCATATTCAGACCATAAGTTTGTGTAAAAACTTTTGCTACAAATCGAGCTTTATAGGTGTGTACAATGCCATCCATGTCAGTCTTTTTCTTGTAAATCCATTTACCCTTTCCGACTTTCGCATTGGGTGGTAAATCTACAAGGCGCTAGACTTGATTATCTTTCATGGACTGCATTTCAGCATTCATAGCAACAATCCACTTATCGGATTCAGAATCCAGTATTACATCTCTGATGTTAGTGGGTTCATTAAGATCCCCAAAACTATGTTCCTCGAATTCTACATTTAGACATAGTCGTTCCGGAGCTTTGATTGTTCTTTTTTATTTACGAATGAGGAGAACATCCTCTTCTTGAGTTACATCAGGTGCAAGACTTTTTTCCTCAATTGGATGTTCGCTAGTAGTTTTAGAAGGTAAAATATCTCCATCTTCTAGTTCTACAATCCTCCCACTCTTTTTTTGAACTATAAGATTCTTTTTAAAGAAATCTGCATACCACTCAACAAATATTTTATTTTCAGGTGGGTGGTAGAAATAGTAACCAGGGTAACCTATGAAGACACACTTAACCGATCTTGATTGAAGTTTTTCAAGCGTGTGACCTTTCACACGTGCCTCACAACCCCAGACCTTTAAGTAAGAAAAGTTAGGAACTTTTCCATGCCATAGTTCATATGGAGTCTTGTCAACCTTATTGTTTGGAACCATATTGAGAATGTGTTCAATAGTCTCTAGAGCATAATCCCAAAAGGATAGTGGCAAATCAGAAATACTCATCATTAATCGAACTATGTTTAGAAAAGTTCGATTTCTCCTCTCAAAAACACCATTGTGTTGTGACGTGTAAAGAGGAGTTAGTTGTTGGACAATTCCACTAGCCTTTAGATAATCTTTAAATTCTTGACTAATATATTCACCACCACGATCTGATCGAATGGATTTAATAGTCTTCTCGAGTTGATTTTCTACTTCATTCTTGAATACCTTAAATGTTTCAAAGACTTTATGTTTATGTTTAAGTAAATAAACATAGCCATAACAACTATAATCATCAGTAAAGGTAATGAAGTATGTAGCACCTTGCTTTAAAACATGTATAAGTGGACCACATACGTCAATATGAACTAATTTAAGTAGATATTCCACCTTTTCAGTTTTATGCGGAAAAGATTTTCTTGTCATCTTCCCAGATATACAAGAGATGCATTGATCAAACGGTTCATTATCCGTTGAGTTTAAAAGTCCATCATGTTGTACCTTTTCAATATGCGTCTTGCTTATATGAGCAAGTCGACAATGCCAAAGATAAGTAGAATCTAAACTTGCTTTAGATTTCTTATTGTTAATAGAATACATTGAATTCACAGTAGGATCATGTTAGCCTCAAAATATTGAGTCAAACAAGAATGATCGGTCATAAGTTTATTATGTATCGTTTATTAGAACGTTTTAATAGGTAGTAGAATAGTTGTGACAATTCGGGCTTGATGGCTAGCTTAAAAGGCCTCTTTCAAGGTACTAAGCATTTATTCAAGCCCGACCCAAAACATATAGCCCATTATGCCACACGTAGGCCCGATTATATATACCTGTCCTAGCATGTTAGGAGAGGTAAGCCATTTCATTTTTTCTAAATCTAATCCTCCCTAAGTTTCACCACTCTCTCTCTACTTTCTCTCTCTAGAATTCATCTACTTTCATCTATTTTCTTCCTTTAATTCTTGTTTAATCATCATATATTATGGGACAACATTTGGTATCAATCGCCATAGGGTAGATTTGTGATTGTTTTAGTTGTATTTCGTGAGTTTTGATAGTTTTTTACCCAAGCTTCAAGAATTTTTCGTGTTTTTGTTTTTCCAAGTAATCTACACATCTCCTACATAGTTGTGGCAGGGATTTGGGTGCTTTAGATTGGTTAAAATCACGAATTTCTAAGCAAAAATCTCATTTTTTTTCTTCCAATATTACGATGCAGCAACTTTATTGCGGAATCTCTGCTTAAAGTCTTTTCGCAATATTCAAGGGTTTTTTATATTGCGAAGGTTGCATTTTCGCAATAATAAGGGTTTGTGTTATTGCGAAGTTTGCCTAATTTGCCTTTATTGCGAAGATTGAATTTTCTGATTATTGCGAAGATTGACTTCTTGATATTTGGAAGATTGGATTTCCTATATTATGAAGATTGGTATTTACTGGTTATTGCGAAGATTGAAGTTGGGTTATTGCGAAGATTGCTTTTGGTGATATTGCGAAGATTGGATTTTTCAATATTGCGAAGATTGTTCAATATTGCGAAGACTTAAGTTTTATTGATCATTGTGAAATCTCTCATAATCAGTTATTGCGAATTCTTCATTATTGCGAAATCTTTTTCGAGATTTGCTAAAAAACGTGAATTTCGTGAGTTTTTTTGGTCTTGGAATTTTTGGTTTCCTAAGCACACATTATTAAGGGATTTCAACAAGTTTTCTCTTCAACAACAATCACTACAACATCTACTTAAAATCCATATTCATTTCAACATTCAGAGATTATCAAGATGGATTTTACTACAGAGTATCGTGTGACGAACAACAACATCATGGTGGCGGGTAACAAAGAGAGACCATCAATGTTCGTGACTGGTCGATATGCTCAATGGCAATCACGTTTTATTCGATATCTTGATACAAGACCAAATGGTGATCTTCTCTGACGTTGCATCAAAGAAGGACCCTATACTGTCACTACAATCACCATTCCTGCAACTCTAGCAACCGACACGACGCCAGGTGCCGCTGAGCAAACTATTAAGGAAACATATGAGAATACTTCGAAAGAGAACCGTGCTTGGATTGATGTAGAGAAGGAAGCAATCTATCTGATTCTAAGTGGGATTGGGGATGACATTTACTCAACGGTTGATGCATGCTCTACTGCAAAAGAAATATGGTTTGCCATTGAACGTCTACAACAAGGAGAATCACTAAACAAACGAGATGTCAAAACCAACTTGTTTTGGAACTTTGGTAAGTTTACTTCATTGGATGGGGAATCAAATGATTCATATTATTCAAGATTCTATAAGATGATGAATGACATGACAAGAAACAACTTGGAAGTATCCACCATAAAAGTCAATGTGCAATTTCTACAACAACTTCAACCAGAGTGGACACGATTTGTAACTTTGGTGAAACAACATAATAAGTTAGACCATGTCAACTATCACACGCTCTTTGACATTTTGAAACAATTTCAGAATGAGTCAAATGAACTTCGAGCTGAAAGGGTATCAAATACTGCTAATCCACTTGCTTTGGTGTCTACCACTCAACACGTCCAAGATCATCGCTCTCGTGTTCCAAAGTCATACTCCACTCAATCATCCTCACCAAGATACTCCACTTCATCCAAGTCTTCAGCTCCCACAAGATCACGAGGCAAAGAACCAAGAGCACCATCACCAACATCTGAAGAGGACAATGATTAAGAACAGGCTCAGAAGGATAGGGAGATGAACCAACAAATTAATTTCATTATGAAAACATACAAGAAAATCTTCAAACCCACCAACAACAATCTTCGAACATCATCTAACATAAGGAACCGATATGTTGAGAGTCCTCCAAGGTATGACACACGTCGATGTGATGAAATTCCTCCTAGGTATGATCGCCTTAATCCAACACATGTTGAGGGTTCTGCTCGATATGATCGATAAAATGCTAAGTATGATACTCAGAGGATTGCTACTGTTGCTGGGAATAGGGAAACTGTTAGAACTCAAGTGGTTCAGCAAAGTGGGATTCAGTGTTTTAATTGCCAAATTTATGGCCATATGGCAAAGGAATGCAGGAAGCCGAAACGGGTTAGGGACTCTGGTTATCATAAAGAAAAGATGCTGCTATGCAAGAAGAGGAAGCTGGGGTTAAACTGTCGGCTGAGGAAAGAGCAATGCTTGATGACACTGATGATGAAGCCTCCGACCAAGAACTTGAAGCACATTACTCGTACATGACAAAGGTTGAAGAAGTTCTCAATGTCACTAAAGATAACAATGGTCCTATCTTTGATATTGAGCCAATCGATAAGGTACAAACTGAAGACGAATATAATGTGTTTGGTGATACTCATGAGCATTGTGAGCTACCTACAACCATTACTGACACATGTATGATGGAAACGGTTGATAGCAATACCACACCCGATTCATCAGACATGTGCAATAATGAGTCTGAGGATGATCAACATGCAAACGAGTATGATGATGATGAGGAGCGTATTGCGCTTGCTAACTTAATTGCTTCTTTACAAAAAGATGTCAAAGAAACTAAATAGAGTAAAAAACAATTAAAGAAGGCAAACACTACGCTCACTCAAAATTTTAAAGAAAGCAAAGTTACAGTTATAAAATCTAGTGAGCTTCTTGCAAGCAGCAGAGCTAAGCTTATTTAAAAAGACAAAGATCTTGTAAGGTACAAAGGGGGTGTCATTACTACTGTAAATGATGTTTTTGAAATTAAATACAACGAAACTATTAAGCTTTTAAAATAAAGGATGCTACCACCAAAGTGAATGTGTTAACTCAAAAGATTTGTTTTCTTTAAGAGGATAAAACTAAACTTGTCACTACGAAAACGGAAGAGGTTGCAAACTTGCAAAAATATTTCAAAATTAAAAATGCTAAAGACATTGACAAAGTCGTGGAACCTGAAGTTAAAATTGATTTTTATAAGAAAATTATTTATAAAACAAATCAATCAATTCAAACCATGCGAATGTTGGCACCTCGTTCATTTTTCAAGGGAAAATCTAGTTTTGCTAGTCCTAAGTACCTCGAGCAAGCTCAATCTGAGAACCCGCGCCTATATCTTGAGGAGTCCCAATGGACCGACGTTGATTGTTTATTTGCTAGGCCCGATAGTGATGAGTCACTAATTTTTGAAGAGGAGAGTAGATCATCGGTAAATAAAGACTTTGTGAAACCATACAATTATGCTTATGAAAATAGTCTTTATGAAATTTTCAAACCACAAAAACAGAAGTCTCGTGAGCAAATATTTTTCGAATGTAAACAAATAAGAATTAAATGGAGACAAGTTTTTGCCACTAAGAAAACTAATGTTTCAAAATTTATTGAGTACTTGCCATATAAAGCTTCTATAAGCAAGAGTAAGCAAGCACTTAGTTTTCTTAAACAAAACATTGAAAATTTCAAAAAAGTTGTAGACGACGACTGGAAAGAACGTGAACGTTTGAAAGGCAACAAACAAATTCCTCACGATATAACTGTGCTTGTGAAAAGTATTTTGATTCCGCTTGCGGAAAGAACGTAGAAACATATTTTGGAATTTGAAACATTAATTAAGCAAGAAATGTTTGATGATTTAAAATATGTGGAATCTCTTTAACAAGAAGTGAAAGACCATCAGCCTGAAAGAGACGAATTTTCTATAGCATATGATCTACTCTTGCATGAATGCCTCTCAAAAGATATTATGTGTGTTTATATTACATTTGTGCCGATATTGATGAATATTTTGATGTTGCATGCAAATATCTTGATCAAGTCAAAGAGTGTGAACGTCTTGAAACTGAGCTTTCACAAACAGTTAACGAAAAAGATTTTATCTTAATTAAACATTGATGTGATTATCTTCAACAACATTGTCACGCACTTGAACTTGATTTGCAAAACAAATCAGAAGTTTTTTACATGATACACCTTTGGAAGTAAAATTATCTTAAAAATGTCGATTATTAAACGAAAAATGTCTTGACATTACGGATTTGAAAGCTTAGTTACGAGAAAAAGACATAATAATAGAAGAGTTGAAGAAACTCGTTGCTAAAATGGGTGGGAAAATTGTGGACCTAGAATTAAAAAACCTATTGTGAGACAACCCAATGCGTACAAAGTGACTAAATCCTCTGTCTTGGGAAAACCATCTGTTTTCTCAAATTCTTCATTTGCAACATCTGGGTTTGCCCCCAAGACGGATGGGAAGGATAGGTTACCACATATTTATCCCAAAACGGTTATTCAAGCACAAAGCACAAATGTGCTCAAACCCACTAAACCCACACAAAACAAAGATAGTCACTCGCCTCAGACTTCTAGAAACACTAATAGACGTGTGTCTTTTACTACAGGAGTAGTCCCCACTGCTAGTGTTAGGCGGCCTCAGCTTAAGAGCACTCGAATGAATGAAAAGGTTTGGCAAAACAAAAGTCAAGGGAAGATGAAGAAAGTAGAATACCACCCTAGGAATTTGAATGTTTCTAAGAATAAAACGACTGTAATCGCATGTAATGACGATTTGAATGATTCGACTGCTTTGAATGCTTTAAATGTTAAGTTTGTTTGTGTGAAATGTGGAAAATGTACTAATGATGATCATTCTATGTGTGCTATGAATAATGTTAAAGGCGTAGATACTTGAACTAAGAATCAAGTTGTGATGCCTATTAGTGCTAGTAAACCCAAACGCAAAGTAAACCATTCTGGTGCAACCCCCCCCCCCCCCTAAGAAAAGGATTGCATCAGACTCCACCACTAAGAACCCTAGAAGCAGAATTAGGGAATTATATGAGTCTTCTATCAAGTCTTGGAAATGGTGGTTTGCTAATCAATGTCCTCCAGGATATAAATGGATGCCTAAGCTTAGGAAAGAAAACGTGACAACGAGCGTTAGTGTGCCTTACGTGCTGAAACTAGGGAAACTAATGAATCGGAAATCACAACTAACTTTGAATCCAATTTAGAAAATGCTCCATCGTGTTCTAATTCTTTTGCATGTGATCAAAATAATTCTCTTCATACTGGACTTCGGATGCACGAAGCAGATGACGGGGAATCTCAAGCTTCTAATTAACTTCGTGGAGAAGTTACTGGGTATGGTCCGATTCGGAAATGATCAATTTGCACTGATCTTAGGATATGGAGATTTGGTTCAGGGGAATATCACGATCAAAAGAGTATACTACGTCGAAGGGCTCAATCACAATCTTTTCTCGGTTGGTCAATTTTGTGATGCAGATTTGGAGGTTGATTTCAGAAAGAAGACATGTTTTGTTCGTGATTATGATGGGAATGATTTACTCACTGGTTCACGGGGTACAGATCTTTACACAATTTCACTTCAAGACACAACTTCTACAACTCCAATTTGCTTCATGGCTAAAGCTTCAACGACTCAGGCATGGTTATGGCATCAACGTCTATCTCATCTCAATTTTGATACCATCAACTTGCTCTCTAAGAAAGATATTGTGAGAGGCCTTCCAAGCTTGAAATTCATCAAAGATCATATTTGTTCCTCTTGTGAGCTTTGTAAAGCTAAACGAATTAGTTTCAAGACAAAGACTACACCAAGCTCTAAAGGACGGTTAGATCTTCTTCATATGGATTTGTGTGGTCCCATGCGTGTTCAAAGTATCAATAGGAAGAAATACATTCTAGTAATTGTCGATGACTACTCAAGGTACACATGGACTCACTTCTTGGGGTCCAAGGATGAAACACCCAAAGTTCTCATCAACTTCCTTAAGCAGATACAACGTAGTCTTCAAGCACAAGTAAAAGTGGTACGTAATGACAGAGGCACAAAATTTTTGAATTCAACTCTGAAGAACTATTTTGAAGCCGAAGGGACTGAACATGAAACATCTATTGCTCGAACACCCGAACAAAACGGCGTTGTTGAAAGACGAAACCGTACTTTAGTTGAGGCTGCTCGAACATTATTATCCGCTTCAAAACTTCCACTATTCTTTTGGGCCGAAGCCGTATCAACCGCATGCTACACACAAAACCGATCCTTAATTATTCCAAGACACGAAAAGACACCATATCACATAATTCATGATCGAAAACCTTCACTCAAACACCTTCACGTCTTTTGATGTACTTGCTACATTATACGAGATTGTGAAAATTTGGATAAGATGAAAGAGAAAACTGATACATGCATTCTTGTGTGATATGCAACTTAGTCTAAGGGATATAGAGTTTACAACAAGAGAACAAAATTGATAGTCGAGACTATTCATATCAGATTTGATAAATTACAAGAAATGGCACTTGAACAAAATAGTTTAAGTCCCGATCCACAATGACAAAAGACTTCTGTGCACAACCGCACGGAACTCAGAACTCAAGACCACAACGATGAACCGTCAAGTTCAAAGCTGGTTCAAGGAAATGTTACAAGAGAAGATATGACAGTCGACACGACAATTGAAGAGTTGTAAATGTTATATGGACCAATGTTTGATGAATATTTCATGGGGGAGAAACAAGTTGTATCGAAGACTTCTGCTGTCACTCATGATAAGAATGATGATACCGATCATCGTCAACAAAAGGATACAACTTCATCTACTTCAACACGGGCTGCTGCAAATTTACCTCCTCAGAATATCACTTCAACAATCGTTCCTACAACATCCACAACTACTATCATTGCTCCAGAGAACACAAATCAAGCAAACAATGCATTATCTGACGATGACGATTTTCACAATCCATTCGGTACATCGGTACATGAAACTGGAGAGTCTTCTATTCGCCATGTTGATCCGTCAAATATGCATACGTTCTATCAAAGACATCCGTCAACACATCATTGGACCCGAGAGCATCCTTTGGTTCAAGTAATTGGAAACCCTTCACAGCCCGTTCGTACAAGATGACAACTAGAAACCGATGGTGATGTTTGTATGTTTGCACTCGCCGTGAGTACAGCTAAACCGAAAAGCATCAAAGAAGCCATGGCTAATCATGCTTGGATTGAATCGATGATGGATGAACTTCAACAATTTGAAAGACATAAAGTCTGGGAACTTGTTGACAGACCATACGATGTAACACCATTAAATCTTTGATGGATTTGGAAAAACAAGAAGGATGAAGAAAACACGATCATCAAGAATAAATCTAGGATAGTGGCTAAAGGGTATGTCCAGAAAGAGGGTATTGATTTTGAAGAATCATTTGCACCAGTAGCTCATATGGAAGCGGTCAGGATTTTCCTTGCTTATGCTGCACATAAGGGATTCACTGTTTATCAAATGGACGTAAAGACGACATTTCTTAACAGTCCTTTGAAGGAAGAAGTCTATGTCACGCAGCCGAAAGGATTCATTAATCCACATTATCCTGACAAGGTGTATCGTCTCCACAAAGCACTTTATGGAATCAAGCAAGCTCCAAGGGCGTGGTACGATGAGCTCTCGAAATTTCTAGTATACAAAGGTTTCTCAAAAAGTTCCATTGATCTAACCTTGTTCATATATAAATATGGGGATGACATTTTGCTTGTGCAGATTTACGTTGATGACATTATTTTCGGGTCTACAAACCCAAAACTTTCAAAATGGTTTGAAAAACTAATGCACCACAAATTTGAAATGTCAATGATGGGCGAACTAAAATTCTTTCTAGGAATTCAAGTTCACCAATCCCCAAGTGGTATCTTTATTAACCAAGCTAAGTATTGTCAAGAGATAATAAAAAATATGGTATGACCTCTTGTGACCCCGTTGGGACACCATTATCACCCACATCCCTAGATGCTGACTTGGAGGGAATGCCATAGATCAAACGAGATATCGTTCCATGATCGGCTCCCTCATGTACTTGATAGCAAGCAGACCCGATATTTCACATGCTACATGCTATTGTGCACGATATCAAGCCAGACCTACTGGAAAGCACCTCAAGAGGTTAAACAGATCTTTCGGTACCTCAAGAATACCATTCATTTGGGACTCTGGTATCCGAAGGAAACCGGTTTCTTTCCAACAGCCTGTTCAGATTCTGATCACGCAGGGTGTCTTGATACTCGAAAAAGCACTTCTGGTGGTGCACAATTTTTAGGACAAGATAAGCTCGTGGGATGGTCTTCCAAGAACCAGGATTGCACGTCACTTTTGTCATCCGAAGCGGAGTATGTGTCTCTATCTGCGTGTTGTGCTCAAGTTCTTTGGATGAGAACACAACTTACGGATTATGGCTTCCACTTTGATAAAGTACCTATGTACTGTGACTCAAAGTCGGCCATAGCCATTACCTGCAATCCGGTACAACATTCCCGCACGAAGCACATCGATGTCAGATATCACTTCATAAAGGAACAAGTTGAACGAGGTATCGTTGAATTATAATTTGTTGGAACAGATTACCAATTAGCCGACTTGTTTACGGAAGCTCTGTCGAAAGATAGGTTTGAGTACCTCGTAGGCAAATTGGTATGAGATGTTTGACTCCAGCTGACCTGGAGATTCTGGCAAAGGTGCCTGCTTGATTCATCTATCAAACATCTACTTGTAAATATCATTGAAAAAACAAAATAACAAAATATAAAAACATATAAAAACAAAATACAAAATGAAAAATGTTTTAAAATCCAAAAATATTCTTCTCGACATGTCTTTCAGTATCGATAATATGGATGTACCTAGAAATGTCGCTCAATAACGAAACGGGTGTGTACATAAAGCTCGAATGAAAGTTGTACATATTTTTCAAAACATGTCATTTCTATTTTTAATAAAGGAAAATGTCTACTTTGGACAATTTTTCCTACAACGGGTAGAAAAATATATCTTGGGTTGAGCTTGTCATAAAACATTTAACGTTTTGAGCTCAACACAATGGCTTGTAATCACTTTCAGATTGCAACCCAGGTCGATATTCACGGGGGAGTGTACAATTTAGTGCGCTTACCCTCAGCAAAAGAAGAGAAATCTTCTTACACTTGAGTGGATTAGTAAATACATTGAAAGTCTATGAACTCAAGTTTATGCTTTAGAAAAACCATGTCGCCAAAAAGAAATGGATATTTCAAAAAGCGTTGAACACAAATTTTTTCAAGAATTTTTCAATGATTATTCAAAATCTTTCAAAAATTGTGTGTTCAAAAACTCCTACTCTGAAAAAGAGAAATGTGGATCACATCCTCACAATGACAATTCAATTGGATCAATTTTTAAGGGGGAGCGTTCCAAAATAATAAAAATTCATGCTATTTAGACACATTTTTATCCTGAAGTTTTTCAAGACTATTTTTCGTGATATATTTTAATCAAATTTGGTATCTCTAATATCAAAGATTTTATATATTAGAGATAGGGGAGAAAATGTGATTAAAATGTGATCTTTTTTTGCAAGACTCAAGCACTTTTAACTCTTACCCACATGTGCGAAACACTTTCGATTATCGATGCACATGTGTAGGGGAAGTTTATGGTTTTATGGTTACGATCTCATACCCACAACATCTTTAATTCACGATGTTATTGGTGTCAAAAGGGTGGTTAGGTACAAGTCCTATGATCCAACCAGAACCAGAGGGATCTTCCCAGGGACAATACAATAGATTATTAGAAGTCCTTAGGAAAGATGGAGTAGAATGTGAACGTAGCTGAATGCCGACTAAGTACTGATGCTAGTACTGGAACAATCACAACAAGGTGCTAGTGTTAATGTCTTGGTAAGCATTGAAGGGGTTGAGGAATGAAAAAGAAATGTAAGGATAAAGGGTGAAAAGAAAGAAGCCCTCCATACAACTTAGGCAGAAACCGGGTCAACACATCATGAAGACAACACATCATGGACCCAGTGATGTAATGGACAACCCTCCCCAGCTGACTCAGGATTCTCTCAAAATAAGTTTGTTTTATTGTCACGGAGAACAACACGACTTCTATTGACTTTCTCACTCTGGGTTAGTTGATATTGAATAGGTGGCATATGATCCAGCCTCCGACTACTAAAAGTGCACAAATCGAGTCTAGAGCCTAGAGATCAATCAAATCTCGTTAGGACACACGAGATAATGATAAAGAGAGTCCTACGCTATATCCTTGCGATATTGCTAGAACACTCAGAGTGATACTACCTAGTATTCACAATGATGAGTGGAAATCCTTCTAGTGTTAACATCAAACAACACTGCGGTAGGTCATGTGTAAGATTCTTTATGAATTGAACATATGTAAAACGGAAAAGCAACAGTGGTTTGTTTCTTTAACGATCAAACTCGTTTCAGGTTTCTACGCAATATCTTTATGGTCTTGCCAGAACATTCAGAGTGATATTCATTAATATTCACAGTGACGAATGGAAATCCTTCTAGTGTCAACATCCAACAGCGCTACGGTAGGTAACTTGCAAGATTCTTTATGAATCAAGCTTGTGTCAACTGGAAAGCAACAATGGTAAGATTATTTATGAATCAAACTTGTTATAGGAATTCGAATTGTCGAATTTAATCAAGCGAATATTTATCCAATTGATTTACTCTTTATGTTCGTAGTCTTGCTTTGAGTCGGTCGAGTAAAGAGAACGACTAGTACTGCCGCGAAACCCTGTCAAGGAGGTTCTTAATTGAATCTACCTATTCACAGGTATGATATTTGATATCGTCTAACGGTCTTCACCGACTGGAGGTAAAACGCTACCGATTTAGGACGAATGTCAAAGCCATTTAGTCCGTGTCCATGTTTTGTCTCAAGAAGGTGGCGTTACAGTGTGCTCAGCAAAGTTGAAGGTTCAAAACCACATACTCATGCCCAAAGACATATTCAACAATCAAGAAAGCTAAAGACTTCTGCAACTCTGATGATCAAAATATTCCTTAACTATTAATGTAGAGGAATGACCTCTCTTCAAAGAAGATTGTTAGGAAGCTTTCAAGATGGTGCATAGTGTGAGTATGTGGATGAAGACACAAGATCGCAAGATGGAAAAGACAATTCAAGGATGATTTGAAGATCACAAGATTAAAAGACAAAGGCTCAAAGATCACAACATGAAGGAACAAGACTACTATTACACGTTCAAGACTCATTTATGACGAGATTAGTAATCTCCATAAATCTCCAAATGACGAAGAGGAATGACCTCACATTGGGGGAGATTGTTAGCCTCAAAATATTGAGTCAAACAAGAATGATCGGTCATAGGTTTATTATGTATCGTTAATTAGAACGTTGTAATAGGTAGTAGAATAGTCGTGACAATTCGGGCTTGATGGCTAGCTTAAAAGGCCTCTTTCAAGGTACTAAGCATTTTTTCAAGCTTGGCCCAAAACAAATAGCCCATTATGCCACATGTAGGCCCGGCTATATATACCTCTCTTAGCATGTTAGGAGAGGTAAGCCATTTCATTTTTTCTAAATCTAATCCTCCCTAAGTTTCACTACTCTCTCTATTTTCTCTCTAGAATTCATATACTTTCATCTATTTTCTTCCTTTAATTCTTTTTTAATCATCATATATTATAGGACAACAGATCATGCATATCAATTTCATAAATACCATTAACATGAATACAATTAAAATAAATCATATCATTAAATGAAACAATCAAACCAGAATCTATAAATTTATGAGTAAATCCTTTATCATGCAAACAAGAAACCAAAACAACACCTCTGGTTATAGTAGGTGCATAATGACAATCATCCAAAACAAGAATTAAACCATTAGGTAAAACTAAGTCAAAACTTCCAATTGCTTCTACTTCAGCACGTACGCCATTTCCACTATACAAGCAGGTAGCTCCTTGCTTCAGCTTCTTTGCTCATTTAAGGCCCTGTTTTATGTTACAAATGTTAGTACCACAACCAGTGCCATACACCCAGGAATTTTTAGAACAAGCAAATAATTCAATAGTATAAATACCTGAAGAAGTGGACGCTCCAACTTGCTTTTTATTTTTCATCAACTCAGCTAGATAAACAGAACAGTTCATCTTCTAATGTCCAACCTCCTTGTAGTGGTGACATGTGGAATCTTTTGCTAGATGCTCTTTGTTATAAGGTTGAGGCTTTTTAGGTTTAGGAGGATAAGAACTTTTAGGACCGTTATCCTTACCTTTCCCTTTAGTCTTACCACCTTGTGGTTTGTATTTCTAGATCCTACCACCTTGAATCACCATTACTTGTGGTGTAGAAAAAGACACAACATTTGGCTTCTTGTTCTTATTAACTTCTTTCTCAAATTCAGTAAGCAAAGAATGAACTTCACTAATCGTCTTCTCCATGCTTTGCATATTGTAATTTTGCACAAAGCCCTCAAAATCACTTGAAAGTGATTGAAGAATCAAGCTGGCAGAGACAACTTCTAGAAGAACATAGTTGAGAGTTGCCAAATGATCCAAATAGCTTTTCATCAATAGAACATAATCACTAACGGATTGACCCTCTACCTGCTTGCATGAATAGAAAGTGTGCACTAACTTTTGTAGTTCGACACCAGGAGGCTTTCTATACATATTTTGGAGCTCAGTTATCATGTCCTTAGGACTTTTATTTTCAAATTGTTGATAAAGTGTTCGAGTTTTAGTTCTAAGCATCAAACAATCAACTTCATTATGACGATCATAAAGAGCATTCCAATCTACTAATTGTTGATTAGTAACAGTAGCACCAAGATGAGGTGGCATAGGATTGCCATACACATCTTGTAGTTTCTCCACATGCACAACAAGCTTGAGCGCACGAAACCACTTGTTGAAGTTAGGACCAGTAACTTGTTGCTTCTCAAGCAATGGCCTAAAAGCTGAACTATTTGTTTGGTTTGGGCATTGTTTGTTGCCATCTAAAAATAAACAAAGTTCAATAATTAGTATTTTTGATAATACTTCCATTATAGAATATTAAATATTCATGTTTATAAATAAACAATTATATTTCTAAAAGTTAGAATCCACCAGGACATACCACCGCTGCATCAGTTGATTTGTTAGTACTGATGGTATTCAAGGGGTAATTGATGTTCAATAATTGCATCCAATACAACTTCTAAAATTATAGGACTCAACTTTATGAACATCACTTGTGATAATTCAAAAGTGACAAAGCGAGCATGTTTATCCCATCTCTCATCACGAGTTAAGGTCTCACCTATCTTAATTTGCTTAAGTCTTCCAATCAAAAACTGTGATTATATAACACCAACGTCTCACTATTACGTGTATTATATCACCTTGGGTTACAAATCATCACAGTCTCACGTATGGTGAAAGAGTAAGTGCAAGTGCTTTATGAGTTGGATGGCAAATAAACTTATTTCAAAAGGGTATAATTTTTACAATTTCAAAACATGTAAAAGAAGCATGCAACATCTTTTTTATATCATGATAATTTAAGAAAAATGTCCTCAATTCGTTAATTATAGATATTCACAATTCAATTGTATAAATAGTGATTCATAAGAATTGACGATTCAACATGTTTTTCATTTAAAGAAGTGTAATTTTATCACAGGCAAAGATTAAAGAATGATTAAAATCATTCAAACCCCAGACCATTCACAACTTCCTAAATAATATGCAAGGTAAGAAAACTACAAGTAGTCTGACATTATAGGGTAATGTTATCTACAAGACTAAAGTCTTGATGAGTCTCCCCGAACCTTATCCTTGCAACTAGATAGTACTTTTGAAAATTACGTTATTAATAAAATTTTACATCTTTAAAGTAGAAAACACATTATAAACTTGATTCTTACTAATCAGGGCGTGAGTTAGATTTAAAACAATGTAAGGGAGACTCATTTGTTGCCACATATGATCGTGCAAGAACAAGCTTATAATAAACCAATTTTCATATAATTTTAGTTGGTTTATTTTTGTTTTTTAAAAAACCCTTTGCTTGAACCATGATATACAACAATTATAATCAAAAGCAAAACAAATAAACATTAACCTCAAACATATACTCAATTAACAATTAATCACATACCACATGCATACCAATTTGATCATGACTTCAATTAAACACATATAAACCAATATCGATTTAATCACGAACACATGATCCATGGTAAAATTGCATGATTCTCATGGATACCATATTTAACAATTAATAACGTGATAAATAACGATTAATTAACAATTAACAACATATTTATCAACAAAAATTGCATACCACTTAGGATTTTCTAATTTATTTTCTTAACCCTAATTAGGGTTTATGAAAACCTAATAATCAAATAAAACAATTAAACAACATCATAGTTAGTTTACACAATTTTAGATCTTTTGTTTCTTAATGTAATTAAAAGGTATACAACCGGCTCGTGAGACCACTGTTGGAATTTATGAAAACCATTAACCATATTAACATATTAATAAACACGAGTACGTAGCGGAATATAAACATCACGTATAGACAATTAATTAACATAACCGATAAAGAATCACGTACCTTTTAGCAATGGATTAAATCAACTTTATTGAACAACCAATATAAACGAAAACCCAATTAAAGATCAAAGTATAATCTCTTTAAGTACACGCACACAGTACGTTGTAACAAACAATTAAGTATGCTAGTACGAGTTAAGATCTATGTAAACTGATTGTGGTATGATTACACTCGTTTAGAAAAACGAGGTAAAAGCGGTAAGTATTAAGTGTACGTTTAGGAAAACGTAAACACTTATGACCCTTTTTGTGGGATCGTTCTCGAGGAGTCTTAATGTGTGTGTTTAATTTGATTAAGATTTGTGATTATATTGATGAGAAAAGAGAAAGAAAAAGACGAATTACGCTAAAAGTTACCCTACGACGTAAAAAACATAAAATCGTAAAATCGACAAAAAACCAAAGTACACTAAAATTAACCAAATTTTAATTTTAAGTTAAGAAAAATATGAATAAAACAAAAATTTCCAAGAAACTTTTAATTATTTTATATTAATTTTTAAAGTTTAATTAAAAAAACTTAAAAATAAACAAAATTAATAAAAAGTCAAAATGAAAATTTTAATAAATGTAAACCTAAATTATGTTGATTAAAATCTAAAAATGATTTTTTTGAAATTTTTTTAAAATAATTTTTTCTATTTTTTTTTTTTTGACTTTTTCGAAATTGAAAAGAAAAATAATCCTAATAAAAAAAATCCATAAATGTGAGAAAAAAAAAAATTTCAAAAAGAAAAGTCTTAAATATGAAACAAATCAAAGGAAAAAAAAAGAAATTGCTTAAAAATTTTAAGCCAAAAAGCTACAAATAAGCTTAACGTTGCTTAATATATAAAAAATATGACGAAATTAAAACCTATAAAAGAAGAATAAAATGAACATAAACCAAAAAATGTGTAGAGACCAGTTGGTTTGGGAGGTGGATGCTGCATCTGTTTGTTGTCTGTGGTCAGGGGTTCAATTCCCACCTGCTCCACTTTTCTTCTTTTTATCAGTTTTATACGTGCAATATATATTTAACTATCAAACGCATAAAACTAAAAACAAAAGGACATGAAACAAACAAGTATCAATAGAGCAGATGGTTTGATTGTTGTGTGCTGCGTCTGATGTATCTGTGTGGTCAAGGGTTCAAGACCCATTGGTTGCACTTTTTGCAAACTCTCTTTTTTAGCAGTACAAAGCTGCTTAATAACATTCTAGTTGGGTTGGACTTGATAGTCCGAATTATAGCAAACAGCAGGCACAACATAAAATATCACAGATACTAAAACTTAAAGCCAACACAGACAGTACAATAAACAATTTCCGGAACAATAAATATCAGAACCAAATCAGTACAAATTGCCCAACAAGAGTGACTTTACTTTCACCAATCAGAATTACTCTAACAGCTACTTTAAGAACTTTCCATATCACAGCTTAAATTGGACTATTAGAATTTATGTATTAAACTAGCCTATTAAACTGCACCTTACAGTAATAAAGAACAGATCAAAAGAGGCAGCTAGTGAACAATTTTCAAGCTTAAACGAACTCTACTTATTGGTATGCAAAGAAGACTATCTAACTGATTAAGGCTAAACTATAAACACTAAAGCAACAAATTCTAAAAAAACTGCCACAAAATTAAATCAAGCTAAATCGTACTATTACACTACAACAACTCAAACAACTAAATGTAAAAAATATTGAAAAGATAATTAAGTATTACACTGACTTCCAGGCCTCCGTTGTGGTCGTTGCTAGCTGCTGAAAACCGATGTTAACCCTATACTAACTCCGACGGCTTATCAACCATAAGCTATAGCAGCTTATCAATTCAGCAACCCCAAACACCTATTGCTGAATTCGTGAACCCTCCATCACCAAAAGAAACGAATTATCCTTGAAATAAAGTAAATTACCAAACCACATCTATAACTACATCCGAATACATGAAACGCTTTTCATCCTTCCAAATCCAAGACTATTTTAAACCCGAATCTTTCATATCAACCTCAACTAAAAACACCATACCCCCTTCTCATCATTTTTTTTTCGAACAGTAGACACCAAAATTAATATAACAACCAATCTCTTTTTTTTTGTACTACAATCAGCAGCAACAATAAAGAACTCGAACCCCCCTTTTTTTCACGAACAGTAGCCACAATCTTCTTCTCTTTTGGTACACTAACACAAGAACTATATATCTTTTTTTTTACCCGTGAACAACAGTAACAACAAGAACAATACTCTTTTTTTTACGGAACAGTAACTAATCAACACAGTCTCTTTTTTCTTCACAGTAACAAGAAAGAAAGGAAATCTCTCCCTTTTTTTCTTTTGAATCACAACGGTAACACAAAACTTCAAAACTTTTTCAAATTAAACAACAATTGCATATAAAATTAAAAGATTTTGAAACTTAGAATTTCAATACCAACTTTTTTCATTAATTTAAAAAAAAAGAAATTACAATGAAAACTGGAACCCCAAAAAAATAATATAAAAACTAAGCCCTTTATATAGAGGGTCACAAGATTTCTAGAAAAACAAGAAGTACTAACCCTAAAATGTTGTGATTCCTCATTTACCCTTGGCATATTCTTGAGGATATGCTGTTTTTGAACTTGGTCTTGTGCTCCCATGTGATGTAGCAGGGTACTGAGATGATCATGGGCACCCATCTTGGAGTAAAAAGCAAGAAATCCATCCTAGCCATTGATTTGGTCTTCGGTCTTGTTTCTTCTGACCCCTTTTCACATGTTCTTGTCTTGGACTTGATCTTCACGTGATGGGGTTTGATGTGGGGTAGGAATTGAAAGTGATAGGAAAAGGATTAGGGTTTGAGAGATTAAGATTAAAGATGGTGGCTGCCATTAAAGAAAGAAAACCTAATCTTTTCGTACCCCCTTTTTTTTGTTCGTCTGACTGAAAAAAGGAGTACACATTTGTTTTGTATAAATGGACTGGTTGGATGGGGCCATGTTTCCAATTGTTTAAAAAAATAGAAACGTGGGGAGAGGCCTTAAATTTGATTTCGGGCTGAGTTGTAAAATGAAGGCCCAAAATGAATAATCAAACACGTTGGTTTGTACATTGGTGGTGATATTTTGTTTTCTCTAGTGGCTAGTAATATTATTATAACGGTTCGACTCGGCCCGTTAAACGGGTGCAGGTTGGCCCGTTAAAATAATAATTAGGGTTCGAGATCGGTTTTTCATGCCCATTTCTTTATCGGGTTTCGAGTTTGACTTTTTCTTGTAAAAACTTCAAATGTTGACGAGTCGATCCGAAATGCCCTTTTTTGCTTCATTAAGTGAAATCCTCGCTTCGGTCTTGTGTACATCTTCAATTCTTCGAGGACTTGTTTTGACAAATCTTCACTTTTTAAGGACCCAAGTTGTCAATATTTATTCTTCAAGGGTATAAAGTGACAACTTTGTGAAACTTGAGGGACCAAACATGAAAAATCTTCAAACTTCAAGGGTATTTTTGAAAAATCTTCGTTTTTGCATGTTTCTTGTGATCTTTTGTCATTTTCTCAATATCCGTACCTAAAATACACATGTAACAAACACAAGCATATATTTGGCATTTTCATGATATTTAATACATTTTAAACCCGTTTTGGACGATGAGACTATGTATAAAAGCAGTCTCATCACTCCCCCATACTAAACCATTGTCGTGCCCTTACGCAATGCTAGAATAAAGTATCGTAGCACCTCCAAAATTCATTTTTATTCACTTTATTGAATGATAAACTAGCTACACTACTACTATTACTACTACTTGCGTTTTAGACATAATGTATGATTTTCATCGCAAAATGGGACGTTTAGGTTCATAGAATAAGAACACGTGAATGCTTCGTTAGAAATAATTTCATCGTCCTCGATTTTCACCCCAATTTCATGCTAAGCGTGCAACGAGATCATTGTCATTATAAGTTAGTAATGCTAACACTACTCATATGCCCTAATCACGTACTTATCCTCCCATTATTCCTAAGTTATATCTCTTATATTTTATTTTGTCTTGAATGTTTCACGAGGATACATTGTTTGACTTATGCGATAATAGAGATTTAGGTCTAAAAATAGAGTCATAACGGTGTAACCAAGACCATCAAATAAATAACCCCTCCCAATAGACAACGATGTCAAAAAAATTAAGTTGACAAGAAGAATCGATAAACACGGTTTTATAACGGTTTTGAACATGAGACTTATTACCAAGACTTTTATACGCCCCCTAACGGAAGGGCCTTATTATCTTTGGTTTACCTCCATCTTTTATTCAACTTCTCCATGAAGCTTTTATTATGACTTCGGTCTTGCCTTGCCTTTTATTATCCACCTCATCGGTAGTTTTATAAGCCAAAGACGTATATCCTCACGCTAAGGCGAATTTTGGATCTTTAAAGCTTCGAAGCCTAAGGCTTGATTCACTTTTAATTTTGCATAGATTTTTCGGCCTTGTGGGGCTTCAAATTGTTTGCTTGATTTAGGTGAGCACTTGAAATCTTATTATTGGGTGAAGCTTTCGATTATTAGGGTGCCAATACTTCAAAACCGTGACGCTGGCGATACCTTAATATCTTCCTAATTTAATTACACGGAAGCTACTAAAAAGACTAGAAACCCAACAATCAAGACTAAACCCCTAAGTCAATATTTATTAAGCAAAAAATATTTACAAGCGAAGGGAAAATAAGCAAACAACGAGAACACATGAGTTTTTGAAAGAAGAGCGACTTCTACGTTTAGCATAGTAACTTATAATTAACTCTATCATTTCTCCTCCTCATTAAGAGACTTAGCCTAATGTGAAGTTAAGGAATCAAAGCTAAGTGCTCAACACGCACGGTCGAGTAAAAATTACTCTTATTCTCGCCATCGGAAAACCTACATTCGTGTCTTCAAACACTTATAAAACATGAGAAATTTTTTAAAATTTGGCCATTTTTGTCCTCAATGTTTCGAGTCTAGGGGTGCAAACACCCCCATACTAGAGACGTAGTCGAATGCCTAATCTAGCATGGAAAGGGTGTAACCGTTAAATTAATAGCCGTTTAGGAAGTGTGCTATAAACCTAAGGTTAGAACATCAAAATAATATATCATGGATATTAAGAAAGTCTTCAAAGCAAACGATCGAGTGCTCCCATAAAACGAACACGAGAGGCTCCAATCGTGAAGATCATGATCATCTAAAGTCCACAATTCACAAACAACCACGGAACAAAGGTTGGAAGGGCATAAATCCCCACATGTTAACTACATTAGAAAACGATAATATGTACATAGGATAAGCATGGGACTCCCCCACGAGGCACCTCGTTTTTGATTACCGAGTCATGAGCTCGACTCGATCCCCTCAATACTAATTATCATTGGGGAAAGTGATTTGGTCGAGGTAGTTCAAGGATGGAACTTCCCCGCCAAAGTAGTGCTTCAACCTATGTCCATTTACCTTGAAGTTAGGACCATCATCTTGAGCTAGCTCGATGGTACCATACGGAAACACTTGAGTCACGGTGAATGGACCGGACCAACGGGATTTCAACTTACCGGAAAATATTTTCAAGCGAGAATTAAAAATCAAAACTTGATCCCCAATGTTAAAAACCCGGTTTTTAATTTTAGAATCATGCAACTTTTTAGTTTTTTCTTTACAAATCAATGAATTTTCATAAGCAATGTCCCTCATTTCATCCAATTCATTTAATTGCATTTTCCGGTGTTTTCCCACGGTCTCCATATCATCATTACAATGCATTAGGTCCCAATAAGCCTTGTGTTCCAATTCGATTTGGCAAATGACAATTTTTCCCATACACAAGCTTATAGGGAGTGCACCCAATGGGCGTCTTATGAGCGGTCCTAAAGGTCCATAAAGAATCGTCCAACTTATCCGACCAAGATTGTCGGTTTTCCCCAACGGATCTCTCCAAGATCCTTTTCAACGCTCGGTTTGAAACCTCGACTTGCCCACTCCTTTGTGGGTGATAAGCCGTAGAACGCCGATGTGTAACCCCATATTTCCTTAGGACCCTTTCGAATTGGTCATTACAAAAATGGGTTCCACGATCGCTTATGATCGCATGAGGGGTTCCAAACCGAGAAAACAAGCTTTTCAAGAACTTGACTACCACACGAGCATCATTGGTGGGAAAAGCCTTAGCTTCCACCCACTTAGATAGGTAGTCAACCGCAACGAGAATGTAATTATTACCACGAGATGATGGGAACGGCCCCATAAAGTCTATACCCCAAACGTCAAAGATCTCACACACTTGGATGATGTTTTGTGGCATTTCATATTTTTGTGAGGCTTTTCCTTGTCGTTGGCATGAATCACATGACTTCACAAGATCTTGTGCATCTCGGTAAATAGTAGGCCAAAAGAAGCCGGCATCAAACACCTTTTTAGCCGTGAGATTAGCACCGTGGTGACCACCCGTGGGTCCCTCATGGCAAGCTCTAAGGATGTTAGAAGCTTCGGTGCCAAATACACAACGTCGGATGATTTGATCCGCACAAGTTCGAAACAAGTAAGGGTCGTTCCAAAAGTAGAACTTGACGTCACGAAAGAATTTTCGTTTTTCTTGAGTCGTCATACCCTTGATGATGAAGTTACCCGCATGGTAATTTGCAAAGTCCACAAACCATGGGGTAGAAGAATCAAGCTTAGAATTCACTACACCAAGAGTCTCGAGCGGAAATGTTTCGGTGATTTCCTTGGGCTCGTAAACACTTCGGTGAGGATCTTCCAAACGAGAAAGATGGTCGGCCGCTAGATTCTCGGCTCCTTTTTTGTCAACGATTTTGTGATCAAATTCTTGAAGGAGGAGAATCCAACGAAGTAATCTCGGCTTTGCATCTTGTTTAGCCATAAGATACTTGATAGCCGAATGATCCGTATACACTATGCATTTTGTCAAGACGAGATAAGGTCGGAATTTCTCAAATGCATACACCACGGCAAGGAACTCCTTCTCCGTTGTGGTGTATTTTAGTTGAGCCTCGGTCATTGTCTTGCTAGCATAGTGAATAGGCAAGAAGTGCTTTTCATGACGTTGCCCCAATACGGCCCCAATAGCGTAGTCACTAGCATCACACATGAGCTCAAAGGGGAGGTTCCAATTGGGAGCAACAAGAATGGGAGCTTCGGTAAGTTTCCTCTTAAGGATTTCAAAGGCTCGTACACAATCTTCGTCAAAGACAAAACGTGCATCTTTTTCAAGGAGATGTGTAACAGGTCGAGAGATCTTTGAAAAATCCTTGATGAATCGACGATAAAAGCCCGCGTGGCCTAGGAAACTCCTAACTCCCTTAACGGTTTTGGGATGAGGTAATTTGGCGATGACGTCTACCTTAGCTTGATCTACCTCAATCCCCGCTTTTGAGACCTTGTGCCCTAAGACGATTCCACTCTTAACCATAAAATGACACTTTTCCCAATTGAGCACAAGGTTGGTTTCTTCACAACGTTTCAACATTCTCTCAAGGTTCGACAAACACGAAGTGAACGAATTACCAAACACGGAAAAGTCATCCATGAAGACTTCCATCGTCTTCTCGATCATGTCATGAAAAATAGCCATCATGCACCTTTGAAAGGTTCCTGGTGCATTGCAAAGTCCGAATGGCATTCTACGATAGGCAAACGTTCCATAAGGACACGTAAACGTAGTTTTTTCTTGATCACGAGGATCGATGGGAATTTGGAAGTAACCGGAAAAACCATCTAAAAAGAAATAGAAATCGTTTCCCGCAAGACGCTCCAACATTTGGTCCATGAAGGGTAAGGGAAAATGGTCTTTTCGAGTGGCTTCATTCAACTTACGATAGTCAATGCACACTCTCCATCCGGTCACGAGTCTAGTGGGAATTAACTCGTTGGCATCGTTTGGCACAACGGTCATTCCTCCCTTTTTAGGGACACAATGAATAGGACTCACCCAAGGGCTATCGGAAATAGGGTAAATCATTCCCGCGTCAAGGAGTTTAAGGACCTCCTTTTTGATGACGTCGTGAATTTTGGGGTTCACCCTCCTTTGACATTGGATTGCGGGCTTGTAATCCTCCTCCATTAAGATTTTGTGGGTACAAAATTTGGGATCGATCCCCTTAATGTCGGATAACTTCCACGCAATTGCCCCTTTGTGATCCTTTAGAACATCGACAAGTGCGGTTTTTTCATCATCCGAAAGTTCCTTCGCAATAATAACCGGCAACTTTTCGCCCTCCTCCAAATAGACATATTCGAGATGAGGAGGTAAATCTTTCAACTCGAGGATAGGTGGTTCCTCAAGTGAAGATTTGGGCTCGATACTCATAACCTCCTCGGGTGGAGGAAATGGGAAATCGTTAAGGAAATCCTTGATAATAGAGAAGTCCTCATCGTTGTCGAGGTCTTCGTCACAAGTACGTGGAACATCGAATTCTTCCAACGTAAAACCACCACCTTCAAATGGAGTGAAGGTTGGTGTCGAATTATCAAGAATGGGATCAAGCATAGTGGGATTGCCACTATTTTCAACATCACCAAAACCTAGAACTTCTTGTGAAAATTCCTCGCAAACAACGTCGATCATATCAACGAGGTTTATGGTAGCAACGGAATAAACATGAGAAAGTTAAGAATTTTGAGTTGCGTTTATAACAAGTTCCTCGTCGTTGAAACGTAAGGTGATCTTTCTAGCATGCACATCAATTAAAGCCATAGACGTATCTAAAAACGAACGACCTAAAATGAGAGGAACTTGAGGATCCGTAGGGATATCTACAACGATAAAGTCTACGGGATAGTAGAACTTCCCCACTTTCACAAAAACGTCTTCCGCCAATCCATATGCGCGAATTGTGGAATGGTCGGCCAACTCGATAGACATTAGTGAAGGAGTAAGATTTGGAAGATTGAGAGACTTGAAGATTGCAAGTGGCATCAAGTTAATGCTAGCACCAAGATCGGCCAAGGCATAGCATTCTTCCATATCTTGGATTGCACAAGGGATCAAAAATTTACCGGGATCACCGACTTTTTGAGGCATGCGATTAAGATAAACCGACGAACAACTAGACAATTGGTGAAATTTCTCCTTGTTGTTAAACATACTCTTAAAGTTAGCGGCAAATCGAAGCATCATGACCAAAGCATCGGCGAAACTCACATTAAAGTGAAAATCACGAAACATTTTCATAAAAAGCTCAAATTGATAATTGTCGCGCTCTTGTCGTTTCTCCTTCCTAAGTCTCGATGGGTAAGGCAAGGGTGGTGTGGGTTGGGGCATAGGCATAGCCTTTGGAATCTCAGGTTCCAATGTTGGTAATGGGTCAACCGTAGGTACGACATGAGCGGTACTTTGTGGGCTTGAGATATGCTCCTTTTCGACCACCACCTCGGGTTCTTCCTCAATTTCCTCCACCGTTGGAGCAATTGGTTGAGGAGTCGGTTCCTTAAGTGTCTTACCACTTCGTGTGGTAATCACTTTCATCTCTCCCTTCGGGTTTGATATGGTGTTACTAGGTAAACTACCCGAAGTAGAGGCTTTGTTCCCCATGACCGCTTCCAAAATAGCATTTAGCTTAACATCTTGACTAGCGGCTTTTTGGTCAATCCTTTGTTCAAGCCTAGCATGACTTTGCTCAATTTTATTGTTTTGACCTCTAATTTGATTAGCAAAATCATTTTTCAACTCATTTCTCATGTTAACATTTTCCTTAACAAAATTAGCTAACTCCTTTGTGTTTTTAGCCGTGTCCCTAGCTTGACTAGCCAATTGCTCTTGAATGTTTTCCAAAATCTTATCATTTGCCGTAGCGTAATTCAAAAAGTCCATTGGAAGTTCTTTAGTGTAAACATTTTGAAGACCTTGACTTGTGTTTTGAAAATTACGGTTTTGGTTTTGATTTTGCAATTGGCTACTACTCCCTTGGTTCCCATAGTTGTTATTACCCTTGTAATTGTTTCTTTGATTGTTTTGGTAACCAACTTGATTGTTTCGATAATTGTTAGCATTTTGATTTGGTGGAAAACCCAGTGGAGTCAATTGATTAGTGCGGGTAACTTGACCGTTTTGGTTATAAGTTCCCGCGGCCGCGTAGGCACTCGAAGTGTTACCACCGTTGGTAATGCACTCGGAGTAATCGTGAGCTCCACCACAATACATACAAGAAACCTCAACCGCTTTAGCCGTAGCGGGAGTGGGTTGTTCACCAACTTTAAACTCAATTAACAATCCTTTAAGCTTATAAAAAATCTTGTTCTCCAAATTAGCCTCGATTTGGAAAGCATCAATGGTTTGTGACAATGAAGGCGAAGGTGAAGACGAAGTCTTACGAACAATCGACGTGCTATGTTGGAAATACGTTTTACGTATTAAGAAGGATCGGTCACTCCAACGATAGTCCATGAAATAGCTCGTAGTTTAGTTAACTTTCTTTAATTAACAAACAAGTCCAAGCCTAGCCTACAACATGTGTAGGCCGGCCCAAATGTAAGCCCAAGCCCATGACAAGGGCTTGGGTATATAAACCCTCTCCTTTGATGGAGAGGGTGTGGTTTTTCATAATTTACACATAGTTGTTCTTAACTTTCTCTCTCTAGAAGTGTGAAATCCACCATCTTTCTATCTCTTTCTCTCTCTAAAATCATAAGCATAGATTTGCAAATCTACAAATGGTATCAGAGCTTGGGATGAAATATAGGTTTGTGTTTGTGTTGCGTATTGTTTTCTAAACAATTCGTATAGTATAAGTGTGTTTTGTCGAAATCTTCAAAATTTTTTGCTTTGATCGTAGTATCAAGTAGTGCAACATAGGAATTTGTGCTTAAAAGTGTTCTTGGTATCTTGGTTTTCGCTAAAACATCATCTTTCTTGGATCAAAAGTGCAAAAAAGGGTGTGTTCTTCATTCCGAAATTCTAGCAGAAAACATCCATCGGAAAGTACAAATTGTACTTGGGCTTCCATCGCAATAACCTTACCATCGGAAAGGGTTTGGTTCTACATTGCGATCGCTGTATTTTTATTACTTATTCCGATCTGGCATTCCGATCGTACTTTGCGATCTGAGATTCCGACAGGTATAAGGAAGTATTTTAAGTCGTTACTCTGCTCGAATTTTGCCAGCCACTTTGCGATCTGAACATTCCGATAGGTCTTTGCGATCTGAACATTCCGATACCAACAACATTTCGACAGGGCTATATTCCGATCTGGTATTACGATCTGACATTCCGATCTGGTATTACGATCTGACATTCCGATCTGGTATTACGATCTGACATTACGATCTGGCATTCCGATAAATCACAATTTTTTTTCCATAAAAAAAAAATTTGTGTGTAATTTTGACTTGGAATTTTTGGTTTATCGAGAACATATTTTAGGGGATTTTAACATTGTTTCTCGATTTTAACTCACAACAACACAAAAATACTTAACCTTATTTCATTGTTCGATCAACTTTGTAAATCTTAACTTATTGAAATGGAGTATACATCTCTTACGGATAAGTCCATCCTCTCGGGTACGGATAATCGTCCACCAATGTTGGTGAAGACTATGTATGAGGAATGGGCTTCCCGAATGGAACTTTATATGTTGAACAAGGAGAATGGACATCTAATTTAGGCATCGGTGCTCAATGGACCATTAGATTATGGTACTGTGACGGAAGGTACGACCACTCGTCCTCGCACAACGGGGGAGTTGACTGGAGATATGAAGATTCAAGATAAATGTGATAAGTATGCTACAAACATCATTCTCCAAGCTCTTCCTCCAGATGTCTACAAACTCGTCAGCAAACATAAAGTTGCCAAAGAGTTATGGGATAGAATTCGTGTTCTAATGCAAGGCACCTCGTTAACTAAACAAGAACGAGAGTGTAAGCTTTATGATGCGTTTGATAAGTTTGCCTATGTGCCAGGGGAGACTCTCAATGATTACTATCTGAGATTTACTCTATTGTTGAATGAGCTTAACATCTATGGCATGGCAATTCCTACCTTTCAATTGAACACCAAGTATTTGAACACTCTTCCTCCAGAATGGAAAAAATACGTGACGGATGTTAAATTGGCTAAGGACTTGCATAACACCAATGTGGATCAACTTCAAGCTTTTCTTCAACAACACGAATGCCATGTGATCGAGGCTCGGTTGTCTACACCTCAAGTTCATGATCCACTTGCAATGTATGCTTCTCAACAAAACATGGCTTATACTTATCAACAACCATCATACTTGCAACAACCACCACCACACATCTATCAGCAACCACAGCAACCATCTTATCAACCACCAATGATGCCACAACAAGAATATCAACAAAGTGTTCATCAACAATCTTTTCAACAGCAACCACCATATCAAACATCACCATCACAAACCAACACTTCTCCATTGGGCTATACTCCTCAGCAAGGATATTTTCCAATTGAAGCACAACCAGCACAAGCTTTCTACTCTAATGAACTTCCACCAATCCAAGCACCGGTCTTTACTCCAAATGATACGCCAGCTGATGTTTTAAACCATCTCACCGCCTACTTGTCAAAACTTGTTGCAACTAGAGGATTTCCACCAACAAACAATCAGCTCCGCACCTCATCAAATCCTCGACAACAAGCCACTGTTCAAGATGGTCAAGTGACGGTGCAACCTATTCAGGGAAGACAAAATTCATATGGACCTCCTACAAGGACTGGGAACAATCAAGCTGTGAATTCTCAAGCTAGTGGAAATGGGAGTCCTATTGGTCCTAAGAAGGTTGTGACTTGCTACAATTGCCGAGGACAAGGTCATATGGCTAGGGAATGCACTCAGCCGAAAAGGAGAAGGGATGATGCATGGTTTCGTGAGAAGATGTATTTGGTTGATGCTCAGTCTAAGGGGAAGATTTTGGATTCAGAGGAGTTAGCATTTCTGGCAGACCCAGGGGCAGCAGATACTGAAGGCATTGCAGTCGTTTCCACTTCTAATGCAGCTTATCAAGCGGACGATCTTGATGCATACGATTCGGATTGTGATGACATTCACTCTGCCCAAGCTGCTCTTGTTGCTAATCTCTCTCACTACGGTTCTGATGTCATCAGTGAGGTACCAACCACATCTAATAATATTGATGATAACCAACATCAAGTTGGGCATGAAAATGACAACCTCGAACAGCATTCGGGAAGTAGTAACTCAAATGCTGTGGTATCCAATTCTACACATTTGAGTGAACCTCAACCAAATGCTACGACGGGTATGGAATCTTATGCTCAACATGATTTGGTCATGGTGCCTAAACATATTATTGATCAAATGCATATGGCCCTCAGACAATCCGTAGACACGAATTCCACCCTAACTGCTGAGCTTGCGTTGCATAAAGAAAAGGTCAAAACTTTTGAAATGGTCCCTCAAGAAGAGAAAATAACATGTTCTGAATTTGACCAATTTCGTTTTGAAAAGATTGAACACTTGAAAGAAATAGAGTCATTAAAAGCTAATCTTTCTAATGAATTAAAAGAAAAGGAGTCGGTTGTCAATGATTTTCAGAAACTTAAAATGGATTTCGAAACTCTCGAGTCTAAAAAGGTTGAATCAGAAATTAATGCTACCAAACTTCTTAAATTCAAAGAACAACAGCTTTTAAAACAATACGCTTCCACAGAAAAGGTTCATCTTTTAACTAAATCATTTAAAGAATTCGAACTTAAGCGTCTTCAAGATTTACCACCTAATCCCGGTTATGCAAAACAAGCTCAGGAATATATTCCCGGCCTCTATGATATGACCATAATTGGAAAATCGAAAGAAGCACCTTTTGTTCGTAGTACTGAGGAGACACAATCACTTGGGGATGAAACTCATTCTAAAATGCTTTCAAAATTCCATACAATTGATTATGATCAACATAACAAAGATCAATTTTCGAAAAAGACACGCATTCGCATACAAAAGGAATTAGCAGAATTAACAGTTCTTGTGCCCCAAAGTTTGTCAAGTGAAAACCTTCCTAGTACGTCTCCTACACTCGTCAAAAAGGATTTAACAAAGTTAATTCCACCGGTAAGTAAGGCGTCCGTTAACTTAAATACGGTTCACCAACACTTAGCCGATTTTGACAAGGTCATTTTGGAACGTACGACGGCCACGGCCATAACGGAAGGTGAATGGAACTTTGAGCACACTAGAGCTGCGTTTCGAGATGAAATTGTTCCGTTTGTAAACAATGTTAAAGCTTGCCTTCGTACTATTGATCAAGATTTGTTTTTGGAAATAGAAGAAGTTAGACGTGTTTTCAATGAAATGGAAGATGCTTATGAAAACAGTTTACTTGAAATAGAACGGGTTTCACGCCATAATGATCTGCTTCTGAATCAAGTGATGTCTCATGATATAGTTTCTGTCTGTGTGAATACAAGTGTTGATAATGATTCTATTGTGCATAATGTTGAATCTGTGGATACTGTGGTAGATAGTACTTGTCACGAATCTGACGCTGAATTTTTAAAGCTTCAAGATTCATATTCATCGCTTTCAAAACGTTTTGATAAGATTCAAACACATTGTATTTCGCTTGAATGCAAGCAACAATTTATTCAAGAAATCTTTGAAACGTCATTCGAAGGTGTTAATATCGATGATGCAAATTTTGAAAAGAATTTTCGATTGAATTTACAATCAAAACAGCGTCAGCCAAGTGACAAAGTTGCTAACTCTTTGCCGATAGAAATAGAGAAATCTAAGGAGCTTAACTGTGTGAACGTACTTGATGCCGCTGAGAATTTTAGACTTGATCTAGACAATCAAGTTTCCAAGATTTTGTCCAAAGTTGATAACTTAAAACAGAAAAATACACGACTCTTCGATTCAGTAAAGCCCGCATGTGCTAATACCACTGCACAGAATCAATCATTGATTGAACAATTGAATCGAAAGTCGGTGGAAATATCTGATTTGAGGGAACAAATTTGTGATAAGAATCTGGTCTTGGCTGAGTTAAAGGAAACACTTCGAACTCTAAGAGGTAAGAATGTTGTGGATAACGCAGCCACTATCTCAGCATCGTCCTCTAGTGCAATCAAACGAACCCTTATAGCCGTCACACCACTTAACAAGGGCCCTAGGACTAAACCATCTCAAACTTTGGTCACTAAAGATAAGGCGGAATCAAAACCAGCTTCTAATATTCCCGTGTTGCCTTCTACAGGAGTAAGCACCACTACTAAGGCTCAAAGATCTAAGCTTAAAAGAAACAAGAAGAATGATAGGATCTTGCCCCCATCTAGTAGTCAAGTGAAGAAGAAAGTAGAAGCCCATCCTAGGAATGTTATTTCTGTTTTGAATAAAAAGAATCATGTAGCTAAACCTAAAGGCTCTGCGGTTGTGCAGCGTTCTAAGCCTACTGTGAATTCTAATTTAAAATGCTGGAATTGCAATGAATGTATGTTTTCTAGTCGTCATGATTCTTGCCTTATTGACCATGTGAATGAGATGCATGCCCGGAAAAATGGATTAGAATGGAAACCGACTGGGAAAGTGTTAACCCAAGTTGGTTGGATGTGGCGCCCCACTGGTAGAACTTTCACTATAGCAGGAAATATGTGCCCTTTAACTAGGATCACTCCCACTGAAGTGAAGAAAGCGTGCCCTTTAACTAGGAGTACCAAGGCTACCAAAACACAAGCGTGTCCTTTAACTAGGAACACTGACACTACTGTAGGAACCAAGTGCCCTTTAAATAGGTCTACTCCCACTGTAGTGCCCGCGAATAATCCAAAACCTAAGAAAGTTGGAACAGTAAAACCTGTTAGTGCTAAAACTCACATTAGAAAACGTAGGAAATCTAAGGGTCTAAAAAATGTTAGCAATTCTGATAATTCTATATCTGTATCTGCTAACACTCCGGAACCAATAGTTTCCAATGCATTGTCTACTGTTGTTATTGAAAACAGGTGGTCCAAATTGTTCTCTGGTATTTGGACTCTGGTTGCTCCAAGCATATGACCGGAGATCGCTCTCAGCTCAGAAATTTCGTCAGCAAGTTTCTTGGTACGGTTCGATTTGGTAATGATCATATTGCAAAGATAATGGGTTATGGTGAATATCATATTGGGAATGTTATTATTTCAAGAGTGTATTATGTGGAAGGTCTCGGTCACAACTTATTTTCTGTGGGACAATTTTGTGATGCAAACCTAGAAGTTGCTTTTCGAGAGCATACCTGCTTCATTCGTAATTTGGAAGGGGTTGATTTATTGAAAGGTACTCGAGGGAATAATTTGTATACTTTGTCTCTACAAGACATGATGGCCGCCTCTCCCGTATGTCTTCTCTCCAAAGCATCGAAGACTAAGTCATGGTTATGGCATCGACGGTTATCTCATCTTAACTTTGATGCTATTAATCACTTGGCGAAAAACGAACTTGTTCGTGGTCTTCCTAAACTATCATTTCACAAGGATCACTTGTGTTCCGCGTGTACAATGGGGAAAAGCACTAAGAAGTCTTACAAACCCAAGACTGAAGACACAAACCAAGAGAAACTTTATCTGTTGCATATGGATCTTTGTGGGCCAATGCGTGTTGAAAGTCTTAGTGGCAAAAAGTACATCCTCGTCATTGTCGATGATTACTCTCGGTTTACATGGGTGAAATTTCTTAAAGCAAAAAATGAGGCACCTAAATTCATCATCAGATTTCTCAAGATGATTCAAGTGCGTCTCAACACTACTGTCCGACGCATTCGTACAGATAATGGAACCGAATTTGTGAATCAAATTTTGCGTGATTATTATGAAGAAGTTGGCATATCTCATGAAACATCCGTTGCACGCACTCCACAACAAAACGGTGTCGTTGAAAGGCGAAATCGCACACTTATGGAAGCTGCTCGAACGATGTTAATTTACGCAAAGGCTCCATTGTTTTTATGGGCAGAAGCAGTATCTACAGCAGTGTACACCCAAAACCGGTCACTAATTCGTAAACGCCATGGTAAAACACCCTATGAGCTTCTCCATGGAAAAGTACCAGATTTATCATATCTTCATGTATTTGGTTCTCTTTGCTATCCAAATAATGATGGTGACAATTTGGGAAAACTTCAACCAAAGGCTGATATTGGTATTTTCATTGGTTACGCACCCGCAAAGAAGGCATTCCGAATCTACAACCGTAACTCTCGCAAAATCCTTGAAACTATGAATGTTGATTTTGATGAGCTGACAGCAATGGCTTCTGAGCAAAGCAGCTCTGAACCCGTACTTCATGAAATGGGACCCAGTAACATTAGCTCTGGTCTTGTCCCAAACAACCCTACTTCATCATCATTTATACCACCGACCAGGAATGAATGGGATAAGTTGTTTCAATCGTTCTTTGATGAATTCTTTACTCCTCCAAGTATTGTTACTCCAGAACCTGAGGCAATAGCTCCGGTAACCGAAGTTGTCGCTCCAGCAACCGAAGCACAATCAGACACATCTACACCAACTATTGGTCAAGATATACCAACAACGAGTAATTCTCAACCAACACAAGTAACAACTACCCATGTCATGCCTATTGATGATGAAGAGGATGACGATGATCACGATTTGGAATTCGCTCAAATGCGTGAACTTCCATTCTTTGGTGTCTCTATTCCTGACCCTAATCAAGCCGGGTCGTCCACCTCAGAGGAAGCTCCTTCTACAGTTTACTCCAATCCACGAATTCGTGAACATGACAGCAAGTGGACAAAGGATCATCCTATAGATTCTATTATTGGTGACCCTAATCATCCGGTATCCACACGAAGTCAGTTACAAGAAAGTGCAATGTTTTGTCACTTTGATGCTTTTCTCACTGAAGTTGAACCTAAGACATGGAAAGAAGCTTTTACTCAATCCTGTTGGATAGAAGCTATGCAAGAAGAACTTAATGAGTTTATACGTCTTGAAGTATGGGAACTTGTCCCATGCCCGGATCAAGTGCAGTCACTCACTTTGAAATGGGTTTACAAGGTGAAACTCGATGAGTTAGGCGGAATATTGAAAAACAAAGCTCGACTAGTAGCTCGTGGATACAAGCAATTATTGGGCGTCGACTTTATGGAATCCTTTGCACCTGTTGCCCGTTTGGAAGCTATTAGACTATTTCTCGCTTATGCAGCCCATATGAATATGATCGTCTATCAGATGGATGTGAAGACGGCATTTCTTAATGGTGAAATCAAGGAAGAAGTCTATGTTCAACAGCCGGATGGTTTTGTGAATCCTAATTATCCTAATCATGTGTACAAGCTTAAGAAGGCTCTCTATGGGTTGAAGCAAGCTCCACGCGCATGGTATGATCTATTGTCACAATTCCTCATTACTCAAGGCTTCGCAAAAGGCAAGGTGGATCCCACGCTGTTCATTCAGAAACGAGGTAAAGATATGATTATGGTACAAATATATGTTGATGATATTATATTTGCAGCCTCGACCCAAACCTTATCGGATGAGTTTGGGACACTCATGTCTTCCAAGTTTAAGATGTCAATGATGGGCAAGGTATCATTCTTCTTAGGTCTTCAGATATCTCAGAGTCCCAGAGGCATCTTTATTAATCAATCCAAATATGCCCTTGAATCGCTTAAGAAATATAAGATGGAATCTTGCGACCCCGTGGACACTCCAATGGTGGAGAAATCTAAGCTTGATGCAGATCCACATGGAGTTGCCGTTGATCCGACACTTTATCGTGGAATGATCGGTACCCTTCTGTATATCACAGCCAGTCGACCTGATCTTCAGTTTGCTATATGTATGTGTGCCAGGTATCAAACTAGGCCTACTGAGTTACACTTAGCTACTGTTAAAAGGATCTTTCGATATCTTAAAGGAACCATTAATCGGGGACTTTGGTATTCGAAGGACTCCTCTATTGCACTAATGGCATATGCAGATGCGGATCACGCGGGTTGTCAAGATACAAGGCGTAGCACGAGTGGAACTTTGCAACTACTAGGAGATCGACTAATCAGTTGGGCATCGAAAAGGCAGAAAAGCGCTGCAATTTCAAGTACGGAAGCAGAATACATAGCTATGTCCGGTTGCTGTGCTCAAATTCTTTGGATGAGATCGCAATTAACCGACTATGGTCTAGGTTTCAACAAAATTCCGATGTACTGCGACAACAAGAGTGCAATTGCCTTATGCTGCAACAATGTTCAATTCTCCCGGTCAAAGCATATTGACATTCGCTACCACTTCATCAAGGAGCAAGTGGAAAATGGAGTAATCGAGCTTTACTTTGTCCGATCTGAGTATCAATTGGCGGATATTTTCACGAAGGCTTTAGATCGCGCTAGAATTGAATTTTTGGCCGACAAGCTAGGAATGAGAACCTTCTCGCCTGAGACTCTTAAGGAGCTAGCAGATGAAGCGAAAGAATAGTGGTGGTAAAACTATTCTCCGTATCCTTGGTGATCATCTGTATATATTGTTTATATTTTTATCCACAAAAGCAAAATACAAAAATATAAAACCATATAAAAACCATAAAAATTGAAAAATTCATTAAAATCCAAAAATATTTTTACTTTATTTTTCAAAGGCATGTCTTTTGGTACGATAATATTTACGACCTTAGAAATGTTGATTAATATCGACACGGCGCCATAAATAGAGTTCGTACAAAAGTTGTAAATATTTCATAAAACATGCCTAAATGGCTTGTACTTATTTCAGACTGCAACCCGGTTTTCATATTAAAGTCAAGTATTTCTTATGAAAGCTTTGGCTAACAACGGGAATTAATTTTCTCGGGCAAGGTTTACTTTAAAACCTTGTAAGGGATCAAGTTTACTTTATAACTTGGTCTAACACAAATCTATGTACGTTTCAGTGCATTTATTTGTTAAAACAAGAGAAGTCTTGTTTTTATGAAGCTATAATCTCTACAACCATAGCAATCTACAATTGGTACCTACACACTCGACGATGCGACTACTCAACCGACGACTACAGCTCTTTCAATAGAACACGGGTCAACAATTGAGGGGGAGCAATTGTCAAGCATTCAGAATCTTCGATGCCGAACGTGCCAAGTTCACAAGTTGGTGTCAAGACAACAATACCAATCGTACATGTGGTGTCAAGATATGACTTCAGACGTGACGAGGCGACCAACATATGCTGCCAAGAACCATTTGATCTTATCATATGATGTTCTCATCTATCAGGTCCAACCTTGTCAATTCTTTTCTAATATGGTGATTATGTGATCATGCTACAAATCGATATCATATCTCATACATTTGGTATCATGAAGATAAAACGGACTTGCATTTTTTTTCCCAAAACCTTTGTTAAAACTTCATTAAATCAATTGATATTAAAAACATCGATTGGGTTAATATTTTTAATATGGGGGAGAAAATGTGATTTAATATGGGATATTATCACAAATGTTTGACTTAATGTGCTGGCTCATCCCGACATGTGCGAAATGTTTTCGAATATCGTGGCATATGTTAAGGGGGAGCAAAATGGATTTGCATATCAAAATGGATTTTCATGGTGACATATACTTACCCAAAACCCATTTATTTCACGACGATGAAGATTGTGGTGACATAAGGATGGTAGGATAGGTTAAGTCCTATGATTCTTCCAGAACCGGAGGAATCTTCCCAAGGACATTCCATAGCTAGAAATAGTAGTCCTTAGGAAAGTTGGAGAAAGATTGTGAACGCAGCTGAATGCCGACCAAGTACTTAAGTTAGCACTGGAACAATCACAACAAGGTGCTAGTTATGACGTATTGGTAAGCATTGAAGGGGTTGAAGAATGAAAAAGAATTGTAATGATAAAGGGTGTAAAGAAAGAAGCCCTCCTTACAACTTTAGGCAGAAACCGGGTCAATACATATGCTATTGAGATCATTTTAATGATTCTTGATATTGAAGACAGACATCATGGACCCAGTGATGCAATGCACAACCCATCCCAGCTAACTCAGATATCTCTTAAAAGATATTTGTTTTAATCACACGGAGACAGCACGTTATCTATTGATTTATTCACTCCGAATAAATTGGTATTGAAAAGGTGGCACTCCTCTCCAGCCTCCGATCACTAAAATCTAAAATGCACGATCGAGTCTAGAGCCATTTGAGATCATCAAATATCTCATTAGGACACACTTTCATATTTCCTTGCTTCTTCACACACTGTGAAAAGTAAGAAAGATTTTAAGAGTCCTACGCAAAATCTTCATGATCCTGCCTGAACATCCGAGTAATACGAAAGTATTTACAATGAAGATGGAAATCCTTCTTGAGCGAATATCAAAAAGCTCATGGTAGGTGACTTGTGCGATTCTTTATGAATCAAACTTGTGATAACTGGAAAGCAACGGCTGTTTAATTCTTAACTGAATTTAAACACGTTCCAGGCCTCTACGCAATATCTCAGTGATCTTGCCAGAACACTCAGAGTGATACCTTTGTGTTCACGGTGATGAGTGGAAATCCTTCTAGTGTTAACCTCAAACAGCACTTGGTAGGTAACTTGCAAGATTCTATACGAATCAAGCTCGTGACAACTGGAAAGCAACGATGGTGCGGTTCTTAATTGAATTTCACTTGTTCCAGGAACATGAATTGACGGCTTCAAATCATGCGGATATTATTATCCAAATGATTCACTCTTTATGTTCGCAGTCAGCTTTGGACGGTCGAATAAAGAGAACGGGTTTACCCGCGAAATCCTGTCAGGAAGTTACTTAATTGAAACTATCCGTCACGGGTACGATATCTAATATCGTCCAACGGTCTTCACCGACCGGAGGTAAAATGCTACCGATTTAGAATGAAATGTTCAAAGCCATTTCGTTCGTGTCTACTTATGTTGCGGCATTTGAAGACGGTGGCGTTGCGGAATCCGAGAAGAAGTCGTCCCCGCATGCTTATACTTTATGCACTTAATACCTCATCTAATTCAAGAAAGCCTAAAAGTTAAGTCTTCCGCTGTATCGAACTCTGAAGCTTTCAAGAATTACTAAGGTATAAGTATGTGGGACGTGAGGTCACGAAGAGGCGAAGATCACAAGTGATGGATGCACAAGATCAAGGCAAGAGATTAATGCTCAAGATTGATATCAAAGATCACATCAGCATGTTCACCAGAAAAAGAAAAAGAAAAGAAAGACGAAGACTACGAGCTCAAGACAAGCATAGTATGCTAGGTTTATTTCATTATTGTAACTCGGGTAACGCCCTTGTTTGGAGTGACCTCCCTTAGGGGGAGATTGTTGGAAATACGTTTTACGTATTAAGAAGGATCGGTCACTCCAACGATAGTCCATGAAATAGCTCGTAGTTTAGTTAACTTTCTTTAATTAACAAACAAGTCCAAGCCTAGCCTACAACATGTGTAGGCCGGCCCAAATGTAAGCCCAAGCCCATGACAAGGGCTTGGGTATATAAACCCTCTCCTTTGATGGAGAGGGTGTGGTTTTTCATAATTTACACATAGTTGTTCTTAACTTTCTCTCTCTAGAAGTGTGAAATCCACCATCTTTCTATCTCTTTCTCTCTCTAAAATCATAAGCATAGATTTGCAAATCTACATGCTACGAGGACTATAAACCTTAGACCTATTCTCAATGATTAATAATGCTTCCTCGACCGTTTTACACAAAAAATTACCACCCGCGGCGGCGTTAAGATAATCACGCTCATGATCGTTCAAGCCATTGTAAAACGTATCAATTTGATGCAAGTCGGAAAAACCATGATGAGGACATTCGTGCAACATTTCCATAAACCTATTCCAAGCCGTTGAAAAACTCTCATTATACTCTTGTGAAAACTTTGAAATCTCGTTTTTCAAATGCGTAGTCTTAGAGGGCGGAAAAAATTGGTTCACGAATTTTGAAACGAGATCCTTCCACGTCAATATAGAATTGGGTGGCTCTTTCTCTAACCAAATTTTTGCGGGCCCCGCTAAGGAATACTGAAAAAGCATCATCTTAATCGAGTCGTTAGAGACATCCTTAAACTTGCAAGTGGTGGTAAGACGATTAAATTGGCGAATGTGGTTGTGAGGGTTGTCCTTTTCGTCACCACGAAACTTGTTGTTTTGAATCATGGACAACAAACCCGTCTTAACCTCAAAATTCTCCGCAAGGATAGCGGGAATCACAATCGCTTCCCCATAACCCTCGGTGGGTGCTTGAAGCAACTCCATCATAGTTCGATTAGCCATGGGTGCTTCTTTCTCTACGATGGGTTCAACAATAGGAGATTCTTCACTAGAAGATGTTTGGTTTCCTTCCTTTTGACGACGTTTACGTGCACGTCTTGCTTTGGAGCGAGTTTGCATAAACGTCACGTACAACGAGAGGGTGAGCAAAGAAGATTCTTTTTGGTGTTTTTACTTTTTCAATTTTTTTGTGGTTTTTGATTGTTTTTACTTTTTTTTGGATTTTGTGATTGTATTAAGTAGACCAAAATCTACAAATCTCCTCCTTAATCAAATCTCTCGATTAAAGAAGCCTCAAGGAATGAAAACGATCACGTGAAGTGAACGCCTTCGATGACTTTAGAACGTTGGTGGAACACCAAAACATTCAAGAGGGTTTAATCAAATGAAACCAAGAAAATATATATGATACTTAGTAATACTTTGGGCGGCAAAACCCTCGATTAGCTCTCAAGATCAAATACTCACAAGCAAGCGGGGAAACGAGGCGGCGCGAAGCACTTAAGAGTCTTTTTCCTTAGGATATATTTTATAATATTCGCCTTATACCCATCTTATAGTTTGTATTTTCAAAATTAAGCTTCACGAAAGTATTTATCTATTTTTGGCTTTCTTCTTTGGTTTGAGATTCGAATACAATGATTGGGTAATGACCTCCCAAGTCAAGGTTGTGATTTCTCACGTATTTGGAGTACTTGTGAATTTATTGTTCTACGTATACAATATAGTAATAGTATTCACACAAAAATCAAAAACCGATAATACGTATTAGTAGAGTGCTACTAATACAAATACTATTATGGCTTGTATAAAAAACAACAATGTCAAATCAAAACACAACACGCCTCCCCGGCAGCGGCGTCAAAATGATTGTGGTATGATTACACTCGTTTAGGAAAACGAGGTAAAAGCGGTAAGTATTAAGTGTACGTTTAGGAAAACGTAAACACTTATGACCCTTTTTGTGGGATCGTTCTCGAGGAGGCTTAATGTGTGTGTTTAATTTGATTAAGATTTGTGATTATATTGATGAGAAAAGAGAAAGAAAAAGACGAATTACGCTAAAAGTTACCCTACGACGTAAAAAACGTAAAATCGTAAAATCGACAAAAAACCAAAGTACACTAAAATTAACCAAATTTTAATTTTAAGTTAAGAAAAATATGAATAAAACAAAAATGAAAACGAAAATTTCCAAGAATTTTTTAACTATTTTATATTAATTTTTAAAGTTTAATTAAAAAAACTTAAAAATAAACAAAATTAATAAAAAGTCAAAATGAAAATTTTAATAAATGTAAACCTAAATTATGTTGATTAAAATCTAAAAACGATTTTTTTGAATTTTTTTTTAAATAATTTTTTTTTGACTTTTTCGAAATTGAAAAGAAAAATAATACTAATAAAAAATCCATAAATGTGAGAAAAAAAAATTTTCAAAAAGAAAAGTCTTAAATATGAAACAAATCAAAGGAAAAAAAAAAAATTGCTTAAAAGTTTTAAGCCAAAAAGCTACAAATAAGCTTAACGTTGCTTAATATATAAAAAATATGACGAAATTAAAACGTATAAAAAAAGAATAAAATGAACATAAACCAAAAAACGTGTAGAGACCAGTTGGTTTGGGAGGTGGATGCTGCGTCTGTTTATAGTCTATGGTCAGGGGTTCAATTCCCACTTGCTCCACTTTTCTTCTTTTTATCAGTTTTATACGTGCAGTATATATTTAACTATCAAACGCATAAAACTAAAAACAAAAGGACATGAAACAAACAAGTATCAATAGAGCAGATGGTTTGATTGTTGTGTGCTGCGTCTGATGTATCTGTGTGGTCAAGGGTTCAAGACCCATTGGTTGCACTTTTTGCAAACTCTCTTTTTAGTAGTACAAAGCTGCTTAATAACATTCTAGTTGGGTTGGGCTTGATAGTCCGAATTATAGCAAACAGCAGGCACAACATAAAATATCACAGATACTAAAACTTAAAGCCAACACAGACAGTACAATAAACAATTTCTAGAACAATAAATATCAGAACCAAATCGGTACAAATTGCCCAACAAGAGTGACTTTTCTACTTTCGCCAATCAGAATTACTCTAAGAGCTACTTTAAGAACTTTCCATATCACAGCTTAAATTGGACTATTAGAATTTATGTATTAAACTAGCCTATTAAACTTCACCTTACAGTAATAAAGAACAGATCAAAAGAGGCAGCTAGTGAACAATTTTCAAGCTTAAACGAACTCTACTTATTGGTATGCAAAGAAGACTATCTAACTGATTAAGGCTAAACTATAAACACTAAAGCAACAAATTCTAAAAAAAAACTACCACAAAATTAAATCAAGCTAAATCGTACTATTACACTACAACAACTCAAACAACTAAATGTAAAAAATATTGAAAAGATAATTAAGTATTACACTGACTTCCAGGCCTCCGTTGTGGTCGTTGCTAGCTGCTGAAAACCGATGTTAACCCTATACTAACTCCGACGGCTTATCAACCATAAGCTATAGCAGCTTATCAATTCAGCAACCCCAAACACCTATTGCTGAATTCGTGAACCCTCCATCACCAAAAGAAACGAATTATCCTTGAAATAAAGTAAATTACCAAACCACATCTATAACTACATCCGAATACATGAAACGCTTTTCATCCTTCCAAATCCAAGACTATTTTAAACCCGAATCTTTCATATCAACCTCAACTAAAAACACCATACCCCCTTCTCATCATTTTTTTTTCGAACAGTAGACACCAAAATTAATATAACAACCAATCTCTTCTTTTTTTTGTACTACCATCAGCAGCAACAATAAAGAAATCGAACCCCCCTTTTTTTTCACGAACAGTAGCCACAATCTTCTTCTCTTTTGGTACACTAACACAAGAACTATATATCTTTTTTTTACCCGTGAACAACAGTAACAACAAGAACAATACTCTTTTTTTTACGGAACAGTAACTAATCAACACAGTCTCTTTTTTCTTCACAGTAACAAGAAAGAAAGGAAATCTCTCCCTTTTTTTCTTTTGAATCACAACGGTAACACAAAACTTCAAAACTTTTTCAAATTAAACAACAATTGCATATAAATTTAAAAGATTTTGGAACTTAGAATTTCAATACCAACTTTTTTCATTAATTTAAAAAAAAGAAATTACAATGAAAACTGGAACCCCAAAAAAATATTATAAAAACTAAGCCCTTTATATAGAGAGTCACAAGATTTCTAGAAAAACAAGAAGTACTAACCCTAAAATGCTGTGATTCCTCATTTACCCTTGGCATATTCTTGAGGATATGCTGTTTTTGAACTTGGTCTTGTGCTCCCATGTGATATAGCAGGGTACTGAGATGATCATGGGCACCCATCTTGGAGTAAAAAGCAAGAAATCCATCCTAGCCATTGATTTGGTCTTCGGTCTTGATTCTTCTGACCCCTTTTCACATGTTCTTGTCTTGGACTTGATCTTCACGTGATGGGGTTTGATGTGGGGTAGGAATTGAAAGTGATAGGAAAAGCATTAGGGTTTGAGAGATTAAGATTAAAGATGGTGGCTGTCATTAAAGGAAGAAAACCTAATCTTTTCGTACCCCCTTTTTTTTGTTCGTCTGACTGAAAAAAGGTGTACACATTTGTTTTGTATAAATGGACTGGTTGGATGGGGCCATGTTTCCAATTGTTTAAAAAAATAGAAACGTGGGGAGAGGCCTTAAATTTGATTTCGGGCTGAGTTGTAAAATGAAGGCCCAAAATGAATAATCAAAACACGTTGGTTTGTACATTGGTGGTGACATTTTGTTTTCTCTAGTGGCTAGTAATATTATTATAACGGTTCGACTCGGCCCGTTAAACGGGTGCAGGTTGGCCCGTTAAAATAATAATTAGGGTTCGAGATCGGTTTTTCATGCCCATTTCTTTATCGGGTTTCGAGTTTGACTTTTTCTTGTAAAAACTTCAAATGTTGACGAGTCGATTCGAAATGCCCGTTTTTGCTTCATTAAGTGAAATCCTCGCTTCGGTCTTGTGTACATCTTCGATTCTTCGAGGACTTGTTTTGACAAATCTTCACTTTTTAAGGACCCAAGTTGTCAATATTTATTCTTCAAGGGTATAAAGTGACAACTTTGTGAAACTTGAGGGACCAAACACGAAAAATCTTCAAACTTCAAGGGTATTTTTGGAAAATCACCATTCGGGTCCGGTTCATTGTGCGGATCCTTTTCCCGTGTTCGTTTTTGCATGTTTCTTGTGATCTTTTGTCATTTTCTCAATATCCGTACCTAAAATACACATGTAACAAACACAAGCATATATTTGGCATTTTTCATGATATTTAATACATTTTAAGCCCGTTTTGGACGATGAGACTATGTATAAAAGCAGTCTTATCACTCTCCCATACTAAACCATTGCCGTGCCCTCACGCAATGCTAGAATAAAGTATCGTAGCACCTCCAAAATTCATTTTTATTCACTTTATTGAATGATAAACTAGCTACACTACTACTATTACTACTACTTGCGTTTTAGACATAATGTATGATTTTCATCGTAAAATGGGACGTTTAGGTTCATAGAATAAGAACACGTGAATTCTTCGTTAGAAATAATTTCATCGTCCTCGATTTTCACCCCAATTCCATGCTAAGCGTGCAACGAGATCATTGTCATTATAAGTTAGTAATGCTAACACTACTCATATGCCCTAATCACGTACTTATCCTCCCATTATTCCTAAGTTGTATCTCTTATATTTTATTTTGTCTTGAATGTTTCACGAGGATACATTGTTTGACTTACGCGATAATAGAGATTTAGGTCTAAAAATAGAGTCTTAACGGTGTAACCAAGACCATCAAATCAATAACCCCTCCCAATAGACAACGATGTCAAAAAAATTAAGTTGACAAGAAGAATCGATAAACACGGTTTTATAACGGTTTTGAACATGAGACTTATTACCAAGACTTTTATACGCCCCCTAACGGAAGGGCCTTATTATCTTTGGATTACCTCCATCTTTTATTCAACTTCGCCATTAAGCTTTTATTATGACTTCGGTCTTGCCTTGCCTTTTATTATCCACCTCATCGGTAGTTTTATAAGCCAAAGACGTATATCCTCACGCTAAGGTGAATTTTGGATCTTTAAAGCTTCGAAGATTAAGGCTTGATTCACTTTCAATTTTGCATAGATTTTTCGGCCTTGTGGGGCTTCAAATTGTTTGTTTGATTTAGGTGAGCACTTGAAATCTTATTATTGGGTGAAGCTTTCGATTATTAGGGTGCCAATACTTCAAAACCGTGACGCTGGCGATACCTTAATGTCTTCCCAATTTAATTACACGGAAGCTACTAGAAAAGACTAGAAACCCAACAATCAAGACTAAACCGCTAAGTTAATATTTATTAAGCAAAAAATATTTACAAGCGAAGGGAGAATAAGCACACAACGAGAACACATGAGTTTTTGAAAGAAGAGCGACTTCTACGTTTAGCATAGTAACTTATAATTAACTCTATCATTTCTCGTCCTCATTTAAGAGACTTAGCCTAATGTGAAGTTAAGGAATCAAAGCTAAGTGCTCAACACGCACGGTCGAGTCAAAAATTACTCTTATTCTCGCCATCGGAAAACCTACATTCGTGTCTTCAAACACTTATAAAACATGAGAAAATTTTTAAAATTTGGCCATTTTTTGCCTTATTTTGCAACAAAATGATAAACAAAAAGATAAACTTTGGAAAGCGTGAAGGTTTGGCAAGGCAAGTATCTATTCACCCCCCCATACTAAAGTTAAACATTGTCCTCAATGTTTCGAGTCTAGGGGTGCAAACACCCCCATACTAGAGACGTAGTCGAATGCCTAATCTAGCATGGAAAGGGTGTAACCGTTAAATTAATAGCCGTTTATGAAGTGTGCTATAAACCTAAGGTTAGAACATCAAAAGGATATATCATGGATATTGAGAAAGTCTTCAAAGCAAACGATCGAGTGCTCCCATAAAACGAACACGAGAGGCTCCAATCGTGAAGATCATGATCATCTAAAGTCCGCAATTCACAAACAACCACGGAACAAAGGTTGGAAGGGCATAAATCCCCACATGTTAACTACATTAGAAAGCGATAATATGTACATAGGATAAGCATGGGACTCCCCCACGAGGCACCTCGTTTTTGATTACCGAGTCATGAGCTCGACTCGATCCCCTCAATACTAATTATCATTAGGGAAAGTGATTTGGTCGAGGTAGTTCAAGGATGGAACTTCCCCGCCAAAGTAGTGCTTCAACCTATGTCCATTTACCTTGAAGTTAGGACCATCAGCTTGAGCTAGCTTGATGGTACCATACGGAAACACTTGAGTCACGGTGAATGGACCGGACCAACGGGATTTCAACTTACCAGAAAAGATTTTCAAGCGAGAATTAAAAAGCAAAACTTGATCCCCAATGTTAAAAACCCGGTTTTTAATTTTAGAATCATGCAACTTTTTAGTTTTTTATTTACAAATCAATGAATTTTCATAAGCAATGTCCCTCAATTCATCCAATTCATTTAATTGCATTTTCCGGTGTTTTCCCACGGTCTCCATATCATCATTACAATGCTTTAGGGCCCAATAAGCCTTGTGTTCCAATTCGATTGGCAAATGACAAATTTTCCCATACACAAGCTTATAGGGAGTGCACCCAATGGGCGTCTTATGAGCGGTCCTAAAGGTCCATAAAGCATCGTCCAACTTATCCGACCAAGATTGTCGGTTTTCCCCAACGGATCTCTCCAAGATCCTTTTCAACGCTCGGTTTGAAACCTCGACTTGCCCACTCATTTGTGGGTGATAAGCCGTAGAACGCTGATGTGTAACCCCATATTTCCTTAGGACCCTTTCGAATTGGTCATTACAAAAATGGGTTCCACGATCGCTTATGATCGCACGAGGGGTTCCAAACCGAGAAAACAAGCTTTTCAAGAACTTGACTACCACACGAGCATCATTGGTGGGCAAAGCCTTAGCTTCCACCCACTTAGATAGGTAGTCAACCGCAACGAGAATGTACTTATTACCACGAGATGATGGGAACGGCCCCATAAAGTCTATACCCCAAACGTCAAAGATCTCACACACTTGGATGATGTTTTGTGGCATTTCATATTTTTGTGAGGCTTTTCCTTGTCGTTGGCATGAATCACATGACTTCACAAGATCTTGTGCATCTCGGTAAATAGTAGGCCAAAAGAAGCCGGCATCAAACACCTTTTTAGCCGTGAGATTAGCACAGTGGTGACCACCCGTGGGTCCCTCATGGCAAGCTCTAAGGATGTTAGAAGCTTCGGTGCCAAATACACAACGTCGGATGATTTGATCCGCACAAGTTCGAAACAAGTAAGGGTCGTTCCAAAAGTAGAACTTGACGTCACGAAAGAATTTTCGTTTTTCTTTAGTCGTAATACCCTTGATGATGAAGTTACCCGCATGGTAATTTGAAAAGTCCACAAACCATGGGGTAGAAGAATCAAGCTTAGAATTCACTACATCAAGTGTCTCGAGCGGAAATGTTTCGGTGATTTCCTTGGGCTCGTAAACACTTCGGTGAGGATCTTCCAAACGAGAAAGATGGTCGGCCGCTAGATTCTCGGCTCCTTTTTTGTCAACGATTTTGTGATCAAATTCTTGAAGGAGGAGAATCTAACGAAGTAATCTCGGCTTTGCATCTTGTTTAGCCATAAGATACTTGATAGCCGAATGATCCGTATACACTATGCATTTTGTCAAGACGAGATAAGGTCGGAATTTCTCAAATGCATACACCACGGCAAGGAACTCCTTCTCCGTTGTAGTGTATTTTAGTTGAGCCTCGGTCATTGTCTTGCTAGCATAGTGAATAGGCAAGAAGTGCTTTTCATGATGTTGCCCCAATACGGCCCCAATAGCGTAGTCACTAGCATCACACATGAGCTCAAAGGGGAGGTTCCAATTGGGAGCAACAAGAATGGGAGCTTCGGTAAGTTTCCTCATAAGGATTTCAAAGGCTCGTACACAATCTTCGTCAAAGACAAAACGTGCATCTTTTTCAAGGAGATGTGTAACAGGTCGAGAGATCTTTGAAAAATCCTTGATGAATCGACGATAAAAGCCCGCGTGGCCTAGGAAACTCCTAACTCCCTTAACGATTTTGGGATGAGGTAATTTGGCGATGACGTCTACCTTAGCTTGATCTACCTCAATCCCCGCTTTCGAGACCTTGTGCCCTAAGACGATTCCACTCTTAACCATAAAATGACACTTTTCCCAATTGAGCACAAGGTTGGTTTCTTCACAACGTTTCAACATTCTCTCAAGGTTCGACAAACACGAAGTGAACGAATTACCAAACACGGAAAAGTCATCCATGAAGACTTCCATCGTCTTCTCGATCATGTTATGAAAAATAGTCATCATGCACCTTTGAAAGGTTCCCGGTGCATTGCAAAGTCCGAATGGCATTCTACGATAGGAAAACGTTCCATAAGGACACGTAAACGTAGTTTTTTCTTGATCACGAGGATCGATGGGAATTTGGAAGTAACCGGAAAAACCATCTAAAAAGCAATAGAAATCGTTTCCCGCAAGACGCTCCAACATTTGGTCCATGAAGGGTAAGGGAAAATGGTCTTTTCGAGTGGCTTTATTCAACTTACGATAGTCCTCCGGTCACGAGTCTAGTGGGAATTAACTCGTTGGCATCGTTTGGCACAACGGTCATTCCTCCCTTTTTAGGGACACAATGAATAGGACTCACCCAAGGGCTATCAGAAATAGGGTAAATCATTCCCGCGTCAAGGAGTTTAAGGACCTCCTTTTTGATGACGTCGTGAATTTTGGGGTTCACCCTCCTTTGACATTGGATTGCGGGCTTGTAATCCTCCTCCATTAAGATTTTGTGGGTACAAAATTTGGGATCGATCCCCTTAATGTTGGATAACTTCCACGCAATTGCCCCTTTGTGATCCTTTAGAACATCGACAAGTGCGATTTTTTCATCATCCGAAAGTTCCTTCGCAATAATAACCGGCAACTTTTCGCCCTCCTCCAAATAGACATATTCGAGATGAGGAGGTAAATCTTTCAACTCGAGGATAGGTGGTTCCTCAAGTGAAGATTTGGGCTCGATACTCATAACCTCCTCGGGTGGAGGAAATGGGAAATCGTTAAGGAAATCCTTGATAATCGAGAAGTCCTCATCGTTGTCGAGGTCTTCGTCACAAGTACGTGGAACATCAAATTCTTCCAACGTAAAACCACCACCTTCAAATGGAGTGAAGGTTGGTGTCGAATTATCAAGAATGGGATCAAGCATAGTGGGATTGCCACTATTTTCAACATCACCAAAACCTAGAACTTCTTGTGAAAATTCCTCGCAAACAACGTCGATCATATCAACGAGGTTTATGGTAGCAACGGAATAAACATGAGAAAGTTGAGAATTTTGAGTTGCGTTTATAACAAGTTCCTCGTCGTTGAAACGTAAGGTGATCTTTCTAGCATGCACATCAATTAAAGCTATAGACGTATCTAAAAACGAACGACCTACAATGAGAGGAACTTGAGGATCCGTGGGGATATCTACAACGATAAAGTCTACGGGATAGTAGAACTTCCCCACTTTTACAAAAACGTCTTCCGCCAATCCATATGCGCGAATTGTGGAATGGTCGGCCAACTCGATAGACATTAGTGAAGGAGTAAGATTTGGAAGATTGAGCGACTTGAAGATTGCAAGTGGCATCAAGTTAATGCTAGCACCAAGATCGGCCAAGGCATAACATTCTTCCATATCTTGGATTGCACAAGGGATCAAAAATTTACCGGGATCACCGACTTTTTGAGGTATGCGATTAAGATAAACCGACGAACAACTAGACAATTGGTGCAATTTCTCCTTGTTGTTCAACATACTCTTAAAGTTAGCGGCAAATCGAGGCATCATGACCAAAGCGTCGGCGAAACTCACATTAAAGTGCAAATCACGAAACATTTTCATAAAAAGCTCAAATTGATAATTGTCGCGCTCTTGTCGTTTCTCCTTCCTAAGTCTCGATGGGTAAGGCAAGGGTGGTGTGGGTTGGGGAATAGGCATAGCCTTTGGAATCTCAGGTTCCAATGTTGGTAATGGGTCAACCGTAGGTATGGCATGAGCGGTACTTTGTGGGCTTGAGATATGCTCCTTTTCGACCACCACCTCGGGTTCTTCCTCAATTTCCTCCACCGTTGGAGCAATTGGTTGAGGAGTCGGTTCCTTAAGTGTCTTACCACTTCGTGTGGTAATCACTTTCATCTCTCCCTTCGGGTTTGATATGGTGTTATAGGTAAACTACCCGAAGTAGAGGCTTTGTTCCCCATGACCGCTTCCAAAATAGCATTTAGCTTAACATCTTGACTAGCGGCTTTTTGGTCAATCCTTTGTTCAAGCCTAGCATGACTTTGCTTAATTTTATTGTTTTGACCTCTAATTTGATTAGCAAAATCATTTTTCAACTCATTTCTCATGTTAACATTTTCCTTAAAAAACTTTTTAAACAATTTTTCAAAATTTTCAACTATTCTTTAGAAGAGAAAATTCTTTCTTTTTCTAGAAAATTAGAAACAGAAATTTATTGAAAAGTTACCCTTAATTTTAATTAAAAAAAATACACTTCACTCCTTATACAAAAGTATATATAAAGTGTTATTTTAAAAAGAAAAATAAGATACACTACCCGATACTAAAGGAGAACATATTTCACAAAAACAGAAACTCAGACGTAATGGAAAAGATCCCAAGCGTAAGTGACCCACACATAATTACCGCATCATCGCATACTTTCGATCAGCAGTTCACTCGAAACAAAATACACTAAAACAAACTACACCCAAGCGTGGCTATGAAATTTATCATTAAGTCACTCATATTCCAAAAATCTTTCCAAACCTATAATCATCTTACACCAGTCTCTCAGAAGTAAAGACGGCAACTAAACGATCATGAGCACCATGATGATCCCGATATATGGGAGGTCCATCAATCAATTTGCTAGACGCCTATTCCTAATAAACGACATAACTTTTCTAATAAAAGTAAGCTTACGTTGAACAATGACTTTCGCTTTGTCTTTTTCCGGAAACACTACAACATACGCGCCCTACCCCAGCGATAATTTTGGGGTTTCCCTAGCGACATGTCGCTGGGGATAGATTTCCCCAGCGACATTTCGCTGGGGAAAATTCGCTGGGATATGCTAGTTGTTAAAAGTATCCCCAGCGACTTCCCCCAGCGACCCGCGGGCCCCACAGACTTTTCCTGAAAGAACAGATTGCCACGGTGGCAATATTTTCCCCAGCGACATGTCGCTGGGGAAAATTCCTTATTAAACAAAAAAATTAAGTTAAACTTAACCATTTTAGCTAATTACAAAGTTTCCCCAGCGACATGTCGCTGGGGAATCTTTCCTTTCATTTGACTTGTCAACGCGTTGCCGTTGACTTGTCAACGCTTTCTATAGTTTCCCCAGCGACATGTCGCTGGGGAAACTCTTGATACGTTTGACTTGTCAACGCTTTGCATTTGACTTGTCAACGAATAACCAAAGTTTCCCCAGCGACATGTCGCTGGGGAAGAGTCTGCAGGTTTTTTTTTTAAAATTGCCTGCACAGCAGGCGTTTTCCAGATTTTTTCCGGAATTTTTCCGGAAAGAATCTACCAAAACCTGTAACAAAAACCTGTATTTTCTCACCAAAAGACACATATAAAGTAAACTTGAAATACAAATCAACACAAACGCGGAATAAGTTCAAACTTGCACCAAAATATAATATAACGTTCTAATGATCACATGGATACTAGGAATAAGCCGGGATAGTTAAGGATACTAGGGAAACAAGAGTTCTAATTTAGGATAATAGGGAAACAAGTCAAGATGAACATAAAGAAACTATGTACCATACTAACAAACACATATATGACACGACTAGCTCGCGTCATCGCCACCCTCCCGATCCTCAGCATCATCACCCGGGCGACTCCCGCTCCCGCTGGCACCAGCATCATCACCCGGGCGACTCCCACTCCCGCTGGCACCACCACTCTCATATGCGGCAAAAAGATCGCCATACCTGCCGTCGTTTCTCAGCACGCCCATCATGAAATCAACATCCCGATCCCGACGAGTCTCAGGGGGTGGTGGCGAAAAGCACGGGGGAGTACTGTTGTATCCCGGCAATACCATACCCACGCCAGGATGGTGGCCGCGAAACTTGCCTCCTCGCACCATCTTGTTGATCTTGGCAGTGGTGTGCTCACCCGTCGCCTCTAGCTCCCTCATCTGATCCTGTGTGGTGACAATAACACAAGATAGTAAATATATTAGTCGGGTTGCTAGATTATTAATCAATGATTCATTAAAGTGTGTTTTGAAAAGAATACTTACATACAACTGGAGAGACTGCTCATCTATAAATACACCATCTGAATTCGTATGCAGACGATAGAACATGTCGATCTCTGTAGGCTCCTGTTGGGTTTCGGACGCCTTTTGCTGTACATACACACGTAAGTAAGATCAATCTAATTAAATGCAGCAATAATAATATGTATGTAAAATCAATAATGATAATAATAAAATAATAAAAATAAAAAACAATAATAATAATAATAAAATAAAAAAAAACAAAAAAAACCATAATAATGTAAAATCAATAATAATAATAATAATAATAATTACCATGAGCTGTCGAGTGCGAGGGATCGACCGAGAACCATGTCGGGAGACAAGTGTTGCCTTGGACCGATTTTGGCTGTTTGTTGAGGATCGCTTCTTGTTAGCTTCGTCAGTCCAAAACTCTATCTGTTTCTCCCACACTTTAGGTGTGTGCTCGTCGTGTCTGTTCCGCCTAATTTGATCCACATCGTATTCTCCAGTCTCGGGGTCTTTTACACAGTAATCTCGCTTCAGACTAGCCTTGCTGGTGTTGTATGATTTTTGTAGCTGTGCATTAATAGTATCATAAATACTCTTCCACCGAGGGGTGTTCATGTACTGCGTGAGATCATATTTTGTCTGCAATCAAATACAACACATTGAAAACAGAGTTAGAAATATAATTTATATATTTATTTAAATTCGTTTATTTATTTATATGATATAAATAAATAAACGAATTTAAATGAATATACACAATACAACACATTGAAAACAGAGTTAGAAATATAATTTATATATTTATTTAAATTTGTTTATTTATTTATATGATATAAATAAATAAATAAATTTAAATAAATATACACAATACAACACATTGAAAACAGAGTTAGAAATATAATTTATATATTTATTTAAATTCGTTTATTTATTTATATGATATAAATAAATAAACGAATTTAAATAAATATACACAATACAACACATTAAAAACGGAGTTAGCAATATAATTTATATATTTATTTAAATTTGTTTATTTATTTATATGATATAAATAAAAAACAAATTTAAATAAATATATACAATTAAATAAATGAACACGATAATTAAATAAATATAAAATGATAACTTACCCCAATAGCTGCCCGGGCCGCCGCCTTGTACCCTTCGGGGACCTTGCTCCACGAAGGGTAATACAAAGGTATTTCCCTAACAACACACCCGAATAAGTTTCCCCAATGTTCTGAGTAGGGGCCGACAGGTATAACAAGGTCACCTCTACCGGGTACAAAGTCGATCTCGACCGGCCGGTTTTGATTCTCGGCCACCGCATCCAGTAATTTCAGGCAGCGGGTCTTCTCCCGGGTATTCTGCCTGCCGGCTCTCCTCCCGCCCAAATTGGGCTTTTTCTTTCCTTTTCCTGCAAAATCAAGTGAGTGATAAAGTCATAAAAGTTAAGACAAACAAGTTAAATATGTGTATCAAATTTGTATTACAATAATCCAGAAATTCTTACCCCGGTTGACGAAGCAACCCCCGCAACCGAATGATGGAGGACGTGGACGTGAAGGATCCTCGCCACCACCGTCCCCGCCATGTCCCCGTGCAACATCAGTCATCTGTATACAGGTACAATTAGCATAACATGTTTGAAAACAGCTTATCCTGATAAGCTTATCAGAATAAGCTGTTTTCAAACAGCTTATTCCGCTAAGCTTATCGGGATAAACTGTTTTCAAACAACTTATTCTGATAAGCTTATCCGAATAAACTGTTTTCAAACAGCTTATCCTGATAAGCTTATTAGGATAAGCTGTTTGAAGCAGCTTATCCCGATAAGCTTAGCGGAATAAGCTGTTTGAAAACAGCTTACTCTGATAAGCTTATCATAAAAAGCTGTTCTGATAAGCTTATACGAATAAGCTGTTGGAAAACAGCTTATATCAAAATAAAGTGTTCTCTTCGGTTAGGCATCATATATAAGGAGTGTTTGGATTTAAATTTAACACAAGAAAATAACATTTTTAAATCCCCAACGACATGTCACTGGGGAAACCAAACAAAATTTTTTATATAAAATATACCTTCCCGCTGCTTGCCGCTGCTACAGTTGCCTACCGCTGTCTGCCGCCGCCTACCGCTACCTACGCTGCCTACCGCTGCCTACTGCCGCCTACCGCTTCCTACGCTGCCTACCGCTACCTACGCTGCCTACTACTACTGCTACCTACGCTGCCGCTGGGGAAACCAAAATGATAAAAATCCCCAACGACATGTCGCTGGGGAAACCAAAATGATAAAAATCAGTAAATAACATATATTATCAGTTAGAATTAAAAAAAAACATACCTGTTATTTGTGGTGTTTGGCTGTGGTCGGCTGCTGTCGGCTATGGTCGGCTGTGGTCGGCTGCGGTCGGCTACAATAATATAAAACATTAAAGTAAAAACTTAATTAAACATTCAATTAATAAAAACTATAAATTTATATAAAAACTCAATTTATAAAAAAACAATTGAATTAAAAAAACAAAACCTTTAGATTATATAAACAATTGAATTAAAAACTAAATTACATAAATCTTGTTGTGGTGGTGTTGTGGTGATTAGCAGTGGTGATGGTGGGGGTGATTCGCAGTGGTTATGGTGGGAGTGATGGAGATGGGTGACGGTGGTGGTGATTAGCAGTGGTGATGGTGGGAGTGATGGAGATGGGTGACGGTGGTGGAGATGATCAGTGGTGATGGTGGGAGTGATGGAGATGGGTGACGGTGGTGGAGATGATCAGTGGTGATGGAGATGGGCAGTGGTGATGGTGTTTTACGCAGAGAAGAGAAAGAGATAAGAGAGGTTTGGGAGATAAGTGATGTTTCTGTAAATCGTATAAGGATAAGGTCTGGTCAAAAGTTTCCCCAGCGACATGTCGCTGGGGAAACTTTCCTTTTTCTTGACGAACTTTTCTCCAGCGACATGTCGCTGGGGAAACCTTAGACTTTGTCGTTTTGCGCAACTGGTTTAATAAACGTTAGAAATTAACGAACTTTTCCCCAGCGACATGTCGCTGGGGAAAAGTGTGTTTTGTCGCTTTGTGAAAGAAGCGCGTTAATGAAATTTTTTGGAGGGATTTCTAAAATTGGTAAACGAAACTTACCCCAGCGACATGTCGCTGGGGAAACAAATTATAATTAAAATTGGTAAACGAAACTTACCCCAGCGACATGTCGCTGGGGAAACCAATTATGTTATATGCTTTTAAATGATTAATAATAATAATTTTATATATTTGTATATTTTACTTTTATATAATTAAAAATAATAATTTTATATATTTGTATATTTTACTTTTATATAATTAAAAATAATAAGTTTTATATATGTATATTTTTTATATATGATATTTATGTAATTTAGTTTTAAATGATTGATAATAATACGTTTTATATAATTGTATATTTTACTTTTAGATAATTGATGTTATATACTTTTAAATGATTAGTAATAATAATTTTATATATTTGAATATTTTACTTTTATATAATTAAAAATAATAAGTTTTATATAAATGTATATTTTTTATATATGATATTTATGTATTAGATACTTTCAATGTATTAGATAGGGTTCATCATTAGAGGTTCAACGTATTAGATAGGGTTCAACATTGAAGGTTCAATGTATTAGATAGGGTTCATCATTAGAGGTTCAATGTATTAGATAGGGTTCAACATTGAAGGTTCAACGTATTAGATAGGGTTCAACATTGAAGGTTCAACGTATTAGATAGGGTTCAACATTGAAGGTTCAATGTATTAGATAGGGTTCATCATTAGAGGTTCAATGTATTAGATAGGGTTCATCATTAGAGGTTCAACGTATTAGATTGGGTTCAACATTGAAGGTTCAACGTATTAGATAGGTTTCAACATTAGAGGTTCAATGTATTAGATAGGGTTCATCATTAGAGGTTCAATGTATTAGATAGGTTTCAACATTAGAGGTTCAATGTATTAGATAGGGTTCATCATTAGAGGTTCAATGTATTAGATAGGGTTCATCATTAGAGGTTCAATGTATTAGATAGGGTTCAACATTGAAGGTTCAACGTATTATATAGGGTTCAACATTGAAGGTTCAACGTATTATATAGGGTTCAACATTGAAGGTTCAACGTATTAGATAGGGTTCAACATTGAAGGTTCAATGTATTAGATAGGGTTCATCATTAGAGGTTCAATGTATTAGATATGGTTCATCATTAGAGGTTCAACGTATTAGATAGGGTTCAACATTGAAGGTTCAATGTATTAGATAAGGTTCATCATTAGAGGTTCAATGTATTAGATAGGGTTCATCATTAGAGGTTCAACGTATTAGATAGGGTTCAACATTGAAGGTTCAACGTATTAGATAGGGTTCAACATTGAAGGTTCAACATATTAGATAGGTTTCAACATTAGAGGTTCAATGTATTAGATAGGGTTCATCATTAGAGGTTCAATGTATTAGATAGGTTTCAACATTAGAGGTTCAATGTATTAGAAAGGGTTCATCATTAGAGTTTCAATGTATTAGATAGGGTTCATCATTAGAGGTTCAATGTATTATATAGGGTTCAACATTGAAGGTTCAACGTATTAGATAGGGTTCAACATTGAAGGTTCAACGTATTAGATAGGGTTCAACATTGAAGGTTCAATGTATTAGATAGGGTTCATCATTAGAGGTTCAATGTATTAGATAGGGTTCATCATTAGAGGTTCAACGTATTTGATAGGGTTCAACATTGAAGGTTCAACGTATTAGATAGGTTTCAACATTAGAGGTTCAATGTATTAGATAGGGTTCATCATTATAGGTTCAATGTATTAGATAGGGTTCATCATTAGAGGTTCAATGTATTAGATAGGGTTCATCATTATAGGTTCAATGTATTAGATAGGGTTCATCATTAGAGGTTCAATGTATTAGATAGGGTTCATCATTAAAGGTTCAATGTATTAGATAGGTTTCAACATTAGAGGTTCAATGTATTAGATAAAGTTCATCATTAGAGGTTCAATATATTAGATAGGGTTCATCATTATAGGTTCAATGTATTAGATAGGGTTCATCATTAGAGGTTCAATGTATTAGATAGGGTTCATCATTATAGGTTCAATGTATTAGATAGGGTTCATCATTAGAGGTTCAACGTATTAGATAGGGTTCAACATTGAAGGTTTAATGTATTAGATAGGGTTCATCATTAGAGGTTCAATGTATTAGATAGGGTTCATCATTAGAGGTTCAATGTATTAGATAGGGTTCATCATTAGAGGTTCAACGTATTAGATAGGGTTCAACATTGAAGGTTCAACGTATTAGATAGGTTTCAACATTAGAGGTTCAATGTATTAGATAGGGTTCATCATTAGAGGTTCAATGTATTAGATAGGTTTCAACATTAGAGGTTCAATGTATTAGATAGGGTTCATCATTAAAGGTTCAATGTATTAGATAGGGTTCATCATTAGAGGTTCAATGTATTAGATAGGGTTCAACATTGAAGGTTCAACGTATTAGATAGGGTTCAACATTGAAGGTTCAACGTATTAGATAGGGTTCAACATTGAAGGCTCAATGTATTAGATAGGGTTCATCATTAGAGGTTCAATGTATTAGATAGGGTTCATCATTAGAGGTTCAACATATTAGATAGGGTTCAATATTGAAGGTTCAACGTATTAGATAGGTTTCAACATTAGAGGTTCAATGTATTAGATAGGGTTCATCATTATAGGTTCAATGTATTAGATAGGGTTCATCATTAGAGGTTCAATGTATTAGATAGGGTTCATCATTATAGGTTCAATGTATTAGATAGGGTTCATCATTAGAGGTTCAATGTATTAGATAGGGTTTATCATTAGAGGTTCAATGTATTAGATAGGTTTCAACATTAGCGGTTAAAGGTATTAGATAGGGTTCATCATTAGAGGTTCAATGTATTAGATAGGGTTCATCATTATAGGTTCAATGTATTAGATAGGTTTCATCATTAGAGGTTCAATGTATTAGATAGGGTTTATCATTATAGGTTCAATGTATTAGATAGGGTTCATCATTAGAGGTTCAACGTATTAGATAGGGTTCAACATTGAAGGTTCAATGTATTAGATAGGGTTCATCATTAGAGGTTCAATGTATTAGATATGGTTCATCATTAGAGGTTCAATGTATTAGATAGGGTTCATCATTAGAGGTTCAACGTATTAGATAAGGTTCATTGGAGGGAAAACATTAGAGGGAAAACATTGGAGGAAAAATGTTAACAATTTCCCTCACTTTTTTAGCATAAAAAGAGAACCACACACACTCCTTATCATCACAACCACCAGCAGATCACACACACTTATCATCATAAACAAATTGTTATTATGTACATGTTGAAGCATGAAGCTTTTCCGTGCAGGTGTGGACATGGAGATGTAGTTCTTCGATGCTTGTCCACGTTCACGGGTTCAACCTCCAGTTTCATATGGATGCAATTTTTTTTTATGGAAAGACGAACGCGTCCAACTACTAATCAATTCTCTTGGAGGTTCAATGAGCTTTTCTACTCCAAGCTCTTCTTCAAGACCTTCAACGAGCTTTTCTCCTCCAAGCTCTTCTACCAGACCTTCAACAATTCCAATTTCTTCTCCAAGCTCTTCAGCGTGTGCAAACTGTGTGCGCTTGAATGGAATGATAATGGTACTTTAGCGTACGATAGAGTTGTACCGCAACTCCGATAGGCACACATTGGATTCAGCTGCACTACTTCACGACCTTTACGATGACATGGGGAACATTCGTTTAAACTAGTTTATGATGTATCTGTTTTCGTGTTTATGAGTCTATTATCGGTTTAATATCCATGTTTAATTAAGCGCGTGTTTAAGTGTCCCTGTAGAATAAAGTTAGGTTTAGGCGTGTCTGTTTGTAAGCCTCAATGAATGTTAACAATTTTTAATTAATATTAACAATGAATGTTAACAATTATCAGTGAATGTTAACTTTTGGCGGGCAAAATGTTGGCGGGAAAACATTGGCGAGAAAACATTAGCGGGAAAATTAACCATTTGTCTCACTTTTTTTTATCATAAAAAGAGATATACTATTTTAAATTTTAATAACTATATTTTTTAATATATATATTATATTTACTAAAATATTATATAAACATTACACATTTTTTGAAAATTGGTGGTCAAATAGAAGTCAACGTTTCCCCAGCGACATGTCGCTGGGGAAAGTTTTGTTCGTTTTTTGTAAAATAGGCGGGTTAACGGAAAATCTTTGGAGGGAATCCTAAAAAGTTTCCCCAGCGACATGTCGCTGGGGAAAAGTTTGGACATAAATTAAACAACGCATTAACACTAATCACTTGGATTAGGCGTGGAAGAAAGTTTCCCCAGCGACATGTCGCTGGGGAAAAGTTGGCGGGTTAATCTCCCGCTTGCATTTTTTGTGAAATAGTTTGGTCAAAATTCAGTCAACTTTTCCCCAGCGACATGTCGCTGGGGAAACTTTTCTTTATTTTTTGGTCAAAATTTTTTCGAGAAAGTTTGCCACGTCAGAAAGTTTTTGTCGTTTAGCGTCTTTTCCCCAGCGACATCCCAGCGACATCATGTCGCTGGGGAAAACCCCGATGGGGAAGGGCTGGATTGTTGTAGTGAAACATAAACTCGTACTCGTCCATTTTGATAATAAAAAAGTAACACAGAAAGGAGGGGGCGGGGGGTTGTTCTTCAGCAAATCCCAAATCTTGAACCACGCGCCTTTGATTATACGGGAGGAGCGAAAGCAATGGTGCACCACAAAAAAGCAAGATGACAAATCTAATTGAACACCTCGGCTGATCAAATTAGACCTGATGGGAAGACATCTAAAGCGAGACGAGAAACACAATATCGACTTTACAAGGAACTCAAGAAGTCCATGTAAATTTTGGCGCTGCAACATTGTTATCAAACAATTTATTTTGGATCACCGCACATAATTACTTGATTATCTCATAATATGTTAGAAAAATAATTTACATGGTATGAGAAGTCAAACGGGCAACAAGCCCTTTTTAAGACAATATTGTTAAGAGAGACAAGATCACTCTGCGATGATCCGTTGGCTGCTTCCTCCAAGACCTTTCGCTATATTAAGACGCTACTAGAGGTAATGGAGCTTTCTGAAGTCGAAAAATAATGTTTTTTACTTCATATTATTTAGCCATATTACTTACTGCATATTCTTGATTGTTTGTTCACAATTTCTTGGATATCATAACAATCTATTTCAACTTGGACCTCGAACTAATGACAATTTCTTTTTATCATCTCTGATACTACATAACAAAGTAATACTAGGCATCACAAACAAACTTGTTTGTTAACCAAACACTCAAAATTTCACGAAGCAGAAACCGAAATACAACAAGAAAAAAAAAATACAGTATTCATTACAAACAACACAAAAGCTTTTCATAGCCTTTTGAGCAATGAGGGAGGTTTAATAAGGCTTTATCGAGCCAGCACATACTTGATCAATTTTCAACAAGGCTGGTCACTAAGCCCGAGTTGCTTCCTTGTTTTTCCAACAAACAAGTCTTTAGATTTAAGCATACCAGGAATCCGCCCAATGATTGTTACACACCATGCATGTAGCAGGGCATCTCGTCTCCCTAATGACACAATCGCCATTGCTGAGGCAGGACTGTATTTGACCATTTTGCCCTCATCACCTCCATCAACTAGAAGCTTTAAATTGGTCGCTACCACTAAGGCATGCTTTTGTGCTAAAAATCCTTGTTTGAGTTCCTGTTAAATCAGACAACGTGGAATGTCATAAAAAGTTCAAAAGGATTAAACATATGTAGCTTTAAATTTGTAGAATATTGCACGGTTTGGGTGACCACGAAAACTTTTGGTCAAAAGACTTCAATTTTTTCCCCAGATAATTAAGCAAGTAAATAATACTCGCAATAATCTGATTTTTGAAATCAAATAATCTAGCAGGTTTTATGAAGATAGAAAATGTATCAGCGGGCTCCAACTTACCGGAACATCATTGACATCACCAATGGCAAAGATATTTTTAAAATCCTTAACCCTTAAATTCACATCAACCATTAACCGTCCATGATCATCCATACTATTCCTAAGAATAGTCTCTTTAAGCCACGACGAGCCAATTGGTTCACTTGTGCATTTAAAGTGACAATCAGCCAGAATTTTTTCACCACTGGATGTTTCATAAACACCACCAGAGCCCGAGTCCAAATCAACAGATTGGCCTAAGATGACCTTCACGTTTCTAGCATTTAACCAATTAAGAGCCTTTTTACCAGCTGAGTCGCCAATAAACTCGAGCAATTTTGTACCACGGTGAACTAACGTCACCTTTTTACCGGGAAAGTCAGTTGCAATTTCACCTGCGAGTTCCACGCCTGAGGGTCCTCCTCCTACTATCAATATTGATTCAGAGGATAGTATCTTTTTATGATCTGTAAAAAAAAGTGCGCCTTTAAGTAGATGAGCTATAAAATAAACCAAAATCTAAAGTGAGAGGCAAATAGGTGATATTAATTCTTGTTACAAAACTAATGCCTCAAAGAATTATTCCTATATAAGTATTAATCGACGTCGACTTTTAAGGTTACTCAATGATTTCATATCCATTAGTTATATTGTAGAAAAGATTACAAAGATCAAGATAATCAACCAACCACCCCTTTATTCTTTATTAAACTGCCTCAGGCTGTTACTTCAAATGTAACACCTGGGTTTTTGATCGTACTTACAAAAGAGAAGAAAACAAATCAAAAGATCAAACAAATTGATCTAACAATGAAACCAGAGAAACGAATACAACTTTTTTGAGAGAGATACAATGACTGCGTGTAAAATATATGCTAACTATGAGCTTAAATAGCTCTTAACTTCTAACCCTAACAGCTTCTCCAACTTGTACGCATTGCCCCCTTTATCTTTCCTTAAGTTGTCAAAATGTACCTGCATATTAAACATAACAAATAACAAAAGAAAATATTTACAAAAGACATACCTGCACTTACCTTTTGTGCACAATAGTCCCTGAGAGTTGGTTTATTGTTTAAACATTATTTTTAACACTCCCCCTTAAACCAACTCTGTAAAGATCAAACAATCCAAGACCTTCACAAAACTTATGATGTTCAGCAACACTTAATCCTTTGGTAAAGATATCTGCTATATTATCAGCAGACTTAACTTTAACAGTACTTACAACCCCAGCTGCAACCTTTTCTCTTAAGAAAAAGAGTTCAATTTCAAAATGTTTAGTTCTTTCATGAAATACAGGATTAGCAGCAATCTGTATTGCTGAGCTATTATCACATCTCAATGGAATAGGTAACAAAGGATTAATATTAAGTTCAGCAAGAACTTTCATAATCCACATTACTTCACAAGTAACACTATTCATTGCTCTAAATTCTGCCTCAGCAGAAGATTTAGATAACATTGACTGTTTTTTACTTTTCCATGACACTAAACTGTTACCCAAGAAAACACAATATCCAGTCACTGATTTTCTTGTAAGCTTACACTTTGCCCAATCAGAATCCACATACACACCAAGATTAAGATTATCACTTTTGTTAAAAGTAATTCCTTTTCCTGGTGAACCTTTTAAGTACCTTAAGACTCTGAATGCAAGTTTCAAGTGTGACTGCATAGGAGCATGCATATACTGACTTAGAACATGAACAGCATAACTAATATCAGGTCTAGTATGAGTAAGATAAATCAACTTGCCAACTAGCTTTTGATAGTTGTTAACACCTTTCAAAGGTTTATCAACATCAACATTCTTATTCTTACTGTTAACACCTTCTTTAACATCAATAGGTGTTCCACATGGCTTACAAGCCAGCATCCCAAACTCTGTAAGAAGTTCTAAGCAATACTTTCTTTGAGTCAGATAAAGAGAAGTATTAGACTCAAGAACTTCTATTCCCAAGAAGTATTTGAGTTTACCCAGATCTTTAATTAAGAACTTTGAACTCAAAAACTCCTTAAACTTATCAATCTCCTTCACATTGTTACCTGTGACAATAATGTCATCAACATACACCAGAAGTACAATAAAAACTCCATCTTTGTTTTTGATAAACATAGAAAAATCATTTTTGCTTTGTATGAAATCATTTTCTATTAAAACTGATGTGAGTTTTTCATTCCACTTCCTAGGTGCCTGTTTTAAACCATACAAGGACTTAACCAACTTACAAACCCTTTGATCATTCTTATCAAAGTATCCCTCAGGCAAGGTCATATAAACATCCTCTACTAAATCTCCATATAGGAAAGCATTGTTTATATCTAATTGGTATAAAGGCCAATTATTATAAACTGCTAAAGTTAAAATGCACCTAACAGTAACAATTTTGACAACAGGAGAGAAAGTTTCATCAAAGTCTATACCTTCCCTTTGGTTATACCCTTTAGCAACAAGTCTAGCTTTGAATCTTTCAACTTCTCCATTAGACTTGTATTTAACTCTATAAACCCACTTACAACCAATAGGTTTTCTTCCAACTGGAAGATCAACAAGAACCCAAGTACCATTTCTGTTTAAAGCCTCCATTTCTAAATTCATAGCCATAAGCCATCTTATATCTCTTGAGGCTTCAGAAAAAGTTTTTGGTTCAACAATTTTATTTAGACTAGTAGAAAAATTATAATTCTCTTTACTAAGACAAGAGTAATTAACATATTTTTCTATGCCATATTTCACACTAGTATTCAACTTATAATCATTCAGCTTTTTAGGCAAAACAACTTTTCTAGATGATCTCCTAGGATTATCCAAATCATATCTTTCTGGGGAATTAACAGGACTTTGAAAAAGATTACCAAACTCTTGATATTGACTGTCATCACCCTCAGAATCACTATTATTATCAACAAGTGTTGCATTATCATCTACATTACTGGTGGCTTCTGCTAGCTTACTATCATTAAGACCATCTAGACTCTCTCTAGTTTCACTAGCTTTTTCAGTACCTCCTAGTAATGTATTGTCTATGCCTTCACTACCATTCTGAGCATTATCTCTCTTATCATCATTGGGATCACATGACATAGACTCATTATCATCTAAGTTGAAAAAATTAGTACTGTCTTTATTTTCAAAACTCATAACATACTCTTTACTTTCAGACTCATTCTTAAATGGAAACACTGTTTCATAGAACTTAACATCTCTAGAGTAGAAAACTTTCCTACTCTCAAGGCTATAAAGCTTATAACCTTTTTTCTCATTAGAATATCCAATAAAGACAGATTTTTCTGACCTAGATGAAAACTTGTCATTGTCATTTAAAACATTTGCAAAACACAAACAACCAAATGTTTTTAACAAAGAGAGATTTGGTTCACTACTATATACTAACTCATAAGGTGACTTCCCAGACAAGACAGAACTTGGAATCCTGTTAATCAAATAGACAGCAGTTAAAACACAATCAGTCCACATGTTCAAAGGTAATCCCCCCTGAAACATGAGGGCTCTAGCTACATTCAACAAGTGCCTATGTTTCCTCTCAGCAATACCATTTTGCTGAGGAGTGTATGGGCAAGAGGTTTGATGAAGAATCCCATTATCTTTACAAAATTTATCCATATTATTATTAACAAATTCTGTACCATTGTCACTTCTAAACATTTTAACACTTTTTCCAAACTGATTTTTAATCATATTTATGAAAACTGTTATGTTAGTAAAAACTTCATCTTTACCTCTTAACAAAAATAACCAAACAGCTCTACTATAATCATCAACAACAGTAAGAAAATATCTAAATCCTTCCTTGCTTTGAACTTTATAAGGACCCCACACATCTAAGTGAATCAATTCACCAACACCATTAGTTTTATGATCACTTAGAGGAAAAGGCTCCCTAGTTTGTTTAGCTTTGTGACACACATCACAAATATCATTATCAACTTTTTCAAGTTTAAGTTTATTTTTTAGCACATGTAAAACTTGACTTGAAGGATGTCCTAGTCTATTATGCCAAATACATTTTGACAAACAACATTGTGAAATGTTGTTGTTATAATATTTCTTACCTGTATTAAGAAAATACAATCCATTTATTTGACTACCAGTCCCCACTAGAGTCTTTTGAACAGAGTCCTGAATATCACAAGAACTTTCATCAAAAATAACTCTAAATTTACTATCTTTACTTAGCTTATGCACAGATAGAAGACTAACTTCATAATCTGGCACAACTAAGACATCATGAATAACAATTTTATCAGTTAACTTTAAACTTCCTATGTGTGTAACAACAGCTTTAGTCCCATTAGGATGACCAACAGTCATATTAAGATGAGATACACTTATCACATTAAACATATTAATCACAGTATAAGTCATATGTTGACTAGCTCCTGAATCAACAATCCAACCAACATACAACTTATAAGTTTTAATAACAGTATTGTGATTAAAAAACTTTGAAGTACAAAAACTAAAAGCACAATTTATACCTGCAACATTTGCAGGTATGGAACTTTTTCCAGACTTATCACCAATCAAGTCCATCAACTTTTTGAATTGTTCATCAGTAAAAGAGTTAGATGGACTACTAGAAGACTGATCTTTTAAACCTGAAGCCACATGATTACTACTAACATTCTTGTTAGAATTATTATTCTTTTTAAAATTGGGAGGATATCCCACAAGTTCAAAACATCTATCCACAGTATGACCATTCATGTTACAATGAGTACACACCAAGTTAGGTCTAGCAAGTTTTCTTGCCTGATTATTATTATTATTACTGTTCCAGTTGTTATTACTAGACCTATTATTAGGTCTTGAAGCAAATGCAGCAGTCCCAGCCTTTACTGAACTCTGAGAAGATGAACCCCTATGGGATTCATCTCTTGACAGAGTAGCAAAGGCCCCCTTAACATCAGGAAGGGGTTCTGTGGTGAGTATGATACTTCTTATAGGAGCATACTCATCATCTAACCCCATGAGAAACTGCATAAGCTTAAGCAGTTGATTATGCTGTTTAAGCAAATATGCATTTTCACAAACACATTCAGGTAAATTCACTAATGAATCATATTGTCTCCACAAGCCATTAAACTTGTGGTAATACTCAGAAAGAGTAGAACCAGACTGGGTAAGAGAGTGTATCTTATAATGCATGTTAAAAATAACAGACCCATCTTGTTTGCTATATGTTTCCTCTAATTCATCCCAAACTGTTTTGGCATTTTCAGAAAAAACCTGACCCAAATAAACCTCTTGTGAAACACAACCAAGAATCCAGTTTAAGACAACAGAGTTACATCTTTCCCATTGATCTTGTAAAAAACCTGCCTCTTCAGGCTTAGGTAATTTTCCATCAATAAAACCAAGTTTGTTTTTAGTATGAATAGCCCTAGCAATAGCAACTCTCCATATTTTATAATTTTCAGTTCCCTCTAGCTTAAACCCAATTAGAGGGACACCACTGGTATCACTACTATGAAGATAGAGAGGGTCAAACATGTCAATCTCATTGTCATGTGACCCTCCTCCTTCAACACCCTTGTCCTTTTCAGGAGCCATAACACAAACTCAAACAAAAGAAAGCAAGTACACAATAACAAACTAACACAGTCAACCACCTTATATCTCCACAACAACCAACAACAAACTAATTCCCTCGACACCTAATCCCACTAAACAAGAAAAATAAAGAGAGAGCGTGAGAAAATACTATCACGCGCAGCAACAACCAAGAGTATCAAGATCAAGACAATCTTGTAACCAACGCAGCGGAAACAAACAACCAACACTAAAAACCTGCAGGATTAGAACCAAGAAATAACAAACAACAAATCAAACTTACCAAGATTAACAAACCCCAACTTCTGAATTTGGGGTTTTTAATCAGAAACAATGAAAGAACAAAATTAATCAACAATTATGTTGATTAATCACTAAGATAGGCAAAATACTCAAAAACCCCCAAAAATCGACAAACCCTAATTTTTGGGAAAACTTGATTGATCAAGAATCTGATCAATTAACACCAAGAATCAATCGATTCACCAAAAAACAATAACCAGAAACCTTTTAATTCACAAAAACCCCAAAAATTTTAGAAACACTAATTTTTGGAAACAATCAAGATCTTCGTATCACAGCCAACCAGGCTCTGATACCATGTAGAAAAGATTACAAAGATCAAGATAATCAACCAACCACCCCTTTATTCTTTATTAAACTGCCTCAGGCTGTTACTTCAAATGTAACACCTGGGTTTTTGATCGTACTTACAAAAGAGAAGAAAACAAATCAAAAGATCAAACAAATTGATCTAACAATGAAACCAGAGAAACGAATACAACTTTTTTGAGAGAGATACAATGACTGCGTGTAAAATATATGCTAACTATGAGCTTAAATAGCTCTTAACTTCTAACCCTAACAGCTTCTCCAACTTGTACGCATTGCCCCCTTTATCTTTCCTTAAGTTGTCAAAATGTACCTGCATATTAAACATAACAAATAACAAAAGAAAATATTTACAAAAGACATACCTGCACTTACCTTTTGTGCACAATAGTCCCTGAGAGTTGGTTTATTGTTTAAACATTATTTTTAACATATATATATAAAAACTTGATACCAATCATTTGTAACTTTACTTTAATGTACTATTTACTAGTAAGCTTGACCTCAAAACTTATAAGGTTACCTTCTTCAAACTGGGCGAGCCTTGCCTGCTTAGTTACATAGCGAGTCCCTAAGTGACCTGTGGCGATCACAAGATAATCATAAGAAATCTGGCGACCTTCTGAAATTGAAACTTGGCCTACTTCATCAAGCCCAATTGCATTAGATGTGATAATACTTGCACCGGGAAGATATTCATGGTGGTTAATCAAGGTTCTTTTTGCAAATGACGGTTCGACTATTGACCTTAAATTTGCCCATGTAATCTCGAAATATTCTTTCCTGAATAAAAAAAACACATGTGAGCCCTTAACCACAATACAAAAGTGTTTAGACAGTAGATCCTGTTTCCATGTTAGTGCTCATGTACAATATAGGTCAAAATTATATTTATGAAGAGATCTTAAGATACTCTGGTCAAAATCGGTATACTATTAAGATTCTATCTCGCAAAAGATACTAAGCAGGAACGATAATAGTTATCGTAAAATCCTAAAACGAGATCATGTCCATGATGGGGATCGATCTTCACAACCATTAACTTTATAGGCCTATTAGTTTTTTGAGTGAGTCCTACCCTTAAACATCGTATCACAATTTCAAACGTACGACGAAAGTGAACCTGTCTATCCGTCTGTGCCGGAGTCAAATACTATCAGTTTACATGCAAAAATGAATACATATAAAGAACAGAAGAAAGAAATAGACTTACGAATCAATGAGGGTTAAATCAAAGTGTTGATTCTGAAGAAGAAGGTTTTTAGAAAGAAGTGAACCAGCCATTCCTCCACCAATCACCACCACTCTTTTCTTTCTATTCTCGTCTGCCATTTCTCCTTTAGTTATATATTTTTCTTACTGGATTATATTGATCAATATTTGAAAATGAAATGAGATTTGTACAATGTACAGGTAGTATTTATAGATGAAGAAATGGATATAATAACCAAAAGTAACATGTGATTCATGGAAATTGGAAATAGTACTAGGTTGCTGCCTATTGCTTTCGTTCTTTCACTTTGACTAATAAAATATGTTTACGAGAATTGAACTTGACCACCGACACCCTGGCGGCATAATAAGCGTTACACCATCCGTACGTCATACAAAAATGGGTGGGTAAAAAACCCACAACCCACAACCCACGGGTACCCATACAAAAATGGGTGGGTAATTTCGTCGATTTGTACCCACGGGTATGGGTATGGGTGAAAACTTGTACCCATCAATGAGTGGCGGGTGGCTTACCGGTAAAGTGTACCCATCACGGGTAAACCCATGATACCCATTTAAAATATTAATGGGTATACTTGTCAAAATACCCGTGAGTGTACCAATTAAAATGTCTTATGTGTACCCACTAATCCATCTATATTAAACTAAAACTAAATAACATTTACTCATGTTTCAGATGTATATTTAATAATTATCCATTTTCAATGAAAAACGCAAGATAGTAAAAAATTTGTTAGTGTCTCGAGACTAGAAAGAGAATATAAAAGATTCATCAATTAAAGATATATTCATGTCTAATCTCACACTTACAAGATTCTCCTATGTGATAAGAAATAACAGTTCTTCCATAGTCATACACGATTCACATATAGTTGTTATGGCTTCTCGCTCAAACATCAACTTGTTTACAGACATATCAAGGTTTTGTTATTTTGTTTTAATGCTTTAACCCATGGGTTTACCCACGGGTAACAAATACCCACGGGTATGGGTATGGGTAGAATTTTATACCCACTAGTGGGTGACGGGTGGGTAATGGGTTTGAAAAAATCTATTTGGGTGGGTGACGGGTTTGATATACCCGTACACATTACCCACGGGTGCCATCCCTAGCTCTGATTATATGGTTTGGTTACTAGTTATACAATCATCTTTTTGTTAGCTTGAGACACTTCTATATAATCCATTTTTAGTGTGATACATGAAATCTATAATATAAAACAAAAATCTACGTGCAGTTTGTAAGATTACGTGTGATTTAATTTATGTGGTTTTAACTCTAAAACTCTTATCACATGTAATTTGTATTTTTTTTTTAATTTCAATACTCATTCTAAAACGATAAGATATAATCATACAAACAACATACAAGCCCTACAAAAACCAAAATTTCATAGAAACAACAACAACAGCACTTCACGATTTGGTCTTTTCGAATACGAGGTGATATATAAGCGTAAAGTAATATGTTTTGGCGGCGTGTTACGTCGTACGGTTTGGATACTAGATATATCATTTGTTGATTACTAAAGAGACATGTTTTTTACATTTCTGGAGAATTTTTTTATCAAATTTTTCGCTAACTATCGGTAAAACACCCACAAATCACAACTGGTCCTTCTAAGGAGTTGATCCTCAATGATATTAAGCTCTCTTCCTTCAATTGGATCTCCTACAGGCTTAGAAAGGCTGATTTAAGTTGGCTTGATTAGTTTGATAACCCTTCTAACACTTTCTGTAATTAACATTTGTACTTTGGCTAACTAGTGACTTACTAGGTAATTGTTGTTCTCTTTATATATTTTCCTTCTGTTGTTCAAAAAATAAAAACTTGAAAGTCAGAGATATACTTTCAAAACATATTATTATGTAACATAATTAAAGTGGAACGTGACAAGAGAAGATTCCTTAAACACATAAAGAAATTAAATTATTCCCTAAACAACTTAATGAAATAAAACATTAACTTAATGAGCGCGTTATGTGACAAAAGCACATACGTCAGTACCATAAATTTGTAAAAACTTAAATTAAAACTTCATTTTCATTTATTAAACACTATTCTTTTGTATTAAGGCTTTAATCATATATTCTTACATATATATTTTGTGCGTAGAAGCCGAATAATTGTTCTATTTATTATATTTGATTTTCCATCTTGCCACTCGTAAGACATTATTAGTTAGTAATTTTCAGTAGCATTTGAATCACAAACAGTGGTCTTTATATTATGCTTATATGTTCATGTTAATATGTATTGTGCCCGTCATCCAACCATGTCGTACTATTTCATGATCAACTATTTCACATTTGTTGCAACATTATTGTTTATAAGTTATTTATAATAAAACAACAGTTATATCTTAAGTGCACTCGTAACCATGGCATACTAGTTTCAAAATAACTTACACATAATAAAACAATATGTTAATCAACATAACCTAAAAAACTACATATACACACATACGAAACAATCTCCCCTTCTATACCAATAAAGCATAATAAAAATCAACATGAATTATGATCCACAACAATTTTGATCTTAACAACAAAATTTAGTTTCATGTATATGGTCAGTGGATATTCACCACAGCGTAAAAGGAACGGTTGTAGTTCAAGATCTACACAATGATTGAATGTGGAACAAATAAGGAGAAAAAACTCATGTTTACCTTCAAACCGATATTTTGTATTTTCTCTCCTGAAACTCATGCAATAATACATTTAATCTAGTTTGGGCATGGAATTTAATCAATGAAATACATTCACAACGAATAGTATGGAAAAATATATTCTTTTATTGGAACTTTAAAACTGCATTTAAACAAGTCGGTGTGTTGTAATTGACTTAATTATTTAATGAAGAAATTATTGTTGATAACCCATAAAAAGGAATTACATGGACTTATAGTGAGTCAAATTCCTTAGATATTATTCAAATTATATTGAATTATTATGCAAAAACTATGCTTCATAAGAGTTAAGCCGGTTTTATAAAAAGGTGTAGGATCCTTCCAAAAGGAAAACTGGTATTTAGACAAATAAAAAATAAGACTCTTCAAAGAAACGAAGAGTTTCTTCTAAACAAAGTAATTCACTTCATGGGATAATAACGAGGAAATGGAGCACGAGAATGCCTATATTATAAGGGGTTGGCGATTTTTGTGAGTCAATTTAATTTTGCTTCGTAGGATAAGTCGCATTCTATAGAGGTAGTTGGTTAATGAGATTGACATGTCAATCTTATGTTGTTTTATTTTAAGCACAATGGTACATTCTTGATATCTTTCGGAGTGGGTTGTGATGTAGCATGTCACCTACATAGTTTGTAATTCAATGTTATTTTGGTGTGATATTTTATGTTGATCCATTTGACCATTAAATCTAGCTTGTAGACTTAAATTAATGAGAATAAATTATGCTTACTATTAGTAGAATTTTTGAGTAAATATAAAAGAGTATGCGGAATCTATTATTTGATACTATGAAGATTATGTGTAAAATATAAAGAAGTTAGAAAAATTTATATAAACCAAACACTTCAATTTTATTGGTATAAGACGATTACTCCAGAGAAGAGTATTAGGGTTACAGAATAATCAAGACTAAAACACAAAAAAAACTATATATATCAAACACCTAACCCTAGGACCTCATTTTATAAAACAAATAGTCCTTTATAAGATAAAAGATAAAGATAACAAATAATTTAAACTTTTAAAAGATATATACACAATATCTTTTATAGATAACTCACACGTCTTTTGTCTTTATCTTCTCAACAACACTAACATCTCTTAGAGCATTAAGCTTAACTTAAGACTATTTTGGCCATATTTGACCAGACATTACCAGCACTAAAATATCTCTACCAGTATTAATAAAATTGATACTAGTAGTGCAAAATACAAACAATACTAATTTTATTCCCAACAATCCTTTCCTAAACTTGTGATTACTCTTTCAAATCCACAAGTTTATGGAATAAAAATAGGAATAACAAAACTTTCAATCCAACTCACTTCTGAATTTGACTATGGATGAACTTTAGAAACTCAAGAGCAACATGATCTTCCACATCTACCTTGAGCTAAGTGTTAACTATCTTCTTAAGAGTATCTTCAGAAAATGAATAAAACCTATCTATAAGTAAGAATGTAAAAATCTTTGTCATTCCTAACTGATATACCCTAGAGGAATAGTATAAATGGCCAATGTTTCATCTCTGATGTGTCTTGACTTCTCCAAATATCATCACCATCTGGTTTATACATTTCTTCATAGTTTCCCACCGATAATTTCCATTGGTTCATAAATAGTTGCACTCTTACTAGTTCCAAATCTATCTTTTAAGATCTTCTACAAATCATTCAAATCTTTTCAGTCCAAGACTTGGAACATGTTGTCCAAAAACTGATATATTCCAGTTCCTCCTCCATCTCTTTAAAGCTTCGACCATCTTTGAACTCCTTCACGATGAATCTCATAATTGATAATTGATGATTAGATGTTTTGATTTTAAAGGTACAACTAGAACATCAGCAACAACCAGCTCCAAACATCCTTTTAGCTCTTCATCATAAGCACCCAAATCCTCTGTTGTAAATGCTACAATGGACCCATTATTTTCTGTCTCTTTGAAGTTCTTTGTTTAATCGAAGTGCCAATAGCTGAAGAGTCTTGAACAACTGCTGGAGGTTGTGAAGTAGAACTTTGAACAATGTCTCCTGATCTCTTTCTTATTGACCTAGCCATCTCTATCCATCTTTTTTGATCCTATTTAAATTTTCTCTCTATTTCTGAATTGGGATCAAGAAAAATTTGCATATATTCTCATAACAGGAGTAGAAAATTCGTCAAGTTTTCAAAGGTCACACATTTAAAATATTTGTCCTTCAAAATTTTATGACTCTTGAGAATTGTCTTATTGTATTTCCTCTTTGAAGCTTTAGAATTTAAATTCTTCTCCTGTTTAGCTTTTTTTTTTAGTTTTCTAACCTTGTCCTTCTGATACTCAAGAGTCATGCTTACTAGCTCAAATCTTTCTTGAAGAGGCACAGTATTCTTGAAACCTTCATAGTCTACCAAGAACTTTCCAATCAAAGGATTTGACCAATCCAACAGTTTAATCATAACATCAAGCATTTCCTTTGTTTGATCATTACCAGGTTCCTTATCTGATATAGTCCAATCTACCTCTTGTTATGTTTCTACAAAGCTTTTGGCTAATCTACATCATGGTTCACTTATGCAGACCTTGGAGATACAACTTCTTTCTCTTGAAGAATACTTTTAGCTTTATCATTCGTTGTAAATCTTTCAGCATAACTACCAGCATTAATTCTTCAATTTTCTGCTTAGAGTCATAAACATCATCATCATTTATTTGATCTTCTTCCTCTAGTTGCATCCTATAAGCTTCCTCCATCTAGCGTTGTTCCTCTTGCCTCCTTCTAAAGGAAGCAGTTTCCTCCCTCTCGCGTTGTTCTTGCTGCTCTTGCCTCGTTCTTAAGGAAGCATCTTCCTCCGTCTGGCGTTGTTATTCCAGCCAGTCATTCTCTTCATCTTCTAGCTTCCATTGACGTTGTTCGTGAGCTTCCTGAACGTAGCAATCGTAGTTGTCATATGGATCATTATAAGGACAAACAATATGGAACTCTTCAACTGCATTTGCTTTAACTTTTGGCACCACACAAGGTTTCCTGAAAAGAACATGATAGATTATTAGTACTAATTATGGTAACACAAATACAAAGTTAATAAAATAAATTATACACACCTGTTTTCTACTACACTAGTATCTTCAAATCCAGCAGTAGAAAAAGTTCCTTTTGATAAAGAAGCCATTTTTTTATTCTTAAAATAGTGATAAGTAAGTGTTTGTTCTGTGTTTTTATGATTAATTTTATTTTTAATCTTTGTTATATAACCAAAGATAGAATACAAAGAGCCAGCAGCCTACATGCCAACATCTAATGCATATTCATGCATGTAATTAATTTTTGTGAAGTTCCAAGAATTAGCATTATTATTGGGCATGTAGAAAGTGTGTGATTTATGTGTTTTTGGGGATTATTGTATTTAAAAAAAAATCAAAAAACAAGGCATGGGACTCGAACCCTAGACCTTCCATTCACACACTAACACACTTAACCATTTTGCCACATGAATATTTGGTTCTAAACATGTGACTAATATTAAGGTTAGTGAAAATTGAGATTACACTTGGTTCTAAACATTTGTCACATGAATATTTTATTGTGTGACGTTTTCAATGTGTTGATCATAGATAATCACATTATAATTTGACCATAAATATAATTTAGTTCCACATTTCTCAAATGTTGTGACTATTGGCCAACTTATAGTCACATAATTGTTTGACAGTTTAGTGTGACCATGTATTATATTTGATCATAGTCTTCAAGTAATTGTAAAATACTTGTCACTTTTAAATAAATATGTAACCAATGTTTTAATACCTACTTTCCATTTGTCAAACATACAAAATTCATGTGTGGTTAATATTTAACAAATTATACTAGTCACATAAAAATAATGTGTGTGACAACCTTGTTTATCAATTAGTCACTTGTAAAACAAGTCCATGTGACCACATATGATTTTTGGTCACATTCGTTATGTGTATGACAAATATTTGTCACACATTTATATGTATAATGTGACTACTACTTGAACCAGCATTTGATTCGGTAACACTCCCAAATTATTAAGTGACTAATGACTCACCCAAAAATCAGTTGTTAGCGCTATTCACGTAAATATTCATGTGCGTGACAAACAAAAAACAAAATGATCACACAAACTGACTTTAAATGTGACTGTTTGTTTTTATCTGGCAACTTCAGTCACACAAAAAACCTATTTGTAACTACAAGAAGTTTGATATGTGTGAACAAAACCACTTTTTGTACTAGTGTTAAACCAATGTTACCATTGGTAATTAGTTATATACTACATATAAAAGTGTTTGCATCGATACAAGGAGAGAAAAATATTGACTTTAAAAATGGTGTTACAATTTTTTTTTAATTTTAAATAGCCATGTGTAGCATGTCGTCACTGTGATGACCTTAGATGATGATGGTCTCATAATGTTTGACGACATGATAATAATAAGACCATTTTTTAATTCAAAAGATACTAAAAATGACTAATTAATAATGTCTTACGGGTGGTAAGACGAAAAATCAAAATAATAAATAGAACTTTTTTGGTATTTTATGCATAATATATATATATATATATATATATATATATATATATATATATATATATATATATATATATATATATATATATATATATATATATATATATATAAAAGAATATACGATTATACAAGCCTTAGTACAAAAGAATACAAGAAAAAATAAAACAATCATTACCAAAAAACATAAACCCGTATCATAGACCTTGAAACAATAAGTTTATATTAGAATAATAAATTTTGGTATTAATTTATACAGCCAACACACACTTGATCAATTGTCAACAAGGCTAAGAACAAAACTTTAGAATTAAGCATGACAGGAACCCGCCTAATGATTGTTACACACGATGCATGTAGGAGTTCATCTCTCTCCCTAATGCCACAATCGTCATTGGTGAGGGGATGTATATGTTTTCCATCATCCCCTTCATTAACTAGAATCTTTAAATTGAGAGCTACCACTAAGGCTTTTGATTTAGAAACTATTAAATGAATTTAATCATTTTGTAGTATTATGTTATTAACATAAATCAACACCTGGTATGAGATTTTTTACTCTTTTTATGTCTCTAAAATTTAGAATTTGTAAGTCTCTCTTTAAAAAATAATTTGAAGTTCATTGTGTGCAAGTTGTTATTTTGGTACAATGAGAATATGAAATGCTCATAATAAAAGAGATCTATCACCCTATAATAATTATTCACTACATATAAAACATAGTTTTACTAAAATGTCTTTTGAAATAATAAATTTTATATTTACTTTATTAGAAAAAATTTCTTTGGATCAAAATATAAGAATAAATTAGTAAAGTATTAATATAGTGTCTCAAAATTCATGTCAACTTATTTATCAGTATTTATTTAAGTGTGAAATACTAAGGAGAATAATGTAAGTGTAACACCCCATTATGGTAAATGGAATGTCACGCGTAATTATGGCGTGTCATCAAAGCATGCAAGGTAAATGTCTAAAAACATTAAATGACCATGAATGAAAATACCAGAAACAAACATCGGTAGTCCAAGTATAAGCTTAACACACATGAATATAAGTACTAAAATGGAAAAGGAATACATAATGTCCAAAGAAAAAAATGTAGCAGAATGTATGGAAAATACATAAAGTGATGAAGGCTATATGGCTTCCAATCCGTATGCACCTACTCTTAAAGTCTACGAGCGTCCTTATGTACCTACCGTTTGGGAACATGAAAGGAAAATGGCTGAGCATAACACCCAGTGAACGAATATACAAGTATAGCATGAAATGACATAAGCATGAAAGACTAATAGCAGTGGAAATGTATAAGTCATAAATAACCTGGAACAGGTTCATAAAACTGGTTTTATAGTTTGAAAAGACTTATATTTTTATATGAAAATCTGTAATAATTAGCCAATAGCCCATATAGGTCATGAGGTTCCACCGTGCATGAATACTTTGAAGGGATACCTCGTCATGCAATTAGAAGGGTTGCCTCTAATTAATTAGTCTGGGTAGGAGGGATCAACTCCTTGTGAAGGATGCAAGGCACACATCGCATTCACCATGAAAATACTGTAAAACATGTAACTAGGATGCACCCATACGGCCACATGATAATAAATATAAGGCCAAAACTGAAAAGGGACGCCACGAGCAATCACTCCACCGTGGGGAAGTCATAACACTAGTGCCTCCAGTGTTATAGTTATGGTACCTCCATAACTAGGTGATACTGGTCATGCACGTATATGGCTTAGGCATTTAAACTAAACATAAGTAATCAAAACATATAAAACATATACTTGGGAAAACAGTTGGTTGCAAACGGGGAATCCTAATAAGGAAAGAATGTCCATACTGAAGGAGGGAAAATCTGTACCTTGTGTCCAGTGAACGAGTAAAGATGAAAGGATGAATAGCCCTACTCCGACCTCACTAATTCTACATAAATCAAGGACATGTATAAGTATTCTGATTACTAAGTACGTTACTGGTTACTGTATGTTCTTAGCTTTTTTTATATGTTCTTATCTTGTTTACTGTTTTAAATGTTATACTGTGTTAATCATGTATTTCGTGTATTTATTTTTAAGTATTATTTTGTATTCTTGTATTATTATACTTGTTGTGTAATAATAAGTAACTTTCTAAAAATAGCAAGTTTCCAAAAATAAAAAGTTTCCAAAAATAGAAAGTTTCTAAAAATAGAAAGTTTTCAAAAATAGTAAGTTTCCTAAAATAGTAAGTTTCCATATTTAGAAATAAGCTGGATTAATAAGTTAATAATATAAGCTTAAGTTTACTGGTTAAAAATCATAAGTCATGTAATTAATAGTATAGTTTATTAATAATGTCATGATAATTTAATAAACTATAGGTTATATGATTTAATTAAATAAAGGCATGACTTAATTAAATTAAGACATATAAAATACTTAGGTTAATCATGTATTAATAATTTATTAATTATAACCTAAGTCATGATTTATTAATTAATTATAGTCCATGTTTTAATAATTAATTAATACTATAATCTAAATTAAATAGTAAAAATACTTAGGTTAAAAACATGTATTATTTATTAAAAATAATATAACCTAAGTCATGATTAAATTAAATTAATTACTAGTCATGTTTTAACTAATTTAATTTTTCTTGAAAAATAATATAACTTGTAAAAATGTATAACCTGTAAAATTAAATCTCGTGACCGAACCCGTATTTTAATTTAGACCGAACCATGAACCAGACTGAACCATGAAGCGGACCGAACCAACCCGACAGTGGCTAACCCGGTCTAGCCGGATGCCACCGCCGTGGCCTGGCTAGCAACTGCTGGACCAAAAACACCAGCGGCTGTAGCCGGTGGTTCCCCCTGCTCGGCCTGCGTTCCCCCTGCTCAACACGAAACAGCCACCGGCTGTTTCCGGTGGTGTTGTTCCTGCTGCGCCGAGACCCACAACAAACCAAACGGTACCCCGACTTACGTCGGGGTCCCTTCTTTCTTGTTGCTGAACCACCGGACCACACCGAGACTATGAGGTCTCAGCTGTTGGTGTGAATCGAACCAAGCCGAGAGCTTGGTGGCTCTCGGTTGGGTGTCGGCCGAAACAAACCCCCACCAAAACCCCTTTATTACTGGTTTTCTTGGTTTATCTAGCATGTCTAACATGTTTAACTAAGTTTTAAATATAACATGAACATAATTAAAGAAAAGAAAATAAAGATCAAGGTTTTGATGTTTATCGAATACGTGATTGAATGAGAACTAATAACACGAACACGAATAACCTGAATTCACTAATCAAAAATCAACTAACACCCTTGTGGTGTTCCTTGTAGCCGGCGGCAAGAGGCGAGGAAGAAGGAGGCTAGGATTTTTAGTTTTTTAACAATTCTGTGAATGAAAACTCTGTATTTCCCTTTTTTCCTTTTTAGTTAAAATCAAGTTGGGTTGGGCCCCCTCTTGCTCTTGTGTCCGCGACAACATAAGGCCCACAAGGTCTTACCGGGCTTAGTTCGTGTTTAAATATTTTACGTGTATGTTTGCTAATATATTCGTGTTAGTTCGTGGTTAAATGTTCGTGTTATAAATAATACTTGTACGTAATCAATATTTATCATGTAATAATAAATATATACATAGTTCACATGTTCGTGTTTTAATGTTCGTGATCATATGCTTGTGATTATAATTATTATGATTAATAATTATCGTTTATTGATACGTACTTAATAATTATCGTGCACTAACACGTACGTAGTTTCTAAATTTAATATTCGTGACACGTGTTCATGACATAAAAGGAAAGTTTTAATTTGTTCGTATGTTTACGTAGTGTACTGTTCATGGCATTTAGATGCGGGTTTTACAACTCTCCCCCCCTAAAAAGAATAATTCGTCCCCGAATTATAGATAACATAAACTGAAACAGGAACATACCCGAATCAAAACTTGAAATGAGGGTAAGAAGTCCGGATAGACTCCTCTGTCTCCCAAGTGGCATCCCGCTCGGTATGATACCTCCAAAGGATTTTGACGAATGGAATCGTCTTCTTCCTCATGACTCGTTCCTATTTGTTAAGAACTCGTTCGGGTTCCTCGATGAAGGTAAGATCTTCACGAATCTGTTTAAGTGGATACTGAACCATGTGAAGGGGATGATACTTTTATCCTCTAAGTAAGGACACATGGAAAATGTCATGAACGTGAGAAAGCTGCGGAGGTAACGTTAAACGATACGACACTTCACTGACTCGCTCGATGATATCAAACGGTCCGATGAATCAAGGACAGCGTTTTCCTTTGATTTCAAAGCGTCTAACACCACGTGCCGGTGATACCTTAAGAAAGACATGATCTCCCACATTGAAATGCAAATCCCTACGATGCTTGTCTGCATAAATATTTTGTCGTGCACGAGCTTCTTGTAATTTCGCCTTAGCTACAACGACCTTATCATTGGTTAATTCTATCATCTCCGGACCTTCAAGTGTTCGCTCACCAACCTGATCCCAGCAGATTGGGGCACGACACTTCCTGCCATACAACATCCCAAACGGTGCACACTTGATGCTGGCGTGCCAACTATTGTTGTATGCAAACTCTACCAAGCAGATATAATCGTCCCAATATCCTGATTCTAAAGCACACGCTCGAAGCATGTCTTCTAATGTCTGAATGGTTCGCTCCGACTCCCCGTCTGTTTGAGGATGAAAACCCCTGCTAAGCTTAAGTTTGGTACCCCAAGCTTTCTGCAGACTCCTCCAAAATTGCGAAGTAAATCGAGGATCTCTGTCCGAGATGATACTGGATGGAGCACCATGAAGTCTCAGGATCTCCTTCTTATAAGTGTCAGCCAGTTTGCTAACGGGATCATTGTAAAACCCGTAAAAATAAGGTCATAATTTAATTATATTTTTAATATTTTGAAGTATTTTATAACGTTAAATACTATTATGCTTAACGGTTTAAGTTGAAACCGATATTAAATATTATATTTTAATATTTTAACGAGCAACGAGGACTACTAGTGATCGCGATATCGACGGATGCCAAAAAAGTTTATATATTATTATCAATCGTTTCGATATTTAATACTTTCGACGATATCGTTTTAATTACGTATCGAGTCGTTATATTATTATTTTTCGTGTGCGTTTAAACTTTTAAAAAGTATTTTTACGACACCCGAGTCCCGTAAATATTTGTAAAATTGACTTTTAGTCATTTCCCGCTTTTTAACTAATATTTACATTTTGGACCAAAACTATCACAAATTGGCAAAAACTACCCTAACCTTACACTATATATATGTTTTCCACTAACACAATTTCATTTAAAAATCAATTAAATAAAAATCACCATCTTCTTCCTTCTTTTCTTTTCTTGGCCGTACACCCCATCACACACAAACCATCAAAAATTTTGATTTTCTTGTTTGATTCTTCCAAAACTAATTCAAGTCCACCTCCTAATTTTTCAAGGTGATTCTAATGGTATTTTTTTACCAACTTGCATTAAGTTTTGAATTTTGATAAAAAACTAGGCTTGTTAGGTGGAAATTTTGATCATGCATGTGTTAGAAATAATGATCAAGTGATGTTTATGATATGTTTTTGTTAAAAAGTTGATTTTTAATTTTTGGGCTTTTGATTTTGATGATGATACAAGTGTTAGGATTGGTTTATGATGATATTAGGATATTAGGTTGATGATAAAAATGATTGGTTTTGATCAAAAACATGATTTTGTGGGAGATTTTGAAAGGTGATTTTGGGCAGTAGGTTTGAGGACATTTTCGGGGGTCTTATGTCTGAAAATAGATTGATATTATGGGATTATGTTGTAGAGAATTTCGTTAGCTTCGATGTGATATAAAGTAGGCCTTCCAACTCCAAACGAGGTGGAAGATACACTAGTTTGATTTTCGTGTACCGGGAGACGAGTGTTGACACAATCCGAAAATTGTTGTCAATATTTGGATCGAATCTCGGGGACTATAAAATGAGTTTCAAAAGGATTCAAGGGCTGTTCTCAGGCTCAAAGTTTAGTATTTTGAGTCTATTTTTAAAATCAAGTGTCGGTTTTATAAATGAAGTTGTTTAGAATGGTTAAAATGGTTTCGTAATTCAAGGTCGTTAAACTGTCCGGATTTTGTAAATCAAAGATGTGTCGGGCAGGGAATTTTAGAAGTAAAATTTTTTGATGGGCTCTTGGTAGGACTTTCTACATATAGTATGTGAGTTCCTCAAGTAGTATCATGAAATTTGAATGTGTCTAAGTATGGGAAAACAGCTTGGACATTCGGTATGTTCCAACAGATTTTTATTAAAGACATAGAATAATAAAATGAATATATAGGAGAGTGTAATAGTATCACTTGTATCGTCTTCTCTCGAGTTTGTCGTGATTTTAGGAGTCGAGTTTTATATTCTTATGTATGGTTTATTTCTCGAGTCTATTATTAATGAACGCACCTTATTTGATAGGTTGCGGTTCTCGTTTTTGAAAGGCATCATCTATCGTCGGCGATCGTCTCATTACCACTATTGGCTAAGGTGAGTCTATAGTCTCACTTTATACTAGTTATTAAATGATTTTAAACCCGCGTGGGGGAATACATGTTTTTATAAACTTAGAACACAAGTCTTTTATGGTATGTTTGTCCCTCTTTGAATGGACCCGTGGTTGCCTTTAAATTGCATTAAGTGATTGCCTTTGTTAAAGCCTCAATTATGGACCGTTAATTAAATTATGATGGGTTAACCGCTAGTACAATTAATAGATCTATGGGGGAAGCCACCCCGGTTCAGTTTATGTGGACTTGTCACAGAAGCTTAGGCCCGGCCTCCATACTGTTTGAACATATTGTATTGAGAAGCCAGGTATACAACAATGTACCAATAATCTGGAGGTAACGACAATTAATAAATCTCCTGTCTTAATAGACCTACAAGGGAGTGTCTAAGGGCTCGGTTCCATGAGCTTATTGCAATTTATGCTATATACAATTATTATTGTTGATGTAAATTATTATTCGATGCTTGTTAAGCATGCCAAGAACTTATAATCTTTGCTTGTGTTCAAAATGATTACATAAACCTATAGATTTCACTCGGCATTTTTGCTGATTGTTTTACTTACATGTATTTCAGCTAATCATGAAGTGGAAGCTTGGAGGTCACGGGATTTAATTTGTGCACTGCTTTTGTTGTCCTAACTCTTTGATTTATTTATCGTTCCATTTTTAAAACAAACTAATATGTTGTTTTAACTTATCATAACACAAGGATAATCCAAGGATTACGAGGACCAACAAATGGTATCAGAGCTATCTACAACCATAGCTATCTACAATTGGTATCTACATACTCGACGATGCGACTACTCAACCGACGACTACAGCTCTTTCAGTAGAACATGGGTCAACAATTGAGGGGGAGCAATTGTCAAGCATTCAGAATCTTCGATGCTGAAAGTGCCAAGTTCACAAGTTGGTGTCAAGACAACAATACCAATCGTACACGTGGTGTCAAGAGATGACTTTAGTAGTGACGAGGCGACAAACATATGCCGACAAGAACCATTTGATCTTATCATATGATGTTCTCATCAATCAGGTCCAACCTTGTCAATTTTTTCTCATATGGTGAATATGTGATCATGTTACAAATCGGTATCATATCTCATACATTTGGTATCATGAAGATAAAACGGACTTGCATTTTTCTTCCCAAAACCTTTGTTAAAACTTCATTAAATCAATTGATATTAAAAACATCGATTTGGTTAACTTTTTAAAATGGGGGAGAAAATGTGATTTAATATCGTGACATATGTTAAGGGGGAACAAACAGATTTGCATATCAAAATGGATTTTCATGGTGACATATACTTACCCAAAAGCCATTTATTTCACGACGATGAAGATTGTGGTGTCATAAGGATGGTAGGATAGGTTAAGTCCAATGATTCTTCCAGAACCGGAGGAATCTTCCCAAGGACATTCCATAGCTAGAAATAGTAGTCCATAAGAAAGATGGAGAAAGATTGTGAACGTAGCTGAATGCCGACCAAGTACTTAAGTTAGCACTGGAACAATCACAACAAGGTGCTAGTTATGACGTATTGGTAAGCATTGAAGGGGGATGAAGAATGAAAAATAATTGTAAAGATAAAGGGTGTAAAGAAAGAAGCCCTCCTTACAACCTTAGGCAGAAACCGAGTCAACACATATGCTATTGAGATCATTTTAATGATGCTCGATATTGAAGATAGACATCATGGACCCAGTGATGCAATGCACAACCCATCCCAGCTAACTCAAATATCTCTCCAAAGTTATTTCTTTTATTCACACGGAGACAACGCACTATGTATCGATTTATTCACTCCGAATAAATAGGTATTGAAATGTTGGCACTCCTCTCCAGCCTCTGATTACTAAAATCTAAAGTGCACGATCGAGTCTAGAGCCATTTGAGATCATCAAATATCTCATTAGGACACACTTTCATATTTCCTTGCTTCTTCACACACTGTGAAAAGTAAGAAAGATCTTAAGATTCCTACGCAAAATCTTCATGATCTTGCCTGAACATCTGAGTAATACGTACGTATTTACAATGAAGATAGAAATCCTTCTTGAGCGAATATCAAAAAGCTCATGGTAGGTGACTTGTGCGATTCTTTATGAATCAAACTTGTGATAACTGGAAAGCAACAGTGGTTTAATTCTTAAATGAATTTAATCACGTTCTAGGCCTATATGTAATATCTTAGTGATCTTTCCAGAACACTCAGAGTGACACTCTATAGTGTTCACAGTGATGAGTGGAAATCCTTCTAGTGTTAACCTCAAACAGCACTTGGTAGGTAACTTGCAAGATTCTATACGAATCAAGCTCGTGACAACTAGAAAGCAACGATGGTGCGGTTCTTAATTGAATTTCACTTGTTCCAGGAACATGAATTGACGGCTTCAAATCATGCGGATATTATTATCTAAATGATTCACTCTTTATGTTCGCAGTCAGCTTTGGACGGTCGAATAAATAGAACGGGTTTACCCGTAAAATCTTGTCAAGGAGGTTCTTAATTGAAACTACCTGCCACAAGTACGATATTTAATATCGTTCAACGGTCTTCACCGACCGGCGGTAAAATGCTACCGAATTAGAATGAAATGTTCAAGGCCATTTCATCCGTGTATATGTTTTTTTGCTAACTGTCTTATGCAGCGTAACAAGAAGGTGGCATTGCGATGTACAATCCAGAAGACGTCGTCAACACATGCTTATACTGTATGCACTTAATACTTCAATAAATTCAAGAAAGTCTAAAAGTCAAGTCTTCCGTTATATCAAACTCTGAAGCTTTCAAGAATTTATAAAAGTATAAGTATGTGGAGCATGAAGTCAGGAGGAGGCAAATATCACAAGTGATGAATGCACAAGGTCAAAGAAAGGACACATGTTCAAGACCAAAGTCAAAGATCTCATCAGCATATTCACAAGAACAAGATCGAAGACTCAAGCATAGTATGCTAGGTTTAATATTTTGTAAAATGGTGTGACCTCCCTTTGGGGGAGATTGTTGGAAATACGTTTTTCCAAGGAAAGTCTCGGTCACATCATTATTAGCATAGATCACGAGCTATAGACTATTTAGGACTTTGTCTCTTGGAGCGACCTCCCTTAGGGGGAGATTGTTGGAAATACGTTTTTACGTATTTATGAAGGATCGGTCACTTCAATGATATTGGGCTCGTGATCCAATATAGTCCATATAGCCCACATGTAGGATGGGCTATATAAACCCCCTCCTATCATGTTAGGAGGGGTTGGTCATTCTCACTTTGAGACACTTAATCTAATCTTTCATTATTCTCTCCAACCTCTCTCTAGTTCTTCATCTATCTCTCTCTCTCTTTAGATAATCATAACACAAGGATAATCCAAGGATTACGAGGACCAACAACGATAAATTTAAAACGTCTCTTTTCGAGTCGTTCTTTATAAATTGTGTGTTTTTATACCATTGTTTAGCACCCAAAGATATATTCCGCTGCGTGTAAATTTGGGGGTGTTAAAGATTGGTATCAGAGCCATGAGTTATAGAGAACTAGGTCTTTATTTTAAAAACCTTAACTATAACTGTCAGTTTTTATTTTTCAAAGAGTCGGTGCACATGACTTCGCGTGACTTCAGGTTCAAGCTACTTCTGAGATTACAATTTTAGTATACGTTATTACGTATACCTTATTGCCAAGTATTTATAAATAAATACTATGATTCCTTTATTGATATATAATTATATATAGGATCCCTTAATCGATATATATTTATGTCGTTAAACTTTTTGATAAAAGTTTATCATTTATTAATGATTAACTTAAATAAATAAAATGAATTTTCAAGATCTTTCTGTATTTATTTTTGAAGTATTTAAATTGCTTTTATAGCAAAATTTTATGTTATGACCTTACATACCTTCATCTGCGTGTGTTATGTTCATTGTTTAACCCTTTGAGATATCTATATAGATATCCAAATCGTCTTCCGGCTGTTTGTGCTTGGACGTCTTGAAACGTAATCTCTAGACCATTGTGTATCTCAATGTGTCCTTGGAATAGACTAACCGCTATCGTGTGAGTCACACATTTTGAAACACTTCCTATAATCGTGTTGAATAATATCATGATTTTTCATAACATTTTGTTGATTTTTATCATCGTTTTACACGACATGCGAAGATTTAATTCATTGACATTTATATGTATCGACTCCGAAGTGTATTGTTCACTTATATCTCGGTAATGTCAACGTCATTTTATAAATCATCCTCTAGATTATGGCGCTAGATTGGAATACGATTTTACTTCTATAGAATTGTATCATTTGTTTTTCATTAATCTTCTTGCTCCCGGAACGCAAGCTATGAATGTTCCATTCTTTTCTTGTTATGTGTTGTGTTTTTGGACAATCGTGGCACCCAGGAGATTTGCCTACATTGCACCTTGAAACTTAAATTATGAACGTCATTCACCGTTTTGCTTCCTAAATTTCGTGTTGGATACCTTGAAGCATCTTCTGTCATTCATTATGCTATATTTTTATTTGATGCTCATTATGAGATTTATTTTTCGTTGTTGTAAAATCCACAAGACATGTGTGTACATATTTTGAGTCGTTAGGAAGAGTTGAAAAATACATTTTAGGTAGAGACTGCAGGGGCAGTATAAACAGGTCAAAACTTAAGAGTAAAACATGTGTTATTAAAATAAAATAGTCAAACCTGCACAGAACTTGCAGGGGTAGTTTGGTCATTTTATATTGGGTTTCAGGTCTCGGGTAAGACTAGAAAGTCGTCGGAAACGTCGTTTTGCATCGAAATGCTTTAGACTCCGAGTCTTGGAGATGTCGTTTATCGGGTCAATTAATCGGCTCATATTAAAAGTTATATCTGATAGAAAATTCAGAACATGAGTTTTAAACGTTTCCAAGCAGTTTTGATTTCATTTGAGATCGTAAAATTTTAACAAATATTATTTTACAACTTACGAATACTAGTTGCATGTGAAAATGTTTAAAAATAGAAACATTACAGGATTAGCAATTACCGGATTAATGGTGTAATTTGAAAATGAATACTCCCTCCGTCCCATATTAATAGTCCACCGACCAAAAACACGCATATTAATAAAAACATCACTTTTTCAGCTTTCTCTCTCTTACTTTTTACACAATGACAATTTTGTCCTTAACCATTTAATTTACAACTTCTTTGTTGTTTGTAATAATACCCTCAAGTGAGGGTAATATGATAAACTTAATCTACATTTCTTATCTATTTTTGGACTGGACTATTAATTTGGGACGTCCCAAAATAGTAATATGGACTATTAATATGGGACGGAGGTAGTAATATACTTTCTTAAAAGCATGTTGTGTCGAGTATCTTACATAGAATACACATATAGATTGATTTATTCTTTTTATATATATGACACATTTGTCATTCGATGTTATCTTATTTTTTTTTATTTTCTTCTAACCTTCCACTGATTTGGGCTGAGTTTTGAAGTCAACCAAAGAAGTTAGATCCGAGCCTTGAGGTCCAAGCTGGTGATAGCTACTTGACGTTCATTCAAAATAAATCTCTTGCTAGATTCCAAGAAATGTTCTAATATATCTTTACTATTTCTTAGTAAAGTTAAATCAAGAATTCACGTGTATTCTTGTTGATGTACTTAATATGAGGAAAATAGGAAGAAGGTAATTATGTACCTCTGTTCAAAGATGTCTGCATAGTTAGCGTACAAAAATATCTGTTTCTGACTACATGTCTGTTATATTTGTATTACATGCTTGTTTTAGATATATTATTAAGCCACATGCATATAATTGTACTAGTTTGGTTTTTGTAAGACTTCTCATATAGCGACTAACAATTATAACGACATCATCCGGCTTTTCGTTTCAGACTATTAATAGCAGACCCCTTGATACATCAGGAGGTGTAAGATCTCTCTTCGCGAGTTTGGTATACTTCGTATTTTCATATTCATTTTTTCTTTTGATAATTCGTTTTTGATTGTTTCTTACATCACTAAAATTTCTAGAGTCTTGTCGAGCTTGCTGGAAGTGAGAGTCTAGGTGATACAAACTCCTGTGGTGGATTTAAAGAAGGACGCAAAGTCAACAAAAGATTTCTCACTTTGACAAAAGTATTAAGAAGTTAAGGTTAGTTGTTATATATATAGTCTTTATAGTTAAGTTCATGTTTTCCTTGTCTTAAGTTCTCATTCTTTACCTTTCTATACCTGGTATTGACTGGATTAGCTACTGTTGTTGTTGTTGTGAAATATGTATGATTAGATGATACCCAGTGTAATTAATAGTTTCTTGGTTTGGTTTATGCAGTCATGTCAAAAAGAGCGATAGCATATCTTTTAGAGATTCCAAGATGGCAAGAATTCTGAAATCTTCATTAGGGGGTGAACATTTAATTGGTATGCCCACATTATGGTATTAGAGTATTAGACCACTTATAGTATTTACTTACAAGATAAGCTACGATATTAAACAAGAATTAGGTTTATTTATCTTGATTAAAGTATATTACAGTAAGATTCATAATCTTTCAGGAATCAATATATGAAATGGAAGTATCCCAACTTATGGTTCAACAATGAACCTACTGAAGTGTTTTTTGAAATTTGAGTAATAATGTTGAAAATAAATTTTACACTAGTGTTTCATGATAAGCAAGAATTTTATTACGGAGTGCTAACTAAGAAACGGTTATAACTTAAAATGACTAACAACATTTTTACTCATTTTCGTATGTTCCAGGCTATGTTGACATGAAGTATTTAAAGACGGAAGTGGTGGATAAAGACTTGTGAGGATAATCCTAATATTTATATGATTGTACTTATAGATCATTTTATATTAACTACCATTACTTGTACTCTTTATAATTACATTGACGTCGTACAGATTTATAACATACAGCATTGTATTTACTATAATGGTTTTATTCAGGAAATTAGTATTATTGCATCCATTTGAATTTAGTATCATACAAACATTTAGTGTATATTATTTTAGTTTAATGGAACGAAAATTAATACATAGAAGAACGTGTTGCGATAGATGTGAGAGAGTGTTGCACTTATATGAATGATACAATTTGAAGTGTTGCGTTTATTAAATAAAAGTGTTGTCGTTGGTTGGTGCTTATATATAAGTGTTGCCATAAATGTACAAAGTGTTGTTTTAAAGTAAAAAATTGTTGCATTTGAGTCTTAAAAGTGTTGCACTTCAATTGTTGCATTTTACTAAACTGAAGCAACACTTTCAAAAAGTGTTGTATTTTCTTTTAAAAGAGTTGCTTTAGATCTAAGGCGACGTTGCCTAACGCGGCACTTCAAAAAGTGTTGCATTAACGATAATGTAGCACTTTTAAAGCATAATACAACACTTTTTGAGTGTTGTCTTATGTTCAATTTGTAGTAGTGTTAGGAACTTTTTTATGCCATAGTTCATATGGAGTCTTGTCAATCTTCTTGGTTGGAACCATATTGAGAATACATTCAACAGTCTCTAGAGCATAATCCCAAAAGGATAGTGGCAAATTATAAAGACTCATCATTGATCGAACCATGTTTAGCAAAGTTTGATTTCTCTTCTCAAAAACACCATTGTGTTGTGGCGTCTAAGGAGGAGTCAGTTGTTGGACAATTCCACTAGGCTTTAGATAATCTTTAAATTCTTGACTAATATATCACCACCACGATCTGATCGAATGGCTTTAATAGTCTTCCCGAGTTAATTTCTACTTTATTCTTGAATACCTTGAATGTTTCAAAGACTTCATGTTTATGTTTAAGTAAATAAAGATAACCATAACGAATATAATCATCAGTAAAGGTAATGAAGTATGTAGCACCTTGCTTTGACACATGTATAAGCGGACCACATATGTCGGTATGAATTAATCCAAGTAGATATTTCACCTTTTCAGTTTTATGCAAAAAATATTTCCTTGCCATCTTCCCATATATACAAGAGACGCATTGATCAAACGGTTCATTATTCGTCGAGTTTAAAAGTCCATCATGTTGCAACTTTACAATACGCTTCTTGCTTATATGAGCAAATCGACAATGCCAGAGATAAGTAGAATCTAAACTTGCTTTAGATTTCTTATTGCTAATAGAATACATAAAATTGGCAAAGTAGGATCATGCATATCAATTTCATAAATACCATTAACATGAATACAATTAAAATAACTCATATTATTAAATAAAATGGTCAAACCAGTATGTATAAATTTATGAATAAATCATTTATCATGCAAAAAAGAAACTAAAACAACACCTCTAGTTATAGTAGGTGCATAATGACAATCATCCAAAACCAGAATTAAACCATTAGGTAAAACTAAGTCAAAACTTTCAATAGCTTCTACTTCAGCACGTACGCCATTTCCAACATATGAGCAGACATTTCCTTGCTTCAGCTTCTTTGCTCCTCTAAGGCCCTGTTTTGTTACAAATGTTAGTATCACAACCAGTATCATACACCCAAGAATTTTTAGAACAAGAAAAAAATTCAATAGTATAAATACCTGAAGAAGTGGATGCTCCAGCTTGCTTCTTCTTTTTCATCAACTCAGCTAGATAAAGAGGATAGTTCCTCTTTTAATGTCCAACCTCCTTGTAGTGGTGACATGTGAAATCTTTTGTCGGATGCTCTTTCTTATAAGGTTGAGGCTTTTTAGGTTTAGGAGGATAAGAATTTTTAGGACCCTTATCCTTATGTTTACTTTTAGTCTTACCACCTTGTGGTTTGTACTTCTGGATCCTACCACCTTGAATCGCCATTACTTGTGGTGTAGAAGAAGACGTAACATCTGGCTTCTTGTTCTTCTTAACTCATTTCTCAAATTCAAAAAAATGGAATTCACTAATTGTCTTCCCCATGCTTTGCATATTGTAATTTTGGACAAAGCCATCAAAATCACTTGAAAGTGATTTGAGAATCAAGCTGACATAGACAACTTCTGGAAGAACATAGTTGAGAGTTGCCAAATGATCCAAATAGTATTACGCCTTGGATAGTGGAAGGCGAAAGTGGGGTGTTGTGTTATGTCCAAGGCAGCAGAATCCGAAAACGGACAAAGGGTGTTGGTCGTAGTAGCAAAAGGAGGGAGAACTGCGGGAGTGGAATCTAGGACTGCGTATGATTAGGATATGGGATCCCGGAATCAATAGTGTTTTTTAAGACATCACCTTGAGAACAAAATGGTTTCGAATGAGTGGGGAATGATACACCCTGGACTCTTGAGAGGATTGGGCCAAACGGGCCACATCCATCTTATTTATATAAGTATGTCTTTGCGTTGTACTAGGAATGTCTTATTAGTTTAGGAATGTCTTTTATTGCAAGTAATATTATTAGGCTATATATAAACCGAATCATTATTATGATAGAATGAATCAATGTCTAAGATCAATAAAATAAACCCCTAGTTTTCTTCGTCTCTACTTCTTAAGGAGGAAGCATCCACTAAAAGTGGTGATTTATCCTAATACTACCTGAGAGGTTCGTATCAATTTGTTCCTATTAGTGTTTTTTTCTATTTTGATGTTCTTGTTCTAGTTGAATTATGTTGTTCTTGATTTAAGTAAAAGAAAGTTCGTGTGTACACTGATAGTTTTATAAATCTAGAAAAAGTTATGATGATTATGAATATCAATTAAAAGAAAATAAAAATTCAAGCGAGCATGCAACACAAGATAACAAGGTATTTTAGTCACTTTGTTTTGTCCAAGGACAAAATCAAACCTAATTTTTTTTTTACAAAAAGGTTGGTAGTATTTACCGAACCAAACAAATGAAATATGCGATTTGACCAAACCATAAAGACTATTTTTGAAAATGTAGAGATAATATTATCTAAAAACACAAGGAAAAACGAACAAAAGAACATAAAGAAAGAAATCTAACTCGGTTTAAAAAAAAAAATCCAATTAGAATGTCAGCTAAAGAATGGTTGAACAAGGACATAATAAAAAAAGTTACGCATAAATAAGCTGCCCAAGCCAACACTTTCACATAAATAGTTACAATACGCACCTTAACCAACAGTTTCATTACCATTTCAATCATATATCACATAAAAGCATTAAAGACAAACCCTAACCATATAAACGAATTACAATAAACAACACATAATCCAACATATCAAAAGAAAACTTATTACCCAGAAAAACACTTGAAATAGATAAACCCTAACCCTAAACGTTTACAAAAGTACACATAAACTGTTAATTTGAAGCAAAAAAATACACTACAGTCCTAATACAAAAGTACATATAAAATGTTATTTTAAAAAGAAAAATAGAATACACTACCGGATACATAATGAGAACAGATTTCACAAAAATAGAAACTCAGACATAATGAAAAAGCTTACCAAAATGATCCACACATAAATACCGCATCTTCGCATACTTTCTATCATCAGTTCAATCGAAGCAAAATACACTAAAACCAACTACACCCAATTAGCATGGCTATGAAATTTATCATTATAGCCAATGGACAATCACTCATATTCTAAAAATCTCTCAGAAACCTATAATCATCATACACCGGGTTCTGAGAAGTAAATGCGGCAACTAAACGATCATAAGAACCATGACGATCCTGATATATGGGAGCTCCCATCAATCGATTTGCTCGACCTCTATTCCTAATAAACAACAGAAATTTTCTAATAAAAGTCTATTAGTAGATAAGTATCACAATTAGCCAACTCATAATTGATTGGTTGATTGACTTGCTATAATTATTCTACAAGTGTATGTATATATTGATGTTTGATGATTAATAAAGATCATGGGGTTTCATATTCTAACATGGTATCAGGCCTTACCCCAATGTTTTAAACCTAAAATCACTTCCACTGTCAAAACAACTCTTCTCAAAACATCATCTATCACAAACCCTACAATATATTCTCCCATCATTCTATCCCTACCGTTTGAAATAAGAGATGACCAACATGTTCACTTTTAGTATGTTGCTTCGGAAAAGGTCAAATGATCATCTCGTCATTTTCACTTTTTTTTTCTAAGGTTATTTGGCTTTTTAATGTTACTCTTTTTATTATGAAAAGGCTAATAAAGTGCTACTTTAATCATCAGTTTGTTTTATCTTTTGTCTAAAAAAAATAAAATAAAAAATTATAATTGTTTTACTATTTGTGTCTTCATTGTTGGTTTGTACTGCTTATTCGATCTAATTATCTTTCAATCTTTCGCTCAATTCTAAAAAAAACTAAACTCTTTTGTTTCATTTTCTTGTGTTGGTAATTTGTGCAAAGGTCACAAATTCACACGGTTGTCTATTTGGTTTGATGTTTGTGCAAAGGTCACAATCGACAGTTGACATTTATGAAGATGAATCAGAGGTTGTGCAGTGCTTTGTTGATTTGTGTTGATCTGGTTGGAGATTAGGATGATAATCGAAGATGCAGGGCCTTATTAATGTTTTAATTTCCATGTTTTATTTTGTTTTTTTTCTAGTTTAGTACTCGAGTTCGAGCTTTTGCGATTTCGTCGCTCGGACTGCGAGGGAGTATTAGTAGATAAGTATCCCAATTAGCCAACTCATAATTGATTGGTTGATTGACTTGCTATAATTATTCTACAAGTGTATGTATATATTGATGTTTGATGATTAATAAAGATCATGGGGTTTTCATATTCTAACAAAGTCAGCTTACGTTTAACAATGACTTTAACTTCGTCTTCTTCAGGGAACATAAACTCGTACTCATCCATTTCGATAATAAAAAAGTAATACATAAAAATTGTGTGTGTGGTGTGTGTGTGTGTGTGTGGGGGGGGGGGGGGGGGGGGGTCCTTCTGCAAATCCCAAATCTTGAACCACACGCCTTTGATTATACGGCAGGAGCGAAAGTGATGGTCCCTCGCTTCCTCCGGAGCACCACAAAAAAGCAAGATGACAAATCTAATTGAACACCTCGGCGAATCAAGTTAGACCTGATGGGAAGACATCTAAAGCGAGACGAGATACACAATAGACTTTACAAGGAACTCAAGAATTCCATGTAAATTTTGGCACTGCAACATTGTTATCAAACAATTTGTTTTGGATCATCACACATAATTACTTGATTATCTCATAATATGTTTAGGAAAATAATTTACATGGTAGGAGAATGCAAACATGCAACAAGATATGCCGCTAGCCTTTTTTAAGACAATATTGTTAAGAGAGACAAGATCACTCTCCGATGGATCCATTGGCTGCTTCCTCCAAGACGTTTCGCTATATTAAGACGTTACGAGATGTAATGGAGCTTCCTGAAGCCAAAAATTAATGTTTTTTACTTCATATTATTTATTAGCCATATTACTTGCTGCATATTCTTGATTGTTTTGTTCACAATTTCTCGGATATGATAACAATCTATTTCGACTTGGACCTCGAACTAATGACAATTTCTTTCGATTATCTCTGATACTCCATAATAAAGTAATACTAGGCATCACAAACAAACTTGTTTGTTAACCAAACACTCAAAATTTCACGAAGCAGAAACCGAAATACAACAAGAAAAAAAAAATACAGTAATCATTACAAACAACACAAAAGCTTTTCATAGCCTTTTGAGCAATGAGGGAGGGTTAATAAGGCTTTATCGAGCCAGCACATACTTGATCAATTTTCAACAAGGCTGGTCACTAAGCCCGAGTTGCTTCCTTGTTTTTCCAACAAACAAGTCTTTAGATTTAAGCATACCAGGAATCCGCCCAATGATTGTTACACACCATGCATGTAGCAGGGCATCTCGTCTCCCTAATGACACAATCGCCATTGCTGAGGCGGGACTGTATTTGACCATTTTGCCCTCATCACCTCCATCAACTAGAAGCTTTAAATTGGTCGCTACCACTAAGGCATGCTTTTGTGCTAAAAATCCTTGTTTGAGTTCCTGTTAAATCAGACAACGTGGAATGTCATAAAAAGTTCAAAAGGATAAAATTAAACATATGTAGCTTTAAATTTGTAGAATATTGCACGGTTTGGGTGACCACGAAAACTTTTGGTCAAAAGACTTCAATTTTTTCCCCAGATAATTAAGCAAGTAAATAATACTCGCAATAATCTGATTTTTGAAATCAAATAATCTAGCAGGTTTTATGAAGATAGAAAATGTATCAGCGGGCTCCAACTTACCGGAACATCATTGACATCACCAATGGCAAAGATATTTTTAAAATCCTTAACCCTTAAATTCACATCAACCATTAACCGTCCATGATCATCCATACTATTCCTAAGAATAGTCTCTTTAAGCCACGACGAGCCAATTGGTTCACTTGTGCATTTAAAGTGACAATCAGCCAGAATTTTTTCACCACTGGATGTTTCATAAACACCACCAGAGCCCGAGTCCAAATCAACAGATTGGCCTAAGATGACCTTCACGTTTCTAGCATTTAACCAATTAAGAGCCTTTTTACCAGCTGAGTCGCCAATAAACTCGAGCAATTTTGTACCACGGTGAACTAACGTCACCTTTTTACCGGGAAAGTCAGTTGCAATTTCACCTGCGAGTTCCACGCCTGAGGGTCCTCCTCCTACTATCAATATTGATTCAGAGGATAGTATCTTTTTATGATCTGTAAAAAAAAGTGCGCCTTTAAGTAGATGAGCTATAAAATAAACCAAAATCTAAAGTGAGAGGCAAATAGGTGATATTAATTCTTGTTACAAAACTAATGCCTCAAAGAATTATTCCTACATAAGTATTAATCGACGTCGACTTTTGAGGTTACTCAATGATTTCATATCCATTAGTTATATATATAAAAACTTGATACCAATCATTTGTAACTTTACTTTAGTGTACTATTTACTAGCAAGCTTGACCTCAAAACTTATAAGGTTACCTGCTTCAAACTGGGCGAGCCTTGCCTGCTTAGTTACATAGCGAGTCCCTACGTGACCTGTGGCGATCACAAGATAATCATAAGAAACCTGGCGACCTTCTGAAATTAAAACTTGGCCTACTTCATCAAGCCCAATTGCATTAGATGTGATAATACTTGCACTGGGAAGATATTCATGGTGGTTAATCAAGGTTCTTTTTGCAAATGACGGTTCGACTATTGACCTTAAATTTGCCCATGTAATCTCGAAATATTCTTTCCTGAATAAAAAAAAAACATGTGAGCCCTTATACAAAAGTTTTTAGACAGTAGATCCTGTTTCCATGTTAGTGTTCATGTACAATATAGGTCAAAATTATATTTATGAAGAGATCTTAAGATACTCTGGTCAAAATCGGTATACTATTAAGATTCTATCTCGCAAAAGATACTAAGCAGGAACGATAATAGTTATCGTAAAATCCTAAAACGAGATCATGTCCATGATGGGGATCGATCTTCACAACCATTAACTTTATAGGCCTATTAGTTTTTTGAGTGAGTCCTACCCTTAAACATGTATCACAATTTCAAACATACGACGAAAGTGAACCTGTCTATCCGTCTGTTCGGGAGTCAAATACGAATACATATAAAGAAGAGAAGAAAGAAAAATACTTACGAATCAATGAGGGTGAAATCGAAGTAGTGATTGTGAAGAAGAAGGTTTTTAGAAAGAAGTGAACCAGCCATTCCTCCACCAATCACCACCACTCTTTTCTTTCTATTCTCATCTGCCATTTCAACTTTTGTTATATATTTTTCTTACTGGATTATGTTTGATGAATATTTGAAAATGAAATGAGATTTGTACAATGTACAGGTAGTATTTATAGATGAAGAAATGGATATAATAACCAAAAGTAACATGTGATTCATGGAAATTGGAAATAGTACTAGGTTGGTGCCTATTGCTTTCGTGCTTTCAGTTTGACTAATAAAATATGTTTACGAGAATTGAACTTGACTACCGACACCCTGGCGGCATAAAAAGCGTTACACCATCCGTACGTCAGCTCTGATTATAGGGTTTGGTTACTAGTTATATCATCATGACTTCATCATACAATCATCTTTTTGTTAGCTTGAGACACATTTATATAATCCTTTTTAAGTTTTCTTTAGTGTTCCGTGAACAATCAAATGTGATACATGAAATCTATAATATAAACAAAAATCTACATGGAGTTTGTAAGAACATATCATACATAGGGAAACAACAAACAAACCCTACACAAGAAGTTTGAGCTTTATCCTTCTATACGCATGCTTGAAGAACTCAAGACTATGTTTGAGAAGCCACAAGCTGTGGAGATATACGATTTAGTAGATCCTTTGCATAGCTGTAAGCAGACCGCTGGAAAGTCCGTAAGTGCACACTATATGGAAATGAGAGGTTACATGAAACAACTCATTGCACTTGAGAAACCCTATGACCATGATATGGCGATTAACTTGATCTATAGGTCCCTTAACAAGGACTTTAATGATTTTGTTTGGAACTGTTGGAATCGATAACCCAACAACCTAAAGATCGATTAGCGAAAACCTAGATTACCATAAAGAAGATCGCACAGCTGCAACAAACGAAACCCAGAAGACAACACACCACAAAGGTAACCGAACGATTAATCATTTATTATTAATGATCGATTACATAGGAAAGAATAAAGATGCGAGTGTGTTTGAGTCCTTCACCCCCACCTCTATTTATAGGGGTGAGGGGCATCCTAACCGACCTAGACTTGGGCTGCCAAACCCACATCCGACTCAAACACATTCCAAATACAAGCTATGCTATACTAAGGTAACATTCCTAATCGACTAATAACTAGACATGGAAACTACCATAAAGTAACAATTTCCACCTTAGTGACAAGACTAGTTAATCCCGATACCAAGTATCTCCATGCAATACTTGAACTTCGGACCTGGAACCACCTTTGTAAACGCGTCAGTTGCATTATCTTCCGTGCCTATCTTCGCCACTTCAATCTCTTTAGATTCTATGATCTCCCTGATGAAGTGATACCTCACCTTGATATGCTTCGTCCTCTCATGAAACATTGCATTTCTTGAGAGATGAATTACCCCTTGATTATCACAATTCACAACCACTGACCTTAGGTTTATTCCCAGCTCGATTAGTATACCTTTAAGCCAAATGCTTTCCTTAACAGCTTCCATAAGCGCCATATACTCCGCCTCTGTAGTAGACAATGAAACAACATGCTGCAGAGTTGCTTTCCAACTCACAACACAACCATGTACCATAAACACGTACCCGATTATCGACCTATCCTTGTCAGGGTATTTAGCATAATCACTATCCACGAAACCGTCAACATCTACGTGCTTCCCTTGATCTCTACCATAGACTAGACCTACATAAGCAGTGCCCTTCAAGTACTTCAAAATCCACTTCACCGCTTCCCAGTAATTTTTACCCGGATTCGCCAAATACCTACTCACAATGCTAACAGCATACGCAATATCCGGTCTAGTGCAAACCATCAACTATATTAAACTACCTACAACATTCGCATATGGGACCTTACTCATTCTTTCCACATCCTAGTCACTCGACGGACAATCCTTCAAAGATATCTTGAAGGGTGCTCCCAATGGCACAGAGACCAACTTGCCATTATCCACTCTGTAGTTATTCAGAATTTTCTGCACATATCCTGACTGAGACACCTTCAGGGTTCGGTTACCCCTATCCATGACAATCTCCATACCAAGTATCTTCCTATATGGACCAAGTTCCTTCATATCAAACTCTTTCCGCAACAGTTCCTTGGTATATATGATCTCAGACTTGCTTTTACAAGCAATCAACATATCATCTACATACAACAGTATATCATCTACATATGTGCATACCTGGTGCAAACTCCTTGGAGTAAACACAACTATCATAGTTGCTACGGCTAAACCCATTGCTGACCATATACACATCAAACTGTTTGTACGACTGCCTTGGAGACTGCTTAAGACCATAAAGGGATTTCTTCAACAAACATACCTTGTTGCCCGTTCCTTCTTCAAAACCAAGCGACTGCCTCATATAAATGATTTCTTCAAGATTACCATGCAAAACGCCGTCTTCACATCAAGTTGTTCAAACTCGTAATCTTCACAAGCAGTTAATGAGAGAATCACCCTAATAGATGTATGTCGAACCACAGGTGAGAATACCTCATTATAGTTAATCGCCTGCTCGTTGTGTGAACCCCCGAGCTACCAGCCTTGCTTTATACTTTGGTTTCTAAATGCCTTCAATCCCTTCTTTAATCTTATACAACCACTTGCAGCTTACTAGCTTCTGACCACGTGGTGATTGACCAGCTCCCAAGTATGATTCTTCTTTGATGAACTCATCTCTTCCTTCATAGAACGAACCCACTCATCCTTTTCAGATGAATTAATCGCCTCCTGGAATGTGATATGTTATTGTGTATCTTCTTCCTCAGCAATAGCAATCACATAAGCCGTAATATCATCTTCTTCCTTAGACCCTGATGATCTAGTCAATGATACATTACCTTCATTCCTATACCTTGTAGGTATAGTAGTTGTTCTCTTAGCTCTATCACGCACCAGAACATAGTTGTCCATATTCTGTTGTTGAGGCATTGCATCTACTGCATCTTCAACTTGATCCTCATATTCATTCCCTGGAGTTACCCCAGTATGAGGATCCACAGTTGGTTCGACCCGACTGTCTTGAAGTTCCACCTCAAAATCAATTTCCTTCCCAGAATCTGCATCACCAGCACCTTTTAGAGTATCCCTATACACAAGGCCCTCATTAAAGACCACATCCCTGCTTATGATTATCTTTGGTTTAACGTCATCCAACCTCCATAATCTGTATCCCTTCACACACCCAGGATACCCCAGGAATATGCATTTAATAGCTCTAGGCTTGAGCTTGACCTGATTCACGTGGGAATAAGCAACACAACCAAATATCTTCAACATCTCGTAATTCGCCAGATTTCTTGACCATAAATCCATAGGTGTCTTCTTCTCCAATGCTGTAGATGGAGACCTATTGATCAGATATGCTGCCATCACTGTTGCTTCAGCCCAGAATGATTCTGGCAAACCAGACTGAATCAGTAAACACCTAACCTTGTAACCTTGTCCAAGAGCGTCCTGTTCATTCGTTCAGCTAGACCATTCTGTTGCGGAGTTCCACCAACCTTCAAATGTCTTGCTACCCCGATCTCCTTGCACAAGTTATTAAAATCCTGATTATAAAACGCCAAACCATTATCCGTTCGAAGTTTCTTTAGTCTTCTACCTGTTTGGTTTTCTACCAACTGCTTCCACTCCTTGAACTTGTTGAACGCCTCACTCTTGTGTCTAAGAAAATAAACCCAAACCCTCCTCGAATAATCATCAACAATCGATAAGAAGTAACGACAACCACTCATCGATTCTACCCGAGAAGGACCCTAGAGATCCGCATGGACATAGTCTATAACTCCCTCTGTTGTGTGCTGACCTTGACTGATGAGACTGTAATTATACATAGTCTCATCGTCCAAATCGGGCTTAAAACGCTTAAAATATCGTCAAAATACCAAAAAATATGCCTGTGTTTGTTCATTGTGTATTTCAGGTACGGATATCGTGGATTCACCAAAAGATCAAAGGAATCAAGCAAAAACGAACACGGGAAACAAAGTCGCGCAAAGAACGGGCCCAAGTTTGGAATTTACAAAAATACCCTTGAAGTTTTGAAGTTTGGCAAGATTGGTCCTCCAAGTTTGAAGAATTGTCACTTTATACCCCTACTCTATCATCATTTACCTTGGGGTCCCTAAAGTTTGAACAATATACAAGAAAAACCTTTGGAATATTACTAAATATCATTTTTAGTCCTTGGTTAAAAGTATTTGCAAAAGCTGTGCCAAAAATGACAAGATGAGCAAAGTTTTTACAAAGGGAATAAAGTTTGGAGTTGTTATTTACAAAATAGCAATATCATGGAAAGTGTGGGGTTAAACTGGCCAGACACACAAACCACTCACCACCACTTATAATCCTCCACGTCACCACCCTTACCCACTCCACCATTCCTCACACGACACCTCATCCCTAAACAACCACGTTTTTATTATTATTATTAGTTTGATTTTAAACTAATATTAATAAAACTAAACCGGGTAACACCTACATTATTCCCTAAAACAAATTTACTCCAACTATTTACCTTCTTCTCCACCTCATGAACCCTAGTTTTGTTTCACTAATCAAACAAAGGGGTAATTAAAATTGTTGTTACCAATTAACTATTTAATCATCCCCCAACATATCCCCACACCCAGAAAACGACCCCTTTGCCTTTTGTCTCCCCCACAGCTACACCCCTCACATGTCTTTGTACTTGTTTGACTCAATCCACGACACACATTTGTTTCTTATTCCCTAAGGATTTTCCAACGCTCAAGATCAAATTTCGACAGCTGGCTACATGACAAAGATCACATGAGCATTCCTGGACCAAGACTTCAAAGAAGAATATGGCATCTGTAAACGAATATCCAAGGGTACTTTCGGATATTCATCAATTAGGGTTTGTCTTTTGTATTTTTTTTAATTATTCTAGATAGTTCTATTGATCATTATAAAAGGAGACCCAAAAGTGTTGGTGATCCCTTTGTTCCAGCTCTATTGTAAAAAAAAATTTAAGTTTAATGAAAATTCAAACTTTTAGTTTTATAATATGCTGAGTTCCATTTATTTTCAAGTTTTAGAGTAATAATTGTTTTTCTAAACCTATTGTTAGTGTATTCAAACCAAATCTGGATTTAAGGAAACTTAGTCCATTTGAGTTTTTTTTTCTCGTTTTAGCAGTAGCTTATAGGAGATTAGTTGGGTTTTTTGGTTGACACCCAAGGGATACAACTGAACTTTTATAAGCTATTTTGGTTACCCGTTTTTACTTTAAAGTTATTTGCAAAATATCGTTTCCAGAATTTGAGTGTATCAAGCTTTTCAAAAATCTCTTTTTTTTATCTGTTTTTAGTTGATTTCACTATACCAAAAGCCTTTACCAAAAGCTTGCTGACAACAAGCTTTTGGCTAGAATTTTGGTATTTGGATTTCCCTTGTTTGTGGTGTTTTATGTTTGTAGGTACCCCCTGTTGAACCCGCAACACAACAGCATTTCTCAAAAGCCCCATAGACTCTATATAAATACAAAAGAAGGCATCAGCCGATGTAAGTGTGGCTTGAACCCTTTTTCTCTATATAAGTTTAGTTGGTTATGAGATATCTGCTTGTTTTAGTGTTTTTCTATGGTTTTTGTTGCTTGGCATTTGATATGTTCTATTTAGCATAAATACATGTTAGTTTTAAGTAAATCAGTAGCTTGAGTTTGATTTTTAAGAAGTCAGTTTTGTTAAAATTCCGTATAAGTTAGTTTAAGGGGCGTTTGTGTTAGGGTAGTAACCTAGTATCTAAGTCCTCTTGAAGCTCAGAAGATTGCAGGCACTTGTAAGTTATCAATATAAGTCTCAATCAGCCTTTTGTTTGAAGTATTAGAGTGAAAAGTCAAGAATTTGCGTTTTGCTTATAATCTGTCTATTATAATCAGTGGGGTATATTAGTTGTTGTTTACAAGTCATTTATACATTGGTGGCAACCTGCTTTAAATTAATTTTTAGGATAGTGGCTTTTCAAGTGATTAGATATAAAAAAAAAGAGAGCGCTTTTCGGGAGTTCATATCAGCAATCATCCTTCATTGTTTCTGTATTTTTCATACAGTGATTTCAATCTTGATGTTGCTTGATTTTAGAATCGAATGTTAGCAGCTTGATAGCAATTACGATAATTTAGCTCTGTAATTCAGTAGATTGGTAGTTGGAAGTTACGAGTCCCCTATAGAACTCACACTTGCTGTCTATACCCAGGTATACCAGCAGTTATGCCCAAGGTCTGCCTGCATATTTTAGTGAGCGTTTAGATTTGTTTTTTTAGTCTGTTTGACTTGTTCTTTGTACACATCTAGTGTTAGGATAGGATTGAGGATAGATTGCTTTAAGTTTTTGTGTCCTTTGGTAAAATTTTTGGGTCTTGAAACTCACCTAGTGTGCTATAATTCAGCAAGTTTCATCAGACCCTCTTATGCTCATTACAGTAAGTGCTTTGGCTTATTTTTGTGTAATTTTTGCTTTTAACTTGCTCTTTTTATTTGTTGTTTGACTCCCCACACTTCCACGAGTGTGAGGGTGCCTCTTGTGCTCAAAACACCACCAAAAGGCTCTAAAACCAACCAAAACGAGCAAAAATCCTCCCCTGTACCACAGAGACTGGAAACTGCCTTTCCTGACACTTTTTGACAAAAAAAGTGTCGCTTATAGTTTTGGGAGGGAGGAGGATTCTACTTAGCGACAGTTTTGTGACACTTAAAAGTGTCACTAAAAGTATTGGGAGGGAGGAGAACTTGTGTAAAAAAAAGTTATTTTTTAAAAAAAAGTCATTTAATACTTTTAAAAAAGTCATTTTAGTTTAAATTCTTTTTAATTCGTAAAAAATTATTAAAAAGTCAAAAAAAAATTAATTCTTTTTTTAAAAAATTTCTTTTATCATTTCGAACTTAGGAAAATATATTTTTATTTTTAGGTTTTAAATTTATAGTTTTTAGAATTAATTGCAAATTTAATTAGTTTTTTTGTCTTTTAGTGCAAAAAGTTTACATTTTTAAGTTTTAAAAATTTTGTTAGTTTTAGAAAAGTATTTTATTTTTGGTTTAAAAAGTTTTACTGTTCACTTTTTTAAAGTATTTTTTAGATTTAATTTAAGTTTAATTAGGATTTAATTAAAATTGTTTTGTCTTTTAGTGTAAAAAATTATTGTTTTCAACTTTTTAAATTTTTCTACTGTTTAGTAATACAAATTAGGATTTTTCAAAAATTCAAATTAATTTTAGCATTATTTTATTATTTTTAATCATTATTTTATTTTAAAAATAGTTTTAAGTGTTTTAAAAATAGAAAAATAGTTTTGAAAATTTAAGAAAAATACTTTTTAGTCTTTAAATAATATAAGTAACTTATTAGTTCAATAAAATAATATTTTGGACATTTTGTTAATTATATTTAATTTTAGGGATTTAATTAGCATTTAAAATTGAATATTTAATTAATAAAAGGTTTAAAAATATATTTGTTGGATTTTTATTCTTATTTATATTATTTTAAACTTAGTTTTAACTTTTAATTAATTTTTAGGTTTAATTTTTAATTTCGTCGCGTTTTACGTAATTACGTCATCGTTTTACGTCAACGTCGTAGCGTAATCGTAGTCGTAGCTCGTCTTTACTTTTTCTCTTCTAAACCAAAAACGTCACTAATCCAAACATTGTTATTTTATTTTGGCACATTAATACACACACCTCCTTCGAGAACGAACCCGCATTTATTCGGTTTCGCGTTTTTCCTAAAGCGTGCAACTTAATACTTGCCACTCATACGCGTTTTTCCTAAAACGTGTACGAAAACACTACATCAAATTTTTGGCGCCGCTGCCGGGGAGGTGTTTAGTGTGCCATTACTATTAGTATCGTGTTTGTGTGAGTAGTGCGTTTTTGCTTTTCAATTTTTGGAAAGCGTGAATATCGTACATACTCATTTTTGTTATTTTTATCTATTATATTATAATATCCAAATAAATCGTGTTTAATTTTCCTAAATTAAACACACAACAATCTTTACTATATTGTAGATATATTGGTTTTCGTTTTTTGTGAATATATTATTACTATATTGTACTACGTAAGAACAATAAATATACAAGTACTCCAAAAGCGTGAAAACGCAACCTTGGTTCGGGATTTCATCACTCGATCATTGTATTCGAATCTAAAGCAAAAGTTTAAAGGCAAAATAGATAAATACTTTCGTGAGGCTTAATTTCAATTACACAAACTATAAGGTGGGTATAAGGCGGTTGTATTTCACGACCTAAAGGAAAAAGGCTCTTAAGTGCTTCGCGCCGCCTCGTTTCCTCCGCTTGCTTGTGCGTGTTTTGAGAAAGAAGGCTAATCGAGGGTTTGCCGCCCAAGTATTATCTACGTATATTATATTTGCTTGTGTTTTCAAGATTAAACCCTCTTGAACGTTTTGGTGTTCCACCAACGTTCTAAAGTCATCGAGAACGTTCACTCCACGTGATCGTTTTCATTCTTTGAGGCTCCTTTAATCGAGAAAGTCGATTCGAGGGGAGATTTGTAGATTTGTGTCTACGTAATACAACAAAAATCCAAAAAAATTAAAAAACCAATCAAAAACCAAAAAAAAATAAAAAAAAAATGAAAAATCGAAAAAAACGCAAAAAGAATCTTCTTTGCTACCACCCATTCTACGCTTAGTGCATGCGCACTCGATCGAAGGACTATTCCAATTCTAGTGAAGCTTCGAATCGACGCAATCGTAATCGAAGGAATCGACGACGTAGACGAGAATTAGAAACCGACGTTCCTAATATCGTTGTTGAAGAAACCGTAGAGGAGATGGCCGACAATCGTTCGATGATGGAATTGCTCCAAGCGCCCACCGAGGGTTATGGAGACGCGATCGTAATTCCCGCTATCGAGGCGGAGAATTTTGAGATTAAGAGCGGAATGCTTTCGTTGATCCAAGCTACGAAGTTTCGAGGTCGCGAAGCCGATAATCCTCACGACCATATTCGGAATTTTGATCGTCTTTTGGCCACGAGCAAGTTTAAGAACGTCGACACCGATGTCGTCAAGCTTATGCTTTTTCCGTACTCGCTCGATGGTGCCGCCAAGGATTGGTACGAGAAAGAGCCACCTAATTCCATAGTTACGTGGAAGGATCTCGTTTCCAAGTTCGTTAATTATTTTTTCCCACCGTCTAAGACAACGTTTTTCAAAAACGAGATTACAAAGTTTGAGCAAAAACCGAATGAATCTTTTAGAGACGCGTGGGATCGCTTTAAGGAATTGCTTAGGCAATATCCTCACCATGGTTTTTCCGAGTTGCACCAAATCGATACGTTTTACAACGGTCTTAATTTTCACGAACAAGACTCGTTGAGTTCCGCCGCCGGTGGCAACTTTTTGTGTAAAACTCCGAAAGACGCTTTGATAATTATCGAAAACCGATCCAAGGTTTACCAACTCCGCAATGCACCTAGTGTTGCCAATGTCGCCAATGTTAGTAGTTCTAATCGCGACATTGAGAGAGTTGATGCAAAAGTCGATAAGTTGACGAATGTGTTTACGTCTTTTCTCGTTGAGATGCAAAAGAAAGACGCTCCCGCTACGGTGAAAGCGGTTGAGGTTTCGTGTACGTTTTGTGGTGGACCTCATAATTATTACGAGTGTGCGGCTACGGATGGCCAAACGTCGAATGTGAGTGTGTTAAATGGAAACAACAATTTTCAAAATCAAAATAACGCGGGTCCATCACAACAAGGCAATTATAACCAAGGCAACAATTTTCAAAACCGAAACAATTTTCAAGGAAACAATCAACAAGGAAATTTTTCGAATCAAAATCAAGGAGGTTATAATCAAGGTCGTAATATAACTTGGCAAAATCGAGACAATAATCAAAACTCGAATTTTTCAAACAACAACAATCAAGGTAACAATTTTTCAAGTGGGAATCAAAACAATTTTCAAAGAAGTAATCAAAACCAAGGGAACTTTAATTCTAATCAAAATAGTTCGTCAAACAATTTTCAAAATTACATGAAAACGAATGAGGCTAATATGAGACGATTAGAGGGAGAAATTGGTACTTTGAAAAACGACTTTACAAATACTTTGAAATTGCAAAACACGAAGATTGAGCAAGGGCAAATTGATATTAAAAAGATGTTTTTGGCCATAATGAACAAAGCCTCGGGTGCGTCCTCGAGTTCGTTACCTAGTGACACCGTTGCTAATCCGAAAGAACAATGTAAAGCCGCCTCGTCTCGTGAGAAAGGTCGTGTGATTACCCCAAACCTTGAAGGATTCCGTGTTGTTTATCCCTCTCAACCCTCGACTTCTAAGACGTCTTCTTGTTCTAAATTCGATGGGGTGAACGTGGCGACCAAGGAAAAGAGTGCACACCCTCGTGTACCTCAAATTCCATCCACAGTTCAAAAAGAGAGCTTTGTCGACCTTACCAAAGTAACCCTTGAAGAAACTTGTGCATCGATCCTTCTTAAAAAACCCAAAAGGCGTATGCCGAGAAAGGAAAAGGATCCGGGCCAATTTCTACTACCTTGTGATTTTTCCGAGATTGAGGGATGTTTAGCCCTTGCCAATTTAGGTGCTAGCATTAATCTCATGCCTCATTCTCTATGGAAATTGATGAGATTGCCTTCGCTTACCCCCACGAACATGACAATCGAGCTTGCAAATTGTACTCCACTTATACCAATTGGAATAGCCGAGGATGTCTATGTTAGGATTGGAAAGTTTGTTTTTCCCGCGGATTTCGTTATATCCGATTACGAGTGTGACCCTAAATGTCCCATTATTTTAGGCCGACCATTCTTATCGACGGCTAGAACCGTAATCGACGTTCACGAGGGGAGACTTACTATGAGATATGGGGATGAGAAAATAGACTTTTTCGCTAGAAAATCCCAAGGATTTAATGAGAATGAAAAAACCGAGGTTTCAAAACCTAATGATTCAAATTCTAATGATTTCAAAATGTTTACTTTAGCGGAAAGAATGAAGCTTGATACATGTTTTGAAAGAATTAAGAAAAACGGTTTAAAAGATGATGATTTTGATGATAAAGAATACGTGTACCTAATTCAAAAGGGTATGTGTAAATTTATGGATGAAAACTCACTTTGGGATGTTTTTAGCGAAACAAGTGAACCACCAATTCCGAAGGGTGACGTTAATGCCATCACGACAATGACCAAAATGGATTCGTCTTCACCACCTTCGAAGGACCACGTCTTTGAGGCTTCAACTTCTAACTCCATCGAAGTGCCTCCTTTGCCTAGCCCAACACCCGTTGAGGCTAAAGGGTTTATTAACATCGATCCTCTCGTCTTAGAAAAGTCACCTAAGCATAGCCCTAGTGCTTGTAAGTCCATGGTTGTGAGTGCTCACATCGACTCTTTCTTTGACGATGACGATGGTAATTTTGCCGAGCTTGATCACGTACTTCGAAATCCACATGCTATTTTTGATTCTCCTAAGAAGAAACATGTGAAGTACGATGATTATGAGTTTGATCCCGAGATTGAGGAAATCATTGAACGAGAGCTAGCTCTTATGCCTTCACTTCCACCTACGAGTGAGATTGATCTTTCCAAAATCGAGGATGAACTTAATGAGTTGGAACGTCTTATTTTCGATGACGAACCAACTCATGTGACCACCAAAAATCCCATTCTCGAGGAGTTACCTAATCAACACTCCTCATTTGAGAATGACGTTTACCACATTCGTGAGGATCTAACTTATCAACGATCCCCACAAAAGAATGATGGTTTCGTGCTTGATCGTGATCTTTTCGAGAGAGTTTCTAAGATACTCAAGGAGGGGAATGACAAACCTTGGTTTGACAAGCCTATCTTTGATGAAGAAATCGATGAGATCGACGTTCATGAGGATGACGAGTATGTTGACCCCGAGGGGGCGGTGTTCTTTATTGACAAACGTTTTGAGAACTTATATAATCCGCCACCCCCTCCCGCCAAAGACTTAAATGTGAGGATTTTTAGCGCGACTAATTTTCAATTTGACACGCCAAATATTTTCGACATCATTAAATCGGGTTTTCATAAAGAGTTTAAAAATGATGAAAAAGGAAAAGATTTTAAAAATGTTTTAAAAGATTTTTCTACATGTTTAACTCCGTCATCACCACGTTATATGAGTGCTACCACCTCGTCTACTCCTTTTGACGATGGTGTGTGTGGTTTTAGTGTGGGGGAAGCCCCAAATGTTCCCTCACACTTTACCACCGAGGACGAGATTTACGATCCCGGAATTGCTTGTAAAGGGAAATCTCGGTCTTCCACCGATGTAATAAATGGAAAATCTTTTCGTTTGCTTGGTGTGAGTCTACCTCGAGTAGCTCATAAGTTTGACTTACCATTTGCCCCACCTTTCTACTTCTTATCTCTTTTCTTCTACCCCATTGGGGTTTGTGTTGGAGTAGCGTTGTTTCGTCTTTCATCCGAAAATGAGGACGCTATCTTTGACCCCGGTATACGTTTATCGGGTTTTTAAAGTAATCCATGTACTTTTGGGCCTTGATTATCATGTAAGTCCCACCAAAAATGACCAAACCAAGATTATCCCTAAATGATCACATTTATGGGGATCCGAGTCGAGCTTTTGACTCGGATATCAAAAACAAAGTGCCTCGTGGGGGATTCTCATGCTTATCCTTGTAAATATTATTGCTTTCTTAGTTAACGTAACGAGGGGACTTGTGCTCTTCCTACCTTTGTTTCGTGGTTGTTTGTGATTGTGATTTATTAGGTTCATCGACACCATTGAAGCCTCTCGTGTTCGTTTTATGGATCACTCGAGCTTCGATCGTTGCCTTTGGAGATTCCGATATCCGATGATATCCTTTTATGTTCTAACGTTTATCTTATTAGCATAATTCATAAATGGCTTATAGGTTATTCGTTTTACCCTTTCCATGCTCGAGATTAAGCATTCGACTTCGTCTCTAGTATGGGGGTGTTTACACCCCTAGACTCGAAACATTGAGGACAATGTTTAGTTTTAGTATGGGGGGGGGGGGGTGAGTAGATACTTCACCTTGCTTACGTCAACACGCAATCCAAAATTCATCTTTTTGTTATCGTTTTGTTGCAAATAAGGCTAAAAATGGCCAAATTTTAAAATTTTTCTAGTTTTTCATAAGTGTTTAAGACACGAATGTAGGTTTTCCGATGGTGAGAACGAGAGTAATTTTTGACTCGACCGTGCATGTTGAGCACTTAGCTTCGATTCCTTAACTTTTTAGGCTAAGTCTCTTAAATGAGGACGAGAAATGATAGAGTTATTTATAAGTCTCGTAATCGTCACGATCTTATGTGTAGTAATTATTAGCTTATTCTCCCAACGCTTTTGCATAAATAATTGTTAATAAATATTGATTTGGCGGTTTAGTCACTATTGTTGGTTTCTAATTTGTTTTGGTAGCTTCCATGTAATTAAATTGGGAAAACATTAAGGTATCGCCAGCGTCACGGTTTTGAAGTATTGGCACCCGAATAATCGAAAGCTTCACCTAATAATAAGATTTCAAGTGCTCACCTAAATTAAGCAAAAATTTGAAGCTCACAAGGCCGAAAAATCTATGCCCAAATTGAAAGTGAATCAAGCCTTAATCTTCGAAGCTTTAAAGATCCAAAATTCGCCTTAGCGTGAGGATATACGTCTTTGGCTAATAAAACCACCGATGAGGCGGATAATAAAAGGCAAGGCAAGACCGAAGTCATAATAAAAGCTTCATGGCGAAGTTGAATAAAAGATGGAGGTAAACCAAAGATAATAAGGCCCTTCCGTTAGGGGGCGTATAAAAGTCTTGGTAATAAGTCTCATGTTCAAAACCGTTATAAAACCGTGTTTATCGATCCTTCTTGTTGACTTAATTTTTTGACATCGTTGTCTATTGGGATGAATTATTAATTTAATGATTTTGGTTACACCGTTAAGTTTCTATTTTTAGACTTAATCTCTATTCATGCATAAGTCAATAATGTATCCTCGTGATCATTAAGACAAAATAAAATATAAGAGATACCAAGTAGGAATAAGGGAGTTTAGGTTCGTAATTAACACTCATGAGATATGATCGTGTTGCTAACTTATAATAACAATGATCTCGTTACACGATTAGCATGGAATTGGGTGAAAATCGAGGACGACGAAATTATTTCTAACGAAGCATTCACGTGTTCTTGTTCTATGATCCCAAAAGTCACTTTATAGTGATGAAAACAATACATTATGTCTAAAACGCGTGTAGTAGTTTATTTAAATTTATGTCTTTAATAAAAGTCATCATAAAATGAATTTTGGAAGTGCTATGATACTTAATTCTAGCATTGCGTGGGGACACGGCAATGGTTTAGTATGGGGGAGTGATGAGACTGTAATTATACATAGTCTCATCGTCCAAATCAGGCTTAAAACGCTTAAAATATCGTCAAAATACCCAAAAATATGCCTGTGTTTGTTCATTGTGTATTTCAGGTACGGATATCGTGGATTCACCAAAAGATCAAAGGAATCAAGCAAAAACGAACACGGGAAACGAAGTCGCGCAAAGAACGGGCCCAAGTTTGGAATTTACAAAAATACCCTTGAAGTTTTGAAGTTTGGCAAGATTGGTCCTCCAAGTTTGAAGAATTGTCACTTTATACCCCTACTCTATCATCATTTACCTTGGGGTCCCTAAAGTTTGAACAATATACAAGAAAAACCTTTGGAATATTACTAAATATCATTTTTAGTCCTTGGTTAAAAGTATTTGCAAAAGCTGTGCCAAAAATGACAAGATGAGCAAAGTTTTTACAAAGGGAATAAAGTTTGGAGTTGTTATTTACAAAATAGCAATATCATGGAAAGTGAGGGGTTAAACTGGCCAGACACACAAACCACTCACCACCACTTATAATCCTCCACGTCACCACCCTTACCCACTCCACCATTCCTCACACGACACCTCATCCCTAAACAGCCACGTTTTTATTATTATTATTAGTTTGATTTTAAACTAATATTAATAAAACTAAACCGGGTAACACCTACATTATTCCCTAAAACAAATTTACTCCAACTATTTACCTTCTTCTCCACCTCATGAACCCTAGTTTTGTTTCACTAATCAAACAAAGGGGTAATTAAAATTGTTGTTACCAATTAACTATTTAATCATCCCCCAACATATCCCCACACCCAGAAAACGACCCCTTTGCCTTTTGTCTCCCCCACAGCTACACCCCTCACATGTCTTTGTACTTGTTTGACTCAATCCACGGCACACATTTGTTTCTTATTCCCTAAGGATTTTCCAACGCTCAAGATCAAATTTCGACAGCTGGCTACATGACAAAGATCACATGAGCATTCTTGGACCAAGACTTCAAAGAAGAATATGGCATCTGTAAACGAATATCCAAGGGTACTTTCGGATATTCATCAATTAGGGTTTGTCTTTTGTATTTTTTTAATTATTCTAGATAGTTCTATTGATCATTATAAAAGGAGACCCAAAAGTGTTGGTGATCCCTTTGTTCCAGCTCTATTGTAAAAAAAAATTTAAGTTTAATGAAAATTCAAACTTTTAGTTTTATAATATGCTGAGTTCCATTTATTTTCAAGTTTTAGAGTAATAATTGTTTTTCTAAACATATTGTTAGTGTATTCAAACCAAATCCGGATTTAAGGAAACTTAGTCCATTTGAGTTTTTTTTTCTCGTTTTAGCAGTAGCTTATAGGAGATTAGTTGGGTTTTTTGGTTGACACCCAAGGGATACAACTGAACTTTTATAAGCTATTTTGGTTACCTGTTTTTACTTTAAAGTTATTTGCAAAATATCGTTTCCAGAATTTGAGTGTATCAAGCTTTTCAGAAATCTCTTTTTTATCTGTTTTTAGTTGATTTCACTATACCAAAAGCCTTTACCAAAAGCTTGCTGACAACAAGCTTTTGGCTAGGATTTTGGTATTTGGATTTCCCTTGTTTGTGGTGTTTTATGTTTGTAGGTACCCCCTGTTGAACCCGCAACACAACAGCATTTCTCAAAAGCCCCATAGACTCTATATAAATACAAAAGAAGGCATCAGCCGATGTAAGTGTGGCTTGAACCCTTTTGCTCTATATAAGTTTAGTTGGTTATGAGATATCTGCTTGTTTTAGTGTTTTTCTATGGTTTTTGTTGCTTGGCATTTGATATGTTCTATTTAGCATAAATACATGTTAGTTTTAAGTAAATTAGTAGCTTGAGTTTGATTTTTAAGAAGTCAGTTTTGTTAAAATTCCGTATAAGTTAGTTTAAGGGGCGTTTGTGTTAGGGTAGTAACCTAGTATCTAAGTCCTCTTGAAGCTCGGAAGATTGCAGGCACTTGTAAGTTATCAATATAAGTCTCAATCAGCCTTTTGTTTGAAGTATTAGAGTGAAAAGTCAAGAATTTGCGTTTTGCTTATAATCTGTCTATTATAATCAGTGGGGTATATTAGTTGTTGTTTACAAGTCATTTATACATTGGTGGCAACCTGCTTTAAATTAATTTTTAGGATAGTGGCTTTTCAAGTGGTTAGATATAAAAAAAAAGAGCGCTTTTCGGGAGTTCATATCAGTAATCATCCTTCATTGTTTCTGTATTTTTCATACAGTGATTTCAATCTTGATGTTGCTTGATTTTAGAATCGAATGTTAGCAGCTTGATAGCAATTAGGATAATTTAGCTCTGCAATTCAGTAGATTGGTAGTTGGAAGTTACGAGTCCCCTATAGAACTCACACTTGCTGTCTATACCCAGGTATACCAGCAGTTATGCCCAAGGTCTGCCTGCATATTTTAGTGAGCGTTTAGATTTGTTTTTTTAGTCCGTTTGACTTGTTCTTTGTACACATCTAGTGTTAGGATAGGATTGAGGATAGATTGCTTTAAGTTTTTGTGTCCTTTGGTAAAATTTTTGGGTCTTGAAACTCACCTAGTGTGCTATAATTCAGCAAGTTTCATCAGACCCTCTTATGCTCATTACAGTAAGTGCTTTGGCTTATTTTTGTGTAATTTTTGCTTTTAACTTGCTCTTTTTATTTGTTGTTTGACTCCCCACACTTCCACGAGTGTGAGGGTGCCTCTTGTGCCCAAAAACGCCACCAAAAGGCTCTAAAACCAACCAAAACGAGCAAAAATCCTCCCCTGTACCACAGAGACTGGAAACTGCCTTTCGCGACACTTTTTGACAAAAAAAGTGTCGCTTATAGTTTTGGGAGGGAGGAGGATTCTACTTAGCGACAGTTTTGTGACACTTAAAAGTGTCACTAAATGTATTGGGAGGGAGGAGAACTAGTGTAAAAAAAAGTTATTTTTAAAAAAAAAGTCATTTAATACTTTTAAAAAAGTCATTTTAGTTTAAATTCTTTTTAATTCATAAAAAATTATTAAAAAGTAAAAAAAAAATTAATTCTTTTTTTAAAAAATTTCTTTTATCATTTCGAACTTAGGAAAATATATTTTTATTTTTAGGTTTTAAATTTATAGTTTTTAGAATTAATTGCAAATTTAATTAGTTTTTTTGTCTTTTAGTGCAAAAAGTTTACATTTTTAAGTTTTAAAAATTTTGTTAGTTTTAGAAAAGTATTTTATTTTTGGTTTAAAAAGTTTTACTGTTCACTTTTTTTAAGTATTTTTTAGATTTAATTTAAGTTTAATTAGGATTTAATTAAAATTGTTTTGTCTTTTAGTGTAAAAAATTATTGTTTTCAACTTTTTAAATTTTTCTACTGTTTAGTAATACAAATTAGGATTTTTCAAAAATTCAAATTAATTTTAGCATTATTTTATTATTTTTAATCATTATTTTATTTTAAAAATAGTTTTAAGTGTTTTAAAAATAGAAAATAGTTTTGAAAATTTAAGAAAAATACTTTTTAGTCTTTAAATAATATAATTAACTTATTAGTTTAATAAAATAATATTTTGGACATTTTGTTAATTATATTTAATTTTAGGGCTTTAATTAGCATTTAAAATTGAATATTTAATTAATAAAAGGTTTAAAAATATATCTGTTGGATTTTTATTCTTATTTATATTATTTTAAACTTAGTTTTAACTTTTAATTAATTTTTAGGTTTAATTTTTAATTTCGTCGCGTTTTACGTAATTACGTCATCGTTTTACGTCAACGTCGTAGCGTAATCGTAGTCGTAGCTCGTCTTTACTTTTTCTCTTCTAAACCAAAAACGTCACTAATCCAAACATTGTTATTTTATTTTGGCACATTAATACACACACCTCCTTCGAGAACGAACCCGCATTTATTCGGTTTCGCGTTTTTCCTAAAGCGTGCAACTTAATACTTGCCACTCATACGCGTTTTTCCTAAAACGTGTACGAAAACACTACATCAAATTTTTGAATTGAAGGTCTACCAATTCTAAGGACTTGGTAAATGATGGATGATCTATTGATAAGATGGTGGAAATGGGGAAGATGAAGATGGGATGTAGAGAGAGAAAGGAGAGAAAAGAAAAGTAGAGAGAGAAAGTGAAATTAGATTAAATGAATAATTGTGAAATGAATGAACCACCCCTCCTAACTTGTTAGGAGGGGTATATATAGCCCACCCTACATGTGGGCTATATGGACTATATTTAGTACAAACTGGATCACGAGCCAAATACAATAATATATCGTTGGAGCGACCGATCCTTCATAAATACGTAAAAACGTATTTCCAACAATCTCCCCCTAAGGGAGGTCGCTCCAAGTTACAAAGTTCTAAATATTCTATAGCTCGTGATCTATGCTAATAATGATGTGACCGAGACTTTCTTTGGGAAAACATATTTCCAACAATCTCCCCCTAAGGGAGGTCACACCATTTTACAAAATCTTAAACCTAGCATCTATGCTTGAGTCTTCGATCTTGTTCTTGTGAATATGCTTGATGTGATCTTTGACTTTAGTCTTGAGCATATTTCCTTGCCTTGACCTTGTGCATTCATCACTTGTGAAATTTGCCTCTTCGTGACTTCATGTTCCACATACTTATACCTTTAAATTCTTGAAAGCTTCAGAGTTTGATACAGCGGAAGACTTGACCTTCAGACTTTCTTGAATTTGTTGAAGTACTAAGTGTATGTAGTATAAGCATGTGGTGACGACTTCTTCTGGATTATACACCGCAATGCCACCTTCTTGTTACGCTGCATAAGACAGTTAGCAACAAACCATATACACGGATGAAATGGCCTTGAACATTTCATTCTAATTCGGTAGCATTTTACCTCCGATCGGTGAAGACCGTTGGACGATATTAAATATCGTACTTGTGACAGATAGTTTCAATAAAGAACCTCCTTGACAAGATCTCGCGGGTAAACCCGTTCTCTTTACTCGACCGTCCAAAGCTGACTGCGAACGTAAAGAGTGAATCATTTGGATAATATTATCCGCATGATTTGAAGCCGTCAATTCATGTTCCTGGAACAAGTGAAGTTCAATTAAGAACCGCACCATCGTTGCTTTCCAGTTGTCACTAGCTTGATTCATAAAGAATCTTGCAAGTTACCTACCAAGTGCTGTTTGATGTTAACACTAGAAGGATTTCCACTCGTCACTGTGATCAATAAAGAGTCACTCTGAATGTTCTGGCAAGATCATATGATAATGCGTAGAGGCCTGGAACGTGTTTAAATTCATTTAAGAATTAAACCACTGTTGCTTTCTAGTTATCACAAGTTTGATTCATAAAGAATCGCACAAGTCACCTACCATGAGCTTTTTGATATTCGCTCAAGAAGGATTTCCATCTTCATTGTAAATACTTCCGTATTACTCGGATGTTCAGGCAAGATCATGAAGATTTTGCGTAGGACTCTTAAGAACTTTCTTACTTTTCACAGTGTGTGAAGAAGCAAGTAAATATGAAAGTGTGTCCTAATGAGATATTTGATGATCTCAAATGGCTCTAGAGTCGATCGTGCATTTTGGATTTTTTTGGTGATCGGAGGCTGGAGAGGAGTGCCACCTTTTCAATACCAATTTATTCGGAGTGAATAAATCAATAGATAATGTGTTGTCTCCGTGTGATTAAAACAAATATCTTTTAAGAGATATCTGAGTTAGCTGGGATGGGTTGTGCCTTGCATCACTGGGTCCATGATGTCTATCTTCAATATCAAGAATCATTAAAATGATCTCAATAGCATATGAATTGACCCGGTTTCTGCCTAAGTTGTAAGGAGGGCTTCTTTCTTTACACCCTTTATCTTTACAATTCTTTTTCATTCTTCAACCCCTTCAATGCTTACCAATACGTCATCACTAGCACCTTGTTGTGATTGTTCCAGTGCTAACTTAAGTACTTGGTCGGCATTCAGCTACGTTCACAATCTTTCTCCATCTTTCCTAAGGACTACTATTTCTAGCTATGGAATGTCCTTGAGAAGATTCCTCCGGTTCTAGAGAAATCATTGGACTTTAACCTATCCTACCATCCTTATGTCACCACAATCTTCACCGTCGTGAATAGGGATGTTTTGGGTAAGTGTATGTCACCATGAAATCCATTTTGAAGTGCAAATCCATTTTGCTCCCCCTTAACATATGCTACGATATTCGAAAACATTTCGCACATGTCGGGATGAGCTAACACGTTAAGTCAAACCATTTGTGATTAATCATTTCCCATATTAAATCACATTTTCTCCCCCATATTAAAAATATTAACCCAATCGATGTTTTTAATATCAATTGATTTAATAGCGTTTTAAGAAAATTTGGGAAGAAAAATGCAAATCCAATTATCTTCATGAGTTACACAAGCTCCCCCTCAAATTAATGAGGGTGTGCTGAAACGTAAATTAAATACCTTTTAAACACAAGTGTAAGGTATTTATCACGTGCAAAGATCATATATGATAATGAATTCACAATATTAGCAATTTACGAGGTTGGACCTGAATAATGGAGAACATCATATGAAAGAAGCACATGGTTCTTGATCACGAATGTTGGTCACCTCGTCACGTCCCCGAGAAAATTAATTCCCGTTGTTGAGTCAAAGCTTTCCGGTGAAATGCTTGACTTGATTATGAAAAGCGGGTTGCTATCTGAAATAATAGCAAACCATATAGAGCATGTTTTAAATCTTTTAAACTTCTGCTCGAACTTTATTTACAACCCCGTGTCATTATTGAATGACATTTCTAGGTTCGTAAATATTATCGATTCCAGAAGACATGCTCGTTTTATCAAAACGTTTTTGAACACACAATTTTGAAAGATTTAGAAAAACCTTTTGAGAAATTCTTGAGAAATTGTGTTCAAAGTTTTGAAAACCAATTACTTGCGCTTAAGATTTGGAATATCTTGGGAAAGCTCAAGTCCGAGAAGTTGTAAACTTCTCGTTGTAAGGATAAGTTATCATCGGCGATAAACTTTCCTTTTATCTGAAGGACGAGTCCTAAGCTGACATTTACTTAGAAGTCGGTTTCATGAGCTTGAAAACTTTGACTGTTTTAACGGAAAGCTCATGACCGAGAAAGGTTAATTTCTCGTTATGAGGAAAAGTTCTCTTATTTAAAAGATACACTTTCCTTTCTTAGCTTAAAACTTCGAATGTTTTAAGACAAGCTCATGACCGAGAAAACTGAATTTCTCGTTATGAGGATAAGTTTATCATTAATGATAAACTTTCCTTTATTTGAAGTTCGAGTTACAGTCTGACATTTAACTGTAAATCATTATGCATGAGCTTAAAAACTTGGAATGTTTTTGATGTAAGCTCATGCCCGAGAAAAATTAATTTCTCGTTGTTAGGATAAGTTTACCATCGGCGATAAACTTTCCTTTCTTTGAAGAGCGAGTTATAGTCTGTGATGTGACTATAAGTCCTTGTGCATGAGCTTAAAAACGTGGAATGTTTTTAACATAAGCTCATGCCCGAGAAAAATGAATTTCTCGTTTTTAGGATAAGTCATCATCGGGATGAACTTTCCTGTCTTTTGAGATCGAGTTACAGTCTGTTATGTGACTGTAAGTCCTTGTTTGCAGCTTAACCATGAATCCCCTGAGACATTTGTTTCTCTGAAATCTTCTTCAGCAACCAAACTCTAAGAGTGTCCTTAGTTGAACGGTACACAACGATTGGACCGCTTCGTTCTTTTGGAACATCAACTTTGGTACCTGCAATCTCATTAGGAATTTGCATGCTTTGACGTGGGTTAGCGATATCAATTATAGAAGCACATGGGGGTTCACAGTTGGCTTTACTCGTGTCAGAGGCGACCTGAGTAGATGATTCACTAGTCTTGGCTGGCAAACGTTTCCTTTTATAGAAAACCTTAAGTTTAGGCGTAAGTGAAGTATCATCTTTATCAGTTTCCTCCCTAGTAGACTTAGTAGATTCGGAGACTATCCTAGTTAAAGGGCACTCGTTTCCTACAAGAGTGAAAGTTCTACCAGTGGGGCGCCACATTTTACCAACGGGTTTGATTTTAACGACCCATTGGGATTTAAGTCTAGCACGGGAGTTCACCTCATCAAGTAATTTCTTGACACAAGCATCATGATTTGCCGTAAAGACACATTTTCTACATGTTTTACAAGTAGCATATTTAATGTCTGAATAATTCCTAGATGATTGATTGATGCTCCTAGAAGATGGCATGCTACGGTTAGCAGTGTTGGGTAATCTAGAAGGCATCTGACTAGGTTTGACATTGCTATCTCTTACATGTGTCTTTTGCTTAGCTTCCCTAAGACCAGATTTATGGCAAACGTCATTTGAACTAGTTCTAGACGTGGTCTTGGTATTTTTAGGGAAACTAGAGGCAATCATATGATTTGGTCTTGCTAAAGCTGGAGTGATCACATAGGGCCTAGTTGCTGGAGTGACTGGTCTAAAAAGATGAACCAAATCAACTTGGGAGGCAAACCGCGGTCTCGAGGATTGTTGTCGCTCGGATCTAAATGCAGTAGGTTGTCTGACAATCGGTTGTCTGACGAACTGATTTGTAGGCGGTTTCCCCAAGATTGATGGTTTTTCAAGCTTAGTGTCCACACTAGGTCCTTTACTTTTCCTTAACTCGTTTTTCAACGCAGCTATAGCAAAAACCTTTACCTGTACTTGGGCCTTTAAAGTCTCATTCTCTTTGAGCAAGTTATCTTGGGATGCCAACTTAGATTCAAGCAGTTGAATTTGTTTCAAAAGATTATCCTTTTCAGCTTTAGAATCTAACACTTTTTGATCCAATTTTCTTTCAAGAACAACATTTGATATTTTCAAGTTTTTCAAAATATGTTTCAAATTTGTCCGTTTTCTTAGAAAATTCAAGTTTGGCATCCTCAAGATCTTTTGATTGCCGAGCTACGATCGTTTCGAGCTCTTTAATCTTGGAATCAGAATCAGTTAACGAGGCAGTTGTAAAGCATTTATCATGATAAACTATAGCATTTTGAACACTTTCTCCCCCATTATGACTCACATCGGATGAATCAGAAGTGGTATTTCTATCACTCTTTTCCATCCCATGTTTGTCATAATTAGGTTCAGAATGCTCAATATGCGGCATGTCATCAGCATATACATCATAACCAACATCACATTGTACCATGTTTGCAGGCTCTTCGTCATAAATGAGTAAGGTGTCATCAAGAGAAATCTCGTGAACATTCCCCGACGTGCCACTGATATCATGTTGTCCTTCTGAATCCGTGCTCTTGCCATCGTTAGGCTCCAAGTTGTCAACCGTATGACCATTCTCCTCTTGCATCTGCGGCATTGATTCTTTCACTCCATTATCATACGTTTGCTGAAGTTGTGATTGTTGATAAATCGAAGACGAGACTGATGTCATGAGTTTCAGAATTGTATCACGGAAGACTCGAAGCTCGGTATGTGTATCTCGAAGAAATGATTGGCAAATCATTGAACTTTCAGACTTGATGATATTGAATTGGAGGAAAGGCGTGAGTTGTGTCACAAGAGCCTTATAAGCAAGTGCCGATGCAGAGTGATTAAAGCTTTCATTGTTAAGTTCCTCGGCGAGTTGGGTCAAAGTGGTGAAAATTGAGTTGATGAATATATGACGATCTTGTCCAAAGATTGTCACAAATTCGCTCCCTCCTTGAATCCCCGAAAGAGTGACAAGATGAGACTGGAGCATTTGAAATGAATTTATACCACTTTCTGTAGCTTTGTCTTGCATTCGATGCAAGTCTCCCTCTTTAAATGTCGAATTGAACGAATCCATTGAAAATCGAGGAAGGATAAAGAGAAATGATATAACTCACCCTGGTCGATTTTCCAAGAACACAATTTTCATAGAATTTGAGCTTACCTAGACCTTCCTTCCCCAGCACCTCTTTTCTTTTGATTTCATTCAAGCCTGCTTCACTAATGTGACCCAGGCGTTTATGCCACACCTGCGCAAGACTTTCCTTTTCTTCTATATCGACACTAGCTTCGCTTGATTCAGCCCAACCATCCAAGGAGTACACACAATTTTCCTTCAAAGTTCCTGACAAAACCATCATAGAACCCTTGATTACCTTTACTCTTCCATTCTGCAACTTCACGGTATAGCCCTCTCGATCCAGAGTGCCCAAAGATAACAAATTTATTTTCAACTCGGGAATGTAACACACATTCTTAAGCACAAAACTTGAACCATCTTTCATTTGTACTCTCACCTTCCCTATCCCCTTGATGGCACATGCTCTATTATCACCAAGCAAAACCATACCACCATCAAGCTCCTTAAAATCAAACAAGAAGTCCCTCCTAGGCGTCATGTGATAAGAACCACCAGAGTCCATGATCCACTCTAAGAACCTTTCCTCACACACCGCCATCAACAAATCACCATTGTCATAACCCTTAGAATACGTCCCAGCGTCCTGTTTTGCATTCTTGTTGACAAAGCCAGTTGATTTATTCTTGTTCCATTTTGGACAGTCCTTTTTAAGGTGATCCTCAGAATAGCATATGTAACACTTCAGTTTATAAGTTCCTTTATCCTTTGACTTTGATCACGAACTACCACGTCTTTGATTACCTCGATGCTCCTGCCCCCTTACAAATAACCCATCACCATCATCCTTCGCATCTATCCTCTTCTTCAACTCCCGTGAATTGAGGGTAGACAAGACATCTTCCAAAGTGAGCGACTCCCTTCCATAAAGCAACTTCTCCACAAAGTTATCATACGAGGACGGTAATGATGTAAGTAACATGTGTGCCTGATCTTCGTCATCAATATCAACGTCTATGTTCGCCAAGTCACCGATCAACTTATTAAACTCATCTATATGTTCAGATAATTTCTTACCTGAATACATGTAGAAAGTGAACAGCTTCTTCTTCAAGTATAATTTATTGGCTAAAGACTTTGTCATATACAAAGTTTCTAACTTTAACCAAACCCCCACAACAGATTTTCTTTGTTGACTTCCCTCAACACCTTGTTATCCAAGCACAAGAGTAAGGCACTGTGTGCTTTTTTATAGACTTCCGTCTTCAACGCCGCAGACTTCTGAGTGTCCGTCATGGTATCCGGGAATGGATCTAACGCAGCCTCCCAACCATGTTGAATTAATAGACACCTCATCTTCACACGCCAAAACCCGAAGTCATTAGACCCGTCGAATTTTTTGACGTCAAACTTCGCTATCAATGACATATTCTTTCACCCTTGTTGCTAAAAATCCTTTCTTGCAAATCGATTTAATAGAATTCACCTAAACCTCGATCACGAACAAGTAAACCCGATCGTAAACTTGAAAACCCAAGCAAACCACGATCAAACTTGAACCAAAAGAACCCGCAACAAATAACCTTTTTTTAATGTTTTAAAACACTTCTTGCAAAATCGATTATTTAGACAAAGTCTAAGTTTCGATTTAAATTAAATATTACTGACCAAGAAGATAACATTAATATAAACAAAAAAAATGCATACCTTTGTAGTAGTAACTAACACACGTGATCTTACTATAGCCAACTTCCCAATTGACTTATTCTTTATTACTATAGAAAACAACAACCTCTAATCACGCTACTATTTACTTCGTCTTCAACCTCTGCCACACCTGCAACTCCAAGAAAAAAATCGAGTCGACAAAACCCGAACCTATTTTCCTCACGATCCTTCTTGATCTAGCACCGATCTCCAAGACCACAAAACCCGCGGATCTGATACTACTTATTGGAATCGATAACCCAACAACCCAAAGATCGATTAGCGGAAACCTGGATTACCGTAAAGAAGATCGCACAGCTGCAACAAACGAAATCCAGAAGACAACACACCACAAAAGTAACCGAACAATTAATCTTTTATTATTAATGATCGATTACATAGGAAAGAATAAAGATGCGAGTGTGTTTGAGTCCTTCACCCCACCTCTATTTATAGGGGTGAGGGGCATCCTAACCGACCTTGACTTGGACTGCCAAACCCACATCCGACTCAAACACATTCCAAATACAAGCTATGCTATATTAAGGTAACATTCCTAATCAACTAATAACTAGACATGGAAACTACCATAAACTAACAATAACCCTGAAGATCAATTTACGGAACCCTAAATCACTGTAAAGAAGTTCACAGATTTGCAATAAACGAAACCCACAAAGACGACACGTCATAAAGGTAACCAAACGATTAATCTTTTATTATATCAAATAGTTACAAGAAAGAATAAGAAGCTACTGTGTGATTGAGCATCACCCCCTCACCTCCTTTTATAGGGTGAGGGGGTCGGTTACACACATAGGTCGACTAAGAAAGCCCGAGCCCAACCTTATCCGACTTACATAGAAACAACCCTTAGGTACCATCTACTTATCGTATACGTTAACTAGACTCGACACTAATACTAATAGGAACTATAATATGCATTGTACGGGGAAGACAATTAATGATTTGCATGCAATACTCATTGACTATGAAAAAGGGTTAAAGGACAAGTAATCTACCTCTACTCCTCCTGTACCAACCATACAAAAGGGTAAAGTGAGTAAGCCAAAACCGCAAGCGAACAAGAAGAAATGCAAAGGCAAAGGTGATAAAGGCACGGAAGTTACGAATTATCAAAAGCCTAAGCAGAACATTGCCAAAAAGTATCAATCCCAAAAGAATGATAGTTGTCACTATTGCAAGGCAAGTGGTCACTAGAAGATGAACTGCCCTCTTCACCTCGATGAGTTGTGAGAAATAAAGAAGAAGGCCGAGCAGAGCGCTACAGCTTCAGGTACTTTATTTATGATTGAATTATTTAATTTAACATATAAGTTAAATTCCTGGGTATATGATACGGGATGCGGTATTAAAATTTGTAATATGGTGTAGGGATTTAAGTTGGAAAGGAAGTTATCTTATGGGGAACAATATCTGCAAGTAGGCAATGGTGCACAAGCAGCTGTTGAAGCTATAAGAACGTTTAATTTAGTTTTACCTTCGGGTTTAGTAATGATTTTAAACGATTGTCATTATGCACTTTCAATTGTTAGGGGTGGTATTTCCTTTTCTTGTTTTTTGAATCTTGGATTTGTTCACACTATTGATTATAATGAAATTTCTGTTTATAAAGATGGTATTTTCTAATTTAATGCAATTGCTGTGAATGGTGTGTTTGAAATTGACATGCATGATAATGATTTTAAGTATTATAATAATTCTGTCTTTAGCATGTATGAGAAAAGAAAGTTGGATAAGAACTCTTCTTATCTTTGGCATTGTAACTTGCCCATATTGGGAAGACTCGTATACAAAAGCTTCAATGTGAAGGTCTCTTGGAAAATGTCAATGATGAATCATTTGATAAATGTGTATCTTGTATCTCTGGGAAGATGACCAAGAAAACTTTTAATAGCAATATTGAAAGGGCTACTGATCTACTTAGTTTAATACACACTGATGTGTGTGGGCCACTTAGACATATATCAAGGAAAGGTGCTAGCTACTTCTTAATATTTACGGATGATTATAGTCATTATGGCTATGTTTATTTACTTAAACATAAACATGAGGTATTTTTTTGAAACATTCAAAGTGTTTAAAGGAAGTAGAATTACAACTAGGAAAGAAGATTAAAACTCTTCGTTCTGATAGAGGTGGTAAATATTTAAGTCAAGAGTTTAAAGATTATCTAAGTGAGAATGAAATTGTTCAGCATCTTACTTCTCCCTTTACTCCACAACAAAATGGTGTATCCGAAAGGAGAAATCGTACACTATTAGATATGGTGCGATCTATGTTTAATCTTACAACTTTGCCATTATCCTTTTGGGACTATGCCTTAGAATCTGCTGTTTGGATTTTAACTATGGTTCCCACGAAGAAGGTTGATAAGACACCATATGAACCATGGCATGGAAAAAAGCTATATTTGTCTTATTTAAAGGTCTGGGGTTGCGAGGCATATGTGAAACGTGACTCTGGTGATAAACTTTAACAACGATCTATGAAATGAATCTTTGTAGGATACCCTAAGGAAACTATGGGTTACTACTTTTATTATCCACCTGAGAACAAAGTAATTGTTGCTAGGTATGGAGACTTCTTTGAAAGTGATCTTGTAAATCAAGAATTCAGTGGGAGAAATTATGATCTTGAATAGAGTCATATAGATACATAACCTGCGGATGAAAATACTAACTAAATAATTCCTGTAGAACCAGAAAGTCTGGAAGTTCCACCGCAAATAATTCCTCTGCGTAGGTTTGAAAGGACTATACATGCAACAAGCAAACTATGTCTTAACATAGAGGATGATGATGAAGTAGGGGATCTTGGTGAACCTGCTAATTATAAATCCTCTATACTTGATCCGGAAAAGGATAAGTGGATGGTTGCAATGGATGAGGAAATGAAATCCATGAGAATTAATAAAGTTTGAATTCTTGTAGATCAACCACCAAATGCTAAAGTAGTGAAACATAAGTGGATAGACAAGAAGAAAACTGACATGGATGGTGAAGTACAATCCTATAAAGCTCGTTTAGTAGCTAAATGTTTTACACGATCTTTTGGTGTAGACTACGAGGAGACATTTTCTCTTATAGCAGACTTAAGAGCTATTAGGATTCTCATAGCTATCGCAGCATACTACGACTATGAGATATGGAAAATGGATGTTAATACTGCCTTCTTGAACGGTCGCTTAGATGTAGATATCTATATGCAGCAACCGGAAGGGTATGTTGATCCTAAGTATCCAAAACGCGTGTGTAAACTTCAAAGATCTATTTATGGTTTGAAGCAAGCATCACATCAATGGAACAAACGATTTGATGAAGAGATCAAAAAGTTTGGATTTATTCAAAATCGTGATGAGCCATGTGTATATCGCAAAGCTAGTTAGAGTGATGTAGTATTTCTAATCTTATATGTTGAAGACATATTAATCATGGGAAGTAACATTCCAAGACTTAAAGAGGTTAAGGATTATCTTGGTAAATGTTTTTCTATGAAGGATTTAGGAGAAGCTGCATACATTCTGGGAATTAAAATTTATCGAGATAGCAATAGATGGTTAATTAGTCTTAGTCAAAATGTTTATATTGACAAAATATTGAAGAAGTATAATATGCATAATTCCAAGAAAAGTTTCTAACCTATGGAAGTTAAGCATAATCTAAGTCATGAGATGGATGCATCTACTCCTGAAGAGGAGGCTTACATGAGGAAGGTGCCTTATGCTTCGGCTGTAGGATCTATTATGTATGTTGTAAGATGCACAAGGCCAGATGTGGCGTTTGCTCAGAACTTGGTCAGTCACTACCAACAGAATCTAGGGAAGCTCCACTGGACTGCTGTTAAACATATTCTAAAGTATTTGAGGAGTACGAAAGATATATTTTTGGTATTTGGAGGGAAACCAGAGACAAAACTGAATGTAACAGGTTTTTGCGATGCGTCCTGGCAATGTGATAAAGACGATACGAAGTCTTAGACGGGTTACGTGTTTGTTATCAATGGAGGAGCAGTTGACTGGAAGAGCAAGAAGTAGACAACTATTCCAATGCATGCGACTCAATCTGAGTACATGGCTGCTTTAGAAGCTGCAATGGAAGCTGTTTGGATTAGGAAGTTTATTGGAGATCTTAGAGTGATGCCTTCAATAAAAGAACCTATTGATATGTATTCTGACAATTCTACTGCAATCATATTCGCCAATGATTCTGGAGTCATGAAAGGAGCCAGACACTTTAAACGTAGATATCACTACATTCGAGAACAAGTCGAAGCTCGTGAAATCAAATTATTAAAAGTTCACACATATGTTAACGTAGCTGATCCTTTGACTAAGGCGTTCCTTAGAGGAAAGGTTATTGAACATGACAAAAGCATTAGGCTTAAATTAGCTAGCAATTTCCTTCAATAAATATGTGAATAGTATTTGGATAAAGGATGTCAAGACATTATTATGAAATGAAATAAAGTTTAAGTTATGTTTATTCTTGTTATTTAATTTTGTATCCTATTTTACATGTTTTAATCCATGAATATTATTTTGTATTCTAAATATCCATTGTCGATTAATAATATGGAGTATTATTAAATTAATACAAATCAAAATTGCGATAGAGTATACTTGAAAGTATATTGATTGATTTTAGATAATATTCGATGAATCGAATATTGGACTTATCCCAACTATATGATTATACTTTATGGATCTTTGTCATTAAGTATATCATAAATAGTTATCCTCATACCTGAGATGACAGAAAACTGTCACGGATCTAGTGCATCTCTATGAAATAATCTAACGCTAAACGTAACTGGTAGCTATATGGGTTATTTTCACAAGTGTTGCAAAATTCATAGGTTTTGCTTGTAGTAAATATGAAATTTATTTCCTCCAATTTGTTTTGGAGTTTAATACAGCTGGGCGCCTCGTGGGATTAGTAAGATGTTTGTGTGGCCGCACCCAAATGTGTTTTGGTAATCTTGTTGAATCTGTGAAGGAGAAACATAATAGTTAATGAAAGGAATGACTAAGATAAATATCCTTATTAACGTTGTATTAGAAATAAAAGGATAATAAAAATGATGAATTATTAAAAAGTTTCTTCAGGAGACCTTACTCGAGTCGTACTAGAGGCATCGACGTGTATCTAGAAACTAACCGATGTGATCACACTATTTGAAATATGTCCAAGTGGGAGCTGAAAGTTTATGGATTTATATATTTAATAGTCGTGTGTTAGGATCGAACTCGAGATTACGGGATTGCACACAATACGTATAGAGTTAATTTATTTAATAAATATATTTATATGTTTATTAAATTAAATCAAGTTATTACTTTAACGAACGTTAAGTGTTAAGAGTTAAGGTTTAATAATCGTTATGGAATAAAAGAGAAGAGAAAAAAAAGTCCGGAACACTCCTTAAGGGGGTGTCCGAAAGTCGGCTAGAACAAGAAGGTGGGAGAAGGGAATTTTGTTTACTTGGGCTACAAGTTCTTAGGTATATATAAACAATCCCTTACCCTCATAATTCTTTACACCACAAATCTTTTCTTCTCTCCCTCTCTCCTTGCGATCGCCGGCCAAAAACACCCCTTTGGGTTCTTTAGTTTTCGATTTTGGTATTTAGTCAAGTCCTAGCCCCTCTTTAGGGTAGTTGGGTTGGTTATTCCACTAGACGTTTTAGTTCGGTTTATACGTACTAGTATTACGGTTAACTCGTCCTAATACGTGTGTACAAGAACGTAATATATTATTACTTTAGACTATATCTTGGAGATTCGCCATAAATCCTAATTTGGTGAATTTGTTCTTGTTCGTGGGAATTTCTTAGCAAAAGGTATGTAACCCTAATTCGATTAATTATAATTGTGTTAATTATGATCTTGTTAAATCGTTTCCGCTATACGTGCTTTGATCTTGCTTAAGGTTTTAATAATTGTTATGTACTTTATAAAACATCACTGAGCACCACAAAAAACAAAGATGACAAATCTAATTGAACACCTCAGCGGATCGAATTAGACCTGATGGGAAGACATCTAAAGCGAGACGAGAAACACAATATCCACTTTACTGTTAGTTAATATATTTCAGCCCATTACAATTAGGCCTTAAGCCCATTTATGTTATTTCTAGATCCTTCAAATATGGCTTATATATTGTAATCACTGTGATTGAACGAGACAAGGAAATTCACCAATCTTACATGGTAATCAGAGCCATTTATTTTTCTCCTAATTCTTCTCTAATTCTCTTCCACCGTACCTTTTAAAACCCTAAAAAAAACATATTCTCTTCGTTTGGCATGCGATTGAATACTTCAAAGTAGTTTGTTATTCTTCATTATCGTTTTGTGATTGCGGGGTATAAAAGAGCACGTTACTATCTTATCCTCAATTCATTAATGGTTGAATTGTATTATAGTAGTTAAAGTAATATAACAGATTGGCATATATATGCTTTTATCAATTCATTGGTGAGTGGGATATATTATAAAAGCCGAAGGTTTGTAGTCGTTCTTCAGATTTGTTGGTTTTGAGAGTTATTTGTTTCTAGAAAGACAGTATGATTTTTAATGAAAATACTAACAGTGGTATGTACATTAGTAATGGATTACATCCTTTTGTGCCTCCTGGTTCGTATGTTAATCAACAACAGCAGCCTACAGCTTTTTCTACTATGTCAGTCAAGGATTCAACCTGGAACATGGACACAGGTGCAACTTCACATCTTAATTCTGATACTAATAACTTAAGTACTATTTTTAATTCATGCTTATATCCTTCTGTTCGTGTTGGTGACGGTAAAACTATACCCGTCACAAACACGGGCCATAGCATTCTTCCAACTCTTAGTCTCCCTTTACATCTCAATAATGTCCTTGTCACCCCCAATATTATTAAAAATCTTATTTCTGTGCGTCAGTTTACTAGGGACAATAATTGTACTATTGAATTTGACGCTTTTAGTTTCTCTGTGAAGAATTTCCTAACTCGTTATATCTTGCTAAGATGTGACAGCTCAGGTGATCTCTATCAGGTAACCAAACCGTCGTCCCTTCCAAGTGCTTTGATGTCTCTCAGTCCTTCTACGTGGCACCAACGCCTCGATCACCCGGGTGATGTTGTGTTACACTCTCTTGTTTCTCGTAATTTTATTTCTTGTAATAAGGAGAAGTCTCCTAATGTTTGTCATGCTTGTCAGCTTGACAAACATGTTAAACTTCCTTTTTCAAATTCTACTTCTATTGTTTCTAGATGCTTTGAGATAATTCATTCCGATATTTGGACATCCCCTATTGTTAGTATGAGTGGTTGTAAGTATTACATGATTTTTCTTGATCACTTTTCTCATTATTTGTGGATCTACCCTCTTCGAAATAAATCTGAAGTGTTCTCTAAGTTTGTAAACTTTCGCTCTTATGTTAACAATCAATTTAAGTGTGACATTCTTAGTTTTCAATGTGATCATGGTGGTGAGTTCGATAACACCCAACTTCTTGACCTTTTCTCTACAAATGGAATTCAAATGAGATTTTCTTGTCCCCAAACCTCCCAACAAAATAGAAAATCAGAACGTATGATTCGTACTATAAATAATATGATTCGCACATTACTTTTCCAAGCCCACCTTCCGCCTACATTTTGGGTCGAGGCACTTCACATGGCTGCCTACCTTCTAAATCTCCTCCCCTCAACCACCATTCAAAATGAGATACCACTTACCAGATTATTCAACAAACAACCTAACTATTCCAAACTTCGCACTTTTGGATGCTTGTGTTATCCCCATTTGTTTCCACCTAACAAAATTGCTCCACGAGCCACACCATGTCTATTTCTAGGCTACCCAACCTATCACGAAGGTTATCGATGTCTTGACCTAAATACAAACAAAATTATTATCTCTAGACATGTAACTTTTGACGAACATAACGCTTTAATCAGATGTGCACTGGCGGGATGCTATGTATGATGAATATAACGCTTTAATTAAAAACAGTACTTGGGTTCTCGTTCCAAGGCCTCCTGGTGCCAATATTGTGCGGTGTTTGTGGTTATTTTGGCATAAATTTAATGCAGATGGTTCATTGAGTCGGTATAAAGCTCGTCTTGTTGCCAACGGTAGTAGTAAGCAGATTGGTATTGATTGTGATGAGACTTTTAGTCCGCTTGTCAAGCCGGCCACTATTCGTACTGTGCTTAGTCTTGCATTGATGAGACATTGGCCTATTCATCAACTTGATGTTAAGAATGCTTTTCTAAATGGAGATTTATCAGAGACTGTTTACATGCATCAGCCTCCAGGTTTTGTTGATCCTCGGTATCCTCATCATGTATGCCGCCTTCAGAGGTCTTTATATGGGTTGAAACAAGCCCCTCGTGCTTGGTTTCAACGATTTGCTGCTTATGCTACCCGAGTTGGATTTTCTCCTAGTAGATGTGATTCCTCTTTATTTGTTTACAGATCTGGTACTGACACAACATACTTATTGATTTATGTGGATGATATTGTTCTTACAGCTTCTTCTAAAGCTTTGCTTCAAAAGATATTTTTTCTCTGCACAAGGAGTTTGATATGACAGATATTGGTTCCCTTAATCACTTCTTGGGGATATCTGTTACACGTGACACTACAGGGATGTTTCTCTCTCAGAAGAGATATGCTATGGAGTTGCTCGAACGAGCACATATGCTCAATTTCAATCCTACTCGGACTCCTATTGACACTGAGTCCAAGCTTGGTCCTGAGGGGAATCTCATTTCAGATCCTACTTTGTATCGGAGTCTTGCAGGTGGCCTACAATATCTTACATTCGCTCGTCCAGATTTTTCTTATGCCGCGCAACAGATTTGTTTATATATGCATGATCCTAGGGAGCCTCACTTAGCTACTCTCAAGAGGATTCTTCGTTATGTCCGGGGCACTTTGGATTTTGGTTTACAGTTATATGTGTCATCAGGGTCTTCTCTTGTTGCTTACTCTGACGCCGATTGGGCTGGTTGCCCTGCTACTCGCAGATCTACATCCGGTTATTGTGTATTTTTGGGTAACAATCTTTTATCATGGTCTGCTAAGCGACAAGTAACTCTTTCACGTTCTAGTGTTGAAGCTGAATATCGGGGTGTTGCTAATGTTGTTGCTGAAGCAGCTTGGTTGCGCAATCTACTTCGAGAACTACATACACCACTATCGACCGCTACTCTTGTGTATTGTGATAATGTTAGTGCCGTCTATTTATCTACTAATCCAGTGCAACATCAACGAACTAAACACATTGAGATTGATATTCATTTTGTTCATGATATGGTTGCAATGGGTCATGTGCGTGTTCTTCATGTTCCATCTCGTTATCAGTATGCCGATATCTTCACCAAAGGTCTTCCTGCGGCGTTATTTGAAGAATTTCGCACCAGTTTGAGTGTTCGATTACCTCCCGCTCAAACTGCGGGGGAGTGTTAGTTAATATATTTCAGCCTATTACAATTAGGCCTTAAGCCCGTTTATGTTATTTCTAGATCCTTCTAATATGGCTTATATATTGTAATCTTGTGATTGAATGAGACAAGGAAATTCACCAATCTTACATTTACAAGGAACTCAAGAATTCCATGTAAAGTTTTGGCGCTGCAACATTGTTATCAAACAATTTGTTTTAGATCACCAAACATAATTACTTGATTATCTCATAATATGTTTAGGAAAATAGCCATACGGGAAACAAGCAGCGCCGCTAGCCTTTTTGAAGACAATATTGTCAAGAGAGACAAAATCACCCTCCGATGGATCTGTTGGCTGCTTCCTCCAAGACTTTTCGCTATATTAAGACGCTACTAGAGGTAACGGAGCTTTCTGAAGTCGAAAAATAATGTTTTTTACTTCATATTATTTAGCCATATTACTTATTGCATATTCTTGATTGTTTTCTTCACAATTTCTTGGTTATCATAACAATCTATTTCGACTTGGACCTCGAACTAATGACAATTTCTTTTGATCATCTCTGATACTGTATAACAAAGTAATACTAGGCATCACAAACAAACTTGTTTATTAACCAAACACTCAAAATTTCACGAAGCAGAAACCTAAATACAACAAGAAAAAAAAAATACAGTAATCATTACCAAACAACACAAAAGCTTTTCATAACCTTTTGAACAATGAGGGGGTTTAATTATGTAACAATAATAACTTTTGGTATAGAAAACACTTTATGGAGCCAGCACATACTTGATCAATTTTCAACAAGGCTGGTCACTAAGCCCGAGTTGCTTCCTTGTTTTTCCAACAAACAAGTCTTTAGATTTAAGCATACCAGGAATCCGCCCAATGATTGTTACACACCATGCATGTAGCAGGGCATCTCGTCTCCCTAATGACACAATCGCCATTGCTGAGGCGGGACTGTATTTGACCATTTTTCCCTCATCGCCTCCATCAACTAGAAGCTTTAAATTGCTAGCTACCACTAAGGCATGCTTTTGTGCTAAAAATCCTTGTTTGAGTTCCTATTAAATCAGACAACGTGGAATGTCATAAAAAGTTCAAAACGATAAAATTAAACATATGTAGCTTTAAATTTGTAGAATATTGCACGGATTGGGTCAAGGGTCGAAACGGGTAGTGCTTTGCTACAGGTTAAAACTTGCTGGGTGGGATGTGTGTGCAGTTGGGTTGACAGGTGACCACGAAAACTTTTGGTCAAAAGACTTCAATTTTTTCCCCAGATAATTAAGCAAGTAAATAATACTAGCAATAATCTAATTTTTGAAATCAAATAATCTAGCAGGTTTTGTGTAGGGCTTTTAGGCCGTTTCGACCCTTATATGAACATAGAAAATGTATCAGCGGGCTTGCTCCAACTTACCGGAACATCATTGACATCACCAATCGCAAAGATATTTTTAAAACCCTTAACCCTTAAATTCACATCAACCGTTAATCGTCCATGATCATCCAAACTATTCTTAAGAATGGTCTCTTTAAGCCACGACGAGCCAATCGGTTCACTTGTGCATTTAAAGTGACAATCGGCCATAATTTTTTCACCACTAGATGTTTCATAAACACCACCAGAGCCCGAATCCAAATCAACAGATTGGCCTAAGACGACCTTCACGTTTCTAGCATTTAACCAATGAAGTGCCTTTTTACCGGCTGATTCGCCAATAAACTCGAGCAATTTTGTACCACGGTGAACTAACGTCACCTTCTTACCGGGAAAGTCAGTTGCAATTTCACCTGCGAGTTCCACGCCTGAGGGTCCTCCTCCTACTATCAATATTGATTCAGATGATAGTATCTTTTTATGATCTGTAAAAAAACATTGTGGTTTTAAGTAGACGAGCTCTGATAAAAGAAATAAAATCAAACCTTATATTTCACGCGAAGTGTTGTATAAATTCAGATATAAATTAACTGTTCATCTGTAATACTTGTAGGCTGCATGAGATACCAAACATACTTTTTCATAGGAAAATTTTTTAGTCACTGCAATTTTGATAGTATACCGATATACTTTTTCATACTTTGTAACTACTAAACATTTTGTTTATGAAGAACAGTACTAAAAAGTACACAACAGTTTAGGTTTTTATTCCTTAACTCAGCATACATTATATCATTATTTTTGAAAGCCGATTTAAGGTTTTTTTGGTTCCAATTATTTGACTCAACTCGTACACAACCAAATTTTTATGCATGAAGTCATCTCGGTATCAAGTTTACAGGGTATATGCGTATACCAATCGTTCAGATTTCCCTAAAAGACCTTGAAACTCTAATGTGAGAGGCAAATAGTTGATATTAATATTTGTTACAAAACTAATCCCTCAAAGAATAAGTAGACTAAATGAATATTAACAGACGTTGACTTTTGAGGTCTCTCAGTGATTTCATATCCATTAATTATATATATAAAATCAAATTATAATGAAAAGATATATAAAAACTTGATACCAATCATTTTTAGTTTAGTGCATGTACATTTACTAGCAAGTTTGACCTCAAAACTTATAAGTTATAAGGTTACCTGCTTCAAACTGGGCGAGCCTTGCCTGTTTAGTTACATAGCGAGTCCCTATGTGACCTGTGGCGATCACAAGATAATCATAAGAAATCTTGCCACCTTCTGAAGTTGAAACTTGGCCTACTTCATCAAGCCCAATGGCATTAGATGTGATAATACTTGCACCGGGAAGATATTCATGGTGGTTAATCAAGGTTCTTTTAGCAAATGACGGTTCGACCATTGACCTTAAATTTGCCCATGTAATCTCGAAATATTCTTTCCTGAATAAAAAAGTGATTAGACAGTAGATCCAGTTTCCATGTTAGTGCTCATGTACTAGTCATGTACAATATAGGTCAAATTTATATTTATGAAGTGTTTAATACATTTAGCGTTTAGTTTTTCATATTCTACAAAAATTAATATACATTCGTAAATTTTTGACTTGTGATTTTTGAAAAGAAACTCGGTAAGATTTGATCTCGCACCGATACTAAGTAGGAACGATCATTTTTATCGTGAAATCATAAAACACAGGATCACGATCCACGAACGGGAATCTTTACAGCCATTAACTTTTTAGGCATATAGAGTCCTACAGTTGAATTTTGTGAATCGATACGAGCCTAGTATGACCAATGTTCGTGTATCACAACTTCAGGTACTATCAGTTTACATGCCTAAATAAAAAGATATAAAGTAGAGAAGAAAGAACAAGACTTACGAATCAATGAGGGTTAAATCAAAGTGTTGATTCTGAAGAAGAAGGTTTTTAGAAAGAAGTGAACCAGCCATTCCTCCACCAATCACCACCACTCTTTTCTTTCTATTCTCGTCTGCCATTTCTCCTTTAGTTATATATTTTTCTTACTGGATTATATTGATCAATATTTGAAAATGAAATGAGATTTGTACAATGTACAGGTAGTATTTATAGATGAAGAAATGGATATAATAACCAAAAGTAACATGTGATTCATGGAAATTGGAAATAGTACTAGGTTGCTGCCTATTGCTTTCGTTCTTTCACTTTGACTAATAAAATATGTTTACGAGAATTGAACTTGACCACCGACACCCTGGCGGCATAATAAGCGTTACACCATCCGTACGTCAGCTCTGATTATATGGTTTGGTTACTAGTTATACAATCATCTTTTTGTTAGCTTGAGACACTTCTATATAATCCATTTTTAGTGTGATACATGAAATCTATAATATAAAACAAAAATCTACGTGCAGTTTGTAAGATTACGTGTGATTTAATTTATGTGGTTTTAACTCTAAAACTCTTATCACATGTAATTTGTATTTTTTTAAATTTCAATACTCATTCTAAAACCACAAGAAACATATCATACAAACAACAAACAAGCCCTACAAAAACCAAAATATCATAGAAACAACAACAACAGCACTTCACGATTTGGTCTTTTCGAATACGAGGTGATATATAAGCGTAAAGTAATATGTTTTGGCGGCATGTTATGTCGTCGTACGGTTTGGATACTAGATATATCATTTGTTGATTATTAAAGAGACATGTTTTTTACATTTCTGGAGATTTTTTGGATCAAATTTTTACTAACTATCGGTAAAACACCTTCACAAATCACAACCGGTTATGACTTGAAAATCAGAGGTATACGTCAGTACCATAAATTTGCAAAAACTTAAATTAAAATTTCATTTTCATTTATTAAACCCTATTCTTTTGTATTAAGGCTTTAATCATATATTCTTACATATATATTTTGTGCGTAGAAGCCGAATAATAGTTCTATTTATTATTTTTGATTTTCCATCTTGCCACTCATAAGACATTATTAGTTAGTAATTTTCAGTACCATTTGAATCACAAACAGTAGTCTTTATATTATGCTTATATGTTCATGTTAATATGTAATGTGCCTATCATCCAACCATGTCATACTATTTCATGATCAACTATTTCACATTTGTTGCAACACTATTGGTTATAAGTTGTTTATAATAAAACAACAGTTATATCTTAAGTGCACTCGTAACCATGACATACTAGTTTCAAAATAACTTACACATAATAAAACAATATGTTAATCAACATAACCTAAAAAACTACAAATACACACATACAAAACAATCTCCCCTTCTATACCAATAAAGCATAAAAAAATCAACATGAATTATGATCCACAACAATTTTGATCTTAACAACAAAATTTAGTTTCATGTATATGGTCAGTGGATATTCACCACGGCGCAAAAGAAACGGTTGTAGTTCAAGATCTACACAATGATTGAATGTGGAACAAATAAGGAGAAAATACTCATGTTCACCTTCAATCCGATATTTTGTATTTTTTCTCCTGAAACTCATGCAATAATACATTTAATCCAGTTTGGGCATGGGATTTTATCAATGAAATACATTCGCAAAGAATAGTATGGAAAATATAGTTTTTTTTATTGGAACTTTAAAACTGCGTTTAAACAAGTCGTGTGTTGTAATTGACTTAATTATTTAATGAAGAAAGTATTGTTGATAACCCTTAAAAAGGAATTGCATGGACTTATAGTGAGTCAAATTCCTTAGATATTATTCAAATTATAATGAATTATTACGCAAAAACTATGCTTCCTAAGAGTTAAGCCAGTTTTATAAAAAGGTGTAGGATCCTTCCAAAAGGAAAACTTTTACAAATAAAAAATAAGACTCTTCAAAGAAGCTAAGAGTTCTCTTCTAAACAAAGTAATTCACTTCGTTGGCTGATAACGAGGAAATGGAGCATGAGAATGCCTATATTAAAAGGGGTTGGCGATTTTGGTGAGTCAATTTAACTTTGCTTTGTAGGATAAGTCGCATTCTATAGAGATAGTTGGTTAATGAGATTGACATGTCAATCTTATGTTGTTCTATTTTAAGCACAATGGTACATTCTTGATATCTCTTGGATTAGGTTGTGATGTAGGATGTCACCTACATACTTCGTAATTCAATGTTATTTTGGTGTGATATTTTATGTTGATGCCTTTGACCATTAAATCTAGCTTGTAGACTTAAACTAATGAGAATAAATTATGCTTACTATTAGTAGAATTTTTGAGTAAATATAAAAGAGTATGCGGAATCTATTATTTGATACTATGAAGATTATATGTAAAGTATAAAGAAGTTAGAAAATTTTATGTAAACCAAACACTTTAATTTTATTGGTATAAAACGATTACTCTTGAGAAGAGTATTAGGGTTACAAAATAATCAAGAATAAAACACAAAAATAATTATATATATCAAACACCTAACCCTAGGACCTCATTTTATAAAACAAGTAGTCCTTTATAAGATAAAAGATAAAGATAACAAATAATTTAAACTTTTAAAAGATATTTAAACAATATCTTTTATAGATAACTCACACGTCTTTTGTCTTTATATTCTCAATAGCACTAACATCTCTGAGAGCATTAAGCTTAACTTAAGACTATTTTGACCAAATTTGACCAGACATTACCAACACTAAAATATCTCTACCGGTATTAATAAAATTGATACTAGTAGTGCAAATTACAAACAATACTAATTTTATTCCCAACAATACTTTCCTAAACTTATGATTACTCTTTCAAATCCATAAGTTTATGGAATAAAAATAGGAATAACAAAACTTTCAAACTCACTTCTGAATTTGACAATGGATGAACTTGAGAAACTCAAGAGCAACATGATCTTCCACATCTACCTTGAGCTAAGTATTAACTATCTTCTTAAGAGTATCTTCATAAAATGGATAAAACCTATCTATAAGTAAGAATGTAAAAATCTGTCATTACTAACTGATATACCCTTGAGGAATAGTATAAATGCCAATGTTTCATCTCTGATGTGTCTTGACTTCTCCACATATCATCACCATCTGGTTTATACACTTTTTCATAGTTTCCCACAGATAATTGCCATTGGTTCATAAATAGTTGCTGTCTTATTAGTTCAAAATCTATCTTTTAAGATCTTCAACAAATCATTCAAATCTTTTTAGTCCAAGACTTGGAACATGTTGTCCAAAAACTGATATATTTTAGTTCCTCCTCCATCTCTTTAAAGCGTCAACCATCTTTAAACTCCTTCATAATGAATCTCATAATTGATGATTAGATGTTTTGAGTTTAAAGGTACAACTAGCAGATCAGCACAACCAGCTCCAAACATCCTTTTAGCTCTTCATCATAAGCACCCAAATCCTCTGTTGTAAATGTTACAATGGACCAATTCTTTTATGTCTCTTTAAAGTTCTTTGTTTAACCGAAGTGCCAATAGCTGAAGAGTCTTGAACAACTGCTGGAGGTTGTGAAGTAGAACTTTGAACAATGTCTCCTGATCTTTTTCTTATTGACCTAGCCATCTCTATCCATCTTTTTTTATCCTCTTCAAATTTTCTCTCTTTTTCTGAATTAGGATCAAGAAAAATTTGCATATATTCTCATAACAGGAGCAGTAAATTCTTCAAGTTTTTCAGCGGTCACACATTTAAAATCTTTGTCCTTCCAAATTTTATGACTCTTGAGAATTGCCTTATTGTATTTCCTCTTCGAAGCTTTAGAATTTAAATTCTTCTCCTGTTTAGCTTTTTTTTAGTTTTCTAACCTTGTCCTTCTGATACTTAAGAGTCATGCTTACTAGCTCAAATCTTTCTTGAAGAGGCATAGTATTCTTGAAACCTTCATAGTCTACCAAGAACTTTCCAGTCAAAGGATTTGACCAATCCAACAGTTTAATCATAACGTCAAGCTTTTCCTTTGTTTGATCATTACCAGCTTCCTAATATGATGTATTCTAATCTACCTCTTGTTATGTTTCTACAAAGCTTTTGGCTAATCTGCATCATGGTTCACTTATTCAGACCTTGGAGATACAACTTCTTTCTCTTGAAGAATACTTTTAGCTTTATCATCCGTTGTAAATCTTTCAGCATAACTACCAGCATTAATTCTTCAATTTCCTGCTTAGAGTCATAAACATCATCATCAATTATTTGATCTTCTTCCTCCAGTTGCCTCCTATAAGCTTCCTCCATCTAGCGCTCTTCCTCTTGCCTCCTTCTAAAGGAAGCAGCTTCCTCCCTCTCGTGTTGTTCTTGCTCTTCTTGCCTCGTTCTTGAGGAAGCATCTTCCTCCCTCTGGCATTGTTGTTCCAGCCGGGCATTCTCTTCATCTTCCAGCTTCCGTTGACGCTGTTCGTGAGCTTCTTGATCATAGCAATCGTAGTCGTCATATGGATCATTATAAGGACAAACAATATGGAACTCTCCAACTACATTTGCTTTAACTTTTGGCACCACACAAGGTTTCCTGAAAAGAACATGATAGATTATTAGTACTAATTATGTTAACAAAAATACAAAGTTAATAAAATAAATGATACAAACTTTTTTCTACTGCACTGGTATCTTCAAATCCAACAGCAGAAAAAGTTCCTTTTAAAGAAGAAGCCATTTTTTTATTCTTAAAATAGTGATAAGTAAGTGTTTGTTCTGTGTTTTTTATGATTAATTTTATTATTTAATCTTTGTTTATATAACCAAGAATAGAATACAAAGAGCCAACAGCCTACATGCCAACATATAATGTAGATTCATGCATGTAATTAATTTTTGTGAAGTTCTAAGAATTAGCATTATTATTGGGTGTGTAGAAAGTGTGTGCTTTCTGTGTTTTTGGGGCTTATTGTATTTAAAAAAAAGCAAAAAACAAGGTCTGGGACTCGAACCCTAGACCTTCCATTCACACACTAGCACACTTAACCATTTTGCCACATGAATATTTGGTTCTAAACATGTGACTAATATTAAGGTTAGTGAAAATTGAGATTACATTTGGTTCTAAACATTTGTCACATGAATATTTTACCGTGTGACGTTTTCAATGTGTTGATCACAGATAATCACATTATAATGTGTCCATAAATATATTAGTTACACATTTCTCAAATGTTGTGACTATTGGCCAACATATAGTCACATAATTGTTTGACGGTTTAGTGCGACCCTGTATTATATTTGATCAAAGTCTTCAAGTAATTGTAAAATATTTGTCACTTTTAAATAAATATGTGACCAATGTTTCAATACCGACTTTCCATTTGTCACACATACAAAATTCATGTGTGGTTAATATTTAACAAAATATACTAGTCACATTAAAATAATGTGTGTGACAACCTTTTTATCAATTAGTGACTTGTAAAACAAGTCCATGTGACCATATATGATTTTTGGTCACATTCGCTATGTGTATGACAAATATTTGTCACACATTTATATGGTTAATGTGACTACTACTTGATCCAGCATTTGATTCGGTAACACTCCCAAATTATTAAGTGACTAATGACTAACCCAAAAATCAGTTGTTAGCGCTAGTCACGTAAATATTCATATGCGTGACAAACAAAAAACGAAATGATCACACAAACTAACTTTAAGTGTGACTATTTGTTTTTATCTGGCAACTTCAGTCACACAAAAAAATTATTTGTAACTACAAGAAATTTGATATGTGTGACTAAAACCACTTTTTATACTAGTGTTAAACCAATGTTACCATTGGTAATTAGTTATATACTACATATAAAAGTGTTTGCATCGATACAATGAGAGAAAAATATTGACTTTGACAATGGTATTACAAGAATTTTTTATTTTAAATGGCCATGTGTAGCATGTCGTCACTGTGATGACCATAGATGGTGGTCTCATAATACCGGTTTGACGACATGGACATATAAGCATAATAATAAGACCATTTTTTTTAATTCAAAAGCTACTAAAAATGACTAATTAATAATGTCTTACGGGTGGTAAGACGAAAAATCAAAATAATAAATAGCACTTTTTTGTCTTTTATGCACAAAATATATATATAAGAATATATGATTATACAAGCCTTAGTACAAAAGAATACATGAAAAAATAAAACAATCATTACCAAAAAACATAAACCCGTATTATAGACCGTGAAACAATGAGAGAAGTTTATATTAGAATAACAAATTTTGGTATAAATTTATACAGTCAACACACACTTGATCAATTGTCAACAAGGCTAAGAACAAAACTTTAGAATTAAGCATGACAGGAACCCGTCTAATGATTGTTACACACGATGCATGTAGGAGTTTATCTCGTCTCCCTAATGCCACAATCGTCATTGGTGAGGGGATGTATTTGTTTGCCATCATCCCCTTCATTAACTAGAAGGTTTAAGTTGAGAGCTACAACTAAGGCTTTTGATTTAGAAACTATTAAATGAATTTAATCATTTTGTAGTATTATGTTATTAACATAAATCAACACCTGGTATGAGATTTTTTACTCTCTTTATGTCTCTAAAATTTAGAATTTGTAAGTCTCTCTTTAAAAAATAATTTGAAGTTCATTGTGTGCAAGTTGTTATTTTGGTACAATGAGAATATGAAATGCTCATAATAAAAGAGATCTATAACCTTGACAATTTTTCACCACATATAAAACATAGTTTTACTAAAATGATTTTTGAAATAATAAATTTTATATTTACTTTACTAGAAAAAATTTCTTTGGATCAAAATATAAAAATAAATTAGTAAAGTATTAATATTGTGTCTCAAAATTCATGTCAACTTATTTATCAGTATTTATTTAAGTGTGAAATACTAAGGAAGATAATGTAACTGTAACACCCCATTTTGGTAAATGGAATGTCACGCGTAATTATGGCGTGTCATCAAAGCATACAACATAAATGTCTAAAAACATTAAATGACAATGAATGGAAATACCGGAAACAAACATCGGTAGTCCAAGTATAAGCTCAACACAAGTACTGAAATGGAAAAGGACTAAATAATATCCAAAGAAATAATGCAGCAGAATGTATGGAAAAAACATAAAGTGATGAAGGCTATATAACTTCCTATCCGTATGCACCTACTCTTAAAGTCTACGAGCGTCCTTGAGTACCGGCCGTTTGGGAACATGAAAGAAAAACGGCTGAGCATAACGCCCAGTGAACGGATATACAAGTATAGCTTGAAATGACATAATCATGAAAGACTAATAGCAGCGGAAATGTATAAGTCCTAGATAACCTGGAACATGTTCATAAAACTTGTTTTATAGTTTGAAAAGACTTATGTTTTTATATGAAAATATGTAATAATTAGCCAATAACCCATATAGGTCATGAGGTTCTACCATGCATGAATACTTGGAGGGGAGACCTCGTCATGCAATTAGAGGGGTTGCCTCTAATGAATTAGTTTGGGTAGGAGGGATCAACTCCTTGTGAAGGATGCAAGGCATACATCACATTCACCATGAAAATCCTGTAAAGCATGTAACTAGGATGCACCTAGGGGCGGATCTATGCCTTGGCCACCTGTGGCACGTGCCACACATAGATTGATCATGAGAAATGCATTTTTTCTGGGTTTTTTCTTTCTTTCTTGGTACTGGGCGGTGAGGGTGGCGGATCTGACGGCCAGGGGAGTAACTTTTTGTGGGCATAAAAAGTTTTGTTTTTTTTTTGTTCTGTAAGTTTTAGTTACAGTAGGAGATGGAGAAGTTGGGAGATGATGAAGGAGGAGAAGGGTGGAAAGAAGGGTTCAAATTAAAAAATCTGACAAGGTTATAAAGAAAGTTCAAAAGATTTAAAGGAAAAACGGTTCATAGTTTCATAAGGTTATATTCTCTTTTTAGCGGGTCAAAATGAAATAGAAGTGTCCACACAGGACAAAAGTTGCAGCAAATGTTTTTACAAAATATTTAGCTGTAATATTGGTCATACTTATTTTGCAAATTACATCTATATGGAGGACATCGGAGTGCATATGGATTTATTCCATAAATATGAGTCGTAATAATAGATTCAGAAGAAAAAATAAAAAGGTTATAAAACAAACTATCTGTATTCATTTTTATAAATCATTCAAATAAATGACTTTTGCTTTTTTTAGTAAAAATTTATAATTGCAAAATGTTTAAATTTTATCTACAACTCGAAAATCTTCTTTTGCTTCAATGCATACCATGTTCAAAGTTGCTCGCATTTCGAAATCAAAAATTGTAAATAACGGCTAGTATACCTTCATCAACAAAGCACTAGCATTTAAAACTATATGCTAAGCGAAAAAGTCGAAATCGTGCCACATATAGTCGAAAATCCTGGATCCGCCACTGGATGCACCCATACGCCCCACATGATAATAAATATAAGGCCAAAACCGAAAAGGGACGCCACGAGCAATCACTCCACCGTGGGGAAGTCATAACACTGGTGCCTCCAGTATTATGGTTATGGTACCTCTAAAACTAGGTGATTCTGGTCATGCATGTATATGGCTTAGGCATTTAAACTAAACATAAGTAATCAAAACATATAAAACATATACTTGGGAAAACATTTGGTTGCAAACGCGGAATCATAATAAGGAAAGAATGTCCATACTTAAGGATGCAAAATCTGTACCTTGTGTCCAGTGAACGAGGAAACATGAAAGGATGAATAGTCCTACTCCGACCTCACTAATGTTACATAAATAAGGGGCATGTATAAGTCTTCTGGTTAATGAGTACGTTAGTGGTTACTGTATGTTCTTAGCTTGTTTTATATGTTACTGTCTTGTTTATTGTTTTAAATGTTATACTGTGTTAATCATGTATTTCTTGCATTTCTGATTAAGTATTATTTTGTATTCTTGTATTATTATACTTGTTGTGTAATAATAAGTAACTTTCTAAAAATAGCAGGTTTCCTAAAATAGAAAGTTTCCTAAAATAGAAAGTTTCCAAAAATATAAAGTTTCCAAAAATAGATCAGTTTCTTAAAATAGATCAGTTTCTAAAAATAGAAAGTTTCCAAAAATAGTAAGTTTCCTGAAATAGAAAGTTTCCATATTTAGAAATAAGCTGGATTAATAAGCTAATAATATAAGCTTAAGTTTACTGGTTAAAAATCATATGTCATGTAATTAATAGAATATTTTATTAATAATGTCATGATAATTTAATAAACTACATGTTACATGATTTAACTAAATAAAGGCATGATTTAATTAAATTAAGACATATAAAATACTTAGGTTAATCATGTATTAATAATTTATTAATTACAACCTAAGTCATGATTTATTAATTAATTATAGTCGATGTTTAATAATTAATTAATACTATAATCTAAATTAAATAGTAAAAGTACTTAGGTTAAAAACATGTATTATATATTAAAAATAATATAACCTAAGTTATGATTAAATTAAATTAATTACTAGTCATGTTTTAATTAATTTAATTTTTCTTGAAAAATAATATAACTTATAAAAATGTATAACCTCTAAAAAAATAAATCCCGTGACCGAACCCGTGTTTTAATTTAGACCGAACCATGAACCAGACTGAACCAGCCCGACAGTGGCTAACCCGGTCTAGCTGGTTCCCACTGCCGTGGCCTGGCTAGCCACTTTTGGACCAAAAATACCACCGACTGTAGCCGGTGGTTTCCCCCTGGTCGGCCTGCGTTCCCCCTGCTCAACACGAAACAGCCACCGGCTATTGCCAGTGGTGTTGTTGCTGTTACGCCGAGACCCACAACAAACTAAACGGTACCCCGACTTACGTCGGGGTCCCTTGTTCCCTACTGCCGAACCACACCAAGACCATGAGGTCTCGGCTGTCGGTGTGAATCGAACCAAGCCGAGAGCTTGGTGGCTCTTGGTTGGGTGTCGGCCAAAACAAAACCCCACCAAAACCCCTTTATTAATTATTTTCTTGGTTTATCTAGCATGTCTAACATGTTTAATTAAGTTTTAAATATAACATGAACATAATTAAAGAAAAGAAAATAAAGATCAAGGTTTTGATGTTTACCGAATACGCAATTGAATGAGAACTAATAACATGAACACGAATAACCCGAATTCACTAATCAAAAATCAACCAACACCCTTGTGGTGTTCTTGTAGCCAGCGGTAAGAGGCGAGGAAGATGGAGGCTAGGATTTTTAGTTTTTCTAAAAATTCTGTGAATGAAAAATATGTATTTCCCTTTTTTCCTTTTTAGTTAAAATCAAGTTGGGTTGGGCCCCCTCTTGCTCTTGTGTCCACGGCTACATAAGGCCCACAAGGTCTTGCCGGGCTTAGTTCATGTTTAAATATTTTACGTGTATGTTCGCTAATATATTCGTGTTAGTTCGTGGTTAGATGTTCGTGTTATAAATAATACTTGTACGTAATCAATATTTATCATGTAATAATAAATATATACGTAGTTCACATGTTCGTGTTTTAATGTTCGTGATCATATGCTTGTGATTATAATTATTATGATTAATAATTATCGTGTATTGATATGTACTTAATAATTTAATTTAATATTCGTGACACGTGTTCATGACATAAAAGGAAAGTTTTAATTTGTTCGTATGTTTACGTAGTGTATAGTTCATGGCATTTAGATGCGGGTTTTATAACTCTTCCCCCCTAAAAAGAATAATTCGTCCCCGGATTATAGATAACGTAAACTGAAAGAGAAACATACCCGAATCAAAACTTGAAATGAGGGTAAGAAGTCCGGATAGACTCCTCTGTCTCCCATGTGGCTTCCCGCTCGGTATGATCCCTCCAAAGGAATTTGACGAATGGAATCGTCTTCTTCCTCATGACTCGTTCCTGTTTGTCAAGAACTCGTTCGGGTTCCTCGATGAAGGTAAGATCTTCACGAATCTATTAAAGTGGATACTGAACCATGTGAAGGGGATGATACATGTATCCTCTGAGTAAGGACACATGGAAAACGTCATGAACGTGAGAAAGCTGCGGAGGTAACGCTAAACGATACGACACTTCGCCGACTCGCTCGATGATATCAAACGGTCCGATGAATCGAGGACTGAGTTTTCCTTTGATTTCAAAGCGTCTAACACCACGTGCCGGTGATACCTTAAGAAAGACATGATCTCCCACGCTGAAATGAAAATCCCTACGATGCTTGTCTGCATAACTCTTCTGTCGTACACGAGCTTCTTGTAATTTCTCGTTAGCTACAGCGACCTTCTCGTTGGTTAATTCTATCATCTCCGGACCTTCAAGTGTTCTCTCACCAAACTGATCCCAACAGATTGGGGCGCGACACTTCCTGCCATACAACTTCTCAAACGGTGCACACTTGATGCTGGCGTGCCAACTGTTGTTGTATGCAAACTCTACCAAGCATATATAATCGTCCCAATATCCTGTCCATTTTAAATCACACGCTCGAAGCATGTCTTCTAATGTCTGAATGGTTCACTCTGACTGCCCGTCTGTTTGAGGATGAAAAGCCGTGCTAAGCTTATGTTTAGTACCCCAAGCTTTCTGTAGACTCCTCTAAAATTGCAAAGTTAACCGAGGATCTCTGTTCGAGATGATACTGGATGGAGCACCATGAAGTCTCATGATCTCCTTCTTATAAGTGTCAGCCAGTTTGCTAACGAGATCATCTTTCTGGATCGGTAAGAAATGAGCTGACTTGGTAAGTCGATCAACAATATCCTAAATTGCATCATGCTTCCTCTTGTTCTACGGAAGTCCGGTGAAAAATCCATGGTGATCTTGTCCCACTTCCACTATGGAATGTCTAATGGTTGTAGTAGACCACTAAATCGCTGATGCTCGATCTTAACCTGCTGGCAGGTAAGACATTTGGAGACGTAGGTTGCAACATCCTGTTTCATAACACTCCACCAAAAGTACAGCTTGATGCCGTGGTACATCTTGGTTGAACCAGGATGAATGGAGAATGGGAGCTATGAGCTTCAGCTAATAACGCCTCCCTGAGTGTAAGATCATCAGGAACACAAAGTCTAGTGCCATGCCATAAGATATCGTCGTCATCTAACCGAAACTCCGTCTGCTGCTCTAAGTTCTGAATGATTGCCCATATTTCACCATCATCCTTCTGAGCTTCCTTGATCCTAGAGAGTAAGTCGGGTTCCACTCTAAGATTAACCCAGTAACCATGTTGTCCACGTACCATGATATCAATATCTAGTCGCTCCAAGTCTCTTATAATCCCTTTCGCTATCTTAATGCCGTTGATCATACTCGACTTTCTACTAAGAGCATCTGCCACCACGTTCGCCTTGCCGGGAGGATACTACAGATTAATGTCATAATCCTTCAACATCTCTAACCACCTTCTTTGCCTCATATTCAGTTCACGCTGAGTGAAGATGTATTTCAGGCTCTTGTGATCTATGAAGATATCACATGATTCGCCATTCAAGTAGTGCCTCCATATTTTCAGTGCAAACACGAATGCTGCAAGTTCCAAGTCATGTGTAGGGTAGTTCTCTTCATAAGACTTAAGCTGTCGTAATGCGTAAGCAATTACTTTCCCATGTTGCATGAGAACACAACCAAGTCCCTTCCCTGAAGCATCACTATAGATTTGAAATCCAACTGTACCAGATGGGAGAGTAAGAATCGGTGCAAATATCAGCCTCTGCTTTAGTTCTTCAAAGCTCTTCTCTCTTTCTTCAGTCCAAACGAATTTCTCCCCTTTGCGCATCAGTTTGGTCAATGGCAGTGCTAATCGGGAAAAGTTCTCTACGAACCTACGGTAGTAACCAGCTAAGCCTAGAAAACTGCGAACTTCAGTCGCTGATATCGGTCTTGGCCACTTGGTAATAGCCTCAACCTTTTCTAGATCCATGGTTATTCCTTCTGCGGATACTATGTGGTCTAGGAACGCCCCCTACTTAACCAGAATTCGCATTTGGAGAACTTGGCATACAACTGCTTTTGGCGAAGTATCTGTAATATTGTACGAAGATGGTCTTCGAGTTCTTCCTTTTACTTAGAGAAAATCAGAATATCGTCAATGGAGAACTTGTCCAGAAACTCATGGAAGATACGGTACATCAAGTCCATGAAAACAACTGTAGCATTGGTAAGGCCAAATGGCATGACTATAAATTCGTAGTGTCCATAACGTGTACGGAAAGCAGTCTTGGCGATGTCCTGCTCTTTCACCAGTAACTGATGATAGCCAGACCTCAGATAAATCTTGGAGAAATGTTTGGCCCCTTGGAGTTGGTCAAACAGATCATAAATGCGTGGCAAAGGATATCGATTCCTGATGGTGATCTTATTAAGCTCACGATAATCAATGCAGAGACGCATACTGTCGTCCTTCTTCTTTACGAATAAAACCGGTGCACCCCTTGGAGATGCACTAGGTCGGATGAAACCTCGTTCCAAAATTTCCTTTAGTTGTTCCTTTAATTCCTTAAGCTCTATGGGAGCCATGCGATAAGGAGCCTTGGAAATTAACTCAGCTCCTGGGACGAGCTCAATATTAAACTCCACCTCACGAGTAGGTGGTATGCCCGGAAGTTCCTCTGGAAACACGTCGGGAAATTCTAGCACGATCGGCTGATTCTGGATAGATGGAGATTCAGCCTCCATATCATGAACAATAGCTAAGTAGACCTCCCAACCATGTGACAGTAATGCACATGCTTGTAAGGTTGAAATTATCTGTACAGACCTTCCGGGTATAAAACCGTTGTGAATGTACTCTGGTGTGTTTACATCACTGAAGATGACCCGATATGAATGGCAGTCAATGGTGGCGTGATGTTTGGATAGCCAGTCCATGCCTAATATCATGTCAAAATCTCACTTGTCCAATGGAAGTACGTCAACTGGACGAATTTTGTCGTCAAACTCGAGGGGAAGACCCTTGTACCCATGTGTTATGCGTAAAGAGTGTCTTAAGGGCGTGGAAATGTTTAAGACATTTTCTAATGGCATAGGGGATATCCTAACATTCTTGGCATAAACAGTAGAGATGACCGAATGTGTAGCTCCCGTGTCAAATAAGATGCATGCAGCTTGACCATACATATACAAGATTCTAGTGATGGTACCTGTTGATTTGTTAACCTGATCACGCGAGGTCGTGTACACCCGTCCAGTAGTAGGAGGTGGCTAGGAGTCGGCATGTCCAGATGTGCCCTCGATCTCACCCTTTGTGACAGTCCTTCATGCGATGGCCTGGCTAGCCACACTTGAAGCAAGCATCGCTGTCACGACGACACGGCCCTGGATGCCTGCGGTTGCACGTAGTGCAGAGAGGGTGAGTATACCTGTCACACACGTGAATTTTGAATCTACTTAATTTACGTGAAACGCGATAGTTCGGGTTAGACTTGTCTGTCTATTGATGTTCCCGATTGTTTACGCGTATTTTGTGTACGAATTTAAATTTTTATAAATGATAATCGTGAAAATTATTATTTGAATGACTTATGGTTTCATTCACGTTACGTGCTAAGGATTACTATTTTATGCGTCGACATTTATTTATGTCGACGTGATATAGATTAATTAGGTTCAATACGAAATTTGGTATTTTACTCAATATACTTACGACACACTTAGAAATTTTCCATTTTCCTTTCAAACTAAATTATTTAGATCTACTACTACTACAACCTTATACTACAAATAAACATTTGAAGCGTACCACAATTAGATACTACAAACAAGACATTTGTAATTTCCCCAAAATAAAAAGAAAGAACAAATATTCTTGTTGCACACCATACTCCTAAACCGGTCCCCCTCTTGGTGAATAACAACCCACGTTTTTCTTCCCTAGTTCCTAATACCAAATGCAAACTTTGTTAATGTACTTCAACAACTAATTAAAAGATAGTACTTGTTGTCCCCCTCCTTCCCCAATGTCCAAGGAACTTTGTTAATGTACTTCCTAATACCAAATGCAAACTTTGTTAATGTACTTCAACAACTAATTAAAAGATAGTACTTGTTGTCCCCCTCCTTCCCCAATGTCCAAGGAACATTACTTCATCCCATGGTTTTTTCTTGAATTCAACTTGTACAATCCTCCCATTAATTGGTCAAGGAAAAGACTTACCCTCTTCCATGTTTTCCCTGCTCTAGACGAACCAAGCACAGCCTTTTTACTTTCCCCAAATTTGCACATTAACCCATGTGTACTACTTAGTTTGTTACTAGTTTCAAATAAACCAAAGTCATCACAAACCCTAACTAGGAGACTCCCACCATTGAACTCACTTGTTCTCTATAAATAGCAACTCACCCCGCATCAAGTAGCACACAAAAAAAGGGTAAACACTTTTCCCTTGAGATACATTTAGCCGTTGCCTAGAAATAAAAGAAGAAGGGTTTCAGTTTAGTTTCTAGTTGATTTAGGATTCACATATTTCTAGTGCACAATATCAAAACCACCTTTAGCCCGAACATTGGAACTCATGTCCCTAGTTTCCTATCACTTTCTACATACACTTGTTGTGTCCTCCTCGTTGTGTTCGATCAAGTAGCAGCAAGAAATGAGGAAAGGTATTAGAACTAGTTGCTAAAATCATTGTTAGGATTTCACTTGAATCATTGTTAGTCCGCGACGCAGCAGCTGTAACATGAAAGATCAAGTGGAGTCTTGTTTGGTGTGTAGTGGTTTCGTCCGTTTGGTGTCAAGAGTTTGGGTTCGATAAGTTTTTATAAGCAAACTAGGGTTCCTCTAGTCGCACCTTGCGCACATGGGTCCCCGCTGTGAGTTACAAATATTCCTCATTATTTAGCTTTGTTATGCATACGAGTCTATTACTAAGTGTGCTTGAGAAACATAACAAAGTTTTATAACAGGAAAAATGAAGCGTTACTTAATTTTAGCATTTAAACTAGTCATGACCCGTCTTTTTCCGATCTAGATTAGACACCCAAAACGATCTCGCCGCGAGACGGTTAAACAACGAAAGTTGTAGACGGCCATGACGTCTACACGACCATGCTTTCAGTTCGACCCAAAAGTCGTTATCGTGAACTGTAGATGGGATTGAAACTGACCCATTAAACTCGTAACTTTTAAAAATAGTTTCATGGCCCTACTTCGAACATGATTTTGACCTATCAAATGACATCGTTCTATAAAAGTTAAGACACATACTTATAGACCACCCGGCCACCTATCCGATGGAACTTTCGGCTCGCTACGCGAGCCATTACCTAGTCCGTTATTTAGTTTTAAAATTGTAGAAACCATTGCTATATCGAAAGTAAAGCAATAGTGTGAATGAAATGTTCAGCCGTTCAAATTCATTTTCTAAAAACATATGATTTGTGTCTCATGTCTCACGACATGAGACATGTACTTTTTTTTATAAATTAAATTAATAATTAATATATTTATTAATTTAATTTAGTTAATTTATTTAAAACATTTTAATAAAATTAATTTAGGATATTTGACCCATTCAATGACCCAAACAAATAAACTGTCCCAACAACGTAATGTTCAATATTACTAAATATATATCCCGGTTAAATGATTGCATTATTATTAAATGTTAAACTTTCGCATGTGTTAAAAATTATCGATTTATTAAATAAACTCAAGCATATACTAGGGGACTAGATGCTACGTTTATTGTTGTTATTCTTGTATAGTAATACACACCTTATTTAATTTAGGCTACGGATTGTTTCGAGCTATTACTTCACCATGTCTACGTTGTGCTATTTTAACCGTTGCTATTTCATCAAGGTGAGTTTCATAGCCCCACTTTTAATTGTTTTAACTATTTTGGGGTGAGAACATTGCTTGTTTTTAATGGATGAACATAAGTGCCTTAAACTGATACGTTTGCCTACATGATGTCTAAGTAGTGATATCCCTAGATGCTTTAGCCCACTATCGTGAACCGTTAATTACTTTGTGTAAGCGCGAATGTTATGGATAGATCTATTGGGATTGACCTCCCTATCTAATGTTGGTTGTGTGATCAAATTAGATACACTTACATTTGAGTCGTTACGAATGCTTTGGGATAGGCATTTGCTCGGGCTCTCATTACATCTTATTGGTTGGTTAACGCTTCGGTGTCACGAGCTTAGGCGTAGGAATACAAACATATACTATTTTGATTATAACCTTGTTTGGTTATATGTCGATTGCCTGATAAAATCTTATGGTTCATCACACTTATTTATAACTAAACCTATGAACTCACCAACCTTTGTGTTGACACTTTAGCAATGTTTTTCTCAGGTATCAAGACGGAGGAGTGAGGTGGTTGTGCATGGGAGATTTTTAATAAAAATGGTCGTGACTAGTGTATGGATATTTGGATCAATATTGAAGTCTTTTGAAACAATGTTTTATTATGATCCTGTGTAATTCGCTTCCGAACAAATTCTATGATTTTAATTAAACTAAAACGACTTTAAAATAGTCGTTATTTGTATCTATATCTTGTGATAGTCATGACCGTCGCACCCCATTGTGTTGCCTTACTCTGATTAATTGGGGGTGTGACAATACCCTCCAACAGGTGCCCTTGCTGACTGGGAGCCTGTTCAGAAAGTATACGTGAGACATGATTTTTGGGTATGGACAGGACAATGCAGAAAATCGTAAGATATAATACCAGCTATAGTTGCACGGTTGGGTTGTGAACCTCGACGGTCCTACTCCCTTCCGTTGCCATGATTCCTGGTAGTAGATGTTGAAGTGTCAGAATTATGAATCATAAAGCATATAAAATAGAAAATGAGTAAGTTAGGGACCTGCTGCTGTTGGAGTTGTTAGCGTTGTTACGGTAATTGTCATTACCGCGACGCCTATCCGAAGCAGAACGGTCTTGGGTCTGACCGTTACCCTTGTGCTGACTCTGCTGCTGAGTGGCCGGTTGGGACCTGTAACACCCCACTTGGATAAGTGGACCGTTACGTGTATTTATAACGTGCCATCAAAGCATAAGGTAAATGTCCTAAAACATTAATTGACCATAAAGGAAATACTAGAATTAAACATCGATAATCGAAACATAAGATCAAACATGAAAAGTAAATACTGAAGGAAAGGACTAAACAATGTCCAAATAAGCAGCATAATGAAAGAAGTGCATAAAGGAAGAAGTCTGGATAGCTTCCATCGAAATGCCCATACTCTCCGAATCCTAAGAGCTTCCTGGTGTACATGCCGTTAGAACATGAAAGGAACTATGGCTGAGCATAACGCCTAGTGAACGGATATAAAGCATGATAAGGAATATTTAAATGAAGTAGATGATAAAATACTGAAGCTTTAAGACTGATATTTAAATTGCAGCAGAAATTTGTGTATAATCTGAAAAGTCTGATTTATAAATAGTAAAGCTGAACTGTTATTTGTTAAATCTAAAAACATGCATTTACTATATTTTAATTGCCAAGAGCTTATATAGGTCATGTGCTATAACAACTGTTGCATGAATAACTGGAGGGGTAACCTTGTCATGCTGTAGGGGGGTGACCTCTAAATAATGTGATGGGTGGAGGGATCAGCTCCAATGTGAAGGATGTAGAGCACACATCACATTCACCTGATAAACTATAAACTGATAGCCTAGGATGCATCCATACGCCCCACTGATAATACTGATAAATGGCCAAGCTGAAATAAATGGGACGCTGCGAGAAATCACTCCCTCACAGAGGAGTCATGACACCGGTGCCTCTAGTGTCATGGTTACGGTACCTCAGTAACTAGTACATAACTTGTCATGCGTGTATATAAATCTGAGGCAACTTTTTTTTAGAACGGCCAATGTTAGTGGTTAGTGGGTCGAGTCGTGCAATGACATCCAAGCGGAAGAATGTCTTCTTCGAACCCTCGCCTAGTTATGTTAGACTCCTTATCCGCTTCGTCTGAAAGGCCCTTGGCAGGTCTTGAACCTAAGACCTCTAGGATTCCTCAACCAAAGAAATCACTTATACTCTTCTCAAGTTTTTTTTAAAGGAATGGAAAAGTATGGAAAGGGAAATTAAAAAAATGGTGTTCTTAAGTTTTTTTAAAGAAGGAAGGGTAGGGGACGGGAAGGATGAAGGAAGGAAAGGTACAGACTTTTTATGTATATCTGTTCTGCCCAATTTTGGGGGGATTAGGAAGGAAAATAGGTTGGGCTTGTATAAAATTACATTTATATCCTTATTATTCATCCACATTCTATATATTTTTACTAGGGTTTCTACCTTTTACAGAAGTTATTCGTAACTGGCATCTCTTTTACAGCAACTATTAGTCATCATGTGAGTTTATATAAACTTGATTTTAATATTCATCACGTAAATCTATCATAGCCATTTTAATTGCATTAGTGGTTCAATAATCGATGTCCATTACATGCTAATTTTTTAATCATGCAAAAATACATTCTAATCAATTTATTAGGCATAGTAAAAAAGGAATCAGATCATGTATTTGCATCTTTGTGAGTTAGATTATGAGTTTCGTTTGTCCTGGTTAAAAAGGAATAACATCATGTATTTGCATCTTCCTTGTTGCGTTGTTAGCTAATGGTTGGTTTTACTAATGACTATCAACGCTATTGCAGTCCACAAACATACCTAAAAGCTTCAAACATAGCAATATGAGCAAAAACGGCTTAATTTTTCTCAGCAGCCTTAAAATCAAACTAACCAGACATGCTCGAAACCTTAGCTAATTACTATTAATGTGGGCTCAATCATGCTGGTACCTTTTTGGGTCAATATCATATAGTTTTGAGGATATCTTGGTAAATATGTTATTTTCTATATCCTTTCCTTTCTATTAAAAAATAAAACTTAAGAACACAAATTGCACTAGTCACTTTCTTCACAATGTCATCCCCTACGTTGCCCTTCTCATTCCACCCCCTTTCATTCCTTTAAAAAAAGACTCGAGAACAGAGCGTTTGTAGAACCTTGGTGGCCAACTGAGCTAAGCTAGTTGGTTAGGAAACTTATTTAGTTATTAAAATGATTACTGATAAGCTTAAAACATATACTGGGAAAAACATTTGGCTGCAGACGGGGAATCCTAATCATGCATAGAAGGGAGTCCTTACTGAAAGACGGGAAATCCGTACCTCGTGTCCAGTAATGAAATAAGAATGAAAGCTAAAAGATCTACTCCGACTTCACGGTTACTACATAAATAAGGGACGTAAAATAAGTTGTCTGATTACTGTTTATTGTTTACTGTTTATTATTGGTCTTATTTCATTTTGTATGTTCTCATATTATTTTACTAGTTGCATATAAACTGATTAATCTGACTATCCGGTGTATTTCTAAAAAATCTGACTGTCCGGTGTATTTCTGATAAATCTGACTGTTCTTTAAATGTTTACTGATTAGTATAAATCATGTATTTCTAGTTACTGTGTATTATACTGTGTTCTGATATTTACGATATTACTATTTATAGCAACCTGCCATAAATAGAAAGTTTCCTAAAATAGCACGTTCTTAAATAGAAAGGTTATCCAAAATAATTTCATAAATAATTAAATTGTTTTATAATAATCAAGTATTAAATAAGCAATTTCATATAACGTGATTAGCTTTAATAAACGCTAATTAAATTAAAGTGAAAAGGTTTATACTTGATTAATTCATTCAAAACCATTTGATTAAAATATACTTTTAGAATCGTTAAAATGTACGCGTCTTGTTAATTTTTTTGTGTCACCCAAACCCAAACCAAAACTAAAACAAACCCCGAGACGCCCATGTCTCGAGTTAACCAAATCAGGCCCAATTCATGGTCCTCCCTGCTGACGTCAATACAAACAGTAGCCACCGGCTTAAGCCGGTAGCCACTGTAGTCCCTTGTGGTTCCCACTGCTTAGGCCTAATGTGCCCCATGTTGTTTGTCTAGTTCCCACTGTTTGCACACCGGTTCCCACCTAATGAAGTGGTTCCCACTGCTAAGGAAGTGGTTCCCACTGCTTGTTATGTTGTTCCCACTGTTTATAAACCCAAACGCACCCTTATTGTCTGTTAATCCCAAACGCCCCCTGTTGGGAATAAATATAAGAGTGTTAGTTCCCCCTGCTAGTTGGTCATATTTTCCCCTGTTAGAGTAAGTTCCCCCTGCTAAATAACAAAGGCAGGGGGATTGGTCCCCCTGCTGAAGTCAAAGACCCTGTTGCTTATGATAAACTTAGAAGAGATTATAACGCGTTTCAGTTACTACTCCGAGATACATTCCTAGTTTGTTAGTAGTGATCTTGTACGTGAGTCCTTGTACTATAAAAGGACTCACTAGGTTATCATGCAACATGTGTCTTTCTCTGTTAGCTTTCATTTCATACTTTAAGGTTTTTGTAACCCTAATACCACTATTGGGTATTCGTATATCTATGATATATTAAAGTTTAACGTTTGCTTTAAACATTTGTTCTTGTGCTAAACATTATATTATGTATCTTGTTTGGTTACTTTGTGTTGCAAAGTTTCTCTAGTGTTAGATTGAGTTCACTCTTTCTATCATAACCCTTAAACAAGCTAAGGTTTAAGATATGAGTTTGGGATCAACAAGTGGTATCAGAGCTTGTTGAGAAACTTTGATTAAACCAAGAACAAAACATCTCTCGCAACCAACATCAACCATGTCTTCAGATTCTCATTCATCCTCAACCAACAACAACTCTCTCAAACTACCCTTTCTGGATCCTGAAAACTTTGAACTATGGGAGTTCAAAATTCAATAATATCTTAAGATGGAACACTATGATCTATGGGAGATCATAGAGTTTGGTGATCAATTTACAAAGACTATACAATTTGAAGATAAGGATAAGGGAGAAGAAAAAGGTGAAAGCTCCAAAGGTGACAAGAAGAACTCTAATGCTCTTGCTGACAAGGAGATACTAGTAAGAAGGCATGATGTCAGGGCTCACAGTTCTTTGCTGTTGGCTCTACCTGATAGGCATCAGCTAAGGTTCAGAAAGTATAAGACAACTAAGGAACTCTAGGAAGCAATAGGCAAAACATTTGGAGGGAATGAGGCTACAAAGAAGAATAAAAATAATCAAATGCTTGATCAATTTGCTTCTTTCAGAGAATTTGGTGATGAAGCAATTGGTGCTATCTATAATAGGCTTCAAGATCTGGTTGCTCAGTTAGAGTTCTTTGAAATTGAAGTGAAAAGAGAACAGGTGAATACCAAGTTTCTCAACAGTCTTTAGAAAAGAATGGTTTGTCTACAAAGCTATTTGGCAGAATAGGGATGACATAGATGACAAGAACATTGATAACATATACAATAACTTGAAAGTTTTTGAGCCAATGGTCAATGAGATGAAGTCATTAGGAACCATCCCCACTAATTCAAGTGGATCTGCTGATTCCCCTACTAACATGGCCTTCATATCTCACAGTATTGGAATCTCCAAAGGTAGTGGAACCAAAGTTGGCCCTGCTACCCATTCCCCTGCCGCTAGATCTGGATCATCTTATGATGAAGAAAGGCCTGCAACATTCAGCCTTGACACTGCTTGTGCTTTCATAGCATCCCAAGGATCACAAGGATCTACTGTGTTACATGAAGATCTGAGTCAAATCAGTAAGCAAGGACTGGAGGAGATGGACATCAAGTGGAACATGGCTCTACTTAGCATGAGAGCCAACAAATTTTACAAGAAGTATGGGAAGAAGATCTCCATCAATCCTTCTGATGTAGCTGGATTTGACAAAACAAAGGTAGAATGCTACAATTGTGGCAAGAAAGGTCATTTTGCTAGGGAATGCAGAGGGCCAAAGAATGGAAGCAGCTATAGGAAGGAAAGCAGGGATGATGATTCTGGTGTTAAGGCTATGGTAGCCATGCAGGGGATAGATGGAGCAGGTGGATGGTACTGGAGTGCTATGACAGAGAGTGTTGAAAGAAATCAAGTATTAGTTGCTGAGGAAAAGGAAGAAGATTTTTCTCTTATGGCCATGTCAAGCTCTAGTTCAGACAATGAGGCATATGATGATTCATATTGTACTAAAGCTTGTAGAAAAAATACTGAGTCATTGAATGATCAAATAAGAAGGATAAAAGTTGATTATATTAAATGTGATAATGACCTTGATAACTACAAACGTGCCTTAGAACAGCTAGAGTCCACCATAAGAGATTATAAACAAAGAGAAAACGATTACAGAGATCATATTGTGTTTTTAGAGAGAGATGCTAAAGAAAATAGTGATTCCATTAAGGAATTAACTGCTGAACTAGAAGTTTTTAAATCTGATAAGAAGATAGATGAAGAAACTGTTAAAATTTTTGGAAAAGCTTCTAAAGATTTAACTAAAGCAGTTGAAATTGGACAGTCTCCTAGGGAAAACAGGTTTTGGTGTAAAAATGAGCATGCTACTATACCACCACCACCTGCCAATATACATGCACCATTTCCTAGAAAAGATCTGTCTTGGACTGGTCTTTCTTGTTTCAAGAAGCAAGAAGATATTGAATTTGACTTAAATGCATACATACCTAATAATCTAGAAACAGAAGAACCACTAGTGAAAACCAGTGCTGTTAGGGATTTTGAAAAGGAAAAAATTGCTTTAAAACAATGGAAAATAGATAACCCTGTTCTCTTTTCAAGAGAAGGACTTTTTGGAAGTGATTCAAGTTCTAAGAGTAGTTCACCCAAATCTAAATAAGGATCAAAGTCTTCTAAGTCTACTGTTAAATATGATGGTATGTATAGGTCTTTTAGAGATAATCAGAGAAATTGGAATGACCAAAAGTCTCATCAATTAGGAGAGGACTTTGTGATAAACACCAAACCCTGTTTCACCTGTGGCAGTTTTGATCACACTTATCAAGACTGTCAGGCACCAATGGAAGTGGTGGCTGCAAATCCTTTAAAGGACATGCAACCAAAAGCCATTCTTCTGAATGCAGGGGCAAAAGCCTTTTCCCCTGCCAATTATGTTTTTGAGAAACAAGGTATCTGATAAGTATGTAGTTCCTGCTCTAAGAAAGGTGAATGATGCATATCCCAAGTCTAGCTCTTACATGACCAAACCAACACCTCATACTGCATATAAATCTGTCTCTAGACCTTACCAGCACACCAATAGAGGCCAAAACAAAAGATAGATTCCCTCTGCTAAGCATAGGGATTCCCCTTCTAAGTCTAGAGTATCCCCTGCTAGCAAAGTTTTGCCTTCTAGAAACATGGGTAGACGGGGAAAAGCTGTGAAAGCCTTAGCTTGTTGGGTTTGGGTACCCAAAAGGGGTACTCAATCTAATGGTGTATCTCTAGTCTTTGACAAGCTATCTTATATTGATACACGAGGTAGATCTAAGTCTGTAATGGCTTGGGTACCCAAGAGAAACTAAATTGTTTTTCTTTGTGTAGGTGACAAAGCAGAACAAGAATGATAAAGCCTATTGGGATAGTGGATGCTCAAGGAGCATGACTAGACATAAATCCTATCTATCTAACTTTGTTCCCCTGCATGATAATGATGGTGTTTCTTTTGGAGATGGGCATGGAACAATCACAGGAAAAGGAACTATTGTCACCAATGGGATGACCTTTGATAATGTCTACTTGGTGAAAGAGCTTAAGTACAACCTCTTCAGTGTGTCCCAGATGACTGATAACAAGAACTTTGTCCTGTTTACAGATACTGAATGTCTTGTGTTGGGAAGGAGTTTGTTTTACCACCAAACAATCTAATTGTGCTCAGAACACCAAAACAAAAGAATGTGTACACAATTGATCTCAAGGACATCTCTCTTCAAGACAATGAAACCTGTTTCATTGCCAAAGCTTCAGTTGATAAGTGCAAGAAATGGCATAGAAGACTTGGTCATCTCAACTTCAAGAACATGAACAAACTGGTCAAATATAATATGGTTCATGGTCTACGTTCCAAATACTTTGCCAATGATCATACTTGTGCTGCTTGCCTGAAAGGGAAGCAACATAGAGCCTCTTGCAAGTAAAAAACAAGCTTGTCCACTACCAAGCCATTGGAATTACTGCACATGGATCTTTTTGGTCCTACTTCTATGACAAGCATAATGAAGAAATAGTACTGCCTGGTGATTACTGATGATTTTTCAAGGTTTACATGGACATTCTTTCTGTTTAAAAAGAGTGACACAACAGATGTACTAATAGGGTTCATCAATCAGATTGAACTTTCCAAAAGTATGAGGGTAGTAACCATGAGATCAGACAATGGTGGTGAATTCAGAAACAGGAAACTGGACACTTTTTGCACAAACAAAGGAATCAAGAGGGAATAAAGTATAACAAGAACACCTCAACAAAATGGAGTTGCAGAAAGATGAAATAGGACACTTATTGAAGCTGCAAGGACTATGCTATCTGATTCCAAGCTTCCAGTTATCTTTTGGGCTGAGGCTGTAGCCACTACTTGTTATGTTCAAAATAGGGCCTTGGTGGTTAAGGCACAGTACAAGACTCCTTATCAGCTGTTCAATGGAAGACCTCCTTTGATTGACTTCTTTAGACCTTTTGGATGTCATGTGATTATCCTGAACACAATTGACAACTTAGGCAAGTTCAATGAAAAAGGGGATGATGGGTACTTTATTGGTTATTCATTAAACAACAAGGGATATAGGGTCTTCAACAAGAAGACAAGCAAAGTGACAGAAAATCTCCATGTAGATTTTCTTGAAGACAAGCCTAAAGATGTACAAACAGGTCCTGATCGGTTCTTTGACATTGAAGTTCTTTCAAAATCCATGAATTATGTGCCTGTTGCTTTGCAGAATACTAACATTTCAGGTACAAAAGAACCAACTGGTGTGGAGAAGTCACCATTGAGGTACATGACTGTACCCTCACTGTTTCCCATTGATGCTGCTCCAAAAACAGGTGAAGAAGATGATACATCTCAAAGGAAAGAACAACCAATCTCTTCCCCTGCTAGGTCAACTTCTGAAAGCAGTGGAATGGCTGAAAGCAGTGGAATCCAGGATTCCGCTGCTAGACCAAATGCTTCCCCTGCTAACAAGGATCCAGCTGTCAATGATGTTAATGATGAAGAAAGAGAATCCCCACTCATTTCCTCATCTTCACCTATCTCTGGTGGTCCACTCATTTCTAGCAGTGGAAGCAGAATAATTAGGAATGGAGGTCCAAGTTATTCAGAGCTGCATTCAGGTCATCAGCATTCATCCCTAGGTCATGCAATATCATTTGGAAGCTCTTTTGAGGAGTTCTTTCCCAATCAAGATAGCCCAATAAATCCTGATTTGAAGAGGATGAAACAGAAGTAATCATGAGCATGCAGCCTACCTACAGAATCAATAAAGATCACCCCAATCACAAATCATAGGTGATCTTGAGACTCCCAGACAAACAAGGTATTCAGCAAAAGAGCATAGCTTCAATGCCAACATTACTATGAAGTTTAACCATGACAATATGCAATGTTGTCTGTTTACTGCCTTTTTGTCACAAGAAGAGCCAAAGAAGATCTTTCAGGCTCTCAATGATCCAAGCTGGGTTGAAGCTATGCAAGAAGAACTCTTACAGTTTGACATCCAAGAAGTATGGACTTTGGTAGATTGTCCAAAATGGGCAAGGCCTATTGGAAAAAAGTGGGTGCTCAGGAAAAAAAAGGATGAGAGGGGCATTGTAGTCAGAAACCATGCAAGACTGGTGGGACAGGGATATACTCAGGAAGAAGGTATTGATTATGAGGAAGTCTTTACTCTAGTAGCCATGATTGAAGCCATTAGATTGTTTATGGCTTATGCTTCCTTCATGGACTTGACAGTATACCAAATGGATGTTGAGAGTGCCTTTTTATATGGCATCATTGATGAAGAAGTCTATGTTATGTAACCTCCAGGGTTTGAAGACCCAGAACACCCAAACAAAGTATACAAGGTGAAGAAGGCTATGTATGGACTTCACCAAGCTCCAAGGGCCTGGTATGGAACTCTTTCTAAGTACCTGTTGGATAATGGCTTCAATAGGGGGAAAATTGACCAGACCCTGTTTATCAAGAAGCAAAAGGGTGACTTTCTTTTGGTGCAAGTTTATATGGATGACATCATCTTTGGATCCACAAATTCTATGCTTAGCAAAGAATTTGCCAAGTTAATGCAGGATAAATTCCAAATGAGTTTATGGGTGAACTCAACTTCTTTTTAGGGTTACAAGTTCAGTAGAGGAAAGATGGGATCTTCATCTCACAAGACAAGTATGTGGCTGAAATTGTGAAGAAGTTTGGAATGTGTGAAGGAAAGAAAGTCTCCACTCCAATGGATAAGGAGCATCCTTGGGGAAAAGATGGCCTTGGAAAGCGTATTGATGTCAGGAATTATAGGTCTATGATTGGATCTCTCATGTACCTTACAGCTTCAAGACCTGACATCATGTTTGCAGTCTGCTTATGTGCAAGATACCAAGTGGCACCCACAGAGTGCCATTTGTTTGCTGTGAAGAGAATTTTTAGGTATTTGAAGTGTCATCCAACTTTCGGACTTTGGTATCCTAAGGAGTCACCATTTGAGCTGGTATCCTATTCAGATAGTAATTATGATGGTGAAAACAATGATAGGAAGTCTACAACAGGTGGATGTCAGTTTTTAGGAAGTAGGCTCATATCTTGGCAGTGTAAAAAGCAGACTATTTTGGCCACATCCAAAACTGAAGCTGAGTATGTAGCAGCTGCTGCATGTTGTGGACAAGTTCTTTGGGTTCAGAACCAGCTGCTTGACTATGGGTACAATTTCCTTAAAACCAAGATATTTATTAACAATAACAACACCATTTGCATTATTAAAAATCCTGTTTTTCATAGCAAGACCAAACATATTGAAATAAGACATCATTTTATTAGAGATTGTTTTGAAAAAGGATTGATTGTCCTAGTGGCAATTGATACAGAACTTAATGTTACTGATCTTTTGACAAAAGCTTTTGATGTGGGGATGTTTCAGTACTTGTTGCAAGTATTGGAATGATGACTCCCTAAAAATTGATGTCTAATTTGTCTTGAATATTCAGGATTGCTTTCTTGCTGTTGTTGTACATATGCTAGTCACTTTTTCCATTATTCTTCATTCCACTGCTTTTGAACAAAGATTCCCCTGCTAGGGTTCATCCCCCTGCTAAGGAATTTTCCCCTGCTAAGAGGTTTTCTCTTAAGTTGGGTTTGTTCTTTTTAAAGTGGTTCTATGTGGTTTTAGACTAACAATGCAGAGATCCAAATGGTGCATACTACATTAATGGGAGGATCAGGTATATGCTCTATGTTTTAGGGGAGGTTAAGTCACACCTTTAGGATTTCGGGTATCCTTAGGATACTCATATATGATTCTAGATCATATTCACTGGTGAGTAGGGGTTTAGAATGATGAAGATTTGCTACAAAGCTTGTTAGAATTCTGAAACCTTGAGGCACTGTAATGTGTACTTAAACTTCTTTATTCACCAGCTTGCTGTCTAAATTCAGATGTTTAGTACATATTGCCAAGACCAACTAACCATAAGTAAGGGAATGGTATGGATGGTGATTAGGGTATGCTTATTTTCTTGGGTTGACCAGGTGCAGGGTTACTTATGTGTTAACTCTTTTTGTTTAGAACTTTGCTGAATGGAGGACTCTTGAGTTTCTGTGTATCTACCTTGTGTTTACAAGGGTGTGCATTAGACCAGAGCTATTTGTCATTGATCTCTTCATGATTAGTCTAATACCCCTAGGAAAGTTTCCCCTGCTTTCAATTTTGGTACCCCTGCTTGTTCAACATCCCCCTGTTTGACCGTTGACCAACAATACCGTTACCCTGCTTATAGCCGTTGGGCCTGCTAGCTAAATTTTTGGTTAGGGAATATTTTATTCTTTTCAAAAGATATTTAAGGCGCTTTCTTCGCTGATTGGTAATCTTTTCTTTATTATTTCAAATAAATTACTTTCTTATCAAGATTTATCTCTGATATTTTTGCAATTTGAAAATTTGATCCAATCACAACTCTTCAATTTGCCTATATAAACTTAATTCTCTTGACCAGCAGGTCTACCTCTCTCTTTCGACCAAATCCTACTAAACTTTCACAACTATAAACCTTCAAACGTTTTCTATATTTATCATGTGTGTTAAAATTGCTGCTAATCACAATCAGATTGCTCTTTTACATGATGAACCAGCAGAATTTACTGATGCAGTGGCTTTTCTAAAATCATCATATTTTAGAGTAGCCCTTCTCATAAATCCTAGGATTTACACCTCACACATCCAAGAGTTTTGGTCTAAATCAATGACCAAAATAGTGGATGGAGAGGTAACAATTCAAAGCATAGTAGATGGCCATCCCAAGGTGATTACACTTGCCTCCATTAGAGACAAGCTTGTTTTGGATGATAAGGATGGGATTGCCAACCTACCTGATGCTGAAATTTTTGAGGGTCTTGAAAAATTGGGGTACACTCTTTCTGATGATCAAAAATGTAAGTTTGCTAAAGGTCAGTTTGCCCCACATTGGAAATATTTGATTCATACAATTTTACAATGTTTGTCACCTAAAACCACTTCTTTTAATGAATTTAGAAGTGAAGTTGCTTCTTCCTGATATGCTTAGCAACAGGGAGAAAGTACTGTTTTTCTCAAATGATTTTCAAAGGAATGGTCAAAAATGTTACAAGCAATTATAAGTTTTGTATGTACCCAAGGTTTACACAACTTTCCTGAATATGAGTGAACATGGTCCAATCAAACACAAACGCCATTTTTCAGCCACCAAACACACTACCAAACTGTTTACTACACTTGCTGCACCATCTCCACAATTTTTTGGCAGGGTTGTTCCCCTCACTCCCATCATGATGAAACAAATTAGACAAGAAGCAGCCAAAACAAAACCTGATAATACCCCTGCCAACCCTCTACCCCCTGCTAATCCACAACATGAAAGGAGAACCAAAACCAGGTTTGCCAGGTCTGCCTTTCCTGGTGAATCTTCAAAAGTAGCAGAGAGGAGAGCCTCCAAAAGGTTCGATCAAACTGAGGGTTTGGCTGCCACTATTGACTCATCCTCAAGGGATGAGCAGGATAGTGACACCGTAAGTAAGTCCTCTCCCTCACTCAGTGATACCCAAAGAGGGGAGCAATCCACTTCTAGGGTTGAGAGCAGAATGCAACCATTATCCATCTTGGAATTGACGAATATGTGCATTAGCTTGAAAGAGCAAAATGCACAACTTGTACAAACTGTCAAAAAGCAAGGTCTGGTTATAAATAATCTAGAGACCACACTTGCTACACTGGAGGGGAGGAGAAAGCCTAAGCTTATTATATCCACAGATGAGGATGCTTCCAAAGGGGACGAAGTTCCTAACACAGATGAATCCACTCAGTGGTATGCATATCCTGGTGGACAAGATCTAGGACAAGAAAAGGTGGCAAGTGCTGAGAAAGGAACTGAGAAAGGAAGTGCTGAAAAGGGAAGTGATAAGGGGAGTGCTACAAAAGAGATTGCCCAAACATTGTTGACTATGGGAAATCAAGAAGAAGCCCCTGCTTTAAAAGTTTCCCCTGCAAAAACTGATCCCCCTGCTGTAAGTTCTTCCCCCGCTAAACCTATTACTCAAACATTTGTTAGGAAGAACAGAAGGCAGCCAGCTCAGAAGGGAATTCGAATTGGAGAACCTGCACGAAAAGCAAATCCAGCAGTGGATCCAAAAGACAAGGGAAAGGGGATCATGGTTAAACAGCCCAAGAGAAAGTACAAGCACAAAACGCCTGAACAGCAAAGGGCTCAAGAAGAATATGATGAATAGGTAGCTCTCAGACTTCAAGAAGAATAGCTACACATGCAAGATCAGAGAATGCAACAGATGAGGCCCAAAGAGATGCTTAAACAGACTGAAGTTATGCATAGAGAGTTGGATGAAAGGGTGCCTCATGTTCAAGAATTTCTAGATCAGTAGAAAAAGGAGTTGGTAAGTGCTCCTTTGGAAGACAAGTATGAACTGACTTGTTTAGTGTACAAATATCAAAATGGATATATGGAAAGAAGGGCAAATCAGATTCAGAAGGAAAAGTATTTGAGGTCTAAAAAGGGAAGGCTGGTACACTAAAAAGTTATGCTCAAAAGACACAAGAAGTGGACTGATGGTCACTTCAAAGGCATGACTTTTGAGGATATAGAGAAGGCAGCCAGACCAGTTCTAAGAGAGACAAATGTGGATGACTTCATAGGTATAAACACTCCTGAAGAAGTTGAGTATCTCAGGAAGCAAAATGAGATGATACAGAGAGCTAGGGAATCCAGAAAAAGAAAGGCTGAAGGAACAACAATGGAAACAACAAAAGCATGGGCATCATCTCAAGCAAGTGCTTCATCTCAAGCAGGTGCATCATCAGAAGCAGGTGCAAGTTTTCCAGCAATTGAGAGATCTGTACTCAATGCACAGAGAGCAGCCAAAAGGTTAAAAAGGATGGAAAAGGTTGGTATAGTTACTAAGGAGACTCAGCATCCCTCCAATGAAGAAATAGATAAGCAGCTGATTGTGCAAGAGAATGATGAAATCTCACCCAGTGAGTTTGGGAAGAAATTTGCCATAGTGGAATATGTTGTTTATGAACATAAGGGGATGACTTGGTGGAAGCTTACAAGAGCTAACAATACAGCACAGACATTTCTGAATTTAGATCTCATGTTTCAAACTTTGGATAGTGAGGACTTAGATGATCTAAGGAAGCTTTTGAAGAAGAACTTTGCTGCAAATCCTCCTACTGTGGATGGTGTAGAGAAGGATTGGGTGATCTGGAAATGCATGCATAGGATGTATGAGCATGAACTATTTGATCCCATATTTGATGCAGTAAATGGGGGAAATTTGTTGTATTGGAAGTTGTTTACCAACTATGGGTTATGAGATAGTCATGGAAGGTGTAAGTGTTTATTTGCTTAATCATCGTTATTATCCTTTCACTCAAGAGACCTTGAAGAAACTGGCACATGCTGACTTGAATATAGATGCTAAAGCACCTGTTGCTTAGGATTTGGTAAGGATGATTGATAGGTGTGAAAACACCCATCCTTTTACCACTTAACTACAATAATAACCAATCCCAAACGTGTATTTTATGTCATAAATATCGGAATTATGCGTGGTTTGTGTTTTTGTTGTGATTTAGGACCAAGATGTGAAAAGGAAGGAAAACACGGGCTTTCACGGGCTTTTATCAACGAAAAAGACAAAAGACGAAGTCAAGAGATCAAGAGTGCAAAAAGAACGGAAGTCCAAGACCTTTTCTGAAGATTTATCGAAGAACAAGTCTAAAGACGAAAGTTTAATAAAGCCGAAGAACTCAAGTCTAATAAATGAAGAAATTATAAGACGAGTTTAATTAATCCCGAGACAAAGTCGATAAAGTCGAAGAACTTAAAAGACGGAAAGACGTGAAGAAAGAAAGAGGAGGCAACACATGCACCTCCCCATTTCCTATATATACCCTCCTAAACACATTTAGGAGGGTTGGTTAGTTAGTGTTAGCTAGTTCATCATTTTCATTTTGGTAGGTAATTTTAGAGAGAGAAAGTGACAGTTTCTCTCACTAGGAATTTAATCGTTCATCTTCCTTTCTAGTTTTAATCAAATCTTTACTTTTGATAGCTTAATTCTTGTTTTAATCTTTATCTTATTCTATCTTTCTTAATTTTTGTTCATCTTTAATCCGAATTTTTACACGTCTTGTTTAAATTTTATGTTTGATTTATTAAAAAGTTTATCTTTTGATTTTAGTCTAAGTTTCCTACGAAGTAAGCTTTGAGCTTGACATGCTTATTGGCTTATTTTGTGTTTAGCTTATTTGTTTTTGAGTTTTCTTAAAAGTTTTAGTCTTTTTACAAAGTTTCCTTATTTTGTGTCTTGAAAGTTCTTTAATTTTTTCTTGTTTTGTTAATCTTATTCCTGTTTATCAGGTTTCAGTTATAGCTTATTAGAATTAGCTTATTTAGCTTATGCTTATTGCGATTTGTTCTTCCATCGGAAAGGGAATTGAGAAATTCCGACAGCTTTGCTCACATTCCTATAGTGACATTATCGGAAAGAGGGTTATAACATTCCGACGGCTCTTTGCGATCTGACATTGCGATCTAAGGTTTCTCCCCCTTATTCCGATCGGGATTGCGATTGCACATTGCGATCGCATATTCCGACGGGTCTTAAGGTTATTTTAAGTCGAAGTTTTGCCCAAGTATCCTTAGCAACATTCCGATCTAAGTTACATTCCAATAGATTGCATTTTTTGTTCATTCCGATTGATTTTCTTTAGACTTATTCCGATAGATTGTCACTTATATTCCGATAGATTTTGTACCTATATTCCGATCTGGACATTCCGATGGTATTGGTGACAGCATTCTGATCAGGATTCCGATGGTTTGGGGTTTTGTTTGATTTTTAAGTTTACATTTTTATTACTTTGTCAAATTAATTTTTCGTCAAGCTTTAAGTTTTGTCATTTAATTAATTATAATTTTTAGTTTAATCTTTAAAGTTTTTACTTTTACTCAACGACAAGTTTTTATTTTACCTTAGTTTAAAATAGATAATCAACCAACCATTTTCTTTTATCCACCAAGAACGACTGAGTTGCACTCTTAACTAGTAATCAATTCGAAAAGACTTGGACCGAACAATTTTTCTAACTAAAACCTAGTTATTAAATGGCGCCGCTGCCGGCTCTTTTCGTGAAGATTAACGGTTTTTTGTGAGAGACGCGTTGGATTTTGGGATCCGTTCACTCTTGAACGTTATTTTTCTCGTCTAACTTTCAAAAAATTTCAAAAATCCTAAAAAATATAAAATATTTAAAAATCAATTAAAAAAATAAAAAAATAAAAAAATAAAAATATAAAATATATTTTTCTTGTCTATTTTTCTTTCTCTTTTGTAGGTGTGTATGCGTATCCGTGCTCGTAAAAAGAAAGCAACTCAATCCGAAGTCGAAACTCAACCTATTGTCACCATGGACAATCGACCAATGATCGAGCTTTTGCAATCACACGTAGAGGGTAACACCGATGCTATTGTGAGACCCGAGATTGGAGCCAACAATTTTGAGCTCAAATCCGGTTTCATTCAAATGGTCTCTGCTCAACCATTCTTGGGGCGTACACTTGATGATCCTCACGACCATATCAAAAGGTTTCTTCAACTCACTAATACGGTCAAGTTTAATAGGGTTTCACAAGAGGTCATTCGCTTGCAACTTTTTCCTTTCTCCTTAGAGGGACAAGCCCGACTTTGGCTTGATAAGGAACCGCCACAAAGTATTCTTACGTGGTCGGATTTAGAGACCAAATTCATAAACTATTTTTTCTCACCCTCACGTACTACCGCTTTGCGGAATGAAATCATTAATTTTGAACAAAAGTACGGTGAGACATTTAGTGAATCTTGGGACCGTTTTAAGGAACTTTTAAGAAAGTGTCCACAACATGGTTTCACAAAAGTGCATCAACTTAACACTTTTTACAATGGGTTAAGCATGAATGACAAAGATTAACTAAATAGTGCCTAGGGCGGGGGGGGTAACATTTTGGTTAAGTCTTCTAATGCCGCATGGGTTATCATTGAGAACAAAGCCAAAGTCCAAACCAAGAGTGTTAGGGCTACTATGGCTAGTGCCAGTGAGAGTGAAGTCACTACTCAAATCAGGGAGCTTACATCTATAGTAAAACATCTTGTTCTACGAGATAACCCTCCCACTCAACATGCCTATGCTCCTAATATAACTTGTGAAACTTGTGGCGGGCCACACTCTTATGCTAACTGTGATAAAGCTTATGATCAATCTCACGCGGAAGTGTATGCTTACAACAACACCGAGAGAGTTCATTTCAAGTCTAATGTCGATGTTAATCACCTGTCTTACAACTCGACAAAGTATTTGGCTCCACCCGGTTTTCAACAAAGACCACCACAACCTAATCAAACCAACCAAGGGCCTCCAAGAGCTAATTTTCATGGTAATGCCAATGAGAGGGGTTCAAATGGAAATCAAGGTAATTATCCAATGCAAAACCAAGGTTTTCAACACCAAGGTTTCAATCCTCAAGGTTTTCCACCTTATAAACAATACCCAAATCAAGGTTTTCAACAACAAGGGTTCAATTTACCTCATCCGCTAGTGGACTTGGTTTTGCAAAAGTTGAATGAACATGAGAAAATCATGCTAGCAATTCAAGAATCTACTAGACAAATTCAAGAGTCCACGGATAGGAAATTTGTTCAAATGTTACAAACCCTTCGTCCACAAGGTGCTCTTCCTTCTAACACCGAAACAAACCCTAGAGCGAATGTGAGTGCTATTACTACCCAAAGTGGAGCAACTCTAGTAGGACCTTCTACCCCTCCTCCCGTTACTCCATCTACACCTCCTCCACCTCCATTCATCCCTCCTATTTCCACACCTAGTACTAGTTCTCCATTACCGTCTCCACCTCTCACGGAAGAAGTACCTAAACAAAACCCTCCACCAACCCCACCTACCACCTCTAAACCTTCTACTTCTCAACCCTCAACATCACAACCTGTACCTACTACACCTTCACCTGCTACACCCACACCACCTAAACCCAACATTCCTTACCCTTCCTGGCTGGACAAAGGTAGAATTCTCACCAAGGCTGACGTTCAAGTCTCCAACTTTTTAAACAAGATTGCCGGCATAATAATCACCTTTAACCTTGTTGAAGCTCTTGCACAAATTCCTAAATTTGTCAAGATGTTTAAGGACTTACTTAGCAAGAAGGAGAAGATGGCCGAGTTTGTTAATACTCGATTGAATGAAAATTTTTCTGCCGTCCTTCTTAAAGAACTTCCGGAAAAACTTGGATATCTCGGTCGTTTCGTGCTACCTTGCATTTTCAACCAAACCAAAGAATTTACTGCCTTAGCCGATCTCGGGGCAAGTATAAACTTGATGCCTTTAAGTGTTTGGAAAACACTATCATTACCCGACCTTACACCAACAAAGATGACTCTTGAGCTAGCCAATCGTACTCTCGCTTACCCCGTTGGTATTGCCGAAGATGTATTTGTAAAAGTTGGCACCTTCACTTTTCTGGTTGACTTTGTTGTTGTTAATTATGAAATGGACCCTCGTATTCCGTTAATACTTGGTCGGCAACTCTTGAGAACCGGAAAAGCTTTAGTTGATGTTGTTGAAGGTAAGCTCATCTTAAGGGTCGGGAATGATGCACAAATTTTTAAAATGGGGAAGATCACAAATAAATCCAATGAAAGAGAATCAGCAAATATGATTAATGTGCTTGATGATTTTGTCGTCTACAACAATCCTCTGTTCGATTCTTGCTATGATAATCCACTGTTCCATGATGATGTGGATGATTCTCTCTCCAATGAAGATCCTCCACCAATTTATGATCCTCCACCGATCTATGATGATTATTCTGATGATTCTAGTTCCGATGGGGACGATTATGTTGCTTTCGTTTCAGAGTATCCAGACATGCCCACTTATGATGATTTTGATGAGGCTGATACTCTCTCGAGTGATTCTTCACATGACGAAGATCCTCAGCCAACCATGCTTAATCCTACTTTGGATGACTACTCATTTGAGGAAGAGTTTGCTACATTTCTCAATACTTACTTCCCAAATGAGAGTGATGCTCCTCCTTTAGAATTTGATGATTATGGTCTTTATCCTAATTTGGATATTAAGAAACCCGCTTCAAAGGAGAAGAAGACGACCGACACCGATATCAGCAGCAATTATGTCTTAACTCCTCTCTACCCTCCGTCTGAGGATGAGATTGCAAGATTTATGATCGGATCTTCTTCAAGATCTGTTGAGCCTGAGTGTTATTTTCCCCTAAAGGAAAAGGTGTTCGACCCTGGTATTACACTTTTTAAGACATCTCAGTATCCATCTGATGAAGTAAAAGGAAAAATCTTTGGAACTTATGAAGATATGCTTGCACCTCACCCTTGCTACCACCGTGCTCAATCACTGCTTAAGGGAACCTTGCCTACTCTTCTTTGGCTTGCCTTGTTCGCCTTAAGCTTGTGCTACTTGCTGGATGAAAACCATATCTTTGAACCCGGTGGATTTGTTTCAAGCTTCTTCCTATGCTAATCAAGGTCGAGTCAGGCTCACGACTCGGTTATAAAAAACAAGCGCTTTTTGGGAGGCAACCCAATTATCTATCCTTTTATTTTGTTTTTCTAATAAGTGTAGGGGGAGACCCTAATATGTGCTTGTTATTTTCTTTATTATCATATGCAGGGATTCGAGCTTTCAAAGATCCATTCTTGATGACTTTTGATGACCCGTGATTCTGTGTTCCCGTCTTCCCTGTTTTCTCCTAAACTCTTTTGATTCTCTATTTTATATTCTTCAATATTAAAATAGGAATCACTTTAGTTGTCCTTTCCTTAGAAAGATTTAAACAAAGTACACAATGTCCTAAGTGTAGGGGAGTTTACTTCCACATGCTTAAACATTGAGGACAATGTTTATATTAAGTGTAGGGGGAATTCTATTAAAGTTAAGTGGTCTTTTCCTTGTATTTGTTCTCATTTTAACCGGAAAATCTAATTTTTCGACATTTTTCAAAATTTTTAATCTATTTTGGCCTATTAGTTTTTCCTTTGTTATTGTTATTTTCTTTCTTTGCTAGAATAAAATTTTAATAAAGTGGTTTTAATTTTTAAACGTTGTGAATCTTTTGACTCAACCCGAGTTTACTTATCTAAGTTTACTCTAGCTAGTATCCTTAACGTGTTTAAGTCAAGTTTTGCTAGGCTTTTATTTAGGGAGCTTTAAAACACGAAAGTCTTAACTCTCACGGGTTAAGAACAAGAACTTTTCGCAAATTCCTATAATTGATCCTAGAGAGTCATTTATCAAGGGAACTTTAAAATGCGAATTCTAAACTTGAAAAAGTCTAAGATTTGCAAGATCCTATAGATGACTCGAAAACCCATAATTTTGATTTAGTAGGCTAAGCATCCACGAGTCTCATTCCTTGAGATTTTAAATTGTAGAGAACGAGAGATGATAGAGTCAATTATAAGTTTGGTATTCTTTCATGAATTTATGTGAGTTAATTATAAGCTTTTTATCCCATCGCTTGTTAATAAATTTATTTGCAATAAGTAAGGTTGTACGATTTGAAAAGTTACTTAGCTTCTAGCCCAAGATCGTTTTAAAGTTGCTTGGTATTAATTAGAGTTCAAAGCCAAGGCATAACTTATTGAAGCGGGATGCTAAGATTGGCGAGTCCGAAAAGGCCCTAACAAGGCATGAGGGCTACATTTTGTTGCTAAAGATCCAAAAGTGATGTGAAGAATCATTTATCAAAAAATCAATATGAAGGATCGAGACACACGACGAAAAGCAAATACTCCCCTAAAGATCTTTGAGAAGTCTATCCAAAAAGGCCCTAACAAGGTATGAGGATAAATAGATCCAAGTCCTAAAAGGAGGCGGATCGTTGTATATCAAAATCCCAAATAAAGATTGGAGAAAAATGAAGAAGTCGTGGTCCAAATATGAAGAATCTCTCGAAAAGTTCAAGTGAAGAAATTCCTATAATGAAGAGATGACCATATTTTCAAGAACTTCTCTCAAGATTTGAAGTATGAAGTCGCTGCCAAATATCGGTCCGAGAAAGGTCTCAAATCGTGAAGCGATTTATGCCAAGATATGAACGTTATGAGGTCCCGAGAAGCAGCTTTAAAAGATTTTGTCCTTTAGCTAACTATTGATTAAATCGTCCCACTTTATTTTCTGCCTAAATAACTATCGAAATAAGTCAACAATGCATCCTCGTGATCATTTAAGACAACAATAAAATATAAGAGATACACCTAGGAATAAAGGAGTCTAAGTAAATAATTGGCCCACATGAATTCGCGATAGTTTACTAACTTATAATAACAATGATCTCGTTTTTAAGCTTGGTTTGGGGAACGTGAAAACTTGAGGATGATAATCATTCATGACAATTCCAAAACCCTAAGGTATGTCTTTGATTTCTTTACTTATTTTCTTCCTTTAAATGTTTTATAATTTTCTATCTTTTAATAAAGGCCAAGGTGGATCGATTATGATGGAAAATGTAAAACATGCTTTGTAACTAATGCATTGCATGAGGACATTGCAATGGTCAAGTATAGGGGATTTGATAGGTGTGAAAACACCCCTCCTTTTACCACTTAACTACAATAATAACCAAGCTCAAACGTGTATTTTATGTCATAAATGTCAGAATTATACATGGTTTGTGTTTTTGTTGTGATTTAGGACCAAGATGTGAAAAGGAAGGAAAACACGGGCTTTCACGGGCTTTTATCAACAAAAAAGACAAAAGACGAAGTCAAGAGATCAAGAGTTCAAAAATAACGGAAGTCCAAGACCTTTTCTGAAGATTTATCGAAGAACAAGTCTAAAGACGAAAGTTTAATAAAGTCGAAGAACTCAAGTCTAAAGATGAAAGTTTAATAAATGAAGAAATTATAAGACGGGTTTAATTAATCCCGAGACAAAGTCGATAAAGTCGAAGAACTTAAAAGATGGAAAGACGTGAAGAAAGAAAGAGGAGGCAACACATGTACCTCCCCATTTCCTATAAATATCCTCCTAAACACATTTAGGAGGGTTGGTTAGTTAGTTTAGCTAGTTCATCATTTTCATTTTGGTAGGTAATTTTAGAGAGAGAAAGTGACATTTTCTCTCACTAGGAATTTAGTCTTTCATCTTCCTTTCTAGTTTTAATCAAATCTTTACTTTTGATAGCTTAATTCTTGTTTTAATCTTTATCTTATTCTACCTTTCTTAATTTTTGTTCATCTTTAATCCGAATTTTTACACGTCTTGTTTAAATTTTATGTTTGATTTATTAAAAAGTTTATCTTTTGATTTTAGTCTAAGTTTCCTACAAAGTAAGCTTTGAGCTTGACATGCTTATTGGCTTATTTTGTGTTTAGCTTATTTGTTTTTGAGTTTTCTTAAAAGTTTTAGTCTTTTTACAAAGTTTCCTTATTTTGTGTCTTGAAAGTTCTTTAATTTTTGCTTGTTTTGTTAATCTTATTCTTGTTTATCAAGTTTCGGTTATAGCTTATTAGAATTAGATTATTTAGCTTATGCTTATTGCAATTTGTTCTTCCATCAGAAAGGGAATTGCGACATTCCGACAGCTTTGCTCACATTCGATAGTGACATTATCAGAAAGAGGGTTATAACATTCCGACGGCTCTTTGCGATCTGACATTGCGATCTAAGGTTTCTCCCCCTTATTCCGATCGGGATTGCGATTGCACATTGCGATCGCATATTCCGACGGGTCTTAAGGTTATTTTAAGTCGAAGTGCTGCCCAAATTTCCTTAGCAACATTCCGATCTAAGTTACATTCCGATAGATTGCATTTTTTGTTCATTCCGATAGATTTTCTTTAGACTTATTCCGATAGATTGTCACTTAATTATTCCGATAGATTTTGTACCTATATTTCGATCTGGACATTCCGATGGTACTGGTGAGAGCATTCCGATCTGGATTCCGATGGTTTGGGGTTTTGTTTTATTTTTAAGTTTACATTTTTATTACTTTGTCAAATTAATTTTTCGTCAAGCTTTAAGTTTTGTCATTTAATTAATTATAATTTTTAGTTTAATCTTTAAAGTTTTTACTTTTACTCAACGACAAGTTTTTATTTTACCTTAGTTTAAAATAGATAATCAACCAACCATTTTTTTTATCCACCAAGAACGACTGAGTCACACTCTTAACTAGTAATCAATTCGAAAAGACTTGGAAAGATATGATGTACAGTCAACTTTGGCCAGGAACTTTGTAAGCATCCTCATCAACTAGCATTTATTCAGAAACTTGTCCTTAGACGAAAGCACAAGTTTAGGGGCGGATTGTTGGGAATAAATATAAGAGTGTTAGTTCCCCCTGCTAGTTGGTCATAGTTTCCCCTGCTAGAGTAAGTTCCCCCTGCTAAATAACAAAGGCATGGGGATTGGTTCCCCCTGCTGAAGTCAAAGACCCTGTTGCTAATGATAAACTTGGAAGAGATTATTACGCGTTTCAGTTAGTACTCCGAGATACTTTCCTAGTTTATTAGTAGTGATCTTGTACGTGAGTCCTTGTACTATAAATGGACTCACTAGGTTATCATGCAACGTGTGTCTTTCTCTGTTAGCTTTCATTTCATACTTTAAGGTTTTTGTAACCCTAATACCACTATTGGGTATTCGTATATCTATGTATATTAAAGTTTAACTTTTGCTTTAAACATTTGTTCTTGTGCTAAACATTATATTCCACATCTTGTTTGGTTACTTTGTGTTGCAAAGTTTCTCTAGTGTTAGATTGAGTTTACTCTTTCTATCACAACCCTTAAACAAGCTAAGGTTTAAGATATAAGTTTGGGATCAACACCCCCTGCGTATAAAACCAAACCCCCTGCTTGTTTCTGTTTTGCTGCCGACAACCACAAGACCACCACCCGCTGGTGGGTTTGTGGTTCCCACTGATTATAAGCCCAAACACCCCTTTGCTGAAATCCATGTCTCCCTAGGTGGTTTTTGGGGTCTCGGCTGACAACAAAAGACCAACACCGAGAGTCTAAGACTCTCGGTTTCCCTGAAGTCTGAGCACCACACGAACCCTCCATGGTTTGAATTCGTGAATCATAAAAAAAATAAACGAATAAAACAAGATTAATGTTACCTTGTTTTGTGTGACAGGGATTCAGAAAAACACGACATCAACCAAACCACGAATGTTTTCTTGCTTCCTTGTTATCTGGTTCGTCGGCAGGAAGAAGACAAGGAAAAGGAGGTGACAATTGTTTCTTGGATTAGGGTTACTACTTGTTTGTTGTCTAAACATTTACATTCCCCGTCCCATATTTTTTTAAAACCAGTCTATACTACAAATAGGATACGGCCCATGCTCCTCCTTTTTTTTGTTCTTGTTTTGCAACCGGCCCATATAACTAAACACTTTTCTTTATTCTTTTTTTTCTTTACAATTTGACACGATATTCGTGACTAAATCTGTCGTGTTAAACTCTGAATGTATTATATATATATTTTCTGAATAATACTTACTTCGTAATACTTGAAAAGTATTGATATTTATTCTTCTGAAATAACTAGAATATTTACATGCGTAATATTTTTAATTAAAGTTGAGGCTGCGTGAATTAATATTTATGTGTTTAAAACATTACGTACGTGTTCATATATTAATCCTCGTGATATATTTTGATATGGATTATTAGTTTCTGGATAAATAATAATTGCGAATTACTTGAATTTATATTGTTATTTATCTGAATAAATAGTTACGCAACGTTTAACATAAAACTGTGATTGTACATAATTAATGTTCGTGGACTTTTAAGGCGGGTTTTACAATTCTTCCTCTCTAAAAAAAATAATTTTTCCTCGAATTAAGAATGCGATTATACCGTGATTTTACAATTCTTCCCCTCTAAAAAGGAGCAATTCGTCCTCGAATTCAAGGTAATTAGTTGTTGAAGTTATGAGAACTTAAAGGACACCTAAGCTAAAAAGACATGTAAGATGAAGGATAATTCGTCTTCTAATTAAGACATAATGTTGTTGATAGTTATAAACATGACATGACTGAAGTGATCATGTAACATGACATGGCTGATGAGGACATGGAACGTAACCATACTGAAAGGACTCAACTGAATCTATTGAAGGAAAAGGATGAGAGGTCCGGATGGACTCATCCGTTTCGAGTGGCATCCCGCTCAAAAAGATTCCTTTAGAGGTCTAAACATAATAAACAAATCTTGGTCCTTATGACCCTATCATGATGATGCTGAATAGTTTCTGGTTCCATACTTAAGATGGATTTTCTGAATCTAATAGAATGAATAAGCTATATCATGTAGGATACCTGAAACGGTACGTATAATTAACCTGAAAAAGTTACCTCCATATCTCTGAGCAAAGCTGCTGAAACATACTGGGAGGAACTACGTGAACAATTGTGAACGTGCTACGTGAGCAATTGTGAACGTGGTTCACGATTATATGAGGAATGTTGTGCATGGAGTATATCGTGAATGTGATATGTGAAACATACGATGAACGTGATACTAGGACATATCATGAACGTAGGCTGACTGAGGAAAGAATGCCAATCGATACGGCCTGACGAAAAACGTCTGCCTGGGTATAAAAAAATTGTGCTAAACTTGAGTCAAGTTTCTTAAGTATTCTGTAACCGTATTCAGTAACAAGCTGTGAAACGTGTATCGCCAGATGGAACACGAATCTGATCGTGAACAATGTCATGAACGCGAACATTAACTTAAATCATGAGATAACCCAAATTATGGACTAAAACACATCATAATGTGAATATGAGACATAAACGTGAAGGTGATGTAAACGTAAATTTCTATCTGATATGATGGTTGATGGAGTACCTAGAAATCGTATGATTTACTACTGAATTTCCTGCAGACCCGTTACTGCGTAATCCTTTCGGATGAAGGAAAACGTGTACGCTGGTTAACTGGTTATCAATGACTTAGATAGTATCATACTTCTTCTCAACCTGTGGAAGCCTGATAACAGCCTCATGGAGTCTTGTCCCAATTCTGCTCAGAAATTTCTAAGGGTTGTAGTAACTTACTAGCATATCGGGTTCTATCTTGAACCTGCTGGCATGTCAGACATCAAGATATGAACATAGTTGCATCCTTATGTTATACTGCCTCTATCAAAATTATGTCTGGGGTTATGGTACATTCTGGTGGAATCTGGGTGAATAGTTATGAAAGAATTTTGAGTCTGGGTAAAATAGGTCTCTCCTAACGTAGGATCTTATGTGATACAAAATTTTTGTGTAGGTCCTCTCCTTTATTCGTAAGCTTAGCCATAATCGTGGGAATTGTCCGCAATTTTTGCGGTATCAGTCAACTGAGTTCTAGAAAATTTTGTACTTTAGTCACAGGCGTCGATCTTGACCATCTGGTGATGGCCTTCATCTTCGCAGGACTGTCTCAAATTTCTTTCTGCTGAAATAGGGTGGCTTAGAAGTGCCACCTTGTTCCTCTGGAACTCACATCTGGAAAGCTACGTATATAATTTCCTCCTATCGAAGAATCTGTAGGGTCGTGAAAAGATGATTCTCATGTTCTTCTCTAGAATTTAGGAGATCGGGATGTTATCAAAGAATATACTGGTGATTTTGTCTGTGTAGTCATGAAAAAAATTTATTCATAAATTTCATACTATAGCTGGAGCATTTGGGAGCTCAAAAGTATAAATTAAAATTTAGAGAGACTATAACGTGTTCAACAACAATCTGGAAAACATCATGTTCTTTCTCTCACCACTACTGGTGGCATGATCGTGAATGGTTCTAGAAAATATTTAAGACATCATAGCAGACCAGTTAAACCTTCTATTTGTGGAATAAACATCTATTATGAATGGTGAATTTGTAAAATTTTCGGTGATCGATACATGATCTCATGTTACCAACCTTCTTTCTAATAGACATAAACGGTACACCTCCTGGTGGTGCGCTAGAGCGAATAAAGCCTCGTTTCGATAACTTTTGCAGCAATTGTTGCAACTCTTTTAACTTAGTTGAAGCCCTGGAATAAAGAGTTTTCAAAACAGGTTATGTTCTTGAGACAAGCTCAATGTTAAATTATGTCTCGTGGTTAGGAAGGAATTTCTGGAACCTTCTGGAATTACTTCTGGAAATACTGAAAAGAAATCTGCTGATCATAAATTTAAAGAACTTCAGAAGTGGATTATAACTGGTGGCTAGAAAGTCTTCGTAGCTATGGACTGATAAGTCACGCGCTTGTAAGGCAGAAACAGTTTGTACTGATTTTTTTGGCAGAAATATAATGAATATATTTGGGATTTGGTAATACATATCTTGTCGTTAACTGAAAGGAGAACTTTAATAAAAAAAGGGTGGTATCGTGGAGTCTTTTCTAGGTGGGAGGTCGGTAAATACCTGTTTTTAAAAATAAAGCTGTCATAGGAATACGTGAAGTAAACATGGTGATTTCTGCTGAATGTGTTCGTCTGTAACCTCACAGAATGAATATTGCGTGTTTAACCAGAATAATACTCTAGTGGTGGTGACTAAATCTTTAAGGGTCTGATTTATGCGTGGCACGACACAACGGGTATACCCCCTTGGAGGGTACCCTGAATTTCCGAGGGTCTGGTTTAGAAAACGTATGGAGTTATGAGTTCTGACTCGTACTTTGAGAAGATATTCGTATGACATCTACCATGACTGGTGTCCTGACATGTGTCTTCCGAATGATATTTGAGACCTGGGTCTTGACTGTTGTTTGGACATGTATTTTAATGGGTGAGTGTGAATAAGGTTAAGAATCTTGGGTAACTGCTAGGGTTGGCAGACCGGTTAGACTACTGACCTCTGTATTTCTGGTCACGTACGTCCCGGAGCTCTGATGGTTGCTGACTGATGAATTTTAAGCAGGGTGGTTGTCATTACTGCTTTGTCTTTCAGTTCATGACGGTCATTCATGTAACTATTTTCTGTTGGGTGGCCGGTTGGGTACCGGTTTCCACTCTTTTGACTGAAAAATATAGCTATGTGACGTGTGACATTTAGCTAAGAAAGTAAAAGCATGGAATAGAATGGTACTGTCCGATGGTTGAAGTTTATTCATGTCAGAAATTTCAATTTATAGTTTTCGTCCTTGTTCTACAGAGTCTTCATAGTATAAACAGCCTCAGCATCTTGAGAAATCTCCAAAGTATCAGGAGCATCAGCATTTGTGAGGTCTTCAAAGTGTTAGCAACATCAGTATCCGGTAAAATCTTCAACTCACAAGCAACATCAACATCTGGTAGAATATCGGCAAGTGGAAACGCCTGAGATGATTAAAGATCGATTAATAGTGTACATGGAGTAAGGTACATGGAGTACACCTGGATAACTACATATGGGTACACAATGAATACTGCGCATGGAGCATAATTGAGACACTGATGGAAATTTATAGGATGATCGATATTGGTGTCAATCATCTGACATGATCAAAGAAAAGATAAATTGATTTAAACGGTTATCAAACTTAACTGATATGAGTAACATGATACGCTGACAAATTCTGCGTAGTCTTAAGGCTGTTTGTATAGAGAGTTTGGAAGTATGGTTTAATCGAAGTTCCAATGATGGTCAGCATGAAACATAATTAATGAAGGCCAACCATGATTTATCATGAAAACAGGATTTTACTGTAGTCATTATGTATCTTAGCATGAATACATCATCACTTTGCTGAAAACATAATCCTCATAAAGAGACATGAAACTGTATCAACATGAAAACGACATCAGTATGAGATTGTGAGAACTTGATTGTTACAAAGAACATGAAAAGATACTTAACTGAGGTTTAACATCAACTGATGTGGATGGCTATGGTTCAATCCACAAAATTCAAGGAATAAAACATGTGACTAAGTATGGGCGATTCTAGTTCGATCCATACTTGTCAAAATTTTCTGAGAATTGTCATGTATAGAAATTTACAATCTGGGACTAAATATGGATGGCTGTAGTCCAATCCACACTTGTCAAAACTTTATAAATGTCATGATATGAGCAAAGGTGAACGTCTATGGTTTAGCTCACAAAACAATATTCGACTGAGTATGAAAATTTGACCTGAATAATGGTGAACGTTTATGGCTGGTTCACCAAGTAATATTTGATTGAAAACAAGAATCTGACATGAGTAAGGGTAAACGCCTATGGGTCGGTTTACCAATACAAAATCTGAACGGGCAAGGGTGAACGCCTATGGGTCGGTTCACCAAACCAAAATTCAAATGAAAAGCACATGCGACTAAATATGGCCAGTCATGTACCAACCTTTTACTTAGTCAAAAACTTTAAGAAAACTAACTGATAAATGAAGAAAACATACTGATAAATGCATGAAAAACATGAAAGATAACGACGCCAAAATCTGGAAAGTTCTTGGTGACTACCGACTAGTCACCGGTCAAGTTTTTAGAGCCTACAGGTCGAACCTTGCACTCTGATACCATAATTGTAACACTCCACTTGGATAAGTGGACCGTTACGTGTATTTATAACGCTTCATCAAAGCATAAGGTAAATGCTCTAAAACATTAATTGTCCATAAAGGAAATACCAGAATTAAACATTGGTAATCCAAACATAAGCTCAAACATGAAAAGTAAACACTGAAGGAAAGGACTAAACAATGTCCAAATAAGCAGCATAATGTAAAGAGTGCTTAAAGGAAGAAGTCTCGAAAGCTTCCATCCAAATGCACATACTCTCAGAATCCTAAGAGCTTCCTTGTTTACCTGTCGTTATAACATGAAAGGAACTACGACTGAGCATAACGCCAGTGAACGGATATAAAGCATGATAAGAAATATTTAAATGAAGCAGATGAAAAAATACTGAAGCTGTAAGACTGATATTTAAATTGCAGCGAAAATCTGTGTATAATCTGAAACGTATGATTTATAAATAGTAAAGCTGAACTGTTATCTATAAAATTTGAACACATGCATTTACTGTATTTTAATTTCCAAGAGCTTATATAGGTCATGTGTTATAACAATTGTTGCATGAATAACTGGAGGGGTGACCTCGTCATGCTGTAGAGAGGTGACCTCTAAATAATGTGCTGGGTGGAGGGATCAGCTCCAATGTGAAGGATGTAGAGCACACACCACATTCACCTGATAAACTATAAACTGATAGCCTAGGATGCATCCATACGCCCCGCTGATAATAATCATAAATGGCCAAGCTGAAATAAATGGGACGCTGCGAGAAATCACTCCCTCGCAGAGGAGTCATGACATCGGTGCCTCTAGTGTCATGGTTACGGTACCTCCGTAACTAGTACATAATCTGGTCATGCTTGTATATAAAGCTCAAACAACTTATTTAATTATTAAAATTATTACTGATAAGGTTAAAACATATATTGGGAAAAACATCTGGTTGCACATCATGCCTAGAAGGGAGTCCTTACTGAAAGACGAGAAATCCGTACCTCATGTCCAGTAATGAAATAAGAATGAAAGCTGAAAGATCTACTCCGACTTCACGGTTACTACATGAATAAGGGACGTGAAATAAGTTGTCTGATTACTGTTTATTGTTTACTGTTTATTATTCGCCTTAATTCATTTGGTGTGTTCTCGTATTATTTTACTGGTTGCGTATAAACTGATTAATCTGATTGTCCGGTGTATTTCTGATAAATCTGACTGTCCGGTGTATTTATGATAAATCTGACTGTTCTTAAAATGTTTACTAATTAGTATAAATCATGTATTTTTGGTTACTGTGTATTATACTGTGTTATGATATTTATGATATTACTATATACAACAACTTGACATAAATAGAAAGTTTCCTAAAATAGCACGTTCCTAAATAGAAAGGTTATCCAAAATAGTTTCATAAATAATTAAATCGTTTTATAATAATCAAGTATTAAATAAGCAATTTTATATAATGTGATTAACTTTAATAAACGCTAATTAAATTAAATTAAAAAGGTTTATACTTGATTAATTCATTCAAAACAATTTATTAAAATATACTTTTAGAATCGTTAAAATGTACGCGTCTTGTTTAAATTTTTCATGTCACCCGAACCCACGCCAAATCTAAAACAAACCCCGAGACACCCATGTCTCGGGTTAACCAAACCGGGCCCACTTCGTGGTCCCCCTGCTCACGTCAATACAAACAGTAGCCACCGGCTTAAGCCGGCAGCCACTATAGTCCCTTGTGGTTCCCACTGCTTAAGCCTAATGTACCCCCTGTTGTTCGTCTAGTTCCCACTGTTTGCACACCGGTTCCCACCTATAATGTAGTTGGTCCCACTCCTAATGTGGTGGTTCGCACTGCTTGTTATGTTGTTCCTACTGTTTATAAACCCAAACTCACCCTTATTGTCTGTTAATCCCAAACGCCCCCTGCGTATAAAATCAAACCCCCTTCTTGTTTCTGTTTTGCTGCCGACAACCACGAGACCACCACCCGCTGGTGGGTTTGTGGTTCCCACTAATTATAAGCCCGAACACCCCTTTGCTGAAATCTACGTCTCCCTTGGTGGTTTTTGAGGTCTCGGCTGACAACAAAAGACCAACACCAAGAGTCTAAGACTCTCGGTTTCCCTGAAGTCTGAGCACCACACGAACCCTCCATGGTTTGAATTCGTGAATCATAAAATAAATAAACGAATAAAACAGTATTAACGTTACCTTGATTTGTGTGACCAGGATTTAGAAACACACAACATCAACCAAACCACGAATGTTTTCTTGCTTCCTTGTTGTCTAGTTCGTCGGCAGGAAGAAGACAAGGAAAAGGAGGTGACGGCTGTTTCTTGGATTAGGGTTACTACTTGTTTGTTGTCTAAACATTTACATTCCCCGTCCCATATATTTTTTTTGAAACCAGTCTATACCACAAATGGGCTACGGCCCATGCTCCTCCTTTATTTTGTTCTTGTTTTGCAACCGGCCCATATAACAAAACACTCTTCTTTATTCTTTTTTTTTTCTTTAAAATTTGACGCGATATTCGTGACTAAATCTCTCATGTTAAACTCTGAATATATTATATATATTTTCTGAATAATACTTACTTCGTAATACTTGAAAAGTATTGATATTTATTCTTCTGAAATAACTAGAATATTTAACTACGTAATATTTTTAATTAAAGCTGAGGTTGTGTGAAATTAATATTTATGTGCTTAAAACATTACGTACGTGTTCATATATTAATCCTCGTGACATATTTTCATATGGATTTTTAATTTCTGGATAAATAATAATTGCGAATTACTTGAATTTATACTGTTATTTATCTGAATAAATAGTTACGCAACGTTTTACATAAAACTGTGATTTTACGTAACTAATGTTCGTGGAATTTTAAGGCGGGTTTTACAGGACCGGTCCCCAGTCTTCTGCCTGAAAGATGAAATTGTATAGAGAAAGATAAATATTTGGATTGTACTGAATGACTTAAAATGATCACCGCTGAATGACGAAATATACCTCTTGTCGGGTCTCTGCCTCTCCAAACTCATCCCTCTCTTGCAGCATCTCCAACTTGCATGCTGCATCAGCTACTTGTGCCACCGTGTTAAAGGTAGCACACACCAAGTTATTGGCAACCGATGTACGAAGAGCCAAGCGAAAGTGGTACGCCTGATCCTCTGCAGTCCATGCTACTGCGCCAAGGAATCCAGCCAAATGAAGAAATTTCTGCATAAAATCATTGCTATTTTCCCCAGCTCCCTGCCTAATCCCATGATACTCCCTCTTAAGCTTATCATGCTCAGTCTTTGGGAAGAACTGTCCTATAACCGACTCCCTGAACTGTGCCCAAGTCAAGCCAGCTACTTAATTGTCACCTCCCTCCGATAGTTTCACTGCCTTCCACCATCCAAGCACGTTCCTTTCAAACTTGTAACAGGCTAACCTTGCCTTAAAGACAAGTCACATCCCATTGCGTCAAAGATCTTCTCAATGTGATCTAGCCAGCTGTCAGCCTCATCAGGGCTGTCAGTCTTCTCGAAGGATCGCGGACGCTGCTTGTTGAATCGCTCCAGCCATGTGATCAGTGTAGCTGGAGGAGGAGGAAGATTCTGATGCTGGTGCTAGTGCTGGTGCTGATTGTTGGCAGCTTGCACCTCGGCCCGAATTTCATTCCTTAGTTGAGGAAGCATGGACTGCGTCGTAGCTTGAACTGCTGCATTGAGTTTCTCTTGTTCACGTGTGTGAACCATATGACAATATAAACAAAATGCATGATTAAACTAATTAAAACATAATATATATACATGAAAAAAAAATTATGCATATAAACATGAAAAAAAAGAAATTTATGCAGGAAAACAGTATATGAATGCATTATGATGAAATAACATGGGTTTGGGTGAATGCCTATGGGTCGTTTCACCTAAAAAAATGGCATGACGAGGATGAACACCTATGGGTCGGTTCACCAAAACAAAATGATTCGATTAAAAGCACATGCGACTAAATATGGCCAGTCCTGTACCAACCATTACTTAGTCAAAATTCCTGCAACAATGATACATGAATAAATTTATGAAAACAACTGTCAGTTCTAGGAAGACCATGGTGATTACCCACTAATCACAGGTCATGTTTTTAGAGCCTATAGGTCGAAGCCTTGGCTCTGATACCATAATTGTAACACCCATTTTAGTAAATGGAATGTCACGCGTAACTATGCGGTGTCATCAAAGCGTGCAAGGTAAATGTCTAAAAACATTAGATGACCATGAATAGAAATACCTAAAACAAACAACGGTAGTCCAAGTATAAGCTCAAAACACATGAATATAAGTACTGAAATGGAAAAGGACTAAACAATGTCCATAAAAATAATGTAGCAGAATGTATGGAAAATGCATAAAGTGACGAAGGCTAGATAGCTTCCAATCCATATGCACTTACTCTAAAAGTCTACGAGCGTCCTTTAGTACCTGTCATTTGGGAACATGAAAGGAAAACGGCTGAGCATAACCCCTAGTGAACGGATATACAAGTATAACATGAAATGACATAAGCATGAAAGACTAATAGCAGCGGAAATGTATAATTCCTAGATAACCTGGAACATGTTCATAAAACTGGTTTTATAGTTTGAAAAGACTTATGTTTTAATATGAAAATCTGTAATAATTAGCCAATAGCCCATATAGGTCATGAGGTTCCACCGTGCATGAATACTTGGAGGGGAGACCTCGTCATGCAATTAGAGGGGTTGCCTCTAATTAATTAGTCTGGGTAGGAGGGATCAAATCCCTGTGAAGGATGCAAGGCACACATCGCATTCACCATGAAAATCTTGTAAAGCATGTAACTAGGATGCACCCATACGCCTCACATGATAATAAATATAAGGCCAAAACTGAAAAGGGACGCCACGAGCAATCAATCTACCGTGGGGAAGTCATAACACTGGTGCCTCCAGTGTTATGATTATGGTACCTCCATAATTAGGTGACACTGGTCATGCATGTATATGGCTTAGGCATTTAAACTAAACATAAGTAATCAAAACATATAAAACATATACTTGGGAAAACAGTTGGCTGCAAATGGGGAATTCTAATAAGGAAAGAATGTCCATATTGAAGGACAGAAAATCCGTACCTTGTGTCCAGTGAATGAGGAAAGATGAAAGGATGAATAGTCCTACTCCGACCTCACTAATGCTACATAAATAAGGGACATGTATAAGTCTTCTGATTACTGAGTACATTAATGGTTACTGTATGTTCTTTTATGTTCTTGTCTTGTTTACTGTTTTAAATGTTATATTGAGTTAATCATGTATTTCATGTATTTCTGATTAAGTATTATCTTGTATTCTTGTATTATTATACCTGTTGTGTAATAATAAGTAATTTTCTAAAAATAGCAGGTTTCCTAAAATAGAAAGTTCCCAAAAATAGAAAGTTTCAAAAAAAAGAAAGTTTCCAAAAATAGATCAGTTTCTAAAAATAGAAAGTTTTCAAAATAGTAAGTTTCTTGAAATAGAAAGTTTCCATATTTTGAAATAAGCTAGATTAATAAGCTAATAATATAAGCTTAAGTTTACTTGTTAAAAATCATAAGTCATGTAATTAATAGTACAGTTTATTAATAATGTCATGATAATTAATAAACTATAGGTTATATGATTTAATTAAATAAAGGCATGATTTAATTAAATTAAGACATATAAAATACTTAGGTTAATCATGTATTAATAATTTATTAATTATAACCTAAGTCATGATTTATTGATTAATTATAGTCTATGTTTTAATAATTAATTAATACTATAGTCTAAATTAAATGGTAAAAATACTTAGGTTAAAAACATGTATTATTTATTAAAAATAATATAACCTAAGTCATGATTAAATTAAATTAATTACTAGTCATGTTTTAATTAATTTAATTTTTCTTAAAAGATAATATTTGTAAAAATGTATACCTTGTAAAAATAAGTCATGTGACCGAACCCGTGTTTTAATTTAGACCGAACCATAAACCAGACCGAACCATGAACCGGACCGAACCAGCCTGACAGTGGTAACCCGGTCTAGCCGTTTGCCACTGCCTGAAGGTTTATTAATATCATAACAATTATATAAAACCCTAAGCAAGATCAAAGCACATATTGCGAAAGCGATTTAACAAGATCATAATAATAACACAATTATAATTAATCGAATTAGGGTTACATACCTTTACGCTAAAGCAAATCCACAAGACGAAGAACGAATCACCAATTCGGGTCTATACCGTGATATACCAAGATATAGTCTAAAGTGAGACTATATTACGATATTGTACACACGTAATACAACGAGCTAACCGTGATTCTAACACGTGAAAACCGAGCTACAACGCTTGTATATAATCTACCCAACAACCCTAGAGAGGGGCTAGGACTAGATGGTAAGTAAAACGATCAACCAAGATAACCAACGAAACCCCCTTTGTGGTCTACTATTGCGATCGACCAAAGAGAAGTAGGGGAAAGATTTATTGTGATGTCCTGAATTATGAGGAGAAGGATTCTTTATATAGGCATAATCTTGTATCCAAAAACAAATAAAAGGAAGTTTTTCCCCTTCCTTTTTTCTCCCCATAATAGACCTACCAAACACCCTAATAGGGTGTTCCAGAATCTTCCAAACTTCTTTCTTTATATTTACTTACTGTATATTTATTTAACACTCGTTAATACTTAACTCTTATTTAATTAACGATCGTTAATAGTTATGTCTCGGTTTAATTTAATAAATACATAAATATATATTTATTAAATAAATTAATAAATACAATAAATATATTTATTAAATAAATTAACTCTTTACGTATTGTGTGCAATCCCGTAATCTCGAGTTCGATCCTATCATACGACTATTAAATATATGTCCATAAACTTACAGCTCCCACTTGGACATATTTCGAATATCGTGATTACATTGACTAGCGTCTAGTTACACTAGCAATGTCACTAGTACAACTCGAGTAAGGTCTCCTGGATAAAACCTTTTTAATGATTCATCATTATTATTAGTATCCTTTCGTTTCTAATACTGTTGGGAATAAAATGTAGCCAATCCACTTGAACGCTGACATGAAGAAAACAAGCGTTGGTAAGAAGAAAACAAACGCTGACAGATCAAGCGTTGACAGGAAGAAGTCAAGTGTTGATAGGATGAAGACAAGCACTGATAGAAAGATATGGTCTACGCGTATTATGTTTCTAGTTTGTTTCTAGTAAAGATAGGATCAAAATTGTATTTTCTATAGTTATCTTTACCTACAATAGTTGATACGTAGACTCTTGTACAAGGCTTCTTATGTCTATAAAAGAAGACCTCTAGGTTATGTTTCATATAAGTTTTCATACGTTAAACACTTTCATTGTAAGCAAGTTCGTTATTATCAATCAAGTGAAAGTTTGTTTTACAACTGTTTGTGTGTTCTTGTTTAAGTATTAATTCCGCATAATACTTGAATTGTTTACACAAAAAAGTTTCTCTACGTGTATAACTTGATCTAATCTCGTTTACACAAGCTAAATCGATCTAAGTTTAGGATCAACAAGTGGTATCAGATCTTGTTGAGAAACTTTGATCTAAAAGAACACAAGAACCCTAAATCACCAAAACCCTAATTTTTCACAAAACCCTAAAAACATCATGTACTCTCCAGAAGTAACCTCCTCCTCCTCAAACCACAACATCAAGATTCCCATGCTAGATGGAGACAATTTTGAGCTGTGTAAGTTCAACTTTGAGCAATATCTGCAAATCCATGACTACACTCTCTGGGAGATTATTAAATATGGAAACACATTCAATAAAGCTCAAAAGATTGCAGATGCCATTTCTACAAGATCAGCTGTTCAAGGATGCTCTAAAGCAGATAAGAAAGAAAAACCTGAAGATGGTAGAGCTGTGTCTGCTGATGACATAGCAAAGAAAAGGGTTGATATGAAAACCCTAAGCATTCTGAAACTCTCTTTGGGACAAGAAAATCAGCACAAATACAGAGGTTATGAGTCTGCAAAAGACCTTTGGGCAGCCCTTGAAGTTGCATATGGTGGTAATGCTGATAGTGTGGAAGGGAAAAGGAAGCAACTCTTACATGAGTATGCTGTTTTTAAGGCTCAAACTAATGAGAAGCTAAGTAGTGTGAGAAGCAGACTTCTTGACATTACAAGCAAGCTGTCCTTCATGGGGACAGTAACTGGTGATGTTGACATTATTGCCACTTTTCTTAAAAGCATTGGTGATGCATGGAAGATTAAGGCAAGATCTATAATTGCCAACAACACTCACAAAAGTTCTACTTTTGATGATGTTTACAACAAACTGAGGCTGTTGGAGAATGAAACTCTTTTGGATCATGGAAGTAAGTCTACCAATAGTAACATGGCCTTCTTCTCACATAGTGAAGGCCAATTTGATCAGAAGGATTCATACATGCACCGAGTTACTGGATCAACATGTGTCAATGCTGGATCATATCCTGTCAACGCCTCACATTTAGACGTTGACACGTACAAAATTGACTCACCAAGAGTTAAGCCTGCTGGTTTGGCTCTGGATACTATGTGTGCATACATTGCTTCATTGCCCAATGGTTCAGTGATTACATATGAGGACCTTGAGCAAATAAGTGATGAGCATTTAGAGGAGATGGATATAAAGTGGAACATGGCTCTTGCAAGTATAAGAGCAAACAGATGGAATAGAAGATTCAAGAAGAAGATGACTTTTAATGCTAAGGACACTGCTGGATTTGATAAATCTAAGGTTGAGTGTTACAATTGTCATCGTATGGGGCACTTTATGAGAGAATGCAGATCTCCAAGAAGATCTGATGCTGGAAAACCCTCAAGCCAAATTGTTAAGGCTCAGAATCCTAAGGCCATGGTGGCAGTACAAGAAATTGATGGTATTCGATGCGACTGGAGCTATTTGGCTAAGGATGAGGAATAGGATAAAGCTTTGGTTGCTGAGATAGAAGAAGAAGAGCATGTTCAATATGCTCTCATGGCACACTCTTCATCTTCATCAGACAATGAGGTATATGATGATGCTTTTTGCAGTAAGGGTTGTCGTTTAAATATTAAAAGACTTAACAAAGAGGTTTTAAGATTGTTAGGAGATGTGAGTACTAAGAGATGCAAGTTGTCTAACTATCAACTTGCTCTTACTTAAACTGAAAAGACTGTAGCTGAGTATAAGAAAATGGAGCTTGACCTAAAAGATAAAATAAATATCTTAAAACATGATTTAAATGCTAGTAATGATATTAGAAACATCATGGAAAGGGTCAATGCTGAATTACAGGCTAAGTTAGATGAGGCTATTAAGAATAAGGATAATGCAGACCTTAAAATTCAGAGATTTGATAAGGCCTCACAAACCCTAGGAGAATGTGTTAGTAAACAGAGGGATTCTAGGGACATGACTAGGATTGGGATGAAAGAGTATTCTGGTGTTCCACCACCAGCTGGGGACTTCTATGGTGTCCAAAGAAAGGACTTATCTTGGACTGGTTTACCAGAACTCCAAGAAGAGGAATTTATTCTTCCACCAAGAGGCCTTACCCTAGTAGAGGAATATAGGCAAAAGTTGACTGATTTGAATGAATGGAAGAAAGCCAATCCTACCTTGTTTGTCAAGGGTGGCATGCTTTGTGATAGTCCAAATGAGTCGACCCCTATCAAAGTAACAAACCCAATCACTGGCAAGACTGTTGACCTTGGCTCAAACACTGTTAGAAAACCTAGCATTAAATATGCAGAAATGTATAGAAATACTAGGTCATCAAAAAGTCAAGTTAGTGATACCAATTGTGGAAACCTTGATAATGGAACAGGTTTCTTTTCTTTTAGACCTAGAGTTGTGTCTAGAAAAGCCTGTTATACTTGTGGTAGCTTTTCACATTTAGCCTATAAGTGTGTCAACGCTTCCAAGGTCAACGCTGACAAAAGGTCAAACACTGTCAGACCCAAAACTCTTGTGGAGCAAAGTCCCCAAGTTGTTAGACCAGCCCCATTCTTTCCCAAAGGGTCTAACACTCATGGACAAAGACCTTTTCAGAAGACCAATACGTGGTCTAATAGGCAATGGGTTCCTGTAGCAAACCCTAGATTCAACGCTGATAAGGGTAATTTCAGCGTTGACAAGACCAAATCTAACACTGACAGAAACGTTGCCAGACCAAATAATGGTAAATATTTGCAACCACAGGGAAAGGGGTCTAGAGCTTCTTCTAGCTTGACATGGAGAGCTAAGCAAGATCAAAACCCTAACTCTAATGGGATTTCTATGATCTGTAACAGATTTAATTATATTTCAAAGGTCATCACAAAAACAATTGGGGTTAACTGGGTGTTTCATCCAAAAAGGGATGAACAAGGGGTTGTTATGAGAACTAAGTCTGTTCTTGTTGAACAACCAGATGAATCCAAGTCTGCTCAGGCTTGGGTTCCCAAAGAAAACTAATTTGTTTTCTTTATGTGCAGGGCATTCAAAAACAGGTGAATGATTATGGCTATTAGGATAGTGGATGCTCTAGGCACATGACTGGGAAGGAAGATTATCTTACAAACTTCACTCCCATTAAGGATGGTGATAAAGTTTACTTTGGAGGCGGATATGTAACTATCACAGGAAAAGGAACTCTTTTCACCAAAAACTTGCGTTTGAAAACGTGTTTCTGGTAAAAGAACTTGATTATAATCTTTTCAGTGTATCATAAGTTTGTGATAACAAAAATAAGGTTCTTTTCACTGATACTGAATGCTTGGTGTTGAGCAAGGATTTTAAAATGCCATATGAGAAATTTATTGACTATAGAACACCCAGGAATAAGGACATTTATAATGTGAATCTTAATGGAATTTGGATGAATAATAATATGTCATGTTTTTATGCTAAAGCTTCAGTTGATGAGAGTAATCTATGGCACAGGAGACTAGGGCACATTAACTTTAAAAATATAAACAGACTTGTGAGACTTGGTTTGGTTGATGGTTTGCCTAAAAAGGCTTTCCACAATGACCACTCTTGTGTTGCATGCCTTAAAGGCAAACAGCACAAGGTCTCATTTAAGTCTAAACAGGTGCACTCTAGTTCTAAACCACTTCACTTGTTGCATATGGACCTGTTTGGTCCAACTAATATAAATAGTTTGAATGGTAAATCATACTGCTTTGTCATCACAGATGACTTTTCTAGGTTTACTTGGACTTTATTTTAGCTATGAAAAGTGACACTGCTGATACTTTAATTAACTTTATTAACCAAATTGAAAAGAAGACTGGTAATGAAGTTAAAATGTTTAGAAGTGATAATGGTGGTGAGTTTAGAAATAAACTGTTGGATGATTTTTGTGCCAAGAAAGGGATTACTAGGCAGTTTAGTATTGCCAGAACCCCACAGCAAAATGGGGTTGTTGAGAGAAAGAATAGAACCCTAATTGAAGCAGCCAGGACTATGTTGGCTGATGCTCACTTTCCCATAGATTTTTGGGTTGAGGCTGTGAATACAGCTTGTTATTTTTAGAATAGAGCATTAGTCAACAAGATACATAACAAAACACCTTATGAGTTACTTTGGGGAAGGAAACCTAATATTAGTTTTCTTAAACCTTTTGGCTGTCATGTAGTTGTCCTAGATACTAGTGATGCCTTAGGTAAATTTAGTGCTAAAGGTGATGAAGGCTATTTCATGGGTTATTCAGTGCAGAGCAAGGGATATAGGGTTTACCTTAAGAAGGAAAAACGTATACTTGAAAAGGTACATGTTAGGTTTTTAGAGAGTAAACCTAGTGATCCTGAAAGTGGTCCAAATTGGTTGTTTGACTTGGAACCTCTATCTAGGACTTTGAATTATATGCCTGTTACTAATCCAGACATTATGAAGGTAACTTCAAATGTTGTGAAAGAGCCAGTTGTTGATGTTTCAGGTACACAGGTTAATGAAGAGGTTGGATCACAAGCAGACAAGTCATCTCCCATACTTGAGTATGTTACTGTTCTTATATGGACAGATGCTTTTGCTGCTGCTGCTGGAAAGGAAAATGGTGTCCCCAAGTATCACCAGTTAACAACATGCATGGTCCTTCAGGCGCTGACAAAGGAAAATCTAGCGCTGACAGGACAAATTCAGGCGTTGATGGCTCAAACGTTGACAACACCATTTCAGGCGTGGATGGATCAAACACTCACAACCTTGGTTCCGGCGTTGACAACTCTTTTGAGCATATTTTCTCTTCCAATTTTGAAAAGGTGAACCTTCAAGCAGAAATGAAGAGGTTCATACAGATATTGATGGAAGAGAGTCTGAAGAAGATATTGGTAACTTGGATGATGAGATTGAAGACAATAGACTTTTTGAGGGATGGGTTCTTACTTCTACAATGAAGAATCACCCCTTTTCTCAAATTATTGGGGATGTCATGTCTCCTGTTCAGACTAGAAGATCTCATTAGAGTCTTGGAGGATTTATTGCCAATATACACAAGAAGGTTGATACCCCTCTTGTTCAAGCATGGTTGTTTGCCTGTTTTCTGTCACAACAGGAACCCAAGAAGATTTTCGATGCTCTCAAAGAACCAAGTTGGGTGGAAGCAATGCAGGATGAGCTTCATCAATTTGCTATTCAGGATGTTTGGGAGCTGGTTGATTGTCCCAGATATGTCAGACCTATTGGGACAAGATGGGTTCTTAGAAACAAGAAAGATGAAAGAGGCATTGTGGTTAGAAACAAGGCACGTTTAGTGGCTCAAGGATATACACAAGAAGAAGGGATAGACTATGAGGAGGTCTTTGCACCAGTTGCAAGGATTAAGGCTATAAGAATATTTCTAGCCTATGCTTCCTGCATGGGCTTTATTGTCTATCAAATGGATGTGAAGAGTGCTTTTCTTTATGGAACAATTGTTGAGGAGGTATATGTTATGCAGCCTCCTGGTTTTGAAGATCCAGAACATCCAGACAAGGTGTATAGGGTCAAGAAAGCTATGTATGGACTTCATCAAGCCCCAAGAGCATGGTATGGCACATTGTCCACTTATCTGGTGGAAAATGGATTCAGAAGGGCCACCATAGACCAGGCATTATTTACAAAGAAGACTGGTAAGGATGTCTTACTTGTTCAGGTTTATGTGGATGATATCATCTTTGGTTCTACCAATCCAAAGATGAGTGAAGACTTTTCCAAGCTTATGACAGACAAATTCAAGATGAGTGCAATGGGGGAGATGAACTTCTTTTTAGGTTTACAAGTTCAGCAGAAAGAAGATGGTATCTTCATATCTCAAGATAAGTATGTAGCAGAGATCTTGAAGAAGTTTGGCTTTTCTCCTCATGAAAAGCGGGCTAGTACTCCTATGGATAGAGAACACCATTGGGGAAAAGTTGGAGATGGAAAAGATGTGGATGTTAGGCACTATAGATCAATGATTGGTTCATTGATGTATCTCACAGCCTCAAGACATGACATTATGTTTGCTGTGTGTGCATGTGCACGTCATCAAGTGACTCCCAAAGAGTGTAACCTTCATGCTGTCAAGAGAATCTTTAGGTACCTCAGATGTTATCCAGACCTTGGATTATGGTATCCAAAAGAATCACTCTTGGAGCTTATTGCATATTCAGATAGTGACTATGGTGGTGATAAATTTGATAGAAAATCTACAACTGGTGGATGTCAGCTTCTTGGGAGTAGGTTGATATCTTGGTAATGCAAGAAACAAAAAGTGGTGGCCAATTCTACAACTGAAGCAGAGTATGTAGCTGCAGCTGCTTGTTGTGGACAAGTCTTATGGATTCAGAACCAGCTGTTGGATTATGGGTATAATTTCATGCATACCAAGATTTTTGTAGACAATAACAGTACTTTATGCATTATTAAAAATCCTGTACATCATTCTAAAACAAAACACATAGAAATTAGACATCATTTTATAAGGGATTGTTTTGAAAAGGGTTTAATACAACCAGATAGGGTTGACACAGAAGAAAATGTGTCTGATTTATTAACTAAACCTTTTGATGCTGGAAGGTTTCAATACTTGGTAACAAGTATTGGAATGATCAATCTCACTTAATATGTGTTTTGGGGTCTTTTTGTAAAAGTATGTACAGGATATGCATTTTTATTGGTCTATTTGAGAAGTTAGATTTTCCACTATATTTGTCTAACGCTGACAAAGGTTATCTTAACGCTGATAAGTGTTATCGTGACGTTGTCAGCAACAATGTTAGTTTTGTGGTTTTTGATCTAAATGTGCAGGCGTTGATAGCATTGTACCATTGGATACAGAGTTGCTTGTGGATTCTTGGAGAATCATTTGAGCATGTTTTAGTTTATGGATGATGGTTGGAATATTGATATTCCTATCTTGACATAAATTTTTATATTCATGCATATTATTGGGCAACATATGTATCACAGTTTAAGGGGGGGTTTAGGAACCTTTAGGACTTTTTGGTATTCTTATAATACTCTTATCACAATTCTAGATTGTGTTCACAGGTGAGTATGAGTTAGTTTACTAAATCATGAGGCACTGTAGCATGCAAAGTTGATATACTATGCATGCTGCCAAGACATTTTTGGCCTAGAATTGGATGTGGTCTGTTGGGAGACTTGGGAATGATTTATAATGGGTTTTACCTAGGAGTTACAAGGAATTTTATGAGATAACTTAATTGTTAAGAATTTTGGTTAGCAAGGGACACTAGAGAACTGTTATGTCTATTTTGCATAAGCAAGTGTGCATAACTGGACAGTGCTTGCCGCCCTATAATAATTATCAATTTATAGGTTATCTTCACTAGGATAAATTACTTTGTTAAGGTCCTTCTTCATTTTTATTACTTTCATTTTTGGACGCTGACAAGATAACTTATTTTCTTTTCAATATTTTCATCATTATATTTTGAAAATAGTTGCCTAATTTTTGACTAATCACATGTGCCTATCTCTCCTATATATTTGGCTCCTATTTTTAAACAGGGTACCTCATATTCTTGTCTAACAAATTTCTCCTATAATTCATCTTTCTCAATAATTCACAAACAACTTTCTTCAACAATGGCACCAAAGTTTAAACCAAGTGACTTGGTATTGGGATTCAGGAGTCAACACAACATGATTGCTTATTTGGACGCTGATGATACTCTGTTTCCACAATACACCCAGATGGTGGCGTATTTGAATGCATCTCCTATTAGGTATGCTCTTTCTCATGCTCCTCTCATCCCTGTCACTCATATTAAGCAGTTTTGGAACACTGTTAGTTCCTCAACAATTAATAATGTGACTACATTTTCAGCTATTGTTCATGGGTGTACTTGGGTGGATACTGAAGCCTTGGTTCGCCAGGCTTTGCATCTTGATGATGCAGATGGTATAACCACCCTCCCCATTAATGAAATAGAACAAGGACTTCGGGCTTTGGGGTATCCTTTCCCTGATGAGGGCACTTTAAACAAATATCATAAACAAGAGTTTCCCCCAGCCTGGAAGTACCTCATACATGTCATCCTACAATGTTTGAGTCCCAAATGTACTGCACACAATGAAATTAATAGATCAATTGCTAGTGCAATTGTGTTCATTGCAAATGGGCAAAAGTTTAATTATTCAAAACTGACTTTTGATGGCATGTGTAAAAACAAAGGGAATAAGATGACTTTGGCTTATCCCAGATTTTTGCAAATGGTTTTTGATGTGCAAAATTACTGCACAAGGGATCATGATGATTTTATGAGATCCCTGTGCAAAAGAAAGCTATTTTTACCAAGATGAACTCACCCCCTCACCGTGATTTACCCCTCACCCAAGCTATGCTTGCTGTTATTGCAGCAACACAACCCCAACCAGACCCACAACCACAACTTGACCCAATACCCGAACCTTTTCCTTCACCTCAACACATGGAAATTGACCAAGAACCCTTCAACACTGACACCTTAAATGTTGGCGTTGACATAAGTAATCCAAACGTTGACACCTTTCCTTCACAGACCCAAACACCCCTTAACCTTCCAACATCCACCCAATCCACATAATCCTCTACCCCACCTCAATATAGGTTGCAAAAACGCCCAAGGACTACTGGAGTGTTCTCCTCTAGTGGTCCTAGCCATGTTGCAGAGAGAACCACCACCACAAGTGTGGTTGGTGCTATGGATGAGGCTGGGACTATTGGTACTGGCTTAGACGCAGGCCAAGACAATCCTAACATCTTTAAGACCTCATCCATGCCCCATGACTCTATTTTGGAAGGTCAAATACCCATTCTAGAGGAGGGCAGATTGGAACCATACACATTGATGGAATTGACGGCTGTCTGCATTAGCTTGCAAAAGCAAAATGCAGACTTGGTACAAACAGTCAGTACAAAAGGCCTTGAACTCAAGCAATTGAGGGAGAGGATTGTCATTTTGAAGAATGCTAGTACTAGGCGTGGAATGGAGGAATCTTTCAAAGGGGAGGATGAGCAGATTAATGAGAGTGACAAAGGCTCACATGATGGAGAATCCTTGGGTATTGCTGAGGCCCTAACTGAACTGAAGAAGCAACCAGGTTTTGATAGATCTCTGGTTACTCCTACAAATTTGAACTTTTCTTTTACTGCTATGTTGGAGCAATTTACAAGAGGCGCTGAGACAAGTAATTTGGGCGTTGACAAGCAAAATTTGAATGCTGATACACCAAACGCTGACATGAGAAAATTGGGCGCTGACACAAGGAATTTGAGCGTTGACAGACCTACAGATATGGTTGATGTATTCCAGTCATCAGCTATCATCAAAGAAGTATCTTCACAGGATTACCATCATCCTTGCCCATCATTGATCCATTAGATAAGGGTAAAGGAATCATGGTAGAAGTAGAAGTTCCAAAGGATGCAACACAGGTAGAGTTTGATTCAAGGTTGGCTGCACAACTCATGGAACAAGAAAGTAAGAAGGTTGGTGAATCACCATTTGTTGTCACTTTTGAGGAACAAGAAGGAAGTGATGAAGAAAGTTCAGATTCAAGTGTGATGATAATTGAACAACCAGAAAGACTTGAATATGGTGATGACTTGGCAAGGGAGAAGCTTAGAGAGTTGAAATTGCAAGTAGACTTTGATATGCCAGAAGTAGTTCAGATGTACCATGCTTGGGAGAATAGGATAATGGAGAATCCAAATTTGACTATTTCAGACCAAATTTGGGGATTAGAGATTCTTCTAAGAGTTCAAAGAGACTGCTAGGTCATTCTGAAACAAAAGGCTAGCAATGTTTTCTCACTGCTGAAGAGGGATAGGAGAGAGCTTTATTACATGCTACTCAGATGTCATGGAACTGGATGGACCTTCAAGAAATTGCAGGGATTATCAAGAATTAGAGTACAAGGCTTATCCCATTTGGGCAAAAGTGCAGGAAATGAACACTCTAAGACTTCTTTCAGATGAAAGGAAAGAAGAACTTGCAGAAGAGATGGAGATTCAGAAGGCAATGATTGTTCCAAGGCCTTTGAAGAAGGGAGTTCCACTTGAGTTTCCTAAAGATCTAAATAAAGTGGTTCCTAGTGAAGCTGTTCTTAGAAGGAGCATCAAGCTCTCACCCATGGAAGCTTCAGATATGGTACAAGTGTTACCTCTTGATGCCAGAAACCCTATAATTAGATATGAAGAAGATGCAAGTGGGTTTTGGAAGATTGGAAGATATGGTAAAGAGGTACACACGTTTACTACTCTTATGTCTCTCTTTGCAAGTATGGACAGAGAAGACTTGACAGACCTTTGGAGGTTGTTGATGGACAAGTATGAGACTGAAGCTCCTACTTCAGTCAATGGAATAAAACTTTGGTCAACATTCAAGAGGATGTGTGCACCAGAAGAAGAAGATCCTGTTTGGAAGGATCTTGAGGATGATATCAGTGGTCTTCAATGGCGTTTGTATTCAGCTGCTGGTGTGTACTACTTGAGCTCTACAAAGTTTGCTGAGTATCTTCTTGTAGATGCTCAGTATCCCATGTCCAAAGAAGTTTTGGACAAGATGAAGACAACACAACTGGAGATTGACTATTCAAGTGACGTGGCCAAAGATTTGATTAGGCATGTTTATTACCAATATGATAAGATTTGTAAGATTCCTCCTAGTTCTTAATTTTTATTCAGAAAACTTGATTACTAGAGTAGATATCAAGTTTAGGGGAGGATTGTTGGGAATAAAATGTAGCCAGTCCACTTGAACGCTGACAAGAAGAAAACAAGCGTTGATAAGAAGAAAACAAACGCTGACAGATCAAGCGTTGACAGGAAGAAGTCAAGCATTGATAGGATGAAGACAAGCACTGATAGAAAGATATGGTCTATGCGTATTATGTTTCTAGTTTGTTTCTAGTAAAGATAGGATCAACATTGTATTTTCTATAGTTATCTTTACCTAGAATAGTTGATACGTAGAGTCTTGTACAAGGCTTCTTATGTCTATAAAAGAAGACCTTTAGGTTATGTTTCATACGTTAAGCACTTTCATTGTAAGCAAGTTTGTTATTATCAATCAAGTGAAAGTTTGTTTTACAACTGTTTGTGTGTTCCTGTTTAAGTATTAATTCCGCATAATACTTGAATTGTTTTATACACAACAAAGTTTCTCTACGTGTATAACTTGATCTAATCTCGTTTACACAAGCTAAATCGATCTAAGTTTGGGATCAACAAATACAACGTTAATAAGGATATGGATCTTAGTCATTCCTTTAATTAACCATTATGTTTCTCATTATCGGATTCAAGCAAGATTACCAAAACATCTAAACTTAGTTTAGAAAGACTTTGGGTACGACCATACAAACATCTTACTAATCCCACGAGGGGCCCAGCTGTTTTAAACTTCAAAATAAATTTGAAGGAAACAAATTCCATATTGACTACGAGCAAAACTTATGAATTTTGCAACACTTCTGAAAATAATCCTTATAGCTACCAGCTACGTTTAGCGTTAGATTATTCCACACAAATGCACTAGATTCATATCACTTTCCTGGTATCTCATGTCTTAGGATAACTATTCATGATACACTTAATGACAAAGACCCATAAAGTATAATCATATAGTTGAGATAAGTCCAATATTCGATTTAAAGATACAAATACGTTACCAATAATATCTTTTCAAGTTTCATTTAAAGATATAAATACGTTACCAGTAATATCTATTATGTAATGTTTGATTCCAACCAAACCTCCAAGTTTGTTGGTTATGATTGTTTGTACAACTATTGACAAATTACTCATCTATAGAATATAGAAGCTGATCCAAGACAAGGATGTTATTCTATATCCAAACATATTCCTTCAGAATATTCATTACACAAGTTATTTAATAACTTTCAAATAGATTAATATATTCAAATCATCTTGCATTTAAGCATGATATAAATACAACGTGATACACAAGAAAACTTCTCAAACTAGATTTAGATTTCTTCATGTTCTAAATATCCATATATACTTACTACATGGCATATTATGTTGTATTTCCACCGCATAAACAAATAAATTTATTTGTTCCAAGGTTATGTATATCTTATTTTCTAAATCACCAAAGCAAATTTTCATTTCAAATCTAAACCAAATCAATATTTAATTTTTCGACATATAATTTAAGAAAATAATCATAATACTCCCACTAGCTTTTAGGAATACATAGAAATCATCTTATTAAATTTAAATCCAATCTTTATTTCAAATCAAACATAAGAATAAATTCCTAGATGTCTGCACTTATCCATTAATGAATAATTGTTCTTTGTACTTTTCAAAGTTTTATTTTTGAATTAATAAACTCCTTTCGATTACTTAAGCCCGTGCTCAAGTAGTCATTCAAGAAAGAGTTCATATATATTCAACTTGTCAATTAAAATATGACCACCAAAATCTTTATATGTTTAATGCATTTAGGAAAGAATACTTAATCATAATTAATAATCTATCCATAATACATACATTAAATATGTGTACAATCTTGTCCATATAATTTCGACACAAGGATTTTAAACCACCACAATGGCTGTTTCTACCTTTCTTTGACGAAACTTATCTTTAATTTCTAGTCAAACTATTTAAGATAAACCAAATCTAAAATTGATTATGTTGTTTGGACAACATCTATAACATTCATAGTATAAGTAGTTTACCCAAATCAATATTTTGTAATACATCATAACAATTATTTGTAACTCATAATTCTCGTCATATTACTCGTATATCCGAGATATCCTCGCGGACCTATGACTTAATATCCTTTATCTTGAGAGTTAGCATTAACACGCTTACTTCATGATAATTACTAGTGTATTTAAGAAGATTATGTATTTTGTAATTTTATCTTTCAAGATCAAAACTCCCACTTGCTTTTAGTAACTTAAAGTAAATCTTTAAATACATAGCAAATAGATCAACACTCCAATGTTATCTATTTTTGGGACTTTACATAATACAATGACAGTTCCTATCTCTTTATTTTCTAACAACCCACTTCATAAGTGGTTTAGCAAAATCCGAACTTAATTTCAGACATAATGTGATTCATCACACTCCATATATAATGGTATCTTATTAAGCTTCTTAGCTCAAGTCATACTCAACTTTCTAACCTTGATATCTTTTGGAAGAAAAGAAGATATAGTTATCTTGAATCAAACATCACCATCATATTGAGTGTTTGATTCTCCTAATGAACATACAATAACAACGATGTATTTCATTTAGGGAAATATTGTAAGCCAATCTTAACAATATTAAAAAAAATATATATCTTCCGGTTTATCTATATATCAACTAAATCATCTTAATGGTAAAATAGATTTCCTAACCATTTTGCATGCTTTATAACTCAATTACTTTTAATACAAAGTCACTTCATTTTCATGTCTTTAAAACATAAAAGTTATAATTCCATCATAGGTTTTAAATCATTTAAAAATGACTCCATGTATATGTCTTAGAGACAATACATTAACGTCTTACTTTATATTATACGTCTTTCAAGACTTTATGTTTGTGACTTTATACAATAAATCATAAACATGTATAACTAAAGTAAACATGAACACCACTAGTTTCATTAATCTTTTCAAGTTAATTCAATACTATGTCTATTTATGTCATTCCAAGAGTACACAAATATTTTAGCTTAGTAGTATAAGATTACTCTTGTGTATTTATGTCATTCTAGGAATTACCCTTTTTAAAGAAACCCCAAAATAATCCACGCCCGATCTCACGACATGTGGATATTTAACCCTTGAGTTTACAATTTAGTCCAAGCTCTCACATGACTAAAACAAAACCACAAGTGTTTCTTAATGTGAACGATATATATACTTTTAAGTAGTCTTTAATAATCATTTTGACACATGATCTAACTTGCATCTAATTATTTAATTAGATTGTTAGTCTCTTATCTTGAAGTCAATATAATCCTTTAAATCATATCTTTATGAGTTGTTTCTTGCACACAATATCTATTTCTCCCACTTGTGCATGGAACAACCTCATATAATAGATAAACATCACGTCTAACGTTTGTCTATCCAACATATGATCGTGTCAAATATATCAGATTTACAAGTAGATGACGAACCACTTAATCAACAAGAATCAGTACATAACTATCCTTGAAGATATTAGTGACAAAATTTCAAAAGTAATTATCTTAGTTTAGTAAAGATAACATGGGTTATTACCAAGACAACAAAGCTTGTAACTCCCACTGAATAAGAGAATGTTTAAACAACCTCAAATTCAATAATACAACACCATTCTCCCACTAAATTTGACAACATTGAAAATGTTTCATAATCGGTGAAAATAATTAGTGTTGTTTTTAATTTTGAAAAACACATTCGTAACAATTACTTACACCTTCGTAACAATTTACTTGTAGTGTTTACTTTCTAACACTTTTTAAAAACTCATTCGTAACAATTACTTACACATTCGTAACAGTTTACTTGTAGTGTTTAAGAGTGTACTCTACTTCGTAAATGATGACTTATCCATCAATTGCTTTTAACTTGAAAAACTTGACATGCAATTTCTACCTTAAATAGGTCTACCAACCCCACAATAGTATGTAGTGCCTATAAATAGTGAAAACACAAATACTAGATAAAATATGCTAGTTTGCCTTTACACTAATTAGCGATAATCATTCTTAAAATGTAGTAACTCAAAATATGCACTTTCTTAACCATTAAAGTGTGCTATGAGTTATGTATTTAGAATAAGACATTTCTAAAATCCTTATGACTCCTTCTTCACTCATGAAAAAGAGTTTTAGGTTTATCTTTTCATTGTAAATTGATTCTATCCTCAAACATATGGTTTGTAGATCAATAAATGAATGACTAAACCACGTTTACGGTGTAACGTTGCATTAATACATTGTAAAAGAATTTACAAAATTCAATTTTAGTATTTTCGATAATAAAATACTTTCAAGAAAAAAAATTACCTTGGTATAACAAATATATTATTTTCCTTGAATTGTAGAACTATATTGACAAAGATCCATTACATCAGTTGATTTGCTAGTAATGAATGTACTCAACATAGCGACTTGTCAAACAATTCAATTGACAAACAATTTTCAATTTCAAGATAATTAAGGGATTTACATTGCCAAAAAAAGGTTTTGCATTGTAAACATGTTTCATCCCTTCTGAATGCATTAAGTTTCTAGATCTCACTGAGTAACTTAATTAAGTTGTCTAATACGAGTAACGTAAAACCATCATGTACAGTCTCATTCAGTCATGAAGTTTTCTCTCCATCATAACATCACCCAAAAATCTCATTTGATGACGAAGTAATTTCAAGTGTTCGTCAATTAGGAGCATTCGACTTAAACTTTAAGGGTATAAATTTTGATGTCAAAATCAATGTATGGAGAAGCATGCATACAATCTCCATAGCATAAGTTTAATAAAACATTTAGTAAAATTTTTCCTGAGATTAAATTTATTCATAAATTATGTTGCGGTATTGGTTAAACCAATTAAAGAATTTACACACAACTCATCACATCGTACTTTGCTAGAACGCAGCTACGCACAAAGCAATACCCTTATTCATTGTGGTTCGGATGTGAATTTGTGGTAAATCACCCTTAAGGTATTAATTCAATTAATAATTGTAGGTAATTTCAATTTGACGCACAGGCGAGCCGGGAATTCGGTTAGCGACTAATGGCATAACACCTCCTTCCTTAACCGGGTACATGACCGGCGGTGCGTTATACCCACTTCATAGTTTGTCAAATTGAGTAAGCCGTTAGATTATTATTGCAATTCACCAATCAAGGTAATCTTATGTAATTTAAATCTCTAACAAATCATTATTTTTAATATGATTTAGTCCATATTATTTCTTTTTAAAAAACCCTTGTTTACAACAATTCAACAATGTTATATATAAACAAGTAAAAAAACCAAATCATAAACACATAATAACAATTTATTTGTGCAACAAGTAAATCGAGTTGCGACATGCATACGATTTATTTAATAATCATCAAATCTTGGTCTTTATATCTATATGTAAAAGTCTTCCTTAATTCTAGATTTATTGAATCAAATAATCACGTAGCACATAAAATCATATAAATATATAATATTACGATCCATGAAAACATGCATGTAATCATTGATTCCCCACAAATCTTAGCAATTAAATCTCTACGGATCGTAACCTTACCCGACATAACAATTAATCATTCAATTTAATTTAAGATTATCCCACATGAAATTTAGGGTTTCAAAACAATTTAAAAAAAAATTAGAGTAAAACCCTAATTTTTAAAAAACACAACCCTAATTTTATGAAAAACCTAAAAAACATGTAGTTTTAACTCAAAACAATTATACTTAAAAAACTTTAGATTTTCTATAATTATAACATGTTAAAACCTGGCTCTCGATGTCACTGAAGGTTTATTAATATCATAACAATTATATAAAACCCTAAACGAGATCAAAGCACATATTGAGGAAGCGATTTAACAAGATCATAATAATAACACAATTATAATTAATCGAATTAGGGTTACATACCTTTACGCTAAAGCAAATCCACAAGACGAAAAACGAATCACCAATTCGGGTCTATACCGTAATTACCAAGATATAGTCTAAAGTAAGACTATATTACGATCTTGTACACACGTAATACAACGAGCTAACCGTGATTCTAGCACGTGAAAACCGAGCTACAACGCTTGTATATAATCTATCCAACAACCCTAGAGAGGGGCTAGGACTAGATTTTAAGTAAAACGATCAACCAAGAAAACCAACCAAATCCCCTTTGTGGTTTACTATTGCGATCGACCAAAGAGAATTAGGGGAAAGATTTATTGTGATGTCCTGAATTAAGAGAAGAAGAATTGTTTATATAGGCATAATCTTGTATAAAAAAAAGGAAGTTTTTCCCGTTCCTTTTTTTCTCCCCATAACCGACCTACCAAACACCCTAATAGGTGTTCCGGAATCTTCCAAACTTCTTTCTTTATATTTACTTACTATATATTTATTTAACACTCGTTAATACTTAACTCTTAATTAATTAACGATCGTTAATAGTTATGTCTCGGTTTAATTTAATAAATACATAAATATATATTTATTAAATAAATTAATAAATAAAATAAATATATTTATTAAATAAATTAACTCTTTACGTATTGTGTGCAATAGATCATATCACACGATTGTTAAATATAAGTCCATAAACTTACACTGCCGTGGCCTGGCTAGCCACTGCTAGACCAAAAACACCACAGGCTGTAGCCGGTGGTTTCCCCCTGCTCAACACGAAACAGCCACTGGCTGTTGTCGGTGGTGTTGTTGTTGTTGTCGGTGGTGTTGTTGCTGCTGCGCCGAGACCCACAACAAACCAAACGGTACCCCAACTTGCGTCGGGGTCCCTTGTTCCCTGCTGCCGAACCACCGAACCACACCGAGACCATGAGGTCTCGGCTGTTGGTGTGAATCGAACCAAGCTGAGAGCTTGGTGGCTCTTGGTTGGGTGTCGGCCGAAACAAAACCCCACCAAAACCCCTTTATTACTTGTTTTCTTGGTTTATCTAACATGTCTAACATGTTTAATTAGGTTTTAAATATAACATGAACATAATTAAAGAAAAGAAAATAAAGATCAAGGTTTTGATATTTACCAAATACATGATTGAATGAGAAATAATAACACGACCACGAATAACCTGAATTCACTAATCACAAATCAATCAACACCCTTGTGGTCTTCCTTGTATCCGGCGACAAGAGACGAGGAAGAAGGAGGCTAGGGTTTTTAGTTTTTTTAAAAATTATGTGAATGAAAACTCTGTATTTCCCTTTTTTCCTTTTTAGTTAAAATCAAGTTGGACTGGGCCCCCTCTTGCTCTTGTGTCCGCGGATACATAAGGCCCACAAGGTCTTACCGGGCTTAGTTCGTGTTTAAATATTTTACGTGTATGTTTGCTAATATATTCGTGTTAGTTCGTGGTTAAATGTTCGTGTTATAAGTAATACTTGTACGTAATCAGTATTTATCATGTAATAATAAATATATACGTTGTTCACATGTTCGTGTTTTAATTTTCGTGATCATATGCTTGTGATTATAATTATTATGATTAATAATTATCGTGCACTAACACGTACGTAGTTTCTGAATTTAATATTCGTGACACGTGTTCATGACATAAAAGGAAAGTTTTAATTTGTTCGTATATTTACGTAGTGTAGCGTTCATGGCATTTAGATGCAGGTTTTACAGTAAGGGTTCACTTTCTTTAAACTATGTAGATTTAGAAATTAGACAGGTAAATTGAGAAAGAAATGAGTATACACATAAACCTCTTTCTCGTATAATATAATACAAATCTATAAAATAATATATATATTATAAACATAAAATTATATGATTTGTTCATGGAAATATTATCCTAAATTATGATTAAAAATATTTAAAAGATCAACATGTTGTTTTCAAATTTTATAAAACATGATCCTTAGCTTTTTAGTTGTTTAATTGATAGTTCGAGAAAATTAAGATCGGATCAGCTAAATATTATGATCATATGGGAAAGATGAGATCCTTTTACATCATAAGTTTGAAATTTACAAATATCATACATAAACAAGGATGTATTTGTTTTGAAGGATTGTTAAATCGTAATATGGTAAGATCACCGATCATAACTACCATTTAGGGGATCTGTTTGATGTACCGAGTTATAATTGGGGTGAGGGGTGGACTCCGGCTAGAGATTTTCATATAAGTTGAAGCATAAGTTAATATCTTTATAAAGTTGCTTTTCAAAGTAATTTAAACTTTTAAATTTTTTAATTGTAAAATCGCATATACACTACTAGAAAAAGTGCAATTAGCATCGGTGGATATACCAACGACCACAAATCAGTTGCTAAATTTTGCATTACCAATAGAATTAACAATGAAATTAGCAATGAATTGTTAGCAACTTATTTTTAGGTACAGAAATGTCGTGAACTTATTTGTGTAACAACGACCTTTCCCATAGCTAAATTTACAACAGATAAGAAAAATCCGATGCTAAATGAGATTGGCATCAAGAATATTCGCAACACAATATGTTGATGAAATCAAAATTATAGCCTGCTTGGCAACGGATTCTAGGCGTTGCTCGTCGTCGAATATTTGGTAGTGATAAAACATATCAAATTAAGCTCACATACATTTACCTTTTTCGCGTAATAATTAAGGATTAAGAGTTTTTCTGGTAAAATATATCACTTCAAAAAAACATTGAAGTACAAATGATATACGTGAGGTCCTACATAAAAACCGAATAGCACGGAGAATAAGAACCGATAGCAGGGATAACAAGAATGCACCATTGTGCTTAAAACAATACATAAGATTGACATATCAATCTCATGAACCAACTACCTCTACACAATACGACTCAGCCTATGAAGCTAAAATAAATTGACTCACAAAAACCGTCAACTTTTTTATATAGGCATTCTCATGCTCCATTTCCTCGATATCATTCCTTTCGAAAAAGTGTACTTTTTTAGGAGAAAAAGCTACATTTCTTTTAAGAGGGTCTTATTTTCTACTTACTTGTCCAAATACCAGTTGTTCTTTTGGGAGGATCCTCCACCTTTTTATAAAAATGACTTAACTTTCAAGAAGCATAAGTTTTGCGTAATAATTTATTGTAATTTGAATGGTATACAAGTAATTTGACTCGTATAAGTCCATGTAAGCCGTTTTATAAGCCGTTTTATGGTTATCAACAATTCTTTCTTCATTAGATAATTAAGGCTATTATAAAACACAACTTCTTTAAATGCAATTTAAAGATAAGTTCCACTAGAAAACTATATTTTCCATACTTTTGGTTGCTTTTCTATTTCATTGATAAAATTCAATGCCCCAACTGGATTAAATGTATATTTGCATGAGATTCTGAGAGATAAAATACAAGATATCGGTCTAAAAGTAACATGAGTTTTTCTCCTTATTTGTTCCGCATTCGGTTATTGTGTAG